>JAEVFN010000052.1:514724-1203539 GCA_030449075.1 Murraya paniculata | reverse complement strand
AAGGTGATTGTGATTTTGATCACGGTGGATACTTTATTATCAAAGGTGCAGAGAAGGTGAGTATCGAGTTCTCTGTTTTTCTTTCACATTATTGTGTATTTTTGTTACAACTTCATTCTCTGTTTCTTTTCATGTACAGTTAATTCGTTAATGTTAATCTTAAGTTAATAGCTACTATCAGTATTGCTAAGTCAGTAATGTTAAAATTGATATGATCTGAACCTGATTACAGATTAGTTGTTAATAGCTTCTATCAATCCACAAATGATTAAGACACATTAGTTCCATCAACTCCATATTTGTTCAAATTATGTTTCTTTATGGGATAATGTTTTGGGTAAACTTCCTTAGTGGTTACACTGGAATTGTCTTAATATGGCTACTACTTTTGTGTTCATCAAATTTTGGGCTTAGTTAGCAAAGAAATTGGTAGGGTTCGTTGCATTGCTTCTTGATGCAATTAATTTGTTGTTTGTTCCATTCATTGTACTGCTGTCTAATAAAGAGTCTTCTTGACTTTCTATGAGATTGATTTGTTGGTCTCAGTCTTCTCTAATTCTTTAGTTGTTCTATGTCATTGGTGTGGCAAGATATTGAATATAACTTGACATGTGATAAGGTCTTCTTATGATCTCCAGGTTTTTGTTGCACAAGAGCAAATTTGTTTGAAAAGACTTTGGGTTTCAAATAGTCTGGGCTGGACTGTAGCCTACAGTCCGAGAATAAGAGAAACAGATTGATCGTTAGATTGGTAGATATGTCCAAATTTGAAGATATTAAAGGAGGCGAGAAAGTGCTTTCAGTGTATTTCTTGTCAACAGAGATCCCCATATGGATCTTGTTTTTTGCACTTGGCGTGTCATCAGACAAAGAAATTGTAAATCTCATTGATTTTACTTGTGAGGACTGCAGCATTTTGAACATATTGTTTGCCTCAATTCATGATGCTGATAACAAGTGTGATGAATTCCGGAAAGGGAAGAATGCTCTCAAGTACGTTGATAAACTCATTAAGGGAACCACATTTCCACCAGGGGAAAGTACTGAAGAGTGCATGAACATGTATCTGTTCCTACTCTCCATGGCACCAAACAGAAGGCCCGCTTCTTGGTTATATGGTGAAGTGTCTTTTACAGGCGTATAGTGGTCGTAGAAAATGTGATAATAGAGATGACTTTAGAAATAAGAGGTTGGAGCTGGCTGGTGAACTGCTTGAGCGAGAGCTCAAAGTACATATTGCACATGCTCGGAAGCGCATGGCAAAGGCTTTGCAGAGAGACCTTACGGTGATCGCACAGTGCGTCCAATTGAATACTATCTGGATGCATCCATATTAACCAATGGTCTTTCAAGGGCCTTCTCAACGGGAGCATGGTCACATCCTTTCAAGAGGACGGAAAGAATTTCTGGCATAGTGGCGAATCTTGGACGAGCAAATCCATTGCAGACACTTGTTGATTTGAGGAGAACAAGACAGCAGGTTCAGTATACAGGGAAGGTTGGAGATGCTAGATACCCGTAAGTTATTCTAAACTAACTTCAGTTGATATTTTCTGTCATGTGAATAATATATGTTCTTGATTCCAATAAAAATTATAGTTGATAGTTGATAGTTGAGGGGAAAGGTGTAGAAAATGCTTAAGAACTGTGGGATAGAGTTCGTCTTCTGACTTCACGTTGGGCTTCAGTTTCTAAGGAGTTTCAAGATTCATCCTTTTTCTTCATATATGTAAATTGGAATGGGGTTTTGAGATAGGGATTTATAACTGATTATAACCTTGTATAGGGGTGATTGGGTATACTTTGTAAGCACAAATAGTGCTAGTCTTTGTTTTTTGAGTGGGCAGCTGGTCCACTATCTGTTTTTACATCATCTTTATGAATACATTTTCCAGTTTCTTATCAAAAAAAAAAAAAAGGAGATTCTCTGGTCAGTCTTTGTTATTTAATTTTCTTGATGCAGGCATCCTTCTCACTGGGGTAAGATTTGCTTTCTCTCTACCCCAGATGGTGAAAATTGTGGGCTTGTGAAAAATTTGGGTGTCACTGGACTGGTTAGTACAAGCATATTGGAGCCCATATTTGAGCAGTTGTTTGATAGTGGAATGGAAAAGCTGGCAGATGATGCTTCCTATTCACTGGAAGGAAAGTTTAAAGTGTTTGTTGATGGGGATTGGATTGGAGTTTGTAAGGATTCCCTCTCATTTGTTTCTGAGTTAAGAAGCAAGCGGCGGAGAAAGGAGTTACCCACTCAGGTTCCCTTTAGCTACCGTTAAACAATGAATATCTTACCTTAGTGATGTATGTTGATGAAACTAGTTATTTGTTTTGTTGTTTCTTCCTGTAACAAGGTTCAGCTGTTTTCTTTAACTAAGAGTTTGTTAATTGTTGCCATTCTTTAAAAATCTGAAAGCCAGCATCTAGGGCCTTAATCTGTAATGTGCAATTTTTTTCTTATAGTCAGTTAGCAGTTACTTCTGGTTACATACAGTAACCTGTGTATTCCTTTCACAATTGCATTCAATATTACTTACAAGCAAAAGTGGTTATTAATGGGCCTTTTCGCCGTTGTCTAAATCATATTTGGATAATCCTAAAACTTGCCTTGTTTAGCTTAAGCGTGTTACATTGCTGCAATAGTTAATGTAAGTTTGCTACAAATATCTGTTGTTGCTGATGTACTTTGAGAATCTTCCTGAGAGCATAATTACGTATTTTTCTGTCCTTTCTTTCCATTTAAAATATCTTGAGCCTGAAGTTTTCGTTGTTCTCTGTTTATCCATTCTTTGCTTCTGCAAATAAAGGGTTAACCGCGCAAGTTAGCTTTTTATTATCTAATTAATTTTTTTAGTTACCTACTGAACTTCTTAATCAACAATTTTCGCTTGTAGGTGGAAATCAAGAGAGATGAACAACAAAGTGAAGTACGAATATTTTTGGATGCTGGGAGGATTTTACGCCCTCTTTTGGTGGTTGAAAATATGGGCAGGATTAAATCCTTGGAAGGGAAAAATTATACCTTTCAAGCCCTTTTGGACCATGGAATAATTGAGCTTGTTGGAACTGAAGAAGAGGAAGATTGCTGTACCGCATGGGGTATTAAATACCTCTTAAAGGACATTGAAGATAAAAAACCCATAAAGTTCACTCACTGTGAACTTGATATGTCCTTTTTGCTTGGTTTGAGTTGTGGGATTATTCCATTTGCGAACCATGACCATGCAAGGAGGGTTCTGTATCAATCACAGAAGCATTCTTCCCAGGCTATAGGTTTTCCAACAACCAATCCCAGCATCAGAGTTGATACTCTATCGCACCAGCTTTTCTACCCTCAAAGGCCCCTTTTTCGGACAATGATTTCGGATTGTCTTGGAAAACCAGGTTATGGCCATAATCATATACTGCCAAGGCCAGAGCTCTACAATGGGCAGAATGCCATTGTGGCTGTAAATGTCCACTTGGGATACAACCAAGAGGACTCCCTGGTGATGAACCGTGCCTCTCTGGAGCGTGGTATGTTTCGATCTGAGCACATTAGAAGTTACAAGGCTGAGGTCGATAACAAAGAGATGCAGGTGAAGAGGCGGTCATCTGATGATATGGTGAATTTTGGAAAGATTCAAAGCAAAATTGGTCGCGTTGACAGCCTAGATGATGATGGCTTTCCCTTCATTGGTGCTAACCTCCAGAGTGGTGACATTGTGATTGGAAAGTATGCAGATTCTGGGGCTGATCACAGTATAAAACTGAAGCACACTGAACGGGGAATGGTTCAGAAAGTTGTGGTATCTTCTAATGATGATGGAAAGAATTTTGCTGTGGTATCTCTCAGACAGGTAAGTCGATATGGTATTTTACCTGAATTACTATTTACATAAATGTATGCAGACATTCACACACTTTGTTTAAATACTTCGTGATTTTTTACATTATATGTGCATATTGAGGATGACAGTCAGTGTGAGTGGACACTAGAAATATGTGCAGAAATGCAAGATTCCATTAAGGTGCAGTTAATACTTATTTAAATTTGCTTAAATTGGTCTGGCATTGAGATGGCCTTCTGGTTGGTGAATCCGCCTTAAAAAGTGCACCCTATATAAATATTTATAATTTTTTGGATTTCTTAATGCAGGTTCGTTCCCCATGTCTTGGAGACAAGTTTTCTAGCATGCATGGGCAGAAAGGTGTTTTAGGCTTTTTGGAGTCTCAAGAAAATTTCCCTTTTACCATACAAGGCATAGTTCCAGACATTGTAATAAATCCACATGCTTTTCCTTCAAGGCAAACTCCTGGTCAACTTTTAGAGGCTGCTTTAGGAAAGGGGATTTCTGCTTTAGGAAAGGGGATTTGTGGTGGCTTGAAAAGATATGCCACTCCTTTTGCCACTCCCTCTGTTGATGCAATCACTGAGCAACTTCACAGGTATGCTTACTCGAGTATTGATTTTGATGCTATTACTTCAGTATGTCAAATGTCTTTTTGTTGTCTGTAGATAGATTCCCATCACTTTTAGGTGGCTTTGCTTGCATCATGAATCTGTGACACTGCTCTACACTTAACAACTTGTGTTTATTTTTTACCTTGTACGTGGTTTTTTTATTTGATTTCGGTTTGTCATCTCTTAGACTCTTATGTTTCAGATTTATGTTTCAGTTGCCAAATTGCATTTGCTCTCTCATTCTGTTTTGTTTGTTTAAATGGTCGACGGATTGAATAGTTTTTATTTTCTGTATAAATGTTGACAGGGCTGGATTTTGCAAATGGGGAACGGAGAGACTTTATGATGGCCGAACTGGTGAAATCGTTCGTTCACTCATATTTATAGGGCCAACATTTTACCAGCGACTTATTCACATGTCTGAGGACAAAGTCAAGTTTCGAAACACTGGGCCAGTCCACCCCCTCACCCGACAGCCAGTGGCAGACAGGAAGCGATTTGGTGGGATCAAGTTTGGTGAGATGGAGCGTGACTGTCTTATAGCCCATGGTGCATCTGCCAACTTGCATGAACGCCTATTTACGCTGAGCGACTCCTACCAGATGCATATTTGTAGGAAATGCAAGAACGTTGCAAATGTGATCCAACGGGTAGTTGGTGGTGGACGCAAGGTTCGGGGCCCTTATTGCCGTATTTGTGATTCAGGAGATGACATAGTCAAGGCTAATGTACCTTATGGAGCCAAGTTACTTTGTCAAGAACTTTTCAGCATGGGCATCACCTTAAAGTTCGACACCGAGTTCTGTTGAGTTTTCATGGTGGTGTGGAACCCATTTTAACCTACCGTTAGGTGTACATTTGTAAAAATTTGGAGAATGTGGGAAGCGGTTGTTTAGCTTAACATCCCTTATGAGTCCCAACTTTTTGTGCCAGGAGACTGTTAAGCATGGCATATTTAAAAGGTCAGAATCTGGCAATTCAAACGGAGCTTAGCCCCTTTTGTCTGATTGGTCTTCTTTTGTTCTCCGCATATTGACAGTTAATTTTATCTTTGGCCACGAAAGAAGTGTAACGAAATTAGCTCATGAATTTGTAGAGATTTATAGCATGCAACTTAGCAGGGTCTAAGCATGGAAACTTATCTGCAGGTGGCAGGTCTTTGAAATTCTTCTCATTAGCTGAAAATCCACTTATGAGTAAGTTACCCAAATCTCTGTAAATTTCTCTGTATGGTCAATTCTCATACCTTAGGAAGAGGACATGAATTTCACAGGTAAGTTCAAGCTGAAATTTAATGTTCAGACTTTAAATTAAAACAGAAAACTAGCGTTTGCTTGCTTCTCGTTTGCATCCTAATCAGGAAAGGCCAAGGCACGAAGGCCCACTAAGAAGTTTTCCTTTCATTTTTTTCTCCAATTTTCAAATTTTCAATTATTTTATGCTACGAAAATTTTGTGCTGCCTGTGTCGAAAATGTAAAATAGAATTCATATTGGGAATTAATTTCATGACCATAATAAGAGAGCCTGACTGAATCTTATAACAATAAAGACAACCTGAAGTAACAAATCAATCCCATTCCCCATCAATTGTATCATTTCTTTTGGTTACATGGTAAGGGAAAGGGGGGGAAAAAGGGAAGAAAAAGAATCACTGTTTGTGCACAACCACAATGCAGCGTACAGCATACTCACATTATGCATCTCTTTTCCAGCTTGTATTTTGTGAAGAAAAAAGAAACTGAGAGTATTTCTCCATGCGGAAATGTAAATTGTCTTACTCTTCATCGGCTTCAAGACCTGGTATATATTCCAAACTCACATCGAAAATCACCGGACTATTTGGTGCCACCCTTGGCCTTCCTGGAGCTGAAACCAGGCCTTTCGGAAATGCCAGCTAACCACAAGCAAACCACAAGCAAGGGATGAAAGCAGAAAAATGAGTAAGTGCATGCACAATAACATAATTTATTCTTTCAATTGCAACGCTACGGAGCTGAAGTTTATGTATAGGCTTTTTCTTCCCAATTATGAAGAATAAGGAGGTTATTAGAAATTACCGGTCCTGGAATGTAGAGTCGACGCTTCCCTCCAGTTTTCATGGTCAGCATCCCTTCATCAAGTCCTTTGACCACCTGTTTTAGGCATACAAAGGATCAATCAGCAATGCAGATGAAAAATATATAGATGAACAAAACATTGTTTTCTGTAAGGAAAATGGGCTTTCTTTTTTAGGCAGAGTAATCCAGAAGATGAAGCTGCATTTCTGTAAAGAATGCTAAAAATATTTGTCGTAACTCATTTCTGTAGCATGAAAATATTATCAAATTGTACCGTATGGTCAAAAATTGGGGTTTCTTTGCTTGTTAGTCTTACTTTGTTTTATTTTTTCAATAAAAGCTAAAGCTATGTCCCATTAGGCTATTGGTTATCATAAAATCAAAGAAGAGCCAAATCCTAATATAAATCAGTTTGCAGACTTTATGATGATAATGAAAGCAAACAAAATGTAACACAGAAAGAACCAAAAGTACCAAACTTGCACAGACTAACAGAAAGCACCCATGACAATGAAATAATGCCATGTATAAAATCAATCATCTTTCTTGATGACTTAGCTAAGATAAGCAGACTTACCTGCCCAGAGCCAACGCGAAAAATATATGGCTGACCTTTCTCCAGTGAACTGCAAAATTACAAAAAGAATGTTTGAAGAATTCAGAAAAATTGCCCCATCAGTTACCAATTCAAGTTTTTCATGCTGACAAGTAGCACGTTTCTAACCCTATTAAAAGAACACCAAAAGATGGATCTTAAAAATCAGATGTTTATAAGCCACGATTGAATCCTCTTCTAGATCAACTTCTTCCCCTTGCCCCAAATGGATATGACCGAAATGGGAATGTTAAGGGAATATGAGGAAAGACAAGAAAAGACAAGGTAAGAAATGGGAGCAAATCCACAGAATGTGGTGATGACTCAGCGGATAAGTTGAAGCAAGACTGACAAAGAAGGTTGGTCATGTCCAATCTTGACCTTAAGGAACTAGATGCAGTAGTAAAAAGAGTAATTTGTTCCACGCATTACAGATGAGAGGGCGAAAGGGTGTAGGCGTGGAGCAAATGTCACACAGGAAGAAGCAAATGTCACACAGGAAGAAATACTGATGAAACATGCTTACAAAGAACTTATAGATGGTCTTGTGCAGTACATAAGGTGGGCTGGAAGAAGAACATTCATATCGCTGACCCCCAACATATGGCGAGCAACTGATTCAGACAGTCAATATATTCTGTCACCACATATGACTGTTTTATTGCAGATACTTCAGGGGACTCAGTTATTTCTTAATCCAGAATTTGTACTTGTAAGCTAAACTTAAAACAGATTGTCTGTATTTACAATAGTTTGGGTGGTCAAATGCAGAAAATAATTCGCATACAAGTCATATACAAGATCTGAAATTAGTTCCAGTTTTAAAATCTTACAAAAAGCATGACAGTCATTTTGATGAAAACTGATATACGAACCTATCAAATATTTGACCAGATGGAATCATGGCAACATAATTAGCAGCCACCTGAGAGTAATAGTACCATTGATGTAAGATGTAGTCAATAATAAATGAAGGAGCAACAGGAAATCTCAATAAATTGGTGAGGCAGACAATATATGGCAGACCCACCCATCTTTCAGTAGAAACAAAAAGAACCAAACTGTATTTTATATTAAAATGAAAACAAATTAAACTGGAGACGATCACTGAAGATATTGGGTTCATTCAACTATTTCCATAATATGAGCTAGGCAAGTTTGAATTCTCTGTCTCTTGTACAATTTTTATATGAGTGCAGATGGCAGAGTTTGCAGTGACTGAAGTTTAGGTGCAAGGGTCTTGCTTAAATTATTATATGCTTGACAAACTAAATGCCAACTTCTAATTCAATCTAGTTTGATAGTCTGTCTGGCAAACCCATCTCTCTATTCTCTCTTCCTTTCTCCATTTGCTAATCTGTAGATAGCTTGATATGTTTAGTTTACAGCAACTTAAAACTGCTTGCAACAATCAATTATCCAATTTTAAGAATTGTAATAGTCTTGTTCAAAATAAAGAGTGTTGGACAATTCAAAGTTAAGTTTGTGCAAGCATAAATTTTTATTTCCTCAGATTGAAACAGCCATCTAGATAGGTGGTGAAGGGTAAAAAGCTAATTCTGGCTAGCAAGTCCCGAAAAGTGGATGCTATCCTCAATAGATAGGCTAAACTCTGATGGAGTGTCAAAACAAGAAATTTATAATGCAACTACTATACTTCTGAATGCAGTTAGAAGTCTATATAAATTATTATACTGGAGAAGATGGAGGGATATAGGCAAGACCCTTTAATTGAATTTAAACATCAGCATCAATATATCTATGTGGCCATCAATCAAATGGTGGAGCTCTTAGAGAGTGATATATTTGTGGTCAACATCATCATTTTTAGTTATTTTTGTTAGAATGTAGATAAGCCATTTTTACAAACCAGAGTAACTGACATACCTGAAAACCAACAGGAGGACTAGGGCCTTGACCAACTTTGATATCCTTGTACTGCAAACCAGACTCTGTAGTCACCATAGGTACCTTCATTACAGAAATTTGTTATTGTGGTTACTGCCAATAAGCCATCTGGAAAACAAAAAAAAAATTAATGCAAGTCACAGGTTATTTATACTCGATGCTTGATCATTTATCATCTATAGCTAAAAATATTCAACCCATGATCTGATCATGAAGGTGAGAAACAATATGTTCATGACCATAACATGTCTCCAACAATAAACCTTAAGAAACAAGTGAGACTAACATTCAGTTACAATGACCGTACATGTAAGCAATGAGCAGACAGTAGACATCAATCAACAACGAAGAACAAGTTAAGTTCAAGAGGCATACTCTACAGTGAAAGTAAACCGAGTAAAAACCAAAATGTGAGTGAAGTGAGGCTCTTGACAGAGTGTTTGTTCGTGTTCAACTTAACCAAAATATTCTTGTTCTGAAGATTTAAAGAATTTAGCAGTGCACCACAACAAGAAACTACGAACCCATTTAAAGAAATTAAGTCTGCAACAAGAAAGGAAATTTTGGAGACAGAGGGTAAAGTAATCTCACCATACATTTTCAAGCTCTTTCTCACACGCAGCATCACACAATCTTGGTTTCTCCTCAGGAGGTAAGCCGGCTCCCTTGGCATCAAATGAGTCCAAAAAGAGGCTTGAAACTCCCAAAACCAACCCAATGAGATCTCTTCGAGTAACTAAATTCATTTCATCTCCATGAACACAAGTCCTTGAAGCTCGGACTCCAAGTCTCAAACTTGAGCATCTCACAAAAATCCCCCGGATCTTGTCACATGAAATGCCATGAGAATGGATATGTAGAGTTTTGCTAGATGTGGAGCCTAATACAAAATAAATATATATATTGAGCCAAAGTAGACTTTAAGAGCAAAAAGATCAAGATTCAAGTATCTACCAATGCAATATGCTACAAATTCCGTCCCATGCACCAGCTTCTAATTTCAAACAAAAGGAGGTCCCTATAGATCATAGTGGAGAATGAAGAATGATATATTTTTTATCACTTCATAAAATCCTAACCATTTTTCCATCACAATTTATATAAGAATCTTGACAATGGGTATCAAAATTAGTAACAAGAAAATAAATTTAACTTAATCAAAATCTAATGGGAAGTTAGAACATCCACTGGATAATAAGTGATCGTTATACATATATAATGCAACTGCACGATGCATTTCAAGAAACTTGCTGGTTTGATGATTGTTACGCAAAAGCAGAGTGAATGAGATCGAGGAAGCAGCTCAATGGCATTGAAGTTTTACTAAAGAAAGTGAAAAAGCTTACCAAGAAGCAGAGGCGAGGGAGAAGAGGCCATCATTTTTTATTTCCAGTTTTTTTTGTCTGCTGAGTGCTGAGTGCTGAGTTTGTATTACTGTAACGTTTGAAAGTGGATAACGAAATCTTCTAGTCTCACAGTTTTGTTGTTGCTGACGTGGCTCTTTCGCTCCTCTCATGTTAGATTCTGTCCGGTAACCAAAGCGGGATTCTATTTTTTTTAATTAAATTAATTATTTTTTTTAAATATTAAACTTGATATTTTTCTAAAATGCAAAGAAACCAAAACCAGGCTTAAGACGACCGCGCCAGGCCCTGGTGTTCAAAGGCCAGACTTTTTACAGGGCCCAAGCAGGTTGGCGAAGCCCGGCGTGATGAAGGTGGGAATTGTTTGTTTTTTTTTGGTTTAATAAAATTAATAATGATAAAAATAATAATAGATTCCTCACCTGCAGGTAACTCGATCATACCCCCAAAATACAGCGTTAAATTCACAGTGAATTTATATTTGCCCCTTCCCTTGCCTCCGCCACAGGACCGTCGAAAACCAAAAACCCTCGGCCCAGGTTCGTTCTGTGTCTTACCCTCCCTCTTCACCAGCTCATTTACTTCAAAAATTTTTTTTATTTAGGCTTCGATATTTGTTACTTACTTCATAGAACTTTTATTTTATTTTATTTATTTGGCTTTTAATTAAAGCTCTGTTAAGTTCTTGAAGAATTAAATAACTTTAGTGGTGGCTGCTTGAACCGGCATAAATACTGATTCTTTGTTCAAGACTTTAGAAGTTAGAGCTTAAGGGCCTGTTTGTAAGCAAAATTTAAGTAAGTATTTATTCTATAAAGCATTTCCAGTGCCTTTTTCTTTTCAAAAGTGCTTTTTATGGTGAAAATTGAAAATGAAAACGAGAGAATATTTAGTAGGCAAGTCAAATACGGGTCTTTTTATATCTGATTTTTACAGTCTAGTTTGTGATTTGTCAGGTTGAAAGGGTGATAGTGAATGCTTATTGGTTATGGGCTTGTACGTATTTTTGTATTTGTGGGAATTGATGTAGTTTCTTTGCTTTCTTCCTTGTGTATCTGTAGGTTACAGTTGCTGCTGAGGGATTTTTTTTTTCCTTTGTTGCAAGAATGTCGAATATAGTACTTTTTGAGGATATTTTTGTGGTTGAGAAGATGGACCCAGATGGCAAGAAGTTTGACAAGGGTATGTTTTCAGATCCTCATTGTCAGGTTCCTAAAAACCTCGGTTTTGTGTTAACATGATATTCTAGACTTGCAAAATTTGATGATTGCTCAGCTGGTGAAACTACGTAGTCATTGACCTATAGGGTGAGACGTTGAGTATTATTGATTTTTTACCTGCACTGAATGATGTCTGAATCTAAACTATGATGCTAGTCTCACTAATTATTGTGAAGAGTATGATTTAGAAGAATTACAAGTGTGGTCACATTTCCCTGCTCTGCATTTTTTTTTTTTTCGTTTTCATTTCCTACTTTGTACCTTACATATCAAGCTTGTTCTAGTTGATGAAGAATTCGAGGTTCAGTAATTGGAAGTTCTTTCAAGCATCTCAAGAAAGAATTATATTATATTTGAACTTATTTTGATAAAATGGTTTATGTAAAGATTAGTTTTAAGTTTTTGTTGATCTGTAATTTGGTTGTCTGCTGATATGAAGTGATTTTTTTGTTCAGATTCCTATTTACTACATAATAGAGCTTTTTTCTTTCCTTAATGCAGTTTATTTTATTAATTCTGTGTTAAAAAATTTGCCTACATCATGTGTCATGCATCTTTTTAGTCTTATGCTGGTAGTTTTCACCAGTTGTTCAGGAACTTTTTAACATTTAGTTCATATAATTTCTTTTTCTGGGCATATTGGGCTTACCTTTTGATGTCATTGTATAGTTTCCCGCATTGAAGCACATAGTCAGAACTGTGACATGTACATGCTACTAGATGTGAACTCAGAGGTTTATCCTATGCGTGTTGGTGATAAATTCACAATGGCTCTGGCTCACACGTTAAATTTGGATGGAACACCAGATACCGGCTATTATACTCCTGTAAGCTTGCACTTCTCCTCGGTTTTTCATCTTGTGAGAAGTGGATAATATATGTTGTGTTGAGTTATTTGCTGTAAAAAAATTTCTTCAGGTGTTGTCTTTTCAAACTGTTGTAGCAGATATTAAACTAAATTAGCCAACTATTAGGATGCTATTAATAGAGAATATCATGTTTTATTCAAAATATATAGATATCTTATTTTGTTTGCCATTCGAAGGTAACATCATGCCAGTGGAAAGTTATTCATTTCTGACATGGGCATTATCTGAGTTCATTAGAGATCTTTAGCCATGTTATTTCTTAGATGAATTTGCAATTAATTTATTTTTAAATCTTTCTTCAGTATGTGATATAAATATGTACTTCGGAAGTGGTCTAATATCTCCAGATTAGAAAATGTATTTATCAGGTCCATCAACGTAGAAGTAGTGAGACCATTTCCTCATAAGTTGCCTCTGGTTCAGATTTTAGTTCTAAATGCTTCTTGAAACTAAGAGCTTTCTTTTCACAATGGCACGATAACCTTGTAAATGTTATATTGGAAAAGGGCGTTGTCTGAAAATAACAGCATTGATAATTCCTTCTTTGTTTTCCGAAATGTTATATTGCAAAGGGGTGTTTTATTTTTTGTAATCAATGTTTTTCTTGTTTAAATATAAACTTGCATGTGCTTGAGAAGTTATTATTAAGTTTTGGAGATAATGATGATTGACAATAAAGCCAGTGTTTATGCCTTAGTGTAAAAAGCAGTTGAAAACATTATAGAATACTAAGATTGTGCTCAAATCAGAATTCTGGTGGATGATTTGAGGGGTTGAGGTGATAATGATTGCTGATATGATAATTGTATATGGCCCTAAAGAAATTAAGTGATTAGGTACCCATAGACCATAGTATTAATATAAATACAAGCAAAATGTCATCTGAAAACACCTTAAATTGTTACATCGTTGAGATTTGTTTTGGACTGTATTACCTGTCCTCTGATTGCTTTTAGTTTTCATAGCTGTTATTCTATCTATATATTGAATTTTACTCTTTATTTATTCCAGGGTGCAAGAAAGACACTTGCTGACAAGTATGAATACATTATGCATGGGAAGCTATTCAAGATTGGAGATGAAGGTTCTGGGAAATCACTTAAAGCGTATGAACTCTACCCAAAGCATTCATTATTATTTTATCTGGGCATGCGTGATACATCTTGAAAACTCTGTAATCATTCTTTTTTTTTTTGGGCTGGTGCTCAATTGTGAAAGAGACTGATTTTCTTATGTTTAAGCGGCTTTGTGGGCCTTTTCTTTTTAAAATTCGATGATTTAAGTTGTTTTCCCTTTTTCTCTTCTTTTGCAGGGAGATATATGTTTCATATGGTGGGCTTCTAATGATGCTCAAGGGGGATCCGTCTTACGTCTCTCACTTCGAGCTTGACCAAAAGCTGTTTCTCCTGATGAGGAAGTTGTAAACCCTGATGGAGTGTCCCAAATCCGTCGTTTTAACTTGCAAATTTGCCGTCATTGCAGTGAAACTGTTATAACTCATGTCTACATTTTGATGTGGTATAAAATGGTGGGCTGTGTGTGTGTTAAGAGAGGCCTTTTAAGGCATATCCTGGACTGAACTTCTGGTGCGCAATATGTATTTTCATCAGATGAAAAAATATATGATGGATGTGTTTTGCTGTCTCTGTTGTTTTATATTTATCAAAATGATAAAAAGGAACTGATATGATGATGCCCTCTTTGTTACATTCAGTGTAGACATCAAGAGCTTTATATATTTTGAAAATCGGTTCTAAAATTTGAAAGGTGTAGACTCTTTTGTTGGTGTGAAAGGTCTTGAGTACATCATTTATACTGATGCAAAGATCAACCCATCCTCCTTTACAGTTGATGTATTAGACAATTACTATTTTAGCTTAAAGGTCCAATCGACGCCCCGTGTGACATTAACTTAAGTAAGTGGTCAAGGAATATACTTTTAGTAATGAGAGAGAAATTTGCACAAATATTTGTTGACACTTGTTTAGTTTTATCGAAGTGTACCACATCATCGATCTTTGCATCCATCCAATGAATAAATTTTACAAGCATTTTGCAATGGATCGACAATGAAGTGCGGGAAATCTTTTACCACTCTGTTTGGTTTAGTTGGAGTCTCGGTGTGAGATATCTTTCAGCAGGAATTTTATGTGAGCCAAAGTCTCTCTGCTCGGAGACTGGACTTATGAGAAAATTCTTGAAATGTTAGGAATATTTATTTAGTTTGAGACAAATACGGACTTTGCGTAAAATTTTACCATGTTAAATTGAAATTAGTCTCCGTTAATCACTCAATTCACACACACATCTCAGAAAGCGACACAATCAACAATAAGGCTTTAAGCAAAGCAAGCGGATTAGACATTCTACAACGTATAGCCATACAAAACCCTAGCTAGAGCTACACCTCATTTTGGAATTTTCACACCAAAAATTCATAGATCTTATTCACTCTCATTCGGTTAGCATCATTTCTCTTTTTCATTAGCTAATTTATTCAACCCCTTTTCTTTATTTTGATTATTAATAAATATCTCTGCCATTAAACTAAATTAGGGTTTGTTATTAATTTAAATAAAAATATATATATTTTCCTGATTAGTGATCATCAACGGCTACATTTTTGCTCGTAGGTAAAAAAAACAATTTTGCTGTGACGATGCAGGATACATTCATAGTTGGCAAAATCAATCAAGATGGAAAAAGATTTGACTCCGGTGTGTGTTTTTTTTTCCTTATTTTTTTCTTTCTGCCTTCATCATTTACATGAATCATTTCTTTTATATTCGTTCAATTCTTTTATGTGATGATATGCAATTCTGATTCGTACGCGATATTTTGATGTATGATGAAAAATCTATTCATTTATTATATTTTTTTATAGAATAATGATATGCTTACAAAGTGAATATACCAAAATAACGGGTCATCAATCAATAACCGGCGTATGTTAAATAATAGTTGACTTTTTATATTATCCCGAAGCAAATTAATGCCATACGTATTTGTTACTCTTGTATACTCACAGATTCTTGAATGTATTTATTTCGTAGTTTCTCGCATAGAGGCGGAGGGTGAGAGCCTTGAAATGTTAATGACACTCGATGTTAATACTGATATTTATCCAATTAAAGAAAATGAAAAGCATGTGGTTTTGTTAACTTCTACATTAAACAAAGACGGCTCAGCTGTTGGTGATTATTACACTCAGGTAATCTCGTTCTCTTTCTGTGATGTATACATTTAATTTTAAAATGTGAATTTGAAACAATATGTTAAATTCGTATTTTGTAAAAGTGTCGATTTTTTGTATAATTTAATGAGCATATGTGCATTATTTTTTCCAAAAAAAAATTCCTAATGCCGAATGTGTTATTCTTGATGATGCTCTAGTTATTGCCAATTTTCGCTAAACAACAATTGCAAGACTCGGAATAAATTTTCTTTTGTTATCATAAAGACTTATATGATATATATATATGTTTCATTTTAGCTGCTGCACTAATATTAACATTTTTTAATTTTCCTTTTCTAGACTTGGAGGGATTCGATAGCAGACAAATTTGATTATATCATGCAGGGAAAGATATTCAGGATCGCAGAGGAAGGTTCAGGCGCAAATATTAAAGCGTACGTAACCATTTATTTGTTTTTCTTTTTTTCAATAACACTAAGTGATGAACGTTTAGAGCTTTTGGTATAGAAAATCACACATATGAATTTACAGCTTGTCTCACTTTTTAGCTCTTATCAATTGGTTATTTATTGTCAATCTTTATACAATTATTTGTTTTGATATGCGTAGGGAAATATATGTGTCGTTTGGTGGCCTTCTGATGTTGCTGAAAGGGAATCCTTCGTATGTTTCTGAGTTTGATATTGACCAAAGGTTGTTTCTCTGTATGAGGAGACTGTGAAGTGAAACTCAGGAAAATGCTGCTTTTACAATTTGTTTATGCTTCTTGTTAAAATCTTCATTATTTTATAGAGTATTTTGCATCAACGATATTATTATTACTTTTAATTAATGTCATTTATTTAAAAAAAAGTAAAAAATTTACTTTTTATGTTAGATAAAGTATGTCGAGTTATTTTCCTGTCCGGACACATCATTACTCTTACAAAAAATACAGAATTAGTCTAAAAAAAATTCGGACCAGCCTCAAGTGTCGATGATGAAAAATTGTTATACGTATATATTTGTGTTAATTTAGAAATGAACATATTGATTAATATGATGTGTCTAATTAGTTTTAAAAGACAATCAACAGTGAGAAGAAGAAATTAATAATAAAATTGAGCTTTAAGTAACATGACCCCAGAACCAGAAATGAGATAAATGGTATGCAAAATTTTCTTTCATTATGTTGGAAATAACTTATAATACAGATAAATGAGAACTTTTCATATCCGACCGATTTATAGAATATGAAATTCCATAGATCACACCTACTAGATTAATTATACAGAAGGTTACTCGAGTCTTGACTGTTAAGTGTTAAGAACTGATGTTAGAAAATTTCCTTTCATCACTATATATTGTACAATGTGTAACATTAATGTCTTTTCGATGTTTTCGGTTATTATATATTAAAGAACAAACTTGTGTAATGAAAAATTGACGACCAGTATCAGAAGATTTGTGACTGTTGCCATTTATGCCGGTTGAAAAGAAACCTAAATAGTAAGAGAGAGGAAAATAACCCTGCAGTCCATAACACGACGGCCTTCTTTTCGCTGAGCACGGCTGCCGCAACCAGGACACCTAGCATAATCCTTCTTCTCTAAAAGCTTCCCGAACGCAATATCTTTCCAGTCCCTCGGCTTTGCACTTTCTTCACATGGGTACCCATCATGCTATTTCAACTTGCACTGGAAGCAAAACCGATGCTTGCAATTAGGGCATTGAGCTTTCTTCACTCTTCCAGTTCTCCAGCTCGCACTCATTCACCGCTAAAGCCATGCAGTTCTCGTTAGGGCAATAGCTTATTTCAAAATCTAGAAGATAATCTTCACAAAGAAGCTCGCACCACTTAGTAAAAAGACTCGACGGGATCATGGGTTTGCAAGAAAAAGGGTCTAAGAATTGTTCACAATTAAATCCGAGGCACTCGATTCTGGCTGTTTTGTTGTCTTGAATCTTGGCTTCGATTTATTTGGCTATGCAGTCACGACAAAAAGGGTGTGTTCACAGATTTTTGTTCTTGAACCCATGGTTTGCTGACACGGTTTCTATATATGCAAATCTCACATGCGAAGATTCCATTAATGTCTCCTAATTCTTCTTCTTTGCTTTCTTGTTGAGGATTTTCTTTTTCTTGCTGGGGACTCTCTCGCTTTTGATCAATTGGTTTTTGCTGTGAATTTCCCATGATTTGCAATTACTTTGCAATTAGTCTTAGGGGACTAATTTTACATAATAACTTTATAAGGAAATTTTAACTTAACTCAAAAAGTAGCAGGACTCCAAAATTTCCGAGAAGTTTAAGTTCGGATCATATTTGCTATCCCATTAGAGCAAGAATTAGTGTTTTTTTTTTTTTAATTATCATAAATTCACTATTTTAATGAGGATTTTTCTAAGTTACAGCGGCTGTAAGTTACATAAGCTGTAACTTAGCAGCTCCCTTTTAATGATAGTTCACATTCTTTCCTATTAGAGCAGGATGTTAGGTCTTGGCTTAATTTATCTAACTCGACATACTTTATTAGAGCAGGATGGTGGGCATAAATGCACAATTCATGGTTTACCCAAACACAAATCAAATAAAATGGTTCAGGTTGGATAAATCATGAAAATGGGTTCGATTTAAGTTTTCATGTAAGAAACTATTTTATAATGATTTGTGTATGATTTACCCATGTATTATGAACAAATTTCCAAAACTTAATGTGACATGGCAGTGGAAAATAAATAAAACAAAATAAATGAAAACAAACTAATTTCTTTGTTTTCAATTCCAAAATATTGCATCCAAATTTAATTTTTCACTATTTCAATTCCATTGTTTATCATAACAAGTAAAAAATAAATAAAATTATATTTTTTTTATTACTCGTTTTTTAATTTATTTTTATTTAATGTGGAGTTTGGATCAAATATAACAACGGAGGCAATAACTTTAAATTAAAATTATTCTTACGATTTTGGCATGAATCATATTCTTTTCTAAATTTACTCATCTTTATAAATATCCAACATTATAATTTTTTTTGTTATTTATTTGTTGGTGAAAGAGCAGACTCAATTGATCATTTAATCTTTTGATTAAAGTACTGCGTATGAGAATGATTATGATGGATTGTTTTGATACTTGAATAAAGATGTCTTATCTTATTTTGATTTGTATGAATATTGTTAGAATTGTGTTGTATATATGTTAATACTGCTAATTTTTATTTTCTTTCTATTAATTTACTTGTTGATGGCATGTTTGCTGTAAGTTTATTAGTAGAGTTTACGTTCTCATTTATTGAGAAATAATGATTTTCGTGAATTAATTTTCTAATATTCTATAATTTAAGGATGAAGTTATTGTAAAATCTATTATTTATAATTTTTATCCACTATTTTTTTCATATTTTAATATTAATTTAATAATTATATATAATTAATAATTATTATAATTTTGATATAATTAAATTTATCAAAATAAAAATTATTTTAGATAATAAAATTCAAACCAAACCCAAATGAGTTGGATTGGTTGGGTTAAAAATATTTGAATTGGTTTGAATTGGGTCTAAATTTTTATAATTTAATTTGAATTGACTTAAAACTCAATTTAAACCAACCCCTATGCCCACCCCTACACTATTATTACTCATATCATGATATGACATGTCAATCTATTTGTTAATCATGTTAATTTATATTAACACAAATAAAATAAAATAAAAATTGTGCTGCAACCCCGTATTGTCATTAGGCACGGAGCTCAATGGAAAATCTTACAGGAGCTAAATTTAAACTTTCAATTTTGAAGTTCTTAACAATAATAAATTAATACCAAACGAAATCATCAACAAAAAAAAAATTTACTAAGACTATTATTTAATGTCAATGCTATGTGAAAGAAGAAATTGCATTTATAATTTATATATGAAGGAAAATAATTACCGAGCCTTAAAGCTTTGAGGCTATCAAACAGTAGTGCGCCTTAATGGAACCTCTTAAATTACTTTATTATCCAATATATAAAGTTTATACATTAATTGTGAGAAGGTCAATATAGACTTTTTACACTAACCTTTCATATTTCACTCTGCAGGCGCCATAGCACCCTCTAGCCCTACATACCCTCCGTCCCTGATTTGGCGCCTCTAGTTGAGTGTCTTCTCAAGCTCGTATGCTTAGCCTGTGACTATGGTTTTTTTCATGCTTATTTACTTAGCCTAGAGCTTCGTTTGGGATTGTTACGCCATGGCAGCTAAGCAATAACAACGTACTATTTCCAAACAAGGTTTAAGAAACAATGCTAGAAACTTATGTAACGAAAAAATTGTGACACGCAGTAATAGATGATAGTTAAGAAGAGCAAGATAATAATTTACGTTCTTTGTTGGGTCTCGGCTTACTAAATCATTCGTTATCAGTATGTTTTCTGGGCATGCGTGATAAATTTCAGACCTCCATAATAATTTTTTATCCGGTGGCTCTTATGTACCAATTGATTATTGATTCCGAATTTTTATAATTTTATTTGTTTTGATATGTATATTTTTGGTTTGGTGGCCTTATGATATTGCTGAAAGGGAAAATCCTTCAAGTGTTTCAATAGTTTGAGCTTGATCGAAACGCTGCATGAGGAGGCTGTAAAGTGTAACCAGAGATGACAAAATGTCTTCTCAAGCATCAAGCATATCTTTTATTTCGATTCAAAAAGTCCAAATTTTACATTCTATATTTAAAAAAAAAAAAATTATTATGTTTTACTTTTATATATTTATAAAAGTAATTTTACATTCTATATTTAAAAAAAATTAATTTTTTTTTATTAAATTAAGCTTTAGAAATTAGGCTTGAACGATTTAAACTTTAAATATGTTAAATATATGTTATGGGTGAGTTAAATAAGTGCATTTGGGCTTCGCCCAAAACACCCGGAAACCCTGATCAATGCTGCTCTTGCAATTAATTTGTTGCTCGCAACAAGGTAAATTGTTGTTGACAGAAAATTGATGCCAAAGCAACGTCCAACATATGTTTTGTATTAACATCATCCACCCTTTTTAACATTTGCACAAACTCTCTGTTAAAAAAATCTATTTCTGGAAGGGGAAGGGGGGAAGAGAAATGAAAGAAAAAAATCTTTCACTATTTATGTTAGGTACCGTATATCAAGTAATTCTCCTGTGCAAATATTTTAAAATCATACCCGCTTTACAACACAAGAAATTCCATAGATCACAACCCCTAAAAATCCTAAAACTGTTAAAATTAGAATAAGTCCACAGATGATTGCACAATAGTGATGACAGTAGACTTCACCCTTTTCTTTGCATAAACACCCTGATGGACTCTTTAAATTTCCTCCACACTCGTAACAAAACCTTGTCTTGCATCTGGGCCCAAAAAAAGAGAAAAAAAAAAGCAAGCAAGCACTATTACTTCACAAATTAAATTGATAAAAAAATATAAATTCATGAGACTTCATATTACAAATTTTATACTCCTTTTCTTGGTGTGTTTTAAATTTATAAATTCTAAGACTGATTTTCATGCTTCAATTGCATGTGTTATCTTAACAGTGCTAAAGGTACCATGTATAATATCTCTTATTAAATTCAACACTATCATAATTGTATTCACCCTACATATATAAGATAAGCAACTAACCAAAAAAAAAAACAAAGCACAACAAACAGCAACAAACCAAATAACAAAAAACAAAAACAAAAAGGCTAAGTCATGACTTGAGTGTTTTCTCAAGCTCATATACTCAGCCCACCAGTAGGGATACCTCAGGCTCGTATACTTGGCCTAAAGTCCCAAATCTGTTGTTCAGTGGCAGCTAATAAGAGAAACACTCCCAAACAGATTTATAAAACAGATTTGTAGTATAAAATTTCACCAAATTTGTTTGGGAGGGTTGCCCTAGCAGTCCCAAACAGGGCTTAAGAACCCATGTTAGAAATTTTCTATCACTACACATAATGTGTGATAACATATTTACACAACATGCTTATGTAATGAAAAATTGATGACAAGTATCGAAAAGTTTGAGACTATTATAACAAATAACGGTTTGAAAAGACATATAAAAATAAAGAGAGAGGAAAATAAACCTGCAGAACATAACACGACAGCCTTTTTTCCGCTCAACACAGCTGCCACAACCAGGACACCTAGTCCAATCCATATTCTCCAAAAGCTTCCCAAATGCAATATCATTCCGGTCCCTCAAGTTTCCACTTTCTTCACATCGAAACCCTGCATGCCATGCCAACTTACACTGAAAACAAAACCATTGCTTACATTTAGGGCACTGAGCTTTCTTCACTCTTCCAATTCTTTCGCACTCATTCACCACCACAGCCATGCAGTTCCTGTTTGGGCAGTAGCTTCTTTCAAATGCCAGAACATAATCTTCACAAAGATGATCACACCACTTTAAAAAAAGACTCGATGGGATCATGGGTTTGCAAGCAAAAGGGTCTAAAAATTGTTCACAATGTAGCCCGGGGCATTCGATTTTTGCTGTGTTGTTTTGAACCTTGACTTCTATGTATTGGGCTATGCAGTCTTGACAAAAAGCGTGTGTGCAGAGGCTGTTGTTCTTGAACTTATTGTTGACCGACATTGGTTCTATGCAAATATCACAAGTGAAGGTTCCATTAATTGCTTCTAATTCTTCTACTTTAATTTCTACTTGTTGAGTATTTTCTTTTTCTTGCTGGGGACTCTCTCGCTTTTGATCAATTGGTTTTTGCAGTGAATTTCCCATGCACGAATTTGCAATAACGCTATCACAATAAGTCTCCCACAAGAGCTGGCCTATTAGGAGATTTATTTATAGCCTATCAGACTCCTTCTTGAACTCCAGCAGCAAAACCTTTCTGCAGTATTAGGAGATTTACTTGTAGCCTATCAGACTCTTTCTTGAACTCCAGCAGCAAACCTTTCTGTAGTGTACTTGGTTTCAAGCTTCCTACCTCATACAATCACCAAAAACACAATTTATTTAGTCAAACATAAGAACAAGAAAGAGACTAACTAAATCCCTGATAGGCAAAAACAAACAGCCATTCAGATTCTAAATCCCTGTATATAACATGTTTTCAGAGAGAACTCAAACGAACTTTAAATGAACAGTAAGAGATTAACCAAATCAAAATAAAGCGAATAATCGTGCATAGGTTCAGCTCAAAAGAGCTTTATATTTGTACATATCATAAGATCAGTTCAAAGACCTTGAGCATGACGAATCACATCAAAATTACTAAGCACAGCAGAACCATGGAAGTAGAAATAAACTCACAGCAGATCAATTGATGAATGAATATTGATCGTGAACTGAAATGAACTCATAATTGTGCATTAACTATCCGGAGCTAAAAATGGGAAGAAAAATGGTAGATCCAAATTTCCTTCGAATTTACCTAAGAGTCGGGTAATGATCGCATCAGAAATTCGACTGTAGACTCTTCATCTACACGTCGCCGGCAATCGCCGGCAATCTTCACGCCGCCGGCGATGGCTTGGGGTTAGTTAGAACGCAAATGGAAAGTTTTTGGCAAGGGGTTAGGGATTTTTTCAGGCCACATCGATGTTGCGAAGTAGTTACAGCTGCGGCAAGTTACCACACTTTTTATCTGTTTGCTAGTATACCGTCGGTTTCAGATGAAAGCGATCTAACGCTCGATAATTTGACACCTGAACATTTTGAGATCAAAAATGTGGTATAGGTAACATCACTTCGGTCTTTCAAAAAAAAAAAAAGAAAAATTGTCACAACTCACAACGCTACGGTTGCGAGTAGGAGGTAAGATAAAAACGCAACAGCAACCAAACACCACTGTTTGGTTGCAACCATAGTGTTGACAAGAATAAATTCGATGTGTTTGCTTATTAGAGATGAGAATAAAAATAAAGAATAGAAATAAATGATATGTTTATTTGTTTAAATAAGAATTGAAATATAAATTAAAGTAGTGGATTTCATTTAAAATTAGGAATAATTACTAGAGTTTTTATTCTCATAGAGAGGTAAGAATGGAAATTTCATTCCCTAAAGTAACTATATTATTCCTATCCAAATTGTGAAATTTCTATTTTATCATTTCTTATATTATTTATTTGTTTGTTTGTTTGTTTGTTGTTGTTGTTGTTGTTGTTGTTATTATAAAAATAATAATAAATAATGACAATAATTAACTAAGGTAAGTTTAGTAATTTTTAAAAATCCATTCCGATTACAAAATAAAGTAAACACATCAATGGCAATACAATTCATTCTTATTCTGATTCATATAGCTAAAGTAAACAATTTATTCTAATTCTCATTCTCCATTTTGATTCTAGCTCATTTCGATTCCACTCTATTTCGATTCCAGCCCATTCCGATTACTGATTAATAAACGCACCATAAGAATAAATTATACAATGATTATTAATCCAATTTTAGGGAATGACAGCAAACTCACGAAAAAAAAAAATTATCAGAGGGCAATTTATCAAACACCTAGCGTGCCATGATTTTATACAATTATTTTTGTCTTTACAACTACTAATTTGCAGGCTCATTGCCATCTATGTTCGCAGTCCGCTGTCACTTTCATGATGGCAAGCATTTTGATCTTGCTGCCATCACCTGGACTTGAAGTTGCAGGTAATTGCCTTGCTGCCACCATGGAGATGTATGAATCATGGCCAACAAGCACCAAACAACACCGCCCATGTGCACCAAATTCATGCCAAGCACACCAACCATTGATTAAGGGCAAGTTTAGTTTTTCAAAGTTTAGAATTTTGTAGACATTGTCGGTTTCATTCGCCGTCAATTCACCATCACCGCCCATTTGATCAAGGAAAATAGAATGTAATAGTCTCACTCTTATATTTTGCGGCTATGCCTATGGTACCCATGTCTTACATTGTTAAATTTTATTAATATCTATCAACTTTCTGATCATTTAATGACACTTGATCAATCTGTGGACTATTGTAATTGAGCCTAAACTCTTATCTATTTTGGAAAACGAAGTATTTCACTACTTATTTTAGGCATATCAAATCATTCTCTTATGTAAACAAACATTTAAAAGATACAAATTTGAGATTAGAAAAATTTCAGACTTGTCTCGTGTTTGCAATGAAAACCATAGGAGATAAAATTGAGTCATCTTAGAAGCAAATATCTTGAATAATTTTATGTATCAAATTTGGTTTAAAATTAAAACGCATTAAGCAAGTAACTGCTCTTTTAGTCTTTACTATTTAATTTAATTTATTAGTTAGACTCTGTATTTTAAAAAATTACTTGAAAAGTTTTTCATTATAATTTATCTTATCATGTATTTTTCACTTGTTAACATGTCAAGTTTGTTTGCATTTTCAGTTTTATGAAATAGAAAAACTATCTTATCCTTAAAATGTTACTTACCGTGTGTTTAAAAAAAAAAAAAAACAAAAAGAAGATTTTTTTAAACAAAAAATCTGCAACTGTCGC
Organism: Murraya paniculata; assembly: GCA_030449075.1. Lineage (NCBI taxonomy): Eukaryota > Viridiplantae > Streptophyta > Magnoliopsida > Sapindales > Rutaceae > Murraya > Murraya paniculata. The sequence goes on along the minus strand of JAEVFN010000052.1, from coordinate 1,178,413 downwards.
AACATACATACGTACGTTCATATTATAATGCAAAATGATTCTTTAAACATGATATCTAATTAATAGAAAGAAATACAAAGAAAGAGAAAGAGAGGACAAATATACAACGTGCACGACATGCTAGGACGGCCACCTTCTCTCTCAACGCAGCTGCCACAGCCAGGACACCCAGCCCAAGTCATCTTCTCCACGAACTCCCCAAACATATAATATCATCAGGTTCCCTCAGGTTTCCACTTTCTTCACATCGATACCCTGCTTGCCATTTCGACTTGCGCTGTATTATAAATTTTTATTCTCTTTTCTCTTTGGGGAGCTTCTCGGTTAAATCTCAATTGCTTTTTGCTGTGAATTTCCCATGCATGAAGTTGCGATACCGCTATCACAATAAGCCTCTCGCAGCCTATTAGGTGATTTTATTTATAGCCTATTTTAATGTAATAACTTCAAAAAGAGAGTTTGGACTTTTGGACTTGATTTAAAAGGAGAAGGGTTCCAAAATTGATCAGAAGTTATAGTTCGGATGAAGCCAGTTTTGTGTTTGATTCTCTAATATTAATTGGCTTTCTTCAACGTTAAATAAATTTTGTTTGTGCGTAAAAAATCAAAGATTATTCAGGAAGCTTCAATTCTAAGCTCGTAAATACGTGATTTATTAGCTAGGCGTATCTACATTTTTCCTTCTTCTATTTCTTTATTAGAAATCATTCATTTTTTATCATTCTTTTATCTTCTTTTTCAAAGGTAGAGGGGTGTTTGATTTCTGCTAATGGTAAATACACTGTTCAATTGTTTTCAATTGTATATCTATTTTGGAAAAGGAAACCTTTCACTATTTACTTTAGGTATATCATCAAATCATTCTCTTGTGATTGGTATATTTATGTCAATTTAGAAGTTTAACATCTTGATTAATTGGATGTATCAAAATTGGTTTAAATTGCAAAAGGAAATCGGCAGTAACATGGTTCAGGAGCAATGAAGTGTGAATTTTATTTTAATATGTTGGGGGCAAAAAAAAAAAAAAAAAAAAAAAGGAAAGAAAAAGCTTATAACACAAATCAATGAGATGTTTTCATCCATTCTATGGCCCCGTTTGGGATTGAAGTTGAAACTTAATAAGCTGCTTATTTCATAATTTGTGACAGAAATAGAGTTTGATAAATTTTGTAAAAGTTATTTATTTCATAATTTTCTCTATTTTGACAACAGTTTTTAAAAGTAGATAAGGGATTGTTTTTTGTAAGCAGCTTATTAAATAAGTTACCACACCTTTTTAAAAATTCTATTTATAACCTTAATTAATATTTCTAAAAAATAATTATATCTTATTTTTTCCTCTAATATATATGCCATTAGATATCATATTACCACCATGACTTTCAAAATCAATTTCATAACCATTGCTTTTAACATTCAATCTATTTGTATTTTTTTATAGTCATGGTGTTTATTGCAACAAATTTAATGAAAATAATGCATATTACTTTTTTATTTTATTTATGTTATGTATTAGTATGATTATTGAGATTTTTTTCACTTAATATAATTTCACCTGTTTTAAAAAGAAAAAGACATGTCTAACTATTATTAAACATATTTCAAAAAGATAAAAGGTAATTTAAAATTATTTCTATTTTTCTCATTATATAACAATAACGTGTTTATAATAAAATTTACCAAATGCATGCATACTGATTTTTAAACTCATAACAACCGCAACAACACAATTTATCAAACACTAAACTGTTTTTTTAATCAGCTACTTATTGCATTCGCATTGCATAAATAATTTCTTTAATCAGCAATTGCAACCCCAAATTGGCCCTGAGTAAGTGAAGACTAGCTGCTGATACAACGAGGAACAATAGATAAAGTGTAAACATGGGTAATTGGTAGTAACGAATATAGATATGGCCCTTATCTTTGCATAAACACCCAGATGGACATCTTCCTCCACACTTACAGCAAAAATATGTACTGCATCTGGGAAAAAAAAAAGGGACAGGCACTATGAGTTCTGATTTCATATTTAACGCCCTTTGTTCTGTGTGTTTTATAACTATTTAACTGATAAATATCCTCACTCTTTTCATAATTATAACGCATGAACAGTGGTAATATATTATTTTAAAACTTTTAAGTCATTAGAAAAATGTCTTACCGTCTACAACTTCTCCTCACCACCGTATATGTGTCACAAGTCACATTAAGAGACATACTAAGACCAAATATATCATATTTATTAAAATTCAACGCTCTGTTATATGTACTTTATATATGTCATAATCGTTTAACGTTGGGAGCTATTTACATCATTTGAACACAATTTTACTTACATAATAGTTTTTCAGTCATGGATTCTTGATTTTTTTAAAATAAAGAACAAACAAAAAAAATAAAAAATAATACATTGAAGTTTGTATTTTTTTTTTAATCTTTTAACTTATCCCTGATTGGAAAACTACTATTACTTACAAATTAAACCACTGGTTAAATACTGTTGATAATTTTGCTTAATCTAATCTATTGGTCATAAGCAAAGCCCAACTGCCAACTAGTTGAACTAAGAAAATCTTTTGTTTCGAAAACAATAAACCTTTTTTTAAAAAAATATATATATCTATTCCTCAATAATTTAAGTTAAAATAATTTCACGCTTTAGTAGTTTTATTAAGAGGTATATATAATCTCACTCATCATATCAGCCGGGTGAAATACTTTATATATATATGATTAATATCTAATTAAGATGAGAAAAGAAAAGAGAAAAAGTGAGGAAAATAACCTGCATTTCATAACATGAATGTCATCTCGTCTCTCAGCACAGTGGCCACAACCAGGACACCAACCCAATTCTGACTCTTCACAAGACGCCCAAACAAAATATCATTCCGGTCCCGGCTCAAGTCTCCAATTTCTTCACATCTGTACCCAGCATGCCAATTCAACTTGCACCGGAAACAGAAACATTGCTCACATTTGGGACACTGACCTTTCTTCAATGTTCCGTTTCGCTCAAACTCATTCACCACCAAAGCCATGCAATTTCTGTTGGGGCAGTAGCTTCTTTCAAACCCTAGAACATGATCTTCGCAAAGAATATCACACCACTTTGGAAAAAGGCTCCATGGGATCATGGGGTTTGCAAGAAAAAGGATCTGAAAATTGTTCACAGTGGAGCCCGGGGCATTCGATTTTGGCTGTGTTGCTGTCTTGAACCTTCGATTCTATGTATTTGGCTATGCATTCTTGCAGAAGGGGTGTGTGCAGAGACTTTTGTTCCTGAATATTTTGTTTGTTGACATCGATTCTGTGCAAATCTCGAAAGTGAACATTCCATAAACTCCCATGATTTTGCAGCTCGAAAAGTCCCTCACATGCACGAGCTTCTTAATTAGCTTATTAATTAGTAGTCAATTTATTTAATGACTTTACAAGGAATTTTAACGCAATTTAAACTAGGTAAAAGAGACCAAAATTAATTAAAGTTTGAGTGTTCTTGTCTCAATTGTACTAGCCAACATATACTCTCTCGAGTAGTGATATTTAGTAGAAAAATCTGACAGAATTCTGGCAAAAATAATGGTAAATTGAAATATATCAATTAACAAGGCAAAACACCCCGGCTCGATTTACTGTATAATGCTCCTTGAGTTTTTAAGTATTTTATGTTGCCTTCTAACTAATTAGTGTTAATGTCTAGGAATTTTTAACTACTTATACATTTTAATCTATTAACTACTAATTTTCATGAGTATTTTGTGCTCAAGAGAAACTCAATAATGAGAGAATTCTAATTCCTTTAAAAAGTCAATTTTTTGTTTGATTTTATTATATTTAAAATCTTCCACGTTATTATTAACTTTTTTTTTGTGCAGTGAAGTTGTAAATACATCAAAAGTAGGCTCAACCTTATTTTATTTTATATTGTTGATCACACTAATAGCATCAATTAATATATTTATTAGTATAAAGATTAACTAGAAGTAGAGGATGTCTTGGAAAATCATCATGCGACACTACAAAAATGCATTATATACATATTTCATTTAGTGGCCTTCTCATTATCCTGAAAAAGATCACTCCACATGTTTCAAGAGTTTGATCCTTGATCAGAACTTTTTTCTCTATATGAGGAGCCTGTGAACCGAAGTGAAACTATAAATGTAGCTTTGTGCAATTGTTTCTTTGTCTTTTAGAAATTATTTTAGCATAAATTATATATCTCGATGACTAATTTGAAACTACTATAGATTCATTAATATCTGCTCGATTGTATATCAAACCATTCTCCTGTACATGTCATGATGTGATGATTTAAAAAACTTGGGTCCGCATTGGAAATCTGTAATGGGTAAGTTATGAGAATTTAGAGCAAACAAATTAATTGATTAATTTGATGAATCAAAATTGGTTTAAAATATAAAAGGCAATCAGCAGTAACGTGCGTGACGCGAGAGCAATGAATTGTAAATTTCTTTAATACATTTGTTCGAAAAAATCGTATAAAATAGAACTAACAGATCAATAAGATTTTTTCATCCTACATAAATATGACATAACTCCTATCTTGATATTCTTTATACGTCCACTATTGCCATTTGTGCTTACATTTTATCAGAATTGGCTGAAGCATAAATATGAAAAGAAGTGAATAGAAAATGAACACTGCTCTCGCCTCTTGAGAAAATTCTTTTTTTTTTTTTAACCCTTAATTTCCAGTTAGAGCAAGAATTGAGGGTTCATCTTTCAGTTATATGAGCTAGCACATGTTATATATAGAAAAACTTCTCTATAGTGTTACTCTATATACGAATAATTTCTATGTAATCATACAAAAATTTAATCCTAATTTGGACAAGTTACAAATAAGAATAAATTTTATATTATAATAAGTTGTAATTTTTTTAGATCATGTATTAAGAAACTTGCCTTTACATAGTATTAATTATCAGTATATTACAAAAAATATATGTTGTGTTACATTAATGTTTTAAGATGGAATAAAATATTTTTCTAAAATTATTTCAGATAATGATTTATTCCTTAGACTTTAAAGACGACTTTGCATACTCCCAACACTACATAAATATATATACAAGTTTTTTGAAATTATGTCTATCTCTTTTATCATTGTCCTTACATTGAAATTGACATGCTTCATTAATTAATTATCAATGTAATGATACGTTACTTCTATATCACTTGTACTAAGGATAATTAAGTTAAAAAAATAATTTTTATAACCACACGTTTATTAAGTAATAACCTTCTCGTAGCATTAAAATTAAAGAGGTTTCACTGTCACAATTTGTTGACTTCGTTGTGTAGGTTAAGGTGCTCCCATTCGGGGGCATTACCGGAATGTTTGTTGACATTTACAAAAATCTCCACAGATGTTCGCTTAATTAAGTTGCAGGCAGATAGCAAGTTTCAGAACTTAAACCCTAACCTACCCTCACCTCAATTAGCTTTGAGCCTTTGACCGTAAATTAGAGCAAAAGTTCCAAAATACCCTTCTCCGTTGTCTAATTACAGTCGGCTTTAAAATAAATAAATGAGTAAACTCTTCTTATTTAAGTTCTCCGTGAGTTTTCAAATATATTATATCACTTGCTAATCAGTGATATATAGCGTAAAGGAATTTAACTAATTTTTTTTAATATATTAACCAGTAATTGCTCATTTATATTTTACTTCGGAGAAAACTTTGATCATGAAAAAACTGTAGTTCATTCAAAAAATTAGATTTGTGAATTTGTTTTCTTAACTTTTACTTTTTTTTCATTGTTGAAATATTTTATTTGTGCATACAAAAAATTAGGGATAGGTTTCTATGTACAGTAGTTCTTTTTTTTCTCATTTTAATAATTGTTTTGGAAAAATCATGAAATAACACTGAAGAAAAGGACAATAGCATTTCCATCTCCTCTAGAGAAGTGCATAATTTCAAGAGCAAATACATAATACAAAGTTAAAAAATGCAATCATCAATGAAAGGCGTTGCGCAAAAAGCACAAAACCAAAATCGAAACAATGGGAATAATTGTTTATTTGCAGAAAATATAATAAAGTGAAACAGTCAGAAGCATAGAAAAAATAATAATAATTAGAAGAAGACGTTGGTTTCTGGGTTCGTGCATGTGGCCAATCAATGCTCCAAAAACCTTTCGGATGCATTGACATCCAGATGGAAGCTTTCCACAGCTATAACAAAAAACAGTATTGCATCTGAAAAAAATTTAAACGCCAATTACAGAATTAAACATATTAATTAATAAACAAAAAAAAAAAAGGAGAGAGAGAAATGTGACCTGCATAAAATATGACGACAGCCTTCAGTGCGCTGGACACAGTGACCACAAGCAGGACACCTAGCCCAATTCATCTTTTCTGCGAGCCGCCCAAACACAATATCATTCCGATCCCTCAAGTTTCCACTCTCTTCACATCGGTATCCGGCATGCCACTTCAACTTGCACTGAAAACAAAGCCATCGCTTACAATTGGGACACTGAGCCTTCTTCACTTCTCCTATTTTGTCACACTCGTTCACAATCAATGTCATGCAGTTCTTGTTAGGGCAGAAGCTTCTTTCAAACCCCAGAACATAATCGTCAAAGAGAAGATCACACCATTTTGAAAAAAGACTTGCTGGGATTATTTGCTTGCAGCACAAAGTGTCTATAAGTTGCTTGCAGTCTAATCCAGGGCATTTGATTTTGGCCGTGTTATCTCCTTTGATTTTGGATTCTATGTATTTGGCTATGCAGTTTTGACAGTAAGGGTGTTTGCAGAGTTTTTTGTTCTCGAATTTCCTGTGTTTTGGTGTTTTTTCTGTGCATATCGCGCAAGTGAATTCTTCTTCTTCTTCTTCTTCTTTTAGGGTTTCTCTTCTCGATTTTAGCTGTGAATTTCCCATGATGTTGCGAACTCTGTCCGAAGCCTCTGAACGACACTAATTAGGTGATTTATTGGTATATTTATAGTTAACATAATGACCTAGGACAAATTTTAGTCCATTAGCTTAATTCAGTTCAATGGTCAAGATTCAAATCAAAAGGTAGTATTTAAGTCCTTATTCACTGCCTTTAGATTGAACAAATCTATTCGATATAAACTAATTATTTTAAGTGGAATTTTATGTTGAGTGAACCTTCTGTTATGTGATAACTTAATTAACTTATTTTATATCAAACACAAAAATTAATTCGCGTTTTTATAGTTAAAAATAATGACCTAGGATAAATTTTAATCCGCTAGCTTAATTCAATTCAATGGTCAAGATTCAAATCAAAAGGTAGTATTTAAGTTGTTATTCACTGCTTTTAGATTGAAAAAACCTATTTGATATAAACTAATCATTTTAAGTGGAAGTTTATGCTGAGTGAACCTTCGATCTCTTATGTGAATTAATTACAACTTGGACAAATGCGTAGGTATTGCCTATTCTTTAACCTATGTGCTGGGCTGGACCACTAATTTTACAAAATTTACCGAAAAGGTTACTTCCATCCTCGGTTAAAAATTATTTTTAATTTGGTGTACGTGTGTGGTTTTAATCTTAAATTTATCGACTCCAAGCTGCATTTTTAGCTCTTTTAATTAACCCTCCACTAGACGTGACCATTTCAATAACATTTTCAACATAAATTCATCTGAAAAATCTACTGTATCCGAAGAATTGTGTGACATCACATCACTTGTAAAGGATGTGAGTGATAATTTAAAAAAGGGGTGACCTCTTTAAACGAGCAAGTGATCTTTTAAGTAGGCTTGGATCAATACCAAAAAGGAAAAAGAAAAAAAAAAAAACTAACAAACGAATTGGTGGTGGACATGAATCTAAAACGGATAATTTTTTAAATTATAAAAAAGCCCAAAAGCCCACAAAAAAATAAGCCCCACAAAAATATTCTATATGAGATGATTTGGGTTTATTCTCCACAAGAATTATCTAAGTTCTTAGAAATTATTATATGTAAAGTATTACATATAAATTGTTTAAAGGTAAAAATCGACAAAATGTATAAGGGCATGATTATATAGAAATGATTTAGATCTATTCTCTACAAGAATGACTTAGGTGTTTAGAAAGTATTATAAGGTAAGAATTGATAAAACACCTAAGTGCATCATTCTACAAAAATGACCTGAGCTTATTCTCTACAAGAACGACCTATGTATAAGAAAAATAATTTATGTAAAGAGTCTATCTACATTTCACGGAAAGAGCTATGGGCTAACAAAAATTCTATAGAATACGCCTACGAGCAAGCAAACATTCTACGAAATTAGTCTATGATTTAACAAAAATTCCACGGAATGAGACTATGGGCAAAAAATACATTATATGGAATGCGCGTATGGAACATACATACATTCTTTGGAATGAACCTACAAGCAAACATATGTTCTATGAAATGAGTTTACGAGCAAATAAACATTCTACGAAATACACTTGTAGGCAAACATTCTAAGGAAACCATTTACGGGTAAAATTTTACAAATATGCCTACATGTAAATCTTGTTAAAAAAAAATGCCCCAGGGTCATTCTCTACAAAAATGGACGAAGGGCAATTATTTAGAAAATATTATAAGTGCCAACAGACAATGACTTTACAAAAATTCATTATGCCGCTAAACCAATCCTCTTAATGAGGAACTAATATAAGGGCTAAAGTTAAGTCCAAGGCCACTAAAGGTCAAGAGCCAAGTGTACAAAAAATACCTATCATGAACAAATATTGACACATATTAATAAGTGTCATTATGCATGGGATTTTGTGGACACTTGTTAAAATAGTAATGCCATATGTCATAATAACTCCTCTATCTCAGTGCTTTAAGTTATATATATAAGGCTGAGGCCTCCCACATTTGGAGGCAATAGGTTATATGAATATAAAAATGCCTGACTCTCTCTAGACTCTCTTTTTAAAAATTGAGTACAAAAACTGATTTGAGCGTCGAAAGGTTATCGCCAACAAATCTACCACCTCAGACAATTCTTTTTCTTTTTGCAGAACAATTAATTATAAAAAAACATGTGATTCGAGAAATCTCTGCAAGGAAAAAATAGGCCACAAAGCCTGATTTAAAAGAAATAATTCTATAATATAAAATCAGCTATTGTACACTGAACAAAAATTTACGTTAACAATGATCAAATTGGTTTGGAAACCAATCCAATCTTGTACAGTCACTTATGAAACGATCGGTTCGAATTATTTTTCTCCAAGCCTACTCTGTTGGGTTTGTCAGATGTAAATGGCTTGCTTATTAAATCTTGTTACATTCAACGAAAAAATTGAGAAGTGTAACAAGCAAGTTTTGACCATTCACAAAAACATTGTGACCTCGTAATAGCAATAGTAAGGTTTCCGTAAATTAAATTTCTTTGTAACATGCATGACATTAGCATGATTTGAATCCAAGTTTCTTGCTACGCATACCAACCTAACAAAACTTATCAAATTAGATTAACCAAATAGACACGACTTTATTTCTTAACAACAATAACAAAAATTTGAATAGGAAAAATCATGGGAAACACACTGCAGAGACTAGCCGAGAACCGAGGGAAACAAGAAGAAGAAGGCAATGGAAGCAGCTTCACTTGTGAAATTTGCATCGAACCAACGGCATCAAACAAGAAATTCAAGAACAAGAATCTCTGCTCCCACCCTTTCTGTCAAGAATGCATAGCCAAATACATACAAGTGAAGGTACAAGACAACAACACAGCCAAAATCGAATGCCCCGGATTAAATTGTAAGAAAAATTTAGACCCTTTTTCTTGCAAACCCATGATCCCATCGAGTCTTTTTTCAAAATGGTGTGATGTTCTTTGTGAAGATTATATCCTGGGGTATGAAAGAAGCTATTGCCCCAACAGGAACTGCATGGCTTTGGTGGTGAATGAGTGCGAAAGACAGGGAAGAACGAAGAAAGCTCAGTGTCCACATTGCAAGCACTGGTTTTGTTTTCAGTGCAAGCTGAAATGGCATGCCGGGTACCAATGTGAAGAAAGTGGAAACTTGAGGGACGGGAATGATATTGTTTTTGGGCAGCTCGTAGAAAAGATGAATTGGGCTAGGTGTCCCGGCTGTGGCCACTGTGTTCAGCGCAAGGACGGCTGTCACGTGGTCGTGTGCAGGCTAGTTAATTTTCCCCTGTTTACTTTCGTCTCTATCAAAATCGCTGTTTATTTTATTATTGTTATTAATTAATTTTAATGTTTTTCAGATGCAAGACTCGATTTTGTTATAAATGTGGGGGAAAGCTTCCAAGTAGATGTTCATGCAATGTTTTGTTGAGAGACACCTTTCAAGTGCTTATTATACAAATGGTTTTGTTTGCTATGTTTGTTGCACTTGTAATATGGGGTAGCTTGTATTAAATAGTCGCGGCGAATTTCTTCGCTTCAATATTTTATAACTATTGTTTAATTGGTTATTGGCTCTATGCAAATTCTTAAAATGTACTGTTAGTTCGCATTTTTTTGTGCCGAATATCAATTCTTGGAGTCTAATATAACTAATTGTCACTTGTATATAGTGTTTAAAAAAAAAAAATGCCCACACGAGTAGAATATTATTTAATTACTATATAATCGATATGATGCCTTTAATTGTATTCTTTTTTTTAAAAAAAAATTTGAATTGAAATATTGTATGTTTTCTTCTAATGTAATATTTTGAAAGGTGTGACCTTTACTTACTTTGCCGTCAAATTAGAGTGAATTGAAAGGGTAAAAACTCGTTTAATTCATATATTTTGAGATTAGCGCCTATATTTGGTTCTTGTATTTATAAAAATATCTCAAAACATCTGTTGGTAAACTATTGACACTCCTACCATTACTTTTATTCTTTTGTGCTTGTTTTTACACTAATACCCTCTTAAAATAATGTTTCTTTTTTTTGACATTAATAAAAAAATTTAAATTGCCAATTTAATCCCAAAAATAAAATAAAAGTAAAAAAAGAATAATATATATAGATATATATTGTGGAAGCTTATGTATGTTTAAACAAATTAATATTGAGTAAAAAATAAATTACTAATTTTTTTGGACGTTAATAAAAAATTAATATATTAACTCTTGGATTACTTAGAAAATTAATTTTTTTTCTTTTCATTAATGTCTAAGAAAATGAAGAATTATTACTGTAAGAGGATAATATTTTAAAAGCAAGTAAAAAATAACAAAAAATAACAGTATGTGTGTGTGTCAAAATTTAACAATAAATATATTTTAAGGTATTCTTAAAAAAATACTGAAGTTAAACTAACACTAACTTCAAAGTATAAAAACTAAACAAAATTTTATTCGACTTGAAACTCCCCTTTTTCTTAGTTCCTAATCATTATCTCCTAAAATTGAAATCCAATTCAATGTGAAACACCCACCTAATCGTTTGTGGAAAAAATTACCTACACGAACCATATCTAATCGATCTAATCTTGCTGCTCGATTTCTCTTTTTCAAAATTTTAGTTTTCCTCCTTTCTTAATCTTGAAGAAAACAACATTAAATTGAGTTCGAGCATGATTATAATTGGTTTTCAATTTTCGTAAAACAGCCAGGATTATGAGCGTTGATGTATATATCATTAATTACTACAATTTTGTTCCCACCGAGGCTGTGGCCTTGTGTAGCACTCAGCTTGAAATTAATGGCCACTTCTGTGGCGCCGTTGCATAGCTAGAAGTCTCGATTTTACTTAAGTCCGTATTATCATTATTTAAAAAAAAAAATTAAACAAAAAAATCGACAATTTTAAATTGCTCTGTAAAAACATGTTAGTTTCCTTGAATGCTCTCTGCTCCCACAAGCAATTGCAGAACTAGAAAGTTTTAACGAACCATCCGGGAAAACAATAGGAGAATGTTATGGGTTTCATTTCATTGTTAAACAAATGGACAAAGTGGGTCATTAAGAGCGCAACAAACTTACCATAATCAGGGAAACAAACAAACATTTGCAAGAAGTTGCGTCATCTTTACCATTTACAGCTTTTATAATGAACTCTCCAAGAAAATGAAACAGAGAATTGAGAGCTGAAAAAGAAAAAATCATGGGAAACACACTGCAGAAGAAACCATATAAATTCCTAGAGAAAGAAGGAGGAGGAGGCAATGGAAGCAGCTTCACTTGTGAGATTTGCATAGAGCCAATGGCAGCAAGCAAGAAATTCAAGAACAGGAATCTCTGCACACACCCTTTCTGTCAAGACTGCATAGCCAAATACATACAAGTGAAGGTCCAAGACGACAACACGGCCAAAATTGAATGCCCTGGATTAGGCTGTAAGCATAATTTGGACCCTTTTTCTTGCGAACCCGTAATCCCGGCGAGTCTATTTTCAAGATGGAGTGATGTTCTCTGTGAGGATTATGTTCTAGGGTTTGAGAGAAGCTATTGCCCCAACTCAAATTGCATGGCCTTGGTGGTGAATGAGTGTGAGAGAAGTGGCAAGGTGAAGAAAGCCCAGTGTCCGAACTGTAAGCAATGGTTCTGTTTTCAGTGCAAGTTGAAATGGCATGCTGGGTACAGATGTGAAGAAAGTGAAAACTTGAGGGACCGGAATGATATTGTGTTTGGTCAGCTTGTGGAGCGGATGAAGTGGGCTAGGTGTCCTGCTTGTGGCCACTGTGTTGAGCGCAAGGACGGCTGCTCTGTTGTCATGTGCAGGCTTGTTTATTTTCCCTCTTCTCCTTATTAGTAATTAATAATTTGAGAATTCAAAATTATCATGATCGAAATTGATTTTGTTTTTCTTTTTTAATCCAATCACGTTTTCAGATGCAATACTCGATTTTGTTATGAATGCGGGAGAAAGATTTCATCCGGATGTTCATGCCAAACAATTGGATACTGTCAGTTAACTATTCTAACCATTGCAATGATGGTTATATTCCATGTAATTGTACTCGCTGGAATGAAAATAAGTAAGTACGAAAAAAATATTTTAGTTTGAAATTGGAAAAGGGGCATGAATGTTTGATAGATCTTCGAGATATTGAAAGTACTAAAGAGGGCTTTTGGTAAGATTTTGGGTCTTGCATGAGTTTATACTGCACGTTTGCACGTTTGTAGTCTCCATTTTTGGTGGCCTTTTTTTTTTTTCCTGTTTTGGTGGGGGGGGGGGGGGGGGAGTAATTGACACTTTTAATGCCATGGATGATGTGGAAGATAATAGTGTTGAAAAATGATGTTATTTTTCATTAGAGTACATCACCCGTTTGATAATATGCTTGAGCGAGTCAAATACATTGATTACAAGAATGTGATTGATGCAATGAATACAACCTTGCGGGAATTTGTATTTTGACATGTTGCTTAATTGTCGGTTGAAAAGTTAAAAGATCAGTCATCTCTTGTTATTTAGCAAATTAATTGAGAGACATGGTTATATTCTCCATCTTGTGTGGATCTAAACATGGTTACATTCTCCATCTTGTGTGGATCTAAAATAAAATTGTTATGAGGCTGAGAAGTACCTCGCCAAGCTGCACCAATTGTCTGCTTCTAGAGGGCCAGGTCATGTTGCCATGTGAGCAAGCATGACAGAATCTGTTAATAGCAACCACATATAAGTAAATAATGTGTTGTGTTTTGTTGTAGGTCACCTGGAGCACATGACTGCCCCAGATCGAAGCTAGGCTTCTTATGCTGTGAGTGGGTGAACTATTTACTTTTATATATCATTATTTTTGCTTACAAAGTTTAGTAACTAGTAGTTCAATAACTTCATTACTAAGCTTAACAATGGTGGATGAAATGACATATAGTCTGTTGTATATGTCATGTGCAGAAATACTATATGATAAGTTTATATGCTTCTCTGTCAAGATTTAGCAGGATTTTAATATTGAATCAAAATACGTTGACGAACTATTATAATTTACTATTAGCTTATTTTTCTCTGAAAGCATGTTGATTATCTCTGCCGCACATAAATTGCTGATTATCTCTGCCGTGTATCAATTCACTTTGGGTAAGTATCTTGCCTACTGATGTCTGTGTATGACCAGCTTATATTGTTGCACGTGTTTTGAGTATCAACGCTGTCCGTGGTAGCTATAACAGTTCTGCACTAGCATATGAGCACACTCCACTTATATATAACTAGCATATATCGCTCTACACACACATTGATTCTATTTGCAGTGCATGACGACTAGCTGTGACTGCTCTGCTTTTAATTCCGAGCTTACTGACGGGCTTTATTTTGCTCTGCTTGTGCACTGAGTTGTGACTAAATTTTCCATATGCTTAGAATTGTTATTTTGCATCATTCTCCAATCATAGATATGGGTGTAAACTGAATATTAACTGAAATCATTATACAATTATATCTCTGTGATCTGACTCATTATTCTATTCGCTTGCTTGCTTCCTTGTAATTCTATATTTGTTTCTGTTTCTTTTTTCTCATTTTCTAGTACTAATTGATTCCGGAAACTATGCTATGAAAGTAATAATGTGTTAAGAATCCACTCATCGAGTTATATATATTATACTCATTTTTCTTTTTCCTTTTCCCTTCTCTCTTCAGGCATTCATGAGGTTCCTTCTTGTTCTTAGTATCTTTTTGTTGTGAGATTCGATCATTCGACCACGCTATCCTCTCATCAACATTGTCTGTTATAATGGTCACTTATCATTTATCAACTATCTCTTGTAATACTTATGTTTATAGCTCTGATGCATGTACTGATTTTGATCACCTTGTAAGCATAAACGTTGTCATGAACTTGATTTGAATTACATAGAAGTGATTTTTTGAACTCCTTTACAGGGGATTAGTCCAACAAACAACGAAAATTCTGATTTTTTTTTTTTTTTTTTTGGGTAGGAACGACGGTGTTTGATCATAAGCAATTTCAATTTAGGAAAAATAAGGCAATTTTCTTTTCTCTTGGGTGATGGGAAATAAATTATTACAGCTCTATTTAATACAGGGGGAGATTGTAATTGAAAAATAATTAAAATGAAGGTCTTTTTAAGGGATAATGAGAAGTTATAAAAGCAGGACAAATACTTGAAAAAATACAATTTCAGGAAGCTTTAAATTGTTGTGAAGCACTGAAGCTGCCCAGCTCTCTGTTGCGATTCACCTGCCGTGCAAACCCTGCCCTCCAAAATTTCGGGATTACACATGCATATTTTAAAGTTTTAGTTCAAATAATAATTTTATTATATTGAACCATCAATGCATTAATTTTATAGTGAGCTTTACGTTCCGACCGACTGCTCTGGCGAAAAAATAAAATATGTGAAGCCCCTTTGTTGGACCCTGTGGTGGAGCCACTGCGTTGGACCAAAAGTTTAAAATGATACATTTTATTTAATTAGTTAAAATCATAAATTTCCCCATATTGAATTAATTACATGTTGAATTAATTAAATACGTAAATTCAACTTTAAAATTTATCTTAAAGTCACGCATAAATCCATTCATTTATAATTTATTAATCAAGTTGATTAATTAGACGTCCAAAACCAAATTGTATCCACTAAAATAAGGTTTAAGATCTAATTTAACTACGATATGATTTAGTCCAGATGTACATTTTAATATTGAAAGTTGATTAAAATTAAATTTATTATTAAAAATAAAAAATCTAAACTAAAATTATATACGCGCGCACGCACACACTCTCTTCAATCTTCATAATTTAACTTTCTTAAAGTATGTAAAAAAAAAATTAATAAAATTATAAAAATCATGAAATAAAATAGTAAATTTCTTCTGATCTTAATTTTTTTTCTTTTTTTCGTTTCAGTAATATAATTTTCTTGCTAAGCCATTAGTTGGATCCCCTGCTCTGCACCGGGCCACCTCGTTGGCGTGCAAGTTTTATTTACTCTTTATTGTGAGTCGGCAAAAGAACGCAGTGGGTCGGTAAAAAAACAGCAACAGGCTCACTGTAATCCGAAAACAAACAAAACGTTTCCAAAACTTTTGGTTCTCTTTACCATTTATAGCTTTCAAAAATGGAATTCTTAGAAATGAAAGAGAGAATTGAGAGCTGCAAAAATCATGGGCAACACACTGCAGAAGAAAACAAATGAAAACCTAGAGAAAGAAGAAGGAGAAGGCAATGGAAGCAGCTTCACTTGTGAGATTTGCATGGAGTCAATGGCAGCAAGCAAGAAATTCAAGAACAAAAATCTCTGCACACACCCGTTTTGCCAAGAATGCATAGCCAGATACGTACAAGTGAAGGTCCAAGACGACATCACAGCCAAAATTGAATGCCCTGGATTAGAGTGTCAGCATAATTTGGACACATTTGCTTGCAAACCCATAATCCCAGCGAGTCTTTTTGCAAAATGGTGTGATGTTCTTTGTGAAGATTATGTTCTAGGGTTGGAGAGAAGCTATTGCCCCAACTCAAATTGCGTGGCCTTGGTGGTGAATGAGTGTGAGAGAAGTGGCAAATTGAAGAAAGCCCAGTGTCCAAATTGCAAGCAATGGTTCTGTTTTCAGTGCAAGTTGAAATGGCATGCTGGGTACAGATGTGAAGAAAGTGGAAACTTGATGGACCGCAATGACATTGCGTTTGGCCAGCTTGTGGAGACGATGAATTGGGCTAGGTGTCCTGCTTGTGGCCACTGTGTTGAGAAAGTGAAAGGCTGTTCTTATGTCGTGTGCAGGCAAGTTTATTTTCCTTATTTTCTCCTTGTTATTTATTAATTAACAATTTGAGAATTTAAATTTTTCTTGATCAATTTTTTTTTTTATTTGTTAATTTTCAGATGTAAGACACGATTTTGTTATAAATGTGGGAGAAAGAATTCATTTGGATGTCCATGCCAAGCAACTCGATACTGCCGGTTAATGATAGTAAACATCGCAATAATAGTTGTAATGCATGTGGTTGTATTGGCTATAATGAAAAAGAGTAAGTACGAAAAATTTCTTAGCTTCAAATTTTTTGCTGATTTAATTAAAGTTTTATCATTTCTGTTCCGATCCTTCTTTTTTTCTTTTTTTTTTTAAACATTTGTAGTGTCAATTTTTTAGTATTTGAGAATGGAGAAGCGGGCCGTATGATTATACATGAATGTTTGATCAGATCAGAATTTTAGATATCGGAAATATTGAAAGTGCTAAGATGGTTTTTGGTGAGATTTTGGATCTTGCATAAGTTTGTCGTGCATGTTGAAGACTAGAAGTCACAATTTCCGGTTCCTTTTTTTTTTTTCTCATTAATTGATTCTGTTAATGTCGTGGATGATGGGGAAGATAATAGTGCTGAAAAATTATGTTACTTTGAGTTTGCGTTGAAGCACATTACTTGTTTGATAATATGCTCGAGAGTTGAGGGAGTGTAATAATACAATGATTAAAACTTTGCTGGAATTTGTATTTTGGCATGTTGCTTAGTCGTGGGTTGAATAGTTAAAAGATCAGTCATCTCTTGTTATTTAGCATATTAATTGGACATATGTAATTATTTTCTTCACTCTATGTGGATCAAAAGTAAAATTCTTGTGAAGCTGAAAACTACCCTGCCAAGCTGCACCAATTATCAGCTCCTAGAGGGCCCGATCATATTGCCTGTCGGCAAGAATGACAGAATCTGTGATTCTCAGCTTCTAGAGGGCCAGGTCATATTGCCATGTCGGCAAGAATGACAGAATCTGTCAATCGCAACTTAGCATGCCTCCTAATAAATAAATCAAAGACTTTAAGATTAGCAAGCACATATAAGTAAACAATGTTTTGCATTTTGTTGTAGTTGGCCTGAAGCGCTCGACTGGCCCGGATCCAAGCTAAGCTTCTTATGCTGTGAGTGGATGAACTATTGATTTTGTATTTATGTTATCTCATTATTGTTGCTTACAAAGTTTAGTGACTAATTGTTCCATTACGTGATGCAAAGTGTAACAATGGTTGAGGAAATAACATATAGTCCGTTAATCAGAATTTATTCATGTGCAGAAATACAATATTGATAAGTTTATATGCATTTCTCTCAAGATTTGGTATTTTAATATTGATCTGAAATATGTTGTTGAACCATTACAATATTACTATTAGTTTATGTTTCTCTGCAAGCGTGCTGATTATCTCCGTTTATGAATTCACTTTGGGTGAGGATCTTGCTTACCGTAGTTTATGTATAACCAGCTTTTATCGTCACTCATGTATGTTGAGTATCAACGTTGTCTATGGTAGCTATAACAGTTCTGCATAAGTATACTATGACCCTCCACTCATATTGCTTAACATGCACATTGATTATATTTGCAATGTCTGACTAGCTGCGACTGTTCTGCTTTTAGTTCCGAGCTTACTCTCCATTCATGTACGACGGGCTTAGTATGCTCTACTTGTGCATTGAGTTGTGACTAAATTTTCAATTGGCTTAGAATTGTTATTTTGCATCATTCTCCAATCACAGATATGGATGTAAACAGAATATTAATTGAAATCCTACTCATGACTCATTATATTATTCGCTTTTTCCTTCTTGTAATTTTATATTTATTTCTGTTTTTATTATTCTTTTCTACTACTAGTGGATTCCGGAAGTATGTTATGAGACTAGTAATATTTAAAGAATCCGCTCACCGAGTTATATATATTATACATTTACACTCATCTTTCTCTTTCCTGTTTCTATCTCCTCAGGCATTCAAGAGCTTCCTTCTTGCTGTTCATATATTTTTATAGAGAGGTTCAAGCGTGCTATCATCTCATCAGAGTAGTCTATTCTAATTGTCACTTATAAACTATTTCTCGTAGTTACTCAGGTAATAGTAGCTCTGATATGTACTAATCTTCTTGATCACCAAATAAACAGAAACGTTTTGCCCATTCGGATGGTATATGGATGTAATTTATATATATATGTATAACGTGCCTTTCTCAGGAGATCAAATGATCATGAACTTCATTGACTTATATAGAAGTGATTTTCCGATCTCCTTTACAGGGCCATTAGTCCAAAAAACAAGGAAAAATCTGACATTTTTTAACATAATTATTGAAATTTCAGTTTTCAAAAAATAAGACGATTTTCTCTTTTCTTGAGACTTTTGAGTGATGGAAAATAAATAATAAGCACAGCTCTGTTTAATAAAGGAGAAGATTGTAATTGAAAAATATATAAAATGATGGGCCTTTTAAGGGAATATGAGAAGTTCTCGTAGATCACAAAATTTCAGGGAGCTTCGTTCTGTCAAATTGTTATGAAGCTGCAGACTTTTAGATTACATAATTTAAAGTTTGGGTTCAAATAATTAGTTTATTATATTAATAAATTAATTTTTTAACCCAAAAAAAAATCATATATAAAAAAATTTGTGTCTCAGGTCGCTTTTTCTTTACTTCAGATTGACGTGATATTTAGCATGATTTGAATCGGCCTGTTTTTAAACTAAATTCCAAGCTTCTTACCATACTTTATTACAGTATACCAATAAGTTATCAATTAACCAATTAGTCTCGCTGATGGTGGACATTTCTTACTTTGTTATTGAAGTCGATTTGATGAGTCTCCCCATGTATGTTGTGAGTAGGGTGGCAACAGAATTTGTTTATTCGATTAATTCGATTTAAATTAAATTAATTTGATTCAAATTAAAGGAGTTTAGATTTGAAAAAATTGATTTATGGATGAATTTGATTTGATTCGTTAAACAATCTAGGTTTGAGGTCGCTAATTCGTTTATTCATTTAAGATTAGTTTGTAATTTGTAGAATATTAATTTTATGGTTTTTTTAATTTTATTTTACTTAATTTTTGTCTATTAATTATTATTTTTGTAAATGAATATAGATTCGATTGATTTGTTATTAGTTATGCATAAATGATCAAACAAATTGTAAACAAATTTAAATTCATTTCGATTCGTTTAATTTTGTATGGTAAATGAATTAAATGGATATAAGTTTAACAAACGAATCAAATCTAAATCAGCGAGATTATTATTGGTTTAATAAATTCAAATTCATTAAATTTTGTTTAATTCGTTTACGATTCGATTTAAATTCGATTTGTTTTGTCACCCCTTTAAGAGAGTAATTATTTTTTTCAAAATTTTTGGAATACTTATGTGCCATGCTATTTTAATTTGACACATCGAAATAAGTCTTGACGTACTTGACAAACTTTGGATTGAGTTTCAAGTCCCGACTTACTTCTCTAATACACCCATGAATAGATTTTAGGCTAGCAAACTATAAGTTGTGCTTTAAGGACCAATAGCTTCTGATTTTGAGTAGATTTTTAGTGTAATGTATTACGTATAATGTCATATTTTTTATTACGTATAAAATCCTATACTTTTTACATTGTAACCTTACTAAGTTTATATGTTAAAATCTATAAGCATAAGCAGTATAAATTGGAAAATTGATAAAACACTTCCTTACCCTAAAGGTCTAAACCCAAAATCATACTTACATAAAAAGCTTAAGAACAATAACAATGATGATATGCATGGAAAATTCAATAACTTAATGAACGGAAGTAAGTATGATGATATGCATGGAAAATTCAGGAAGTTAATAAATGAAGTAACATAGCAAAATGAAAAGGAATGTGAGTAGGGAAAAGAAAGATGAATTTATATTAGTTGAATAGACATATGTTGATTTTGGAGATAGGTATGAAAAGCAAATAATAAAGTATGAAAATAAATTTTACGATTTAGTTGGCTTATTCAAAAAAAAAAAAAAAAAGGCCAAACAAACGGCCTTAGAATTGGTCTCTTAAAATTAATAACAATATAAAGCAAATACAAAGACTTTAAATTATAATGTAAAAACAAGGTCATTTCCATGTAAGCTCTCCCCTGGCCCCCAACCCCAAGCAAGCGCAAGAGCGGAAGTTGAAAGAACTATCCACTGTCGAGGAAACCGGTACGAAATTGTTGGGTTATATTCTCAGTCAATGGAAAAAATGGGTCAGTTAAGAACACAACCTACTTACTCCAATCAGAAAACAAACGAAATATTTCCAAGACTTTTCGTTTCATTTACCATTGAATACCTTTTAAAATGGATTCTCAAAGAAAATGAATGAGAAGAATTGAGAGCTGCAACAACGTTATGGGAAACACACTGCAGAAACCAAAAGAAAACCTAGAGAAAGAAGAAGAAGGCAATGGGAGCAGCTTCACTTGTGAGATTTGCATAGAACCAATGGCAGCAAGCAAGAAATTCAAGAATAAGAATCGCTGCACACACCCTTTCTGTCGAGAATGCATAGCCAAGTACGTAGAAGTGAAGGTCCAAGACTACAACACAGCCAGAATCGAATGCCCTGGATTGGAGTGCAAGCATGATTTAGACCCTTTTTCTTGCGAACCCATCATCCCATCGAGTCTTTTTTCAAAATGGTGTGATGTTCTCTGCGAAGATTATGTTCTGGGGTTCGAGAGAAGCTACTGTCCGAACACAAATTGCATGGCTTTGGTGGTGAATGAGTGTGAGAGAAATGGGACATTGAAGAAAGCTCAGTGCCCAAGTTGTAAGCAATGGTTCTGTTTTCAGTGCAAGTTGAAATGGCATGCTGGGTACAGATGTGAAGAAAGTGGGAACTTAAGGGAACGAAATGATATTATGTTTGTGCATCTTATGGAGACGATGAATTGGACTAGGTGTCCTGGTTGTGGCCACTGTGTTGAGCGCAAGAGCGGCTGCTCTGTTGTCATGTGCAGGCTAGTGTTTTTTTCTCCCCATAAATCCCTCGGTTGCTTCTTATTAGCTATTAATTTGAAAAGCTTAAATTTTTTTCATGATCAACATTATTTACTTTTTCAGATGCAAGACTCAATTTTGTTATAAATGCGGGGGAAAGTATCCGCTTGGATGTTTATGCTTTAGAAGTTTTTCGTGCAACGGCAGGATGGCATTTACAATTTTATTCGTGGCAGGATTTATATTTTTTCTAGCTCTCACTGGTGAATTTAAGAAGTAAGTAGTTCGAAAATTTTCTTATAGTCTCAATGTTTGTACATTCGCTATTACTATTTTTAGATTTGAGTGTCGATTGGCAGTGTTTGATCAGATCAGAATTTTTGGTGCCATTTTTATTAATTGATGCCGTTAATGCCATGGATGATGCGGGAGATAATATTGTCGAAAAATGATGTTACTGTTTTTGAGTTTATAGTGAACCACATTACTTGTTTGATCATATGATTAAGATAACGTGTGTGATACATTGCTTAATATGTTGATAAAGTTGAAAGGTCACTCGTCTCTTTTTATGCAACAAATTTACCACATATAAGTACTTAATCTGTTGCATTTTATTGTGGTTGAAGATGATCGCAGGACTGGCCCAGATCAAAGCTAAGCTTCTTCTTATAGCTGTGAGTCAATCTACCTTTTTTTATTTTCTCTGTCTCTCGGGCATTCGAGAGGTTCCCTCTTGTTGTTACTGTCCTTTTGTTGTGAGATTCGACTGTGCTGTCCTCCCATCAACATGGTATATTCAAGTAAAGATTTCGATCACCATGTAGGCAGAACAAATGCAAAGCTGTGTTGTACGAATGATACAACATTTTGCCTCCCATTTTCTATTAATAATTAGTTTCCAACATTTTTTTTTTTTGGGGCCAAATTTTGTTCTCAAAGTTTTCGTTTTCAACTCGTTAACTTAGGCTCTATTTAGTATTCTGGTATTGCTTTTAGGCCACAATTGTTGTGAAGTGCGAGCTTCAACTTTTAAATAAAAGTTAAATAGTAAATACTACAATTAAAGTTCAATAGTTGTAGGTTGCTAATGCTTGTGATCATTCTGTTGTAGTTTAAGAAAACGAATGGTTTAAAATGAAAATAAAAAGGCACACGTGAATGTGGTAAAGTAGGTCAATTGTAACACCCATATTGAAATCAACAATAAAGATTTTAGTTTGATAAGGTTAGCAAAAGGTTTCAGTTAACTAAATAGAACGAGATTAAAAATGTGAAACACAACATATGAACTGTAAATTTGTAACAATAAAAAGTTTTAGTAATTTTTTTTGGGCGGGGGGGGGGGGGGGGGATTATACAAACAGCGGGAGAAAAATATCCAAATCCATACCCTGAACTATTATTAACCTCAATTTATTTCCCGACTTTTGTTAAAAAGACAAAAAAAAAATTTGTCAACCTACCTCCATTTTTCCCTCATCTTTTTAATAAAAAAAAAAAAGAAAAAAGAAAATAAATTGAAGTTTACAATAACTTGTAAGTATTTTGAAGATTTTTATTTTACAAAGAATGATCCCAAATTAATCTAAAATTTAAGATTTTTCAAATGTCATAAGTGTCATTCAACAAAAGAGGGGAAAAAACAGCAACAGTTGTTTGGGCGAAGACTAAAGTAGCCCAATGTAAATGGGGTATCAAAAAAGTCCTAACAAAATATAATCTTTAGGAGTAAGGAACAATAAGGCCCACAAAGCAAAATATAAGTCAATGACGATAAACCAGCGGAAAAGGGCCCAAACTGTTACAAAATTGACCAAGTCAACCAAGCCACATCAATCCAAAGCAAACACCACTTTTACGACGACGTTTGTTGAAGCTTCGTACACATTTTCGGGTTCTATGTGAGGAAGTTCCCTAATTGCTAAAATTTGAAAGCTTGCAGGTTAATTTGATCATCCTTTCATATTGTTTACTTTCTTAAGAGGCATTATCCGACAAACTTTCAAAACAGATTCTCTTAAATCACTAAATATTAAATAATGAAGAAATGTGAAGTATAATGTACAATTGTCCATGTCGAGGGCGACTTGGTCATTTCATAGTGGATATAGAGTCTGGCCCGACCATGTTCACAAATTCGAAACATTGCATGTTAATATGATTATCCTTGAAGTTGTTGGGTGCTTGTTAAAACAGACATTTACTTTCTTAAGAGGAATTGTTAGACAAACTTAAACCGATTCTTTTAGACTTCTTAATTAATAACAATTAATGAAGAAATGTGATTTATATTGTTTCATCTATGTTGTTAAAAGAGTATATAGGAACTAGGAAGCAAATTTGAACTTATTGTGCACCCAAATATTCAGAATAAGCTATAAAGAAGTTATATGATGAAGTTACTTCATATGTAGATGTAGGAAATTTTTTTTTCAAATATTTGAAATAATATTTGACCTGTTGTAGCTAGAAAATCATCACATCACATTTTACAATTAAAAATGAAAAAAGCAATTGTATAACATGAGTCATAGATATTAATGAAAGTAGAAATTTCTGTATTATAGTAAGATACAAGCATTTCACATTAGAGTTGCATGGCTTGCAGTCAAGGTTCTTAGGGAAGCTCTTCTTAGTAAAGTAGTGTGCTAGTAATCCTATTTAAGAGAGAAGGGGAATAATTCCTAACATGTTCAATTAAAGTTGTAAATTTGGTCATGTCATGGCAGTTTAATCCAAAAAGAGTAATGTTAAATATTCCAACATTTGAGTTATAATTTAAATCTTAATTGAAATTAGTAATAAAAAAAATCACTCAATTTATTTTTCTTGAATCACCGAGCTATAATCCATTTACATGTAATATCTGTTGAGCAAATATCATATAAATCTCTTCTGTACTAATATAACTTACATTTATTCATTGGGTGATCGAATAAAGTAATAAGATAATTTTACAAATATTAAAATTCAAATATTAATAATTAATACCATGTTAAAAATATTTAAACAAGACAAAAAAGAGAATAAAAAATTATCGAATTAAGAATACAAGCAGTAAGTTTTTGGTGTATGGATGGGTTTGGGGGATGAAATTTTGCACGAATGATAAGGTGAGTTGTTATTTGATGATTTGATCCACATGGGCTAGGATTTTAACTTCAAGGCGAAAATGATATCCTTCTTTAGTCACATAATACATAAATATCAATGTACATTATCGATTAACATGCTAATTTCAATTCTCTGTACTTCTCTAAATTTATAAGACTATTGCCTTAAAAAAAAAAAAAGAGAGGGGAGGAGGGGAAGATAGAGCCACGGCAGTCAAAGATACAACTTTTTCATTAAAACTACAGACTCAGATAACATAAAAATGGTGTTCCTTCTTTTGGCTTTACAATCCCAAAAGGATGTCACTGACAGTGGGTACAGAGAACGAAAACGAAAACTGCATGCAGGCAGTTTGAACCGCTACTTAATCATATCAACCCTTAGTCAAAGTTAAAAATTAAACATAATCATAGTTACAATTCTACAGCATTGTGAGGACTTTGTTGGTTCTTAAAGTCTGCTCCGTTTCTGGGAAGGCCAGCAAACCGAGATGAAGAAGTTCGGAAGCGCATGCTTGCTCTCCCCGTAGCGGTAGTTCTTATGCGCGCATTATTAGCATTGATCACAGTTTAGGGTTTGTAGTCGTGCGGGCCGCATCTCTAGTACTACAATTTATATACCTACTTGAATGGCGAAAATTTTTTACTGGAATTGTGCAGGGGCCGCGCGAACGCAGGCCCCCACTGCCACAAATTATGACGTAGGCTCTCCCACTTGGGGAGACCTTAGGGTGGTGCACTCTCCTAGTGCAATGAAAGCCACCATCCTAGGCCATGAGCCGTCTTGATCACCCATTGACCCCGTCCAGGTAAGTATGTTGCTACGTTGCTCCAGCTTCTTTATTTGTATTGGCGTCGGGTTTCTAATTTTTTGGTCTTTTCCCGATGTGGGATATTTTATGTAATGTCGAATAGCTCATATCAATATCGTGATGTTAAAACATGATTTCCTCAGCAAGCAGATCATGCTGAAAGAGCCAATTAAAGAAAATTAAATTGAGATATTTTACTAGTTAAATAAAATAAAGAGCCCAAAAAGAAATTGTTTTTTATGTGATAGTAATCTAACTAATCACAACTCTTTTAATTTTTTTGTATCTAAATATAAACAAAATAAGTTATACTAATATACCGAAATATTATGTTTGTATTAGAGATTACATGCATAAATTCGTTCTCACATGTCAATTGATTCATAATTTTATTTCAAATGCATTAGTAGATTATTATAAATTTCTCGATACATCGCTCATGATTAATTTAGTATTCATTTTTTAAATTACAATATCTAAAAATAAAATCAATAAAGTATTCATATAATTAATTTAAAAAAAAGAGACAAAAATATTATTATAGTTAACTAAAATTAAGTAAATTATTAAAATATATTGGATAAAAAGAATTTTGCTAGTTAAAGAAGATTGATTGAGATATTTCACTATTTAAATAAAATAGAGAGTCCAAAAATCTTTTTATGTGATAGTAATCTAACAAATCACAATTCTTTCAATTTTCTGTATTCAAATTTAAATGAAATAAGTTATACTAATATACTATAATATTATATTTGCATTAGAGATTGCATGTATGAATTTGTTCTTGTATGATAATTCATTCATAATTTTAGTTCAAATGCATTAATAGATTATTATAAATTTCTTACTCATGATTAATTCAGTATTTAGTTTATTTTTAAAAGAAAAAAAGTAAAAATTGAAAGACCCTTTAAGTAAAAAATATTACATATTTCAATTTATAAAAATTATCTTCACCATATTACTATATCTTCTTTTTACAATGAACTTAAAAAAAAAAAACTCTACAAATAATTAAAGGAATAAATTTCTTTTAAAGATTAAAAGGATACGGAAATTACATGTTACCCATATATAACAGGTTAGTTTTAATTCATTAAAATTAAAGGAGATGTTCATCCTTAAATCTAGCTGATAATCCAAAAAGAAAACAGTATCTACGCTCTCAAAATTCATATAGCATCATAGAGTTTTCCTTAAATATATATAGAGGGAAGCTAATTTTAAGAATCCACTCACTGATTTATATTATACTCATTTTACTTTTTCTTGTTTCTATCTCTCAAGCATTCTAGAGGTTCCTCTTCGATGTTAGTATCTTTTTGTTGTAGGATCTGACCACGCTATCCTCCTGATCAAGTATATTCTAATTATCGCGCGTCAACTATTTCTCGTAGTACTTAGGCAAGTAATGATTTTGATTACAACCATATACACACAAAAGTTTAGCTCATTGTATTGCTTAGAGTAATACTAGTGTACCTCTATTGTGTTACACTAATTTAATGTATATATGATATGTGTGGATAAATTAAATATAACTATCAGTTACACACGATGATTTTTCAAAACAAATGTACTTGTCGTACTTGTATTAAATAGTTGTAATATAGCAGAGGTACTTACTTGAAGATGTTGTGATGGTCATGACTTCATTAACAAGTACAATACAGGTGTTGTATGAGAGACAACAATTTGCCCCCTACTTTCATTACAAATTTTTTAAAGTTTTTTTTTTTTTCTTAAAGTACTTATTTTTTATTCATAACTTAGGTTCTGGAACCGGACAATTTAGATTTGTCAAGGGTTATGGAAGACTCAGTTGCTTGATTTTGCTAATTTGAATGGTACCATTAAACATTAATAGCATTATTATTATTACCATGTTGAAGATAGCATTATGCCTCATTGAATGGCGTAAAATTTTGACTGGAAATGGGCAGGGGCCGCGCGAACGCAGGCCCCCACTGCCACAAATTATGACGTAGGCTCTCCCACTTGGGGAGACCTTAGGGTGGTGCACCCTCCAAGTGCAATGAGAGCCACCATCCTAGGCCATGGGTCTTCTTGATCCCCCATTGACCCCGCCCAGGTAAGTATGTTTAAACGTTGCTCCAACTTCTTTATTTGTACTGGCGTCAGGTTTCTAATTTTTCAGTCTTTTTCCGATGTGGGAATATATTTATGCAATGTCGAATATCTCATATCAATATCATGATGCTATAACATGATTTCGTCAGCACGCAGATCATGCAAGGTTGAATCTGCATCATACCATTTAAGAGCAATTCCATGGTCTAGGCAATTCATTTTTTTTTTTTCGGGATTAGCTTGCTTGTGTATCGATCCTTCGTGATATTGTATCAGGAAGCGAAATTAAGCCCCAATGCCACTGTCTGCCCAGCGAGAAGACACCCAAGAAATTTGCATCAATCGACAACACCTTATTCACTAAATTTATTTGATGGACAGAAGAAAAAGCAAGCAACAATTTAAATTCTCTATCACAAAATCCTGCCTATCCCACGACAATATTTCATTGTTTGAGAATAAATAATACAAAAAACAAGCAAATTGCATGTGCAATTTTTCAGCTGTATTGGTGGGGTGGCCCTTACAGTAGTGCAATGCATGGGCGATGCTTGAGAGCCCCCGTAGCGAGCTCTCCGCCTAGAAAAAAACAACTTATTATCGTGTGAGCCAATATCGGATATTAAACTGATAAAAACAGGTACAGTATCCGAGGTACTACACTTGATCTTAGCCAACAACCCGAGAAAGGTATGAGTTTAGTCTTATGCGGTTGCTTCTTTGGTATGTTGCTGACGGCTCCTTCTTTTTCTATCTTAATCAATGTGCTAATTTGGAAAACAACTCCCTCCAATTAAAATTAGGCACCCCACTTTCTCAATTACTATGGCTTTTTAACCTATAGCATAATTTACAGAATGCTAATATTTTTTTTTGAGGACAGAATGCTAATATTTAAATCGTGGTGTATGAGGTAATTTACAGAATGCTAATATTTAAATCGTGGTGTATGAGGTTTGCCTCTTGTATTGAAAACAATGAGTCGAGGGTTGAATCTCTCCAATAATTTAATTGCTAGTGATGAAAGTAAGAGATCAAGAATTCAATTTCTCAAATTTATATAATTAGTAGTAAGGTTTTCGTGTTTTACTAATATAGAGTCTTACATGAAACCGTTAAAATTTACACTCTTGCTATCTCCGAAAAATGAAAAATATATTTGATCTCCAATTATTTGTACATCAAAGTATAACACAAAATTTATCAGCGCGTTGTATTTTTCACAATCATATATATTTGCTCTTGGTTGCCCTTTTTGCTTTCAAACAGTTCTTTAAGACCTAAATGAGCCACTCAATGGCCAAGGAAAACTGCTACAGTTCTTTACGACTTAAATGAGCCACTCAATGGCCAAGGAAAACTGCTGTCCATTGTTTGGTAACAATCTCCAAACAAAGATGGAAAAAAAAATGGAAAAGAGTTCTTAATAAAAACATTTCGATTTAGATGTAATGTTCAAAAGTTCTCCCTTTTATTTTTAGATTCTCTCTAATATTTTATTTATTTAATTGTCAAATATTTGAAGTGATCTAAATATTATAAGTGAAAGACTAAGGATTTTGGCTTATCAACGTATACAAATGAAAATTGGAACACCTTTAACAACCAACAAAAAACAATTGTGCTTTTAATACAAATGAAAATTGAAAACAATGATGCATGACAGAAGGGGTGTAATTCAAGTTTAGGGTTAAAATTATAATTACAAGTAAAAGGTGTTCTATACAAGTAACGCCACACGATTTCACGACTTCCATCTCCTCGGCCGTCGGCATTGCGGCACCCGATTTCAGGGCTTGCATCTCCACTTGATCGTGGCTGTAACTTCAGCTTTCAAATTGGATATCAAAATGTTATATTTGATACATGTATGGATGACGAGCTTTCAGAAGCTTCAAAATCCATGGTTCTAGCCTTCTCAGATCTACCGTTCAAATTTCCTTTTCTTTACATATTTGTTGCTATTAACAAAATCACCATATAGATACTCTTCCCTTTTTAAATCTTCTGGGATGAAATATTGCTTTCATGTTTTGACTCCAATTCCATTCTACTTGATGAGGGTGATGTCTGGACAAAGAACCTGACTCTATTGGTTGGCATATCTTATTATTATTATTATTATTTTTTTTTTTTGTCTTGCATGTTGAGGAAAGTAAATGAATATATAAAATGGTATTAAAAACCTTAATAATGGTGGATATGTTGCGGTTTGAATTATCTCAACTTAGATGAGAAACAGAAAGGTGATGTATGAATAATATAGGCTTGAAATCCTCATATTTTAGACATTCACTTTGCAAGGTTGTTGGATTGAAGATTTGTATTCATTTTTTTAGTGTAATATTACAACCCTACTCGAAATTACAACATGACCCGAAATTACAACCAAACTAATTTGTAACCCAAACCATAATTGAACTTGAAAAATTAGACTGAAACCTAATCGATTTTGAAACCGAACCAAACCAAAATAGCTTTTGAAACTATTTGGGTTGAATTCTCAAACCCAAATGGTTCCAAACCGAACTGAAACTCTAAACAATCGAATCGAAAATCGAAATGTGCACTCCTAATTTTAAGAATCCACTCGAGTTATATTATACTCCTTTTGCTTTTTCTTGTTTCTATCCTAGGCATTCAAGAATCGAGAGGTTCCTCCTTGATGCTAGTATCTTTTATTGTAAGATGTGACCATGCGATCCTCCCCATCAAGTATATTCTAATCGTGGCTTACCAACTATTCCTTGTAGTGCTTACACATGTAATGATTTTGATCACGACTAGATGCACACAAACATTTAACTCATTGTATTCATGAAAGGATATATATAACATGGAGAGATACGAGAGTACCTCTATTGTATTATATTTACTTAATGCATGTGTAATATGTTTGCATGAATTAAATATAACTATCAATTACATGATGATATTTTAAAATAAATGTACATATCATACATATATTAAGATTAAGTAGGTGTGGTACAAAGTTATTTTAGAATCCCTCATATAACATGCTAGCTTACTTGAAGATGTGATGGTGATCGTGAACATTTTGTACGAGAGACGTGTTGCTCCCCACTCTCTATTACAAACTCTTTCTTTTCTTTTTTTTTTTTTTAGGATTTTGTCCTCAAAGCATGTACTTTCGATCCTTATGTTAATACTGACGGTTATGGGATTATGAAGATTCGATGTTGCTAACTTGAATGGTATAATTTTGCTAACGTAACAGTTAAAACATTACTAGTATGGTTATTACGATGTTGAATATGGTATCATGATCAATGCTTATTTGAATGGCTAAAAACTTTGACTAGCAGTGGGCAGGGGCCGCGCGAACGCAGGCCCCCACTCCTACAAATTATGACGTAGGCTCTCCCGCTTGGGTAGACCTTAGGGTGGTGCACTTTCTAAGTGCAATGAGCCACCATCCTAGGCCATAGGTCTTCTTGATCGCCCACCGACCCCGTCCAGGTAAGTATATTCTTATATCGCTCAGCTTCTGTATTTGTACTGGCGTCAGGTTTCTAATTCTTCGGTCTTTTCCCGATGTGGGATATTTATGCAATGCTGAATGGCTCATTATCAATATCATGCACGGTTGAATCTGCAACATAAAATTTAAGAGCATTCCATGGTCTAGGCATATTCATTTTTTCATTTTGTTTTTCGGATTAGCTTGCGTATATATCGATCCTTCTTGATATTGTATCAGGATATAAATAATTCATCGATCAGGGATTCATAATTAAGCCCCAATGCTACTGCTGGGAACCATTTAAATTCTCTATCACTGAAAACCCTTGGGCAAAATTACGAGCAGGTTTGAATATTTATTTTATCTGAAAATAACAAAAAAAAAAAAAAAAAACAAGCAGAATTCATGTGAAAAAATTTCAGCTGGATTGGTGGGGTGCGCCAGGCCCTTGCAGTGGTGCAACGCAAGAGCGACGCTCGAGAACCGCGGTAGCAAGCTCCCGTGGCGAGCTCTCCGGCCGCCTTGAAAAATTAATTTAACATCGTGCGAGCCATTGGCTCACATATCAGATATTAAACTGACAAGAACAGATACTACACTTGATCTTAGCGAAAAGGCCGAGAAAGGTATGAGTTTTAAGCTTATGCAGTTGCTTCTTTTGCATGCAGCTGACCGCTTCTTCTTTTTCTGTCTTAATCGATGTGTTTAATTTGGAAAATTCTTAGAGAACTTCCTCCAAATAAAATTAGGCACTCCACGTTCTCAACTAATACAACTTTTTAACCTATAGCACAATTGAAAGCTTGCATGTTAATTTGATCATCCTTTCATGTTGTTACTTTATTATGAGGCATTATCCGACAAATTTTCAAAACCGATTCTCTTAAATCACTAAATATTAAATAATGGAGAAATGTGAAGTATAATGTGCAATTGTCCATGTCGAGGGCGACTAGGTCATTTCGTAGTGGATATAGAGTCTGGCCTGACCGTGTTCACAAATTCGAAACGTTGCATGTTAATATGATTATCCTTGAAGTTGTTGTTGGGTTCTTGTTGAAACAGACATTTCCTTTCTTAAGCGGAATTATTAGACAAACTTAAACCGATTCTTTTAAACTTCTTAATTAATAACAATTAATGAAGAAATGTGATTTATATTGTTTCATGTATGTTGTTGAAAGAGTATATAGGAACTAGGAAGCAAATTTGAACTTATTGTGCACCCAAATATTCAGAATGCGCTATAAAGAAGTTATATGACGAAGTTACTTCATATGTAGATGTAGGAAATTTTTTTTTTTTCCAAATATTTCAAATCATATTCAACCTGTTGTAGCTAGAAAATCAGCACATCACAAAAGAGTTATGCTATTTGGCCATAGGGAAGAAAGAAGGACAACAGAAACGGCAGCATATTCGCCGTTTCACGCGTCCTTCTCACTCTTCCCCATGGCCTGCAAATACATTAAAATAACGATTAAAACAATGGCACTCACTCTTCCCCATGGCCTGCAAATACATTAAAATAATGATTAAAACAATGGCACAAAAATAATGTTTGAGTTCAATAAAATAAACAATGGCCCGCAATCAAGTTTAAACTAATGATTAAAAGCGGAGGCATTTGTTTGATAGCACTCAGCTCTGCTCTACTCCTGCAGTTGCTCGGTACCCGAAAAAAAAAGAAAAAAAATGGCCATTTCCTTTCCCCAAGTGCCAGAACTCCGATTTTGATAGCAGAAAAAAAAAAAAAAAACCAGCGGCCTGCCATTTGAAAGCCAAGAAATCTACATTTGGTGCTGACGAGATCTGAGTTTGGTGCCGACGACCACCACGCCAACAGAGCCAGCTTTGCAGTTGATACATATAAGTGGCAAAAATTGGCTATTGACCATTGAGAAGGCAGGGAATGGAAATTGTTCAGGTTCCTTTGCAGCTGTGGAATTCAGCATTTGGACACCATTTGAGAGAACAAGAATTAGCTTGCAACTCTGGGATAACAGACTTAATTTGTCTACAACACTGACAATAAGGCAGTCGGATATTTTTCCATCCTCATCAATTCTCTCCCTAGTTACTACAACTTGCATTACGACTTGATGAATGAATACAAATCTGCTGATCCCAGACCGTCCTCTAACTGTCCACATCAACAATAGGGCATCTACTAGACATGTCTAGAAAATCTTCTTTAACTATATATCAGAACCTATTTAACTATCAGAACCACATCAACGGCGGCACTATTGACTGCAAGGTTGTGGCTTTGGTTCCGATAAGAGATGGTTGAAAATGGCCGGTTTTGTGATGGTGGTCAGAGTAAACAATAATGTTTGGGTGAAAGAGAGACTGTGAGGCCACGAGAGTAAGGGAGAGTGAGGGAACGAGAGTGACCTCTCTCACTGTTGCTGCGTGGTGAGGGAGAACAAAGCTGAGATCAACCTTGCGTGGAGATAGGAGAGAGCGATGGGGAATGTTGGGAGAAAGAGATCGAGAATGTTGTTGCCCGGTGAGGGAGACGCGTGAGATTTCTGCTGGATTTGTTGCTTGCATGTGTGTGGTGTTTGTACGTACGAACAGGTGGCTTCGTTTTGCGCAAATTTTGCGCTCTCCTTTGTGTGAATGCATTCTCCTTTTTTAAGTATTATTTAAATATTTTTAACGCCAAATGCTACAGTGAAAAATGAGAAGGATGCGTGAAACGGCAGCTTATGTTGCAATTTTTGTCGTCCTTCTCACTTCTTTTTGTCCGTTTAGCATTTTTCAAAAGTAAAAAATGAGTCATAGCTATTAACGAAAGTAAAAATTTATATATTATAATACAATACAAGCATTTCACATTACAGATGCAGTCAAGGTTCTCAGGGAAACTTTTCTTAGCAATACTTCGTAACTCATTAAGTAGTATGCTGGTAATCATATTTAAGATAGAGAGGGAAAAAGGAATTATTCTAACATGTTCAATTAAAGATGTAAATCTGGTCATGTCATGGTAGTTCATTCCAAAAAAAATTTAACAACATTTGAGTTCTAATTTAAATTCTAACTGAAATTAGTAACAAAAAAAATGAACAATCGCTCAATTTATTTTTCATGGATCGCCGAGCTATAATCCATCTACATGTAGATATCTATTGAGCAAATATCATATAAATCTCTTTCGTACTAATATAACTTACATTTATTC
Source organism: Murraya paniculata (assembly GCA_030449075.1). Classification (NCBI taxonomy): domain Eukaryota; kingdom Viridiplantae; phylum Streptophyta; class Magnoliopsida; order Sapindales; family Rutaceae; genus Murraya; species Murraya paniculata. The sequence goes on along the minus strand of JAEVFN010000052.1, from coordinate 1,144,041 downwards.
ATTGGGTGATCGAATAAAGTAATAAGATAATTTTACTAGTATTAAAATTCAAATATTAATAATTAGTACCATGTTAAAAATATTTAAACAAGAAAAAAAGAAGAGAATAAAAGAATTATTGAATTAAGAATTCTGTTAGAATCACCAAAATCCAGATTATTGAATTAAGAATACGAGCAGTAAGTTTTTGGTGTATGGATGGGTTTGGGGGATGAAATTTTGCACGAATGATAAGGTGAGTTGTTATTTGATGATTTGATCCACGTGGGCTAGGATTTTAACTTCAACGCGAAAATGATATTCTTCTTTAGTCACATAATACATAAATATCAATGTACATTATCGATTAACATGCTAATTTCAATTCTCTGTACTTCTCTAAATTTATAAGACTATTGCCTTAAAAAAAAAAAAAAGAGAGGGAGGAGGGGAAGATAGAGCCAAGGCAGTTAAAGATACAACTTTTTCATTAAAACTACAGACTCAGATAACATAAAAATGGTGTTCCTTCTTTTGGCTTTACAATCCCAAAAGGATGTCACTGACAGCGGGTACAGAGAACGAAAACGAAAACTGCATGCATGCAGTTTGAACCGCTACTTAATTATATCAACCCTTAGTCAAAGTTAAAATTTAAACATAATCATAGTTACAATTCTACAGCATTGTGAGGACTTTGTTGGTTCTTCTTAAAGTCTGCTCCGTTTCTGGGAAGGCCAGCAAACCAAGATGAAGAAGTAGCGCATGCTTACTCTCCTGGTAGCGGTAGATATTATGCGCGCATTATTAGCGTTGATGGGCAATTGATCACAATTTAGGCTTTGTAGTCGTGCGGGTTGCATCTCTAGTACTACAATTTATGCCTACTTGAATGGCGAAAATTTTTTACTGGAATTGGGCAGGGGCCGCGCGAACGCAGGCCCCCACTACCACAAATTATGACGTAGGCTCTCCCGCTTGGGGAGACCTTAGGGTGGTGCACTCTCCAAGTGCAATGAGCCACCATCCTAGGCCATGGGTCTTCTTGATCGCCCATTGACCCCGTCCAGGTAAGTATGTTGTCGCGTTGCTCCAGCTTCTTTATTTGTATTGGCGTCAGGTTTCTAATTGTTCGGTCTTTTCCCGATGTGGGTTATTTTATGTAATGCGGAATAGGTCATATCAATATCGTGATGCTAAAACATGATATCCTCAGCAAGCAGATCATGCTGAAAGAGCCAATTAAAGAAAATTAAATTGAGATATTTTACTAGTTAAGTAAAATAAAGATCCCAAAAAGATATTTCTTTTTATGTGATAGTAATCTAACTAATCACAACTCTTTTAATTTTTTTTTTTTGTATTTAAATATAAACAAAATAAGTTATACTAATATACTGAAATATTATGTTTGTATTAGAGATTACATGCATAAATTCGTTCTCACATGTCAATTGATTCATAATTTTATTTCAAATGCATTAATAGATTATTATAAATTTCTCGATACATTGCTCATGATTAATTCAATATTCGTTTTGTAAATTACAATATCTAAAAATAAAATCAATAAAGTATTCATATAATTGATGGTTTTTTAAGAAAAAGAGACAAAAATATTATTATAGTTAACTAAAATTAAGTAAAATATTAAAATATATTGGATAAAAAGAATTTTGTTAGTTAAAGAAGATTAGATTGAGATATTTCACTAATTAAAATAAAATAGAGAGCCCAAAAATCTTTTTATGTGATAGTAATTTAACAAATCACAATTCTTTCAATTTTCTGCATTCACATATAAATGAAATAAGTTATACTAATATACTATAATATTATATTTGCATTAGAGATTACATGTATAAATTTGTTCTCATATGTTAATTCATTCATAATTTTAGTTCAAATGCATTAATAGATTATTATAAATTTCTTACTCATGATTAATTCAGTATTCAGTTGATGTTTAAAAGAATAAAAGTAAAAATTGAAAGAACCTTTAAGTAAAAAAATATTACATATTTCAATTTATAAAAATTATCTTCACCATATTACTATATCTTTTTCTTACAATGAACTTCAAAAAAAAAAACTCTACAAATAATTAAATGAATAAATTTCTTTTAAAGATTAAAAGGATACGGAAATTACTTGTTACCCATATATAACAGGTTAGTTTTAATTCATTAAAATTAAGGGAGATCTTCATCCTTAAACCTAGCCGATAACCCAAAAAAAAAAAAAAAAAACAGTATCAACGCTCTAAAAATTCATATAGCATCATAGAGTTTTCCTTAAATATATATAGAGGGAAGCTAATTTTAAGAATCCACTCACTGATTTATATTATACTCATTTGACTTTTTCTTGGTTCTATCTCTCAAGCATTCTAGAGGTTCCTCTTCGATGTTTGTATCTTTTTGTTGTAGGATCTGACCACGCTATCCTCCTCATCAAGTATAATCTAATTATCACTCATCAACTATTTCTCGTAGTACTTAGGCAAGTAATGATTTTGATTACAACCATATACACACAAAAGTTTAGCTCATTGTATTGCTTAGAGAAATACTAGTGTACCTCTATTGTGTTACACTCATTTAATGTATATATGATATGTGTGGATAAATTAAATATAACTATCAATTACACGATGATTTTTCAAAACAAATATACTTGTCATACTTGTATTAAATAGTTGTAATATAACAGAGGTACTTACTTGAAGATGTTGTGATGGTCATGACTTCATTAACAAGTACAATACAAGTGTTGTATGAGAGAACAATTTGCCCCTACTTTCCATTACAAATTTTTTTAAGTTTTTTTTTTTTTTTGTTCTCAAAGTATTTATTTTTGATTTGATTCTAAGTTCTTAACTTAGGTTCTGGAACCGGACAATTTAGATTTGTCAAGGTTATGGAAGAACCAGTTGGTTGATTTTGCCAATTTGAATGGTACCATTAAACATTACTACTATCGTTATTATGAGGTTGAAGATGGTATTATGACTTATGCCAATTTGAATGGCGAAAAATTTGACTAGCAATGGGCAGGGGCCGCGCGAACGCAGGCCCCCACTGCCACAAATTACGACGTAGGCTCTCCCACTGGGGGAGACCTTAGGGTGGTGCGCCCTCCGAGTGCAATGAGAACCACCATCCTAGGCCATGGGTCTTCTTGATCCCCCATTGACCCCGCCCAGGTAAGTATGTTTCCACGCTGCTCCAACTTCTTTATTTGTACTGGCGTCAGGTTTCTAATTTTTCAGTCTTTTTCCGATGTGGGAATATATTTATGCAATATCGAATATCTCATATCAATATCATGATGCTATAACATGATTTCGTCAGCACGCAGATCATGCGAGGTTGAATCTGCATCATACCATTTAAGAGCAATTCCATGGTCTAGGCAATTCAATTTTTTTTTTTTTTTGGATTAACTTGCTTGTGTATTGATCCTTCGTGATATTGTATCAGGAAGCGAAACTAAGCCCCAATGCCACTGTCTGTCCAGCGAGAAGACACCCAAGAAATTTGCATCAATCGACAACACCTTATTCACTAAATTTATTTTGATGGACAGAAGAAAAAGCAAGCAACAATTTAAATTCTCTATCACAAAATCCTGCTTATCCCACGACAATATTTCATTGTTTGAGAATAAATAATACAAAAAACAAGCAAATTGCATGTGAAATTTTTCGTCTGTATTGGTGGGGTGGCCCTTACAGTAGTGCAACGCATGGGCGATGCTCGAGAGCCCCGGTAGCAAGCTCTCCGCCTTGGAAAAAACAATTTATTATCGTGTGAGCCAATATCGGATATTAAACTGATAAAAACAGGTACAGTATCTGAGATACTACACTTGATCTTAGCCAACAACCCGAGAAAGGTATGAGTTTAGTCTTATGCGGTTGCTTCTTTCGTATGTGGCTGACGGCTCCTTCTTTTTCTACCTTAATCAATGTGCTAATTTGGAAAACAACTCCCTCCAATTAAAATTAGACACCCCAGGTTAACAATTACTACGGCTTTTTAACCTATAGCGTAATTTAGAGAATGCTAATATTTAAATCGTGGTGTATGTGGGGACAATTGAGTTAGTTTTGCCTCTTGTATTAAAAACAAAGAGTTGAGGGTTGAATCTCTCCAATAATTTAATCGCTAGTGATGAAAGTAAGTGATCAAGAATTCAATTTCTCAAATTTATATAATTAGTGGCAAGGTTTTTGTGTTTTACTAACATAGAGTCTTACATGAAACCATCAAAATTTATACTCTTGCTGTCTCTGAAAAATGAAAAATATATTTGATCTCCAATTATTTGTACATCAAAATATAACACAAAATTTATCAGCGCGTTGTATTTTTCAAAATCATATATATTTGCTCTTGGTTGCCCTTTTTGCTTTCAAACAGCTCTTTAAGACCTAAATGAGCCACTCAATGGCCAAGGAAAACTGCTGTCCATTGTTTGGTAACAATCTCCAAACAAAGATGGAAAAGAAAAATGGAAAAAAGTTCTTAATAGAGACCTGTCGTTTTAGATGTAATGTTCAAAAGTTTTCCCTTTCATTTTTAGATTCTCTCTAATATTTTATTTATTTAATTGTCAAATATCTGAAGTGATCTGAATATTATAAGTGAAAGACTAAGAATTTTGGCTTGCCAACTTATACATATGAAAATTGGAACACCTTTAACAACCAACAAACAACAAGTGTGCTTTTAATACAAATGAAAATTGCAAACAATGATGCATGACTGAAGGGGTGTAATTCAAGTTTAGGGTTAAAATTATAATTACAAGTAAAAGGTGTTCTATACAAGTAACGCCAGCCAATTTCGCGACGTCCATCTCCTCGGCTGTCGGCATTGCAACACCCGAGTTCACGGCTTCCATTTCCACTTGATCGTCGCTGTAACTTCAGCTTTCAAATTGGATATCAAAATTTTATATTTGATACATATACGGATGACAAGCGTTCAAAAGCTTCAAAATCCATGGTTCTAGCCTTCTCAGATCTATCATTCAAATTTTCTTTTCTTTACATATGTGTTGCTATTAACAAAATCACCATATAGATCCTATTTCCTTTATAAATCTTCTGGGATGAAATGTTGCTTTCAAGTTTTGACTCCAATTCCGTTCTACTTGATGAGGGTGAAGTCTGGATAAAAGAACCTGACTTTACTGGTTGGCATATGTTATTATTATTTTTTTTTGCCTTGTATGTTTAGGAAAGTAAATGAATATATAAAATGGTATTAAAAACCTTAATAATGGTGGAAATGTCGTGGTTTGAATTATCTCAACTTAGATGAGAAACAGGCAGGTGATGTATGAATAAAACAGGCTTGAAATCCTCATTTTTTAGACATTTACTTTGCAAGGTTGTTGGATTGAAGATTTGTATTCATTTGTTTTAGTGTAATATTACAACCTACCGGAAATTACAACCTGACCCGAAATTACAACCCAAACTAATTTGTAACCCAAACCATAATTGAACCTGAAAAATTGAATTGAAACCCAATCGCATTTGAAACCGAACCAAACCAAAATAGCTTTTGAAACTGTCTGAGTTGAATTCTCAAATCCAAATGGGTTGCAAACCGAACTAAAACTCTAAAAAACCGAATCGAAAATCGAAATGTGCACTCCTACTTTTAAGAATCCACTCATTGAGTTATATTATACTCCTTTTGCATTATACTCCTTATGCTTTTTCTTGTTTCTATCACAGGCATTCAAGAATCGAGAGGTTCCTTCTTGATGCTAGTATCTTTTTATTGTAAGATGTGACCATTCTATCCTCCCCATCAAGAATATTCTAACTGTCGCTTACCAACTATTCCTTGTAGTACTTACACATGTAATGATTTTGATCACGACTAGATGCACGCAAACATTTAACTCATTGTATTCATGAAAGGATATATATAAGGCGGAGAGACACTAGAGTACCTCTATTGTATTACACTCACTTAATGTATGTGTAACATGTGTGCATAAATTAAATATAGCTATCAATTACATGATATTTCAAAACAAGTGTACACGTCATACATGTGTGGTACAACAAAGCTATTTTAGAATCCCTCATATAACATGCTAGCTTACCTGAAGATGTGATGGTCATGATCGTGAACTTGTACGAGAGAGAACATGTTGCTCTCCACTCTTTATCACAAACTTTATTTCTTTTCTTTTCCTTTTTTTTTTTTTGGATTTTTTTCTCAAAGCATGTATTTTCGATCCTTAGGTTAATACTAAGGGTTATGGGATTATGAAGATTCGATGATGCAATGGTATTATTATGCTCAATGTCACAGTTAAACATTACTGCTATCGTTATTATGAGGTTGAAGATTGTATTATGATTTACGCCAATTTGAATGGCGAAAAATTTAACTAGTAATGGGCAGGGGCCGCGCGAACGCAGGCCCCCACTGCCACAAATTATGACGTAGGCTCTCCCGCTTGGGGAGACCTTAGGGTGGTGCACTCTCCAAGTGCAATGAGCCACCATCCTAGGCCATGGGTCTTCTTGATCGCCCATCGACCCCGTCCAGGTAAGTATGCTCTTATGTTGCTCCAGCTTCTTTATTTGTATTGGCGTCAGGTTTCTAATTTTTCGGTCTTTTCCCGCTGTGGGATATTTATGCAATGCTGAATGGCTCATACCAATATCATGCACGGTTGAATCTGCAACATACCATTTAAGAGCATTCCATGGTCTAGGCATATTCATTTTTTCATTTTTTTTTCGGATTAGCTTGCGTATATATCGATCCTTTGTGATATTGTATCAGCATACAGATAGTTCATCGATCAGGGATTCATAATTAAGCCCCAATGCCACTGCATGGGACCATTTAAATTCTCTATCATTGAAAACCCTCGAGCAAGATTACCAGCAGGTTTGAATATTTATTTTATATAAGAATAAATAACGCAAAAAACAGGCAGATTGCACGTGAAAAAATTTCAGCTGGATTCGCCAGGCCCTTGCAGTGTTGCAACGCAAGGGCGACGCCCGAGAGCCCCGGTAGTATGCAAGCATAGTTTTCTTAAATTTAACTTCTCTTTCTCTTAAAGAAAGAATCTTAATAGCATCAATCTAGATATAATATCCAAAAGCTCTCCCTTTCATTGTTAGATTTTCTCTAATATTTTATTTGTTTCATTCTCCATACTTGAATTGACATGAATATTATAAGTGAAAGACTAGGGATTTTGGCTTATCGACGAATGGGAACACCTTTAACAGCCAGCAAACAGCAAATGTGCCTTTAATACAAATGAAATTTGCAAACAACGATGCATGAGTGAAGGGGTGTAAAAGTAATCCTGTAAATACAAGTGACAGTTGTTTCATAAGGAGTTTGACTTCGGAGGGGTGCCCAATGGCTCGACTCCAAGTAAAACGGGGAGATAAGCCTGTTAAAAGCGGGTCAAATTTATGTAAAATTGACCAAGTCAACCGAACCACGTCAATCTAAAGCAAGCATGCAAACGCCAGTTTTACGACGCCGTATGTTCAAGCTTTTGTGCAATTCAAGCTTTTGTGTAAGGTTTCATAATTGCTAAAATCGGAAACCTTGCATGCTAATTTGATTATCCTTGAAATTTTTGATGATTTCTTTTCTTTCTTTTTTTGGGTTCTTATTAAGACAAAAGTAATAATATAGTCACAAACTCTTGTACAAATTTATTTTGTACAAACTGATGTGACATGATTAAATTGGTTGAATTAAATATTTCGTGCTCCATATGATTTGTTTTTATTATTTTATATTTTCTTTCAACCAATGAATTAATGCCAAATTAATTTGTACAAAATTAATTTGTATAAGAGTTTGTAGTTGTATCATCACTTTAAAAACTGACATGTTCTTTCTTCAGAGGAATTGATTATTAAGACCAACTTAAACCGATTCTCTTAAACCACTTATTATGATTCAAGTTGCTTCATGTGCATATGCAAAGAAAGATTTTCTTTCGAAAATCTGAAATTCAAGTTCAACTTATTCTAGGTCTAGATATATACAGAGGATCTTTATGTTAAATTAATTGAAATATTTCTATTATTTTCATTGATCACTAGGCAAGTATAAATTAAATTTTATTTCTAAACAATCAACACATCACATTTCACATTTCACAATTAAAAATAAAAAATTATAAGATGAGTCATATGAAAATCAATTCATGGATCAAGAATACAAGCAGTAAGGTTTTGGCGTATGGACTTTCATATATGGATGTGTTGGAGCAGGAAGTTTGGCATGGATGATTATAAGGTGGATTGGTAATTGATGATTTGATTCACATGGGCTGGGATTTTAATTGAATGAGAAAACGATGTTCTCCTTCTTGTCACATAATGCATAATAAATGACTATGTACATTATTAATTAATGTGCTTATTATTGTAACTCTCTTTAATTCTTAAATTAGTCAGATTTCTCACAGAGAAAAATTGTATACTACACTGGGTTTACCGTCTGCAACTCTATGCTATCTTCAAGGTTTTTTTTTTTTTCTTTTTTTGGTACATTCAAACTGTTTGATGAAAAATTATTAATTTAATTTTATCATATAGAAAATAACTATTTTCCAAAGAAATAAAGAACATAAAAGGAAAGGGAAGGAAGGGTCAAAGAAGTCGAAATCACTGTTATTTCATCGAGAGTACTGCATAGCCATGTACATCAAAATGGTGTGACTGTGACTGTGGTGGATATCTTGTAAGAGAAGCATAAAAATATTAACATAGTAATATTAAAAAACTACAACCAAGTGTTCAAAGTTCCAAAAAACAAAGCATGTAGCATAGTGTTTCTATTTTTGTCAATAATAAGAAAGGAAAATAAAATCAACTAGGTGAAGACATAAAAATGTTGGGAGTGTAAAAGTCACCTATATTTTTCATTAAGACTGCACAGCCAAGTACACAAAAATGGTGTGATATTTAATCTTTTTTTTTTTTTTGGATATGGTGATATTTAATCTTTTGAAACCGAAAGCAGCGGCATAAGTATTAACAAAATGATAAGTATAGATACAACCCAACCCAACCCAAACCCATTAAACCAAACAAGACTCACGTATCAAAGTGTTCTACTTGTGTCCTACGATCCCAAAAAGTAATGTCAGTGAGCAGCAGAGAACCGTGAACTGCAGTTTGAAGTTTTAAGTTTGAACTACTAATTATAGCAACACTTAATCAAAGTTACAAGTTAACCGTAGTTTTAGGAGACTGCTTTTCCTAGTCTTGCTTCCATAAGTTTCTTAAGTGACTCAAAATTGTTATATATATACATTCAGCCAATTACAGATTCATTTGTGTTTCAATTTCAGGTAATTAAATGTAAACCAATTTCATTGCTTTAGCCTTTATATATATATATAGTCTCATTTTGTTAATCTTTAAAGGTCTCAAAATGCCTTTTGAAATTCGACTTCCGCAAATGCTCCTGCACCATGATCGAGAAATGCTTCGGTTCCACATAAATGGTATCCTTGTGGTAGTGGCCATTATTTTTGTTAGATCCTTTCATCGTTACCAAAATTTAGACTCTGAACAATATTCCACTAGCTTTGGACATGATGCTGCTTCTAATGGCACTGACCTCCTTCTTCAGCATCAAAGGAATCTCATGTTTTTATGCTATGCTATGGGTCTTTCAGCCATATCAGCACTGCTGCTGTTATTGGCACACTTGGTCAACAACACCCTAGCCTTTGATATCACTTTATTTGTACATGAACTGATGTGCCTTGCCATGTTCTTTAATACCCTTGTTACCTTTTCTCTTAGAGATATTACTCTCAAAAGATATTCCATCACCACTTCCTTGACTGACCGGGTTTCGCATGCCATCTTAATGGCTTTTAATGTTACAATTTTAGCTGTGTTTCTTCTTAATTCAGCTTTTTCTTTGGGGCGCATTTTCGGTTTGCGCTGGATCTACAGGGAGTAGTGTTCATTTTCTATGAACCAATGGTGAATGTAATAGGTTAACAGCTATCTAGTTAAACATTTATGTCTCTGATGCATTTTCTTTCTAGTTTATGCGTTGCGTGCCTATGCTTCCGTGTGCTGTGTACTTGGTTGAAATGGAAATGCAAGTGTATTTGAAGGTAATTAAATGAAGTTTCAGATCATGATACCAACTTTTGTCTTCGTTTTCGATTGGTAAGTCTACATATTTAGGAACGGTTTAAATGATATGTTGGGCACGAGGTTGAATTGTGTACCGGAAGCTCTTGCTATTCTTGGAATCGGGGCTGATTCTGCCGGAGACTGAATCTGATTTTATCGACGTTGTGCGAAGTGATCGGTTGTTTCAGAGACTAAAGATTATACCCATCTGTTTTGTGTAAAATATGTCCCTAAAAGTTGTAATGTAGCTACTAAATAGTTTATAACAAAAAGATTTTGTTAATGTTGTAAAGACCGTCGATGTTACATACGAATGTAGTGTTAATTTAACGTTTTAACTGACATATGTTGTTAATGCAATGACCGGTTATCGCGGTGATTATAAAGCAAGACGTTAATTATAAACCCTAAATATGCAAAATTCTATTAGAAGATGAAATTGCACGTCGTTGCAGGGGGCCAGAGCTCATTGACACTAATTGCATAACTTACAATTAAGGCAGAAATTAACCTAGTTAAGTGGTGGCGTCAAGAAATGGTAAAGTTCTAACTAACTGGAGCCTCGTCATGTGCCTCATCAGAAGAGCACGAGCTTGATGTTTCAGTTTCAGATTCTTCAACTTCCAACTTTTCAAGCTCCAACACAGCACTAAAACCAAATTCGTTTCCTGGAGTGAACGACTTTCTCAGTTCTTCCGCCTTCTGGGTTGTGGTAACTTTCTTGTCCTTCACGTTCAAACCTTCCTATTTCGATACAAAAAAACCCCAAGAGCGTCAGTCAAGCGAAAAAAAGAGATGTATGTAAACAAGGGTTGACTGTGACTTGCCTTCTTTGTATAATCGGTCAATGTTGAGCTAACTATTTCTTGAATAACAAACTTGGTTACCCGCTCTTCACCAAGGATTTGTATGAGAAAGTCCCTAGGTACCTGCGGAAGTTAAGATTTGGCCGTCTTGAACAAGAAAGAACAAGGTTTACATAACAGGGGAGTTTGGGCAATTCATACAAAGTGAGATGAGGTTTGACAAAGGTTATTCATTAAAATTCTGAAAATATTACTTAATTCAAGGAGCTTCAGGACTCGTTCACGCCCCCACTCCCATAATTTGTATATGGATACTAAATATGTGTGTGATACTTAGCCCCTATGCGTTTCCTAACTAGTAGTGGTTACATTTGACAGCACTCCCAATTTTGATACAGAGGAGAAGGCGATTTATTTGAAGATTTCAAACGTGCATTCAAAGAATAATTAATCAGCCTTTTTACAATAAATATATAGCCAAAGGTAACGCCACTCAAAAACAACCGTAATTTTTTGGAAGACCAAATACCAGAAGATGCTCACCTTTGTAGTTTTTCCTGCATTAGGCACAAGATCAGAAGATTAGAATTCAAGGACTGAAAATACCGAGGCTGCATTGAACAAAAATCTATGAACCTAAAGAAGAGGCAGCCTATAATCAAAACAAAATACTCAGTATCTCTACAAAACCAACTTTGATGATCCTATATAAATGGTAACGATCTAGAATTAAACCATGCTCTTCTGATGATTGTATAACAGAGAATGATATATGGTTGGATAAACATGGAAAAGCTGAAGTAATCAAGGGAAAGGGAAGGGAGAATTTAAAGATATCAAAATGAAAAGGCACTTATTGGCATGCACAGTTCATCAAAATATTATTTAGAACATTCAAATATTAAAAAAAAATGGAAATGATGTTTATGAATTCCCAATAAACATAACGAAGTTGACAGAAACTATGATCAACCAGCTAATAGCCTAACATGTAACAAGTTAACCATTTTTAAGTTCAATATTTTTCATATTCAATTTTTATAAGATATTTGGAAGCAATAAAATTAATATGTAATAGTTCATGTGATTTTTATATAACTGAAATACAAAATGCCCAGTTTATTACTAAACATCATAACCTCCTTTTCCTTAACAAATGTGATAATGGGTCTGTATTCATATTGGATATGGTTGATAACTCATTTTTTCTGTGCATAAAGCTTAATGTTATTCATCAAAGTGAAGAAGTAATGATAGAGCTTGAGAAACATCATACCACATTTCTATATATTCCAAAAAAAAAAAAAAAAGGAAAGAAACAGAAACAAGTGTGAACTCAAACAACCTAATAATCATAAAAACAAGTAACTACAATGCACTACCTCCTTTTTCTCGGCGAAATCCTGGCATTGGTGGTGCCGAACGAGCTAAATTTGTTAAAACCTTATCAAATACTCTTTGTGTTGCATCGCCAGTCAAGTCCACTCTTACCTGACAATTGAACATAAGGAGAATCACAAATGAGGTCTTAACTAAATCATGACTGAGGCAAAACAGCCCAACAATTATCATTACCATATTTTTTCTTAAAAAAAAAAAAAAAAATGTTGTCGGCAAGCAAACCATGTAGAGTTCAAAAGTTTTTGTAGCCTGTCCAGGAAATTTATTTAAGAGTCCACACAACATAAGCTACTAGGTAAAGTAGTGTTTGATTTTTCACGCGGGGTTGATGTTCCTAGAAACTCTTGCAAACCATTTTCATCCACTTTTATGAACTCAGGTAAACACTTTGAATGCTATATTACCAAATGAAACCATGAACCGGTATCTAATACACAATAAAAATCATTAGACCGACTAATCCATTCTGGACTTATATATGCCATAAACATTGCCAATGGAAAATAACTCTTACAGCACTTACAGCATTATACTCAGAGGATACTAACCTATTATAAGAAGCTGCAATATTTTGAGCTAAGCTACATATAATCGACATGCAAATAATGATGAATATTTAAATGATCTTGGATGACATTAACGAAGTGAATCCCAAAGGCAAACCTGGATCTTATCTTCATCTTGAGACTCTACAACTATCTTAGCATCTTTCACAGTTATCAAGTCCTCTGGTTCTGTAATAGACACTTCTACACCTATATAGCATCATTGAAGCAAATTACTTAGTAAAATACACCAACAGAAAGGAGAAGTAAACAAAACAACATACATGACGTATTTTATTAAGTGAAGCTCACCTGAATCAACTGCAGACACCGTCTTTGACACATGTTTGACTGTTCTCATAAGGGGATTACAATATAATGACAACCTTACGAAGAAATAACTACGTAAGGCAGTATCCATAGAGATCTCATTAACAAAGAAAATATATAAAAATCATTTTAATAAAAGTAACCACGTGGAAAGTATCAACTAATCTTGGGTCACACTGAATAAGTAGTTTTATTTATTATTACTGTTATTTTTTTCAAACGATACAGGAGAAGCAACTGAAAGTAAGAAAAGATATACTTATGCGAAACAACGGGATCTTCTGTAGATGAAAGAAGCAAGAATGAATCTATTAATCTATTATAGAGACAGTGCTAATGGTTCGGTCATTTAAAAAATGCAAACGAAGTGAATACCACCATGAGCTATTGATTCGCTTCATCTGTCCTCAGGAACATGGATTTGTATTTCCCTATAGTGCTATGTTACATGTAGAGTAAACTCTCTTATGCTTAAATTAAAATAAAAAAAGGAGCCAAGTGGTTCAAAATTTGTCAAAAATCTCTCACTTTTCTGGAATTCATAAAACACCTTCCAAAGAATGTCATTGAACGAAACAAATAAATTGACCAATACTATCTATTATTAGACTATTTACTAGAGGAAAGGTAGACAAAACTAACTTAAACCACTACCGAGTGATTCCTAAATCCCTTGCTATAACATAAACTTCAATTTAACATTGGTAAGTTAGTAAATCCATAGTCACATATAATTTCTTATATAATAATATTACAAGTAGCAATACTCTTTCACTCCTTTATCCTAATTGTAATTAAACTGACACATTAATTCAGCAGACTTATACCTGGAGTTTTGAAAATGGAAGAAATTAAGATTTTGGACGGCATTTGGATGGCAAAGAGCGTAATTTCTGCATCTCCTCGCAGAAAACAACTACAAAAGATAAAATAAAATAAAAAATGAGCAGCAACTTGGTTGTTTTATGAGTAATGATTATTTTGAACAAAAGTAAATGAATTAAAGAGAATGATATGAATTTTCTCACTTCAATATATTGAAATTTTGATGGAATTATCGTCATTGTGGCTGAAGCTGAGACCATTGCTACCCTCCCTATGCTTCTCCAGTTCTTTGTTGATGAGTTTCCGTTGGATTTTATATAAATTTCACTAGGTATCAAACGGCGCCGTTTCCTAAAATTAAAACATTTTTATTTTCTTAAAACGACAGCGTTTAAACATCACCATGACACGTTAGCCTACGCAATGGCAAAGATAAAAGATAACAGTTGAAGCAGCAGAGGGAGAAGGTAAAGATAGCATGGAGATAGCCGTTAAAGCACTCTTCACAGGCTTGAACCCTAGAGTAATTCCCGCCTTTATTCCTTTATTTCTCTTAATTTGACCAAAAAAACAAAAAAGGTTCAAAGCATATTTATATTTTTATAGTAGATTTTTTATCCATTTCATAATTTTTAATTTTTATAGTAGATTTCTGTATCCATTTCATTATTTTCAATCTGTTCACTTCATTTATATGAATTGCATTTTTCCTTATTTGGGTGTAATTATGGTCCTTTAATGCAATTTTAGTTTAAGTTATTTTATTTTTCCAGTATTTGTTCTGGAAAAAAAACAAATACCATTTTTCCTTTTTTCTTTATATGTCTGTATTGAAATATGAATACTGATGGCATTGTATGGTTCTTTGCAGATAGTTAATCGCAGACAACATTTTGATGTTTCTACTCCTCAAATTTCTTGCAAAAGAGCATGTTTTTTGCCTCAAACAAGATGTGACACTCGAAAATTTTTGAAAAGGTAATGTTTCTCTCCCGATATGATACCTGATTTTCTGCTAATTGTGAATCAATTGTTTCATTTGAGATATTTACCCAAAATCTTTTTTCTGCATGTGGGTTATGTCAATGCTTGAGGCTTTATACATTTCTTTACTACGCCTTACCTAATAACTCACGATATGGCAAGGCGATTTGTTTACAATAGTTGGTTTCAATTTCATAGGAGCAGTAGGGATTTAAAAATTTCTAGGGGGGCACGGCCCTATCCCATACGCACCTATTATTATATCTCTGAAAATCAGTTGGGTTGAGATTGGGATTTTCGCTCCAGGCTCAGAGATGACAATCTCGAACCCTTGTCATCCCTATAATTAGAGATGGTATAATTCCCTGTGGGAGGGGGAAAAAGAAGGCAGCGAGTAGATCTAATAACTTTTTACACGTGGCTGGTAGCTATCCTTTTCGTGTAAGTCATTTATGTAATTTTTACACATAGAAGTCGATTGTATAACTACAGAGTGAACAGCCAAATTACCTATATGCAATAATTGATGCATGAGATCATCTTGTTTAGTCTGTGATTTCTTTTAGAAGTGTTGAAGAAATAACAAACCAAAGCACACAGTGGACCTTTTAGTTGTTTTGAGTATTTTACAAACACAGTAGGCTGATTAATATTCATAGCACACTATTCCTTTGAAATTTTGCTTAATAATTAAGCTAGACTTGCTGTGGATTGTGCATTTATGTGATGATAGTGTTGTTGTACCTTTATTGTTTGAATTCTTGGGTGCTTTGTCTGTTGATAACTTGACCTATGCTGTGAAAAATATATTTCAAACATGCTGTGTCAGTATGAACTAGAACATGATTAAAACCCATACGCCCGTTATGCAACGGTTATTAGTTAGCCTTTTCACATTGCAGGAAGAATCATAACTATTGTCTGCCTGTTTTTGCAGTGTTGTCAGGTTTGTATCTTACTTTTGCTTATTTCTGGTTGTCCTTCATTGTTCTTTATTTTCCTTTTATTTGTAACTTTCTTCCTGGTACTACTACTGAGAGTTTCTGCAAGTACGGTTTAACTTGAATCAGCTGTGGAAGACGCTGGAGTTTCTTCTTCTCAATTTGAAGACTTTGTGGTTACTACTGCTAGAAACAAAGAGGCTAGAGAACTGAAGGTATAATAATTTTTTATTCTGTCAAAATGTTATGCAAATTATGGAACCTTCAACTTTTATGCTTCTTGCACATTCCTTGGATTTATACTCAACTTTTTATACATTCAGAAACAGTTACATGGCATTTTAGTTTGACAGCAAAATATTTTTCTTGTTACTAGATAGGTGTCGAGGTATCCGGTGCTAAAACACGGGCAATTTTTGATGATGTATTCGACGAAATGGTTGCTGCAGCGCAACCAATTCCGGGCTTTCGCAGAGTAAAAGGAGGTAAGACTATTTATGCACTGAACAATTTTTTCTGAAGTTATTCTTATCTTTTAGACATTGAAAAAACATCATCATCAGACTGTGCATGCATGTGCTCTCTTAAAATATCTTACTGGCTTAAGTTTTGACTCGTTTGCCTTTCCTGGTAAAAGGAAGGAGAACATCATATTCTCTGCCTATGCATACTCACAGCCAATTGAGTGTGCATTTGTTTACATGTGTATTTGAAATGTTTAATCATTGCCTACCATAGACTAGGATGATATTCGACTACTGGGAGCTCTATTGACATCACTGATACTGCCACTTTCTGAATTTGCTATGAATTTTTGTTTCACTTTTATTTTTATTTTTATTTTTTTTTTTAAGAGTTATTACTAATAGAAAGTTCTAGCACAGTTTGTACTAGACAGAAAATACAGATTATCTCTAAATCTAAATGCATGATTCATCTTGTTAAGCTTCATATCTTTATATTGCCGTTGTATTCTTATATACTATATTTTATCCGCTTCCTCATTTAATGAATCACTAACATTTTAATTTTTTTGGAAATTTTTTTCAATTGGCCGTCTCATACATGGTGAATAATCTGGACACTGCCAGGAAAAACACCAAATGTAAGTTGCCATCACCTATTGTTTTGCTGCAATCAATTCATTGACTTGTGATTATGGTGATCTTGTTTTGCTTCCATCCCCTTGTGGACCTTTAGAAGAAGATTAGCAAATCAGATTGGGAGATGAATTTGTGGAGTTTGAAGTGAAGACACCTTGATCTAATCCTGGAACCATTGACCACCCTGAAACTCTATATATTAATAGGAAGAAAGATGTGACGAAGCTGTGTAAAAGGAAGCAAAAGGAACCCACAATAAAAAGAGGGGTCAGGGTTACATTTCAATCCATATTTACGCTCAACTAGAATGTTCTTGTCTGAGTAGCATTCTTTGTTTTTACGACATTATGAAACTGTATGTTTGGCACACTTCTTTTTTGGTGAGAGTTGGAACAATTCTTTTTTGGTGAGAGTCCTGCAGCTCGTTTTGTTTATTCAGCCTTCTTTTTCCTTTTTCTTCCAACCGTATGTTGCAATGGGTTTTGCGTCTAAATCCTTGGGCTGAGATGATAGTATGCCAACCGCTGAATCATGCAAATTTTTTTCAGTTACATTGTGATGCAAAAAGACAGTGGCATTATAGCATTTTTTAAATCAGCATGCATGTATGTAGCTGCACAAACAAGGATTTTATATTATTGACTGCAGAGGTGGTTACCAATTTTATGCTTGTTTATTATGTCATGCAGATACCACGAGGCATTTTATTAGAAGTACTTGGACCTACTAATGTTTACAAAGAAGTCATCAAGAAAGTAATCAACACCACCGTAGCCGAATATGTGGAAAAGGTGACCTGTGATAGAGTATATCTTGGCATTTTCAAATTTTTATATGTGCGTGCTTGTCTACAAACTGCTTGCTCATTGCTTTAACATGATAGAAGTGTTCAAATTGATGCATTTGATGTGGGCATGTCAATGATTTCAAAGCTCACATAAAGTTATGTGTTTATATGGTAACAAGTTTGATACCCGCTGATAGTAATGTTCTTCAATAGGTAATAGAAAAGAAAAAAGATGGGATAAAAAAATAAAATAAAAGAAAAGGGAGGTTGATTTGACAGTGAACACTGTTACTTCTTTTACTTCTATCCATTTTTATCGAGTAAAAGTACAGTAATTACTCTAGAAGACTCGTATTAATATCACATCAATGAATTAAGAGGATGGACTTTCCTTCTATATGTGGCATTTGGATTGCGTCTTCCAATCTTATCATGAATTCCAAGAATTGGTTTTTTTAACATGAGCCTAAAAAATATTGATGGATGAGATGCCGTAGAATTAATATTTGACCAAATAATGTATTTTATACTTAAAAAAATGCATGATAAATTAGATATTGCTAAAGATCTTCAAAGGTGATAAATTAGATATTGCTAAAGATCTTCAAAGGGAAATATTGGTTAAAATATGAAAGTATGTTATGCATCAAATGCCTTCCTGACGTGATATACTGAGGTATACTGTAAGAGGTAATCAGATTAAGAAATGTACTTTTAGATGCTTTAAGTAATTCACTATGATAATTGATGATTAATTATTTAATACCACGTTGTTTATGATGAGTTTAGTGGCAGAGCCATTTCCTTAATTATATTTCTATCATAAATGTACATTAATGACATTGCAGAATATATTGACCTGATTGTTTATCATTTTTTTTACGTCACTGCAGGAAGATTTAAAAGTAAGTAAAGACTTGAGAGTTGAGCAGAGTTTTGATGATCTTGAAGAATTATTTGAACCGGATGAAAAGTTCAGCTTCGATGCCGTCATTGAGCTTCAAGAAACAGACTGAAGAATCTGTTTACTAAGAAGATTTATCCAGATTTTTGCGTAGTCTTACTTATGGACACTCTATGCAAACTAGACATGCAGCAAATCCCTATTCAGCTAGATAGACCCTGATCATGGCTCAATGGTTTGGCATTCATTGAAAATCTGAAAATCCAGCATGCCTGTGAATGGTTTTGATCTGCTTGCACTGATAGGAGGAAGCTCTTGATATGAACGAGTCAGTAGGCAGACGAGATACTGTAGATCCTTTTGTCTATGTTTTTGTACATTGCAGCTTGTAAGTAATTGCAGTAGATTCATCACCAAACTTGGGATTGGGAGTTTGCACATGTATTTTAACTACACAGACAACAATACTCTTTACGGTTCCGAAATTGCTCGATGACAGAATTTTCTTGCATATACTTTATGATATTAGACGGTACTCCATACTGCCGGATTGTGATCAAGATTTTTCTTCTGAATTTGAATGTCTTTCTGCCCTTATTTATTTTATTTTACTTCGTATTTTACACAAAAAGAGAATGGAAACAGTACGTTAATAATTACAATATGCCCTAAGATATTTACAAGCTCACAAAAAATTGCAAGAGACGTGGGTCAAAATTTCGTTGCTAAGTATACTACAAAGTAAATTTTTTGTTATTTCTACAAAATTTTCATATTTGTTTTAATTTGGAAAAAAAATCATATTTTTAAATATCATAATCACCCAAAAAAATTGAATTTTACTATAGATTTGAGCTCAGGACCGGCTCGGTAAATAGCCCGCGTTTTGCTTGCTCTGGTTGGGCGGACTTCGCGAGCCTAATTTTTTTTAAGAGCAAGGGAAAAGATTTATGATTTACACTGGATTTCCACTCCATCTAAGAAGTAAATGGTATTTTAGAATTTATTATAGAGTTTTTTTTAATTGAAATTATCTGAATAACTAAAAATAAATTAATTCAATTCTTACTTTCAAAGAGAATTCAATTAGATACTTATGTAGATTATTCTTTTAATGAATTTTTACACTCACCTCTTTTGTAATTAAACACTTAAGTGTTTCTTTTGAAAAATTAAGTAAGAACTTTTTATAGTGGAGTAAACTTTTGTTGGACAATTGATAATTTCTCATTTGTAGTTATTTTTAAATTTTAAAAATTTTCAAATGAAAGAATAAAAGTTTAGAGTTAAAGAGATAGATGGAAACTATATAATAAAAAAATAATTAAAGATGTTGGGATTTTTATTTATTTTATAAAAAAATTAAAACAAATACTTCCTTTGTGTGAAATTTTGTAGGAATATGGATAAATTTAATGTATGAATTTGTAGCTTATAAATTAAACTAGGGGTAATTGTAAGAAATAAACTTCAAAAGGAGTATAATAAGGATTTTAGAGGGATGTTAAAACCATACTCTTTTTTAAATGGTTTCCACCATGAATTAGTAAATAAAAATTACTAACATAAGCTATTTATGCAAGTTTGAGTCTTACAACCAACAAAGTTCAAAAGGAGTGTAATAAGGATTTTAGAGGAGTGTTAAAAGGTCCACTCTTTTTTAAATGGTTTATACCATGAATTAATAAATAAAAATTACTAACATAAGCTACTTACGCCTTGAAATTTTTAGAACTTTAATTCCCCTCCTATTAATATGTAAAGAATAAGAACAATATTAAGAAAACTTAATATAATAAAATAACATAAATAAAATTATATTTAATTTTTTAAAAATTATAGAGGTGTGATGTATTTAGGACATTTTGGGGGTGCACAGAGAACAATTCCTTATGAATTTTTAATTTTAATTTTAATTTTTTTAAAAGAAAACAATAGAAGTACAAAAATGAAAATGCATTCTAGGGGCCTTGGGCCAAAGCCCATGAAACAAAATGTTAATAGCTCCACTCCTCCATTTCTTATGCTTTGCTGTTTCTTCTCCTCATTCAATAACAACTCATTCGGTCAGAAACTGCAAGACCGAACGTGAACTTCATTAATGGTAAATCTCAATCGCTTCTTCAGTTCTATTAGTTTATCTAGCTAAAAAGTTTATGGGTTATTCCTTTCGTTTCATAGAATATATAATTCTGCGCTGATTTTTTTAATTTCTGGGTTTAATTTCGAAGGGTCTTTTGCAACCGGATCCGTTTCTAAATGAACTGACAAGCATGTTTGAGCGCAACAGAGACAAGGGCTCCGTTTGGGTTACCTTCAAACGATGTAATTTCGTATTCATTTTTCATTTTTTATATTTTAGTTGATTTGGGTTATTAGCTATGGTATTTATTATGCGTGATATTATGATTTTTGTTTAATTTAATTTCTGTGAATTGTAGCGTCAATGAAGTCTAAATCACAAAGGAATAAAATGGCAACTGCTGAAGAACCGGTTGAGTACAGATGCCTTATTCGTGCTACCGATGGCAAGCAAAAGATTTCTACTACGGTTTGTCTATTTTTCTCATCAATTTTTCAAGCACAATGCAAACTCGATTTCTGATGTATATGAACTGTTTGAGAGTAGTTTTTTGTGTATGATTTTGAAGTCGGTTGTCATATGCTAGTTATTCATAGACAGATAGAACTTACTGTTTTAAGCTCGAGATTCTCTTTCTTTACAATGTTCACTAAAGCTAGTAGGAAAAGATGTTTTGTTTGAAGCTTTGAAGAAAGTTTAACATGAATGTGATTGAGCGTGGAAATTGAATTTCACTTGTAAAAATTCTCAGACCAGTAGGTGCTTTCATGTTTAACCCCTTTGAATTGATTGGTAGGATCATTTTGTCTGGTGTTTAGATGAAATTTTTAAGACAGCTGAGTAGTTTGGTTATGGAGAGCATGACTCATGAAAAATTGGCGCTAGGTTACAACTTTTCTTGTTGCTCCTTGTTTCTTGATGTTGATTCTAGGCATGTGTAAAGTGGCCTTAAATGTGTATATTTTCTAACAACACAACAAGGCTGAATTGATTCTTTGTCGAAATGGGGGGGTTCACACAAGAAGACTGAATTGATTCTTTGTTGAAATGGGGTGGTTCTTCTACTCATGCTTCACTTTACAATTTGAAGCTTGATTCTTGATATATTCTGGTGTGTTGGTGAAGAGAAGTCTTGTTAGATAGGTTCTTGGAACCGAACTGTGATACAAGGGCCTTGGTAAGAAATTTGGAAGATGGTTGGTAGATGTAGGATCAGCATTAGGAACTAAGCTTGTATAGTAATTTGATGATGTTCTTGATTTGTAGGGGTTTGGTAGAAGAGTACAACTAAACTGTTTCCTCCCATCTCATTGTTTTTTGCTGTGACCTCTTTCTGGTCCTGTAGCTGAGCTACTTATTGGTAACTAAGCAATGGCAATAGTTTATGGTGATTCTATTTTTTCAAAAGGATAATATTGGGCTGTGATATGTCTCAATGGCTTTGTTAGGGAGTATGGGGTCTCATTTGTTCTTGTTAAAGTTAATATTTAAAAATTAAAGGAAGTTGCAAAGCCATGATCTTACGTTTTTCTATTATTCTGAAAAATATGTGGAAATTTCTCTTGGTTCTTGTCTTCTAGTGTCTGGAATATCATACGAGATTAGGTAGCAGTTACTGGTGGCCCTTGTTTTTAAGGGTTGAGTTTAATGTTGTTAATACTTGGAGCAATAACCGATAAGTGGCTCTTGACATCTTGACTATGGTACCTTTCTCAGACCGATCATCAATAATTCATTCAGAACTATCATGTTCTCGATCAGCAATAATTCATTCTGAGTTATCGTGTTCTAAAGTGCATAAAGTTATTGTTCTCTGCCACATCATTTTCTTCCCCAACATTGGGTTAAGAAAGACTGGGAAATTGGATTATATTGTTGCAACCATTGAATTCTATTATAAGAATTATTTCATTGCTGTGCGTCTCCACTTGTGAGAGTTGCTATTTAGAATTGATCTCGGCATTTAAGAACTGAACTGCATGTACAGATCGCAAATGTGCATTGTAATTATCCTATTGTGTCTAAGCACCAATTCTTATCTCTTTGCCTAGAAAAACATGATGCATGTCATGCTAGGTAATGGTGGAGAACTGGTTGTCTATTTTTATTTTTGATGATTATAAAGCATTTACAAGTCCTTGCTAACAGAGTAATATGGATTCCTGGTTTTGTTGAAAAGGTAGGGCCGAAGGATCATCAGCGCTTTCAAGCTTCTTATGCAACTCTTTTGAAGGCACACATGGCTGCTCTAAAGAAGAGGGAGAGGAAAGATAAGAAAAAGGGTGTTGATGGAGATCGAAAAGATGGAGCGGGTTCGATGAAGAAGCCAAAGAGGGTGTGAACAAGTTCTTACCTCCATCTCAGAGTAACCATTGAAAACCTTGAAGCCAAAGAGGGTGTGAACAAGTTCTTACCTCCATCGCAGAGTATCCATTGAAAACCTTTGTGTCTTCTCATATATTCGGAGAAAGATTCTTTCAGTTTTGAGAATTTAAAGAATAAGGAAATGGGTTTTTGATTGACTGCCCCTTTGAAGATGACATTCCATTCTCTTATCAGGTTGCTTATGATCTGGAAAAATTTGCAAATGATTAAATTTTTGGCTGTCTCACTGTATCAGATTGATTTGTGATTGGAATTTCTGAAATTAGTATCGGATGATACATCAACCATTTTGATTCTCCGAAGCAGTTGAAGTGACTTTTACATGATTAATGCTCCTCCCATGATTGCTCTAATCAAATGTTTTGTTTGACTGAAACGGCAACGCTGAAGATAATTGCAGGGCAAAACGACCTTATACCATTCAGAAGAACAATAGGAGAGAACGCCTGTGATTATTATTATTATTATAGTATAGTTCTTTCAAATAGATCATCCTATCTTCTTCGGTGCAATTTGTTCACGTTCCCATTAAAGCTTTTAGCACCTTGATTACTTGAAGTTGATAAGCATTTAAAATCAGCACCCAATGCATTAAAATTTGAGTCCTCTGTTAACCGAGCAAAACAATATTGTTGCATTCATGCTAGCATCAATTGTACCGCATAGGACGCGATTCCAAGCTGCTTCTCATCTTACTCAAACCTGCAACTCATCCATCTAATTTGTAATTTCAGTTAAGTCTAGCACTTTGTAGGAAGAAACTTAATTTTCTGTTGGTTTTGAGCCTCACTACTTTGGCACCTTTAATGGTATGGGTAAAATTCAACAGGAATTGATATACTGATGAGCAGATAGATCTGGGCCACAAGGCAAACAAAACAAAAACATCCGAGGCCTGAGCCAATACTTATCTCAAATGTTATGGAAGATAAAGTTTAAATTGCTATACAAAATTTTGCTTCTAAGCTAACAAAATGCGGTAAGAAACTGACCTTGTAGCTGTCTCAGAAAAATAAAAAAGAGAGAACAAAAGTGTATGTAATGCTAGTTCCTCCTAAAGTTGCACACCATGCAAGGTTAGGAGGAAAGAAATAATAATGGGCTTGGAAGGGAAGAATGATTGCTAAAATAAATCAGGATTACTCATCAGCATTCTGTTCCATGTAGGACCTAAGCATACGCCTGTACTTCTCAGGACCGTCATACCACGTTGTGGTATTGAGAATTTCCTTTTCCAACCAATACTTATCATAGACCAACTTGTTATCGCTCAGTGTTTTCCAGAAACTTTCTAACGTGTCCATTGCATTCGACAAACGAACACTCTTGCTTCCTCCTAAAAGATACTTTATGTAATCCTTTCCTAGCTTAGTCAGCTCCTCACCAGCGATTATGTAAATATACTGCAGTGAAATCAGTAAGTTAGAGATGATAATAAACACGGGTTGAGACACCAATTTTCAAACTAGGGACTTAAATACCTATCAATTATTTTTTTAATCAAGATATCCGATAAACTAAAGCATTCGAAATACTCAATAAAGCAGATATGATAGTTGGCACATGGAAAACTTGCTAACATAAGATAAAACAAGAAAGACAATCATGAGATGCTTGCAAATGTAAGTACAAACGGTTTCATTCAAATATATCATGTTACATTATTTCAACAAGGACTGGCAATTTATATGATAAAGCAACTTTCAGAAGGCACCCATCATTTTCCCACTGCTATTAATTCTTTTCAATTAACCATATCTATCAATTCTTATTCAATTAACTTTTTAAATGATTTATTTTAAAATTTTATGCCTCACATCAAGCAGACCATCAGTCATTAAAGACGCAAGTTTAGCTCAGACACAGTACTGCATTTCATGCGCATGAATATTTTCATCATTTGCACCATTCTCGTCAATCATTAAGAACAACTAAACAGTCAGATATACATGAGAATTAGTGATCTAAAGACTATATGTTTGGTCATGTGCTTTCTGACACAATTTGAAGGGCAAGAAAAATGAGAAGGAAGAGAAACAGATAATTTACCAGCAATATGAAGCCAATGGTTGCTAATACCACTTGCACAGTTTCATCTATGATCCCAGAAATGCCTTCATCCCCAGATTCTCCCGAACCACCCCCACCACGTCCACCGCCACCACGACTTGGTGGACTGTTGCCACCATCTCCATCATAGAACTCCTGCTTTTGAATCTGCTGCCGTAACACATCCTCTACTGATTGGCCCTTACCCAGATTTCCCATAGCTTTACTGAAATCTTGCCATGGACCTCCCTGGTGACGCACATAAAAGTGTCAGATGCGCATAGTTTTGCAAAGCAAGTGTAAATATCTTATGCTCCCTATATGTTTCAAAAACAAATTCTCAGCCTTTATTAAGCCCTTTGCAAATAAGACAAGGGAATAACTGATAAAACTGCAACTCTTGGAATGACCAATAAAATAAGTTAAGAAGGTTAAAGAGAAAACAAAACCACACAAATTCTTTTGAAAAACAAAGTCTCAACTAAGAAGCATTTCATGATTACAGATAAAAAGATTAACATCATGAATGAGGTTAAACCTGCACAACACCTAAAGTTTCTCTCAGGAGTATGAACATTACAGCTAAAGAATGCGGCATTTGCACAAAATCCAATCTTGAAAGCAATTACTCCCAAGTTCAAAGAATCATAGCCTACTCAAAACCAGCTATTCAGCTAACCCCATCAGGCTCAAAATAAAAATGAATTATCAAGCCGAACAAAAAACTCCATTACCAAATTGAAAAAAGAAACAAAGAATGCAAAACATAATTTTATTCTATAACTTCTCCCACACCTTTCATCGAACAAATATAAACATTAATTAATCACCCACAAAGAGACATCTTCTCCCACATCTTTCATCAAACAAATAAAAGCATTCATTAATCATCCACAAAGAGACATCTACAAAGCCAAATACAAGCATTCATTAATCACCCACAAACGGACATCTACACAGCCTTAAACAAAAAGGGCTTCTCTCTAACCTTATCATCTGACTTGTCCTTGCCACCAAGCGAGCAAACGACCGTATTTTTCTGTCGGCACTTCAACGCCGGCAAGCCATGATTGTACGTCGTCGCATTATGCTTCAATGAAGTCCGGCGTGTCGTATTACGTTCACGTACCAAACGTATTCTGTTTGGAAGATGTACACATGGTTTGCCTACACTTGTAGCCTGAATACAATTCATTTTCTTCAGCAATCGTTAATCCTACGTGAAATTAAACCTGAAAAGAAAAAAAATTGGAATTTTAACAACTATGGATATGATAAAATTAAAACACTAAAGATTAAAAATTTTAGACAGTGTGGCTTACATATATCTGAATGTAGAATCGACGAGAGAATTCTGAAACGATAAAGTCTAAGCCCTACAATTTGTAATTGGAGAGAGACGGACGGAGAAGTAACGGAGGTAACAGAGTGACTGTGAAAGGCGGTTCTTTCTATTAAGGCAAATTGACAAACTACGTCGTATAAACAGAGCAATTGTCGGGTCCGACCCTGATTTGTTTTCACAGTAACTTAACCCGATACCCGTACCCAGTTTTTTAGAATTGCTTCATTTGTATTTTTTTCAATTTGATTTTCTTTTTCTTTCATCAAAACAAGCGTAATAATCGAAATCCCGAAAAAAAAAAGAGAAAAATAAGAAAATTGATAGGTTCCGGTGGCCCGGATGTGTGATTGCGTACCCGCAAGTGAGCGACGATATTAGCAAGGCTTGTGGCGGCCCCGCAACTGGCTTCGTTAGTCCAGATGAAGAATCTTTTGAGCCGCTAGCCAGAAATTTTGGACTTCCGAGTGAGACGGCCAGCAATGACGGTTAAAACGTCTCCGGCGGCAATGTGAGATACTAGTTCTTTTATCGTTTCATTTTCCGTAGGGTTTCTTCTGGTTATTAATTAAGTTTTCTTTTTTCTAATTTGAGTTAATTTTACTTAAAAAATAAATAGAAATGTAATATTGATCGGGTTGTGTTTTTGCGGTAACTAGAAGCCCGTTCCCCGTTCGGGTTGCATTTTGGTTCTGCTTGTCGTTCTTTCTTTGCTTCTCTTTAAAGTCTAAAGGGTGAACTGAATTACAGAAACAGAATCATTGATGCTCCTTGGTGATGGACTTGGAAGCAGATTACGAAATTGCCAGCGCCGCTTATTTCATTACCATAGTCGCCTTGCAGGTAACACATTTATTTCTTTATTATGTTAAACCCTAGTAAAACCTCTGGTGTTTAATTGGATAAACTGAGCTAATTGGGTATAGTTACTGTTATATTTAAGCACTCTGTTAAAAAATAAAAATATAGAAATTATACTCATTTATGAAAAATGCTGAAGCATGTTTGTTTTCCCTTTTAATTTGCTGGTAAAATAACAAATATTCTGTGATCTTCGTTGTAAATTTAATTTCTCTGCACATTAACGAAGTTTGTGGTAATTTGATGGTTTCTTTTGACTACCAAAAAAATATGTTGAAAACTTGTTCCATCGTCATTCTCTGTTTGGTTGTCTGGAAATTCAATCCAAATCAAGTTCATTAGGGTTTATTTGTTTTGCTTTTTCATCTCTTGAGATCAAACTCATTCCAAATATTAGTTTTGCATGCTATTATCACACACATGTGTCGAAATTATATTCTTAATATTCGTTATATAATAGACTTTTTGGTGTAATTGGTTCCTGCCTATTATATTTGTAAGTAATTGGGCAATCACATTCTAACAGTAAAAGATAGCCAACAAAAACTCATCATCTGTTAAAACCCAAAATCTTATTTTTGTACACATGCACTGTCTTTCTCTTTCCAATCTCAAGCTCTTGCACACAACTCCAGTCAGCAGAGTCAATAATGGATTTGTATTGCTTATTTATTCGGTGTTCTTAAATTGCAGATTAATCGAGCTCAGGATTGTGGTTCTTGAAGTTGGATATTTTCTATGGCAATTTGCAACAACTCTATAGCTCAAATGTAGCAGTGCAGCGAGGTTCCAGATGCTGAGATTTTGGGGGTGGCTAATGTTGGTGGAACCATTGGTTGATATGGTGAAAAATATTATTTAATCTATAAAAGAATTGGATACTGAATGAACCAATATAACATGAAGGCTAGCCAAGATATTGAAGAGAACGGTTTGCCTACTAACAGCCACCGGTCTCACCTTCCATGCAACGTGTCATTCTGATTTTCTTCCGTTTCCCCTCTTTCCGGATAAAATTAAGGCTGGAATTGATGGCATTGTTCGCTCCTCTCGGGCAATCTCTACTATTACTTTCACTATTGCTGACTACAAATATTCTTTACATGGTTTGTCTGTTGGTTCTGAAGATTATCTTTGCAAAGTATCCGAGGTTCATTTACGTTCAGCCAAGAGAATCCTGAAATTATGTGAAACCAACAAAGGTTTCTACGTAAAAGCAGGTCAGTTTGTTGCTGCCATTAGGCAGGTTCCCAAAGAATACTCATCAACTCTCTCGTCTCTACAGGATCAGGCAGTTCCTTGTGATTTTAAATCCATTAAAGAAGTACTAATGAGCAATCTGGGTCAGCATTTGTCTGAGATATTCCTTTCTCTTGATGAGCAGCCAATAGCTGCTGCATCTATTGCCCAAGTACATCATGCTATACTGAGAGGTAATCAAGAAGTTGTAGTTAAGGTGCAGTACCCTGGGTTAGGGCATAAGATGAGGCTGGACATTGCAATTATGTCTTTCCTTTCAAAGACTGTTACATGGATTTTCCCAGAGTACAGGTTTGGATGGCTGGTATCAGAATTTGCTGGGACCATTTCTTTGGAACTTGACTTCATTCAGGAGGCAAAAAATTCTGAGAGAACAGCTGGGAATTTTAAAAACAATGAGATGGTCTGGGTTCCTCATGTGTTTTGGGATTTCACAACAAGCCACGTTCTAACAATGCAGTTTTGTAAGGGCTGCAAGGTTGATGATCTCAAGTCTTTGAAGGAAATAAAAGCAAATCCCATTAAGGTCGCAAAAGCATTGGTAGAGGTGTTTGCTGAAATGATATTTGTCCATGGTTTTGTGCATGGAGATCCACATGCTGGTAACATATTGGTTTCTCCAGAAGGTCAGAATGGCTTTTCTTTGGTTCTTCTTGATCATGGAATTTACAAAACATTGGATGATACATTTAGAGTGGACTATTGTAAACTGTGGAAGGCATTGATTCTTCTGGACTCGGATGAAATAAAACACCTAGGTGAACGATTTGGTATTGGTCAGTACTCGAGATACTTGCCTCTCATTTTTACTGGAAGATCGATTGACAGCAAATCTATTCTTGGAGCTGGAATGTCGGCAGAAGAAAGAAGAAAAGTGAAGCAGGAATTAGTCTCTCTGACTGTGGAGGACATATCTTCATTCATGGAGTCTCTGCCACCTAACTTCCTTGCAGTATTGCGCATAGATGGGCTACTTAGGTCTATCATTAGCAAGTTAAAAGCCCCCCAACAGATCAGGCTGCTTGCTTACGCCAAGTATGCCCTCTATGGTCTCTCTCCTAAGTCGAACCTTAAATCTGATTTTGCGATAGATGTTGTGTTTGCTAGATTTAAGACAACATTGAGCTACATCCAGTTAAGGATTATTCTCAAGGTTCTGCAGCTGCTGTCTTGGATGAGGAAGGTCAAGCAGTTTGTACTTAGGTTACACGGAGAGGTCATTGGTACTGCAAGGAGTGTGTTAACACTCTCTTCGAGTAATGTATTGTAATTGTACATTAATATTTTGGTGGGTATGTTCATTTTTAACACTTTCATTCCTCAAATATAGGAGAAAATGCCAAATTTTTATTTTCAATTAATCCTCCATTTTGATATTTTCGAACTCTTTTCGTTAGTAGTTAAAAACAATTTCAACCAAATTTAAAAGGAAAGTAAAATCAACTAAATCTAAATAAAATAATTGTTCATAATTGAAAATGACATAAAATCTTCTTTCTTACTAGACAAGTTCAAGTAGTTGCTGATGGATTAGTAAGTAGCAATTGTTTTCTTTATCAATTAAATTGAAAAGGATATCATAATTAATGGCATCTAACAGCCTAGTTCATGATGGGATCAGTTGCAATGTAATTTGAGGTGCCAGTGGGGTCATTTGGAGATTTATAACTCTATCACAAGATAAAATTTTATTAGTTTGGTTCACCACCTTAACATGTTAAAATAACAGGTTAGTTTCATACAAATATTTATCTTGATCATTATAAATTTATCTTATAATGTTACTACTATAGTATTATATTGTGTAAACGAAACTTGCATTATTTGTAAATTTCCCATGATCCGCATTGCAATTATCAAATTATTCTTAAAATATTGATTTTTGAACGAAGGGTACTACGATCATTTCATAGGCGCCGGACCTTATTTTGGCGGAAATGGAAATCATGTGTACTTATTTGAGGAAACTCAAAACTACAGGGAGCCAAACGTCATTATCCGTTTTACTATTTTACTCTAAAATTTTGAAAGTATAAAATCTGAAGGCAAAAGCGAACCCGCCTCCGTTCCTTTTCTCTTCTTCGCTTTCCACCCTTTTGAAGAGTGAAATACAGAGAGACGAGTAAACTCTTTGGACATGGACTTCGAATTAAATTACGAAATTGCTAGCACTGCCGATTTTATTCACAGCAGGAAATTCACTAGAGTCGCTTTGCAGGTAACATATATTAGTATTTATTTTCTTCATTTTTTGTTAAACCCTAGTAAAATCTCGGGTTTCTAATTTTAAAGAAATTTGTTTTTTGCTTTTTGGTTTTGAATATTTAGCTTTGCCTGTAAAACAATGGAAAATAAAGGTTTATTTTTGTTAGTTTAAATGAAGAATTTTGAAGTATCTTTGTTTAGCATGATTGAATTTTCTAGGCAGCCAAACAGAGATTTTCCTGGAAACTCAATCCACAAGAACAAGAGATGAGAATTAAAAGCTTGATTCGCACGCCAAGTATAAATTTTTATTAGTTTAGACCACTTGATAACTTTATTTAGGATTCAATTTTTTTGTTCACTCAACTATTGAGATTAAATTCCTTAGTATGTTGCTAATCTATGTTTAATATCACATTAATAACAATTATGCAGCAATAAGATCCATAAACTTTTATAGCTGATACCATAGGACAGCTATGTATCTCTGAGGCTTGGCTATCATAGGAGTATGCTTGCAAGTATAAAATCCAATGTTTAGTTTTCCGTTTCGAATTATTGTATAAATAAATAAAATTGGTGTAATCTTAACTCATATGTGTATATTTATTTAAGTAATCATGTAAGCATGTTTGAAGGTATCTGGGGATTCTGAGGATTAGAATTTCTATTGATTTACTTAATTAATTTCCTTGTTTTAATTTAATTTAAGCTTTTAGTGATTTTAGTTCCCAGATAATTTATTGAAAGATTCAACAAGAATAGTGAGAGCGCTGAGGGCTAAACTTGGGTCACTTAGAAGTTCTTATGATGAGCAGAGTGTGGATGACAAAGATATTGGATTGTTTGTAATGGCAGACACAACTTATGGTAGTTGTTGTGTTGATGAGGTTGGAGCATCCCACATTGATGCTGATTGTGTCATACATTATGGACATACCTGTCTTAGCCCGTAAGTACACATTAACCTACCTTTTTTTTTTTTTTTTTCCACCTTTTGTTCTCTTTCACTGCTGTTGATGCTGTTTCTGGTTGTGTTTATAGTATTGTGAATGGAAATGTGAGTCACCAAATATTTTCTATTAATATTTTTAATGGGGTTATAGAAGTTTTCTTAGGCTCGTAGCGTAGCATTCTATTATTATTTTTCTCATTACTTTTATAAGATAAAAAGATTCAAAAGTTTGTGCTAGAGAGTGAGGAAATATTAGAATGGGGTAATAACTGAAAAAATAACTTTTATTAGGTAAGTTTGATTGCTGCTAAAGTCTTAGTTTGATCAATGGTCAGGCCTTCTTAGGATTGATGGAACTTAAATTTCCTGTTATCCTCTCTTTCGTCATCTATAAGGAAAATAATTATGGTCGATGAAAGTTTAAATTACTGGAAGACTATGTTATGAGTTCAGGTGGTAGGTTTTGAAGAAGAGGTACATTGTTTATGATTCATCTTTTATCATTTTGTTCTAGTTTTTATTGGTTTGCCTGCTGGTGGTCTTTACAGTGATTTTTTGAATTCGGGGTTTGTGGATTCAACAGTCAAATTTAGTTCATCATATTTCTACTTTATTATGACTGTCGACTTTCTAGTTCATTTTTTTAATAATAATAATTTTCACTTTTTGGTTCAAAGGGCATAACGTTTTGATTGCAGGACATCGACTCTTCCTGCATTCTTTGTATTCGGAAAGGCTTCCATCAGTACATCCAACTGCATTGAAAACTTATCAAAGCATGCTTTGACCAATGGCAAACCTGTTTTGGTATGACCTCAATTCCATAATCTTTTTTCTTTTTTCCGCCTTCTGCACTGATTTTATTTTTATGTTGCCATAAGCAGATGCTAGTTTGTGAAAATCTAATGTATTTTGATGCATTTTAAACCTCTTTCTCTGTCCCCAGCAAGGAATAGTGGATGTCAGCAATGAAAACTTTGTGCCTGATGCCCACCTTTTGTTGATGTTGTGATGTTTTATGTCATCTTGTCTCCTAAACTTGTGATGTTTTGACATATATTCATATTGCTAACATAGCCTAAGGCTCAATCAAATGTGGCAAGCAATCTCTCTGTACCTATTAGATCCTGGGCTTATAGATTCTTTAAGAGGATGATGCTTGAAATCCTAAAATTTATGGAGTCTGTATATTCATATTAGTAACGTATCTGCGGATTGAAGCTGCCTCTTCTAGTTTTCAGTTTAATTTTTCCATAGTTATAAAACCAACTAGTTTAGAAGCTTTGTTTCGTTGAATTTCCGGTGCATTGAAAGTGAATTTATTGGAAGAACTAATTATGACTTGACTATGAGGTGTGACGCACAATATCATATATGTAGAAAATCATCCTGCTTAATTAAGAGGAAAATTTTTCTTCTAGATTGGAACACTATGTTCCACTGCCACTATGAGGTGTGACACATAATATCAGATATGTAGAAAATCAGCCCGCTTAATTGAGAGGAGAAATTTTCTTCTAGATTGGATCACTATGTTCCACTGCATGGGTGGTGTATCCTCTCTCTCTTCTTCTTCTTCTTTTTGTTGTTTACCCCTCCTATTGGATTCTTCTTTACATTGAATGGTTTTTCTTTGTGATATAATGATTTAATTTTGCCAGAAATTTTGTGCTGTCGGGGCTGTTGATCAGATTTTCTTTTAAGTGCAGGTCCTTTATGGGTTGGAGTATGCGCATGCAATATCACATATTAGAGAAGCACTGAAAGTAGCATCAAGCTCTTATGGGTCTGGGTCAAAATTAGAAATCAATTTTGCTGATGTTATGTGTTCGGTTATAACACCATCCAAAGATCATAGAAGTTTATGTGGACCAGCTGGTGGCTGCCCTGCTGGTGAGAGTTCTTGCTCGGTAGCTGGTACTAGGCATACAATTGGAGGCTTGGTCTGGAACATCCCTGACGGACGAAAAATGGAGGAATACTTGCTTTTCTGGATTGGTTCTGACAATTCAGCTTTTGCAAACGTTGTACTGACATTTAATGGTTGTGAAATAGGTAGATAATTGCTAAATTTCTCCTGAAATTTATTGCCAAGTTTCCTTTCATAATATATATATTGTCAGGCATAACATATTTTTGTAGAATTTGCACATTAGCACACACAATGTTTTTCTTATTTCATAAATGTATGTAAGCACTCACAATGTTTATCTTAGTTGCCTGAGGATATATTTTCTTTGGAAATGTTTGTATTGATTTCATCTTTTCCATTTTCTTCATTGACAAAAGTAATTGCTCAGTCACATTAATTCTGGTGCAGTAGATATGTGGTGCTCCTTCCCATGTCTTCTTTCATTTAGATTGATTGTTTACTTTGCATGTCTTTACGCTGCATTTTCCCTCAAACGTGGTGGTCAGGTTGTAATGCTGACTGTTTGATTTCTAAATTCAAACCATAAGTTGGCAATCATTTTTCTGTATGAGCTTTTCCCCTATTTGTGGTGCTAGATAGGCAAATGTATTATCCCAGGCTGGACCACTCTTGATTCTTGTCAAGTTCAAGAATGGGAAGTTCCTTCCCTTCTAGAGTCCTAAACGAGATTTCATTGTTGCTTGTGTATTTTCTTCCATCACATCCTTAGTGTTTTCTCAATCAATAAAGCATAATATTTTTTGAAATACTAATAAAATTCTAGTTTTCCAGTGTATTTCGTTTGCTTTTGGTACTTACAAGTGACGGTAAGAAACAACAAATTATGCGTTACAATTTCTCCTACATCATGTTGATTTTTTATTTATTTTGTCTCTATAGGGTCAGGAAAAATACATTAGAATCTAAATTACTATTACTTGAGATGCTGTTAATGTGCTTAGTTTGCTTCCAGCATACATAAGTATGACAGTAGTTGTATTGTTCTCTTAAATGTTTATTTATTTATTTTAAATTCTGGTGATGTTGTTTTTAGTCAGATATGATGCAACAGAAGAGCGCTTGCTGACCGACGTATCTCAACAGTTGAAAATTCTTAAGCGTAGGTATTATTCAACCAATGTCATCCATGCTTTTGTGAACTTTTACATGTGTCTATATTTCTCCATGTCCTTTTTCCTACTTTTAATCTTCCCTTTTCATGTAGTAGAAAAGATACATAGTCCATCTTTATCCCTTTACGCATTACTCCTGTAGCATTATTGTGTGATTCACTACTGTTTCTTTCAGATACTACCTGGTAGAGAAAGCAAAGGATGCTAACATTATTGGAGTACTAGTGGGAACACTTGGTGTGGGTATGTTGGACTTTCTTCTATGATCTTTTAATCTTATCAAAGTGACACACTAGCGTTCCAGAATCGAACTATGAGTTTGTGAAACTATATTGGGCACACCTGGTTAGCTAAAAGTAAATGCAATTGTATTTGGGTGACCATCATATTGTAATTGTCTTTTTTTTGTGGTTGTTATTTCTAATTCTCTTATCAGTCTTAAGAACTAAAGATGAAATAAAATGATAAAATCTGTTCAATTCTTTTAGAAGATTGTGTTATTTTCAGAAAGATGAAACAAAATGATCAGATCAGATTCATGATTAAGAGAAGATTTTTCTTGTGTTCTTCTTACACAAGATACCTCTCATACGTCGAATAAAATAATCAATTGAAGCTTTGATTTTATAATTTTGAGTGGTGAATTGATTCTTTACTTAATCAATGATAAATTCTACATGAAACAACTCGGAGGAGCTGTTCTGTCTATTTATACAAGAAAGCGAGACCATCTTCATACTGTAACTATTCTTAGGTGTTAAAGATTAAATTTGTGCATGTGTCAGTTTTCCAGTTTAAAAGTTGTCTTTTGTGTTAAGGCTTATGCATGCTTCTTCGTTTATGCATTACAGAGGTCTTGGAATTAATTTGCTACTGTTGATGCAGCTGGCTACCTTCATATGATTCATCAGATGAAAGAATTAATTACAAAAGCAGGAAAAAAGGCATACACTCTTGTCATGGGAAGACCAAACCCTGCAAAGCTTGCAAACTTTCCAGAGGCAAGTTCTGGTAGAAGCATGTAGCGTGTCTATGGTTTTGTTGAGTAAGTTGATGTTAATTATCGTGTTTTATATTTGTTGCAGTGTGATGTTTTCATTAACATCTCTTGTGCCCAAACTGCTCTTTTGGATAGCAAAGAATTCTTGGCTCCTGTTATAACCCCATTTGAAGCTATGCTGGCTTTCAGCAGGTGCAGCAAGATTTTCTTTCTCTTAAACTTTAAATGCTAGTTATTAATCTAATTTCAACTAATTATATAGTCTTTGTTCCCCTTTTAACGTTGTTTTTGGTTCTCTAATGGATATCTGGCACATCATTGTACTTTTTCACATGTTAATATACTTTTTCCATCTCTTGTTAATCTAAGAAAAAATGAAAAATCTAATCTCAACTTTTCATTTTTCTAAAACCTGTCATTGACAATTTTTTCTTCCCTTAGAGGAGCTCAATGGACAGGAGCATATGTGATGGAATTTCGTGATTTGATGAGTTCACCAGTTGAAGCAAGCGATCAGGCTGAAGAAGCACGGTTTTCCTTCCTTAAAGGTGGATATATGGAAGATGTTGGCCAACAAGGTATGCCTCTCACTTCTGGTTTGAGGCTTTGCAATAAACACTGATTTATTCTGGAGGGTTTACAATTCTGAATGTTGTTTAGTGGAAATTAAGATTCAAAGGAATACATTTAGTCGAAAGTTTTCTCGTCATGACAATTGAAGTGCTACAAAAAAAATAAAGTTAGGCTATTTCAGTGTCTTGTTCTCCTTGTCGAGTGATGAGTGAAAAAATACCTGACTGATCTATAATTTACTAGAAAAGCTTATTGACATAGAATTTTTTGATTCCTTGTGAGATGAAGAGAATATAGTTATAATGATTATTTTCCAAATAAAATCAACAAATTCATGGGTAACTTGTTGTACAGCAATGGCTGGTACATATAGGTTTTTTTCTACACAAAAGATACTTTTGTTTTAAAGTGCCCAACTTGGTTTTGAAGTTCATTGAAGAGCACAGTTGAGAACACCTTATGTCTGGTAAGATATTGCACTAGTTGTTAATTTATTATTGTTGCAGAAACAGAAAATGGGGAGGAAGAGAAGGAGGGAGCTCTTGCTTTAGCAAATGCAGCAGAGAAGGCTTTGCAATTGCGTGATAGAAGTCTTGATCCTATTGTTAAGGGAACAGCTAAATCTGGAGCAGAGTATTTTGTTAGTCGATCCTATCATGGTCTTGAAATGCAATGTAATAGTTCTTCGCCAGAGCCATATGCAATTGGTAGAAGTGGAAAAGCATCAGGGTATGACGATGAGAAAAGCAAACAGGAAATTCAGTGATTTAACTTCTTGTGGTTGTTGAAAGTTGAGACAGCGGGCAGGAGTTGTTCTGGGAATTTTTCCGGCAGGTTAATTACAAGAGCCAGAATGAAGTGCAACGTAATCCATGACACTAATCTCTATTCTCTAAACACAGTTGGATAAATAATCATGTATGGCACTTTTCATTCGCGGGAAAAGGGTCGCCCTTGAAGTCCTTCCGATATTTGATATTCTTGAATGCAATGGTATCTGTGTGCTGGTCCATTGATTTTTCACTGGAATTACAATTTTGATACTCCCTTCAGTTGAACGGTTATTTTCCGCACTTATCAGCGTACATATTCTTGATTGTTGAATTGCTTAGCCTTTTAATTTTAGGTTCATGACTTGGAATCATAACGGCCGGAGATTTTTTTTTTTTCTTTTGTTCATATATTTTTGTTATTGCTTATAAAATAATGTAGATATTCATATTTATTATTTTGTAATAGAAGTAAAGCTCATTCATATTAATCACTTATCGAAGAATATTCTTTGCAATAATTTTGGAAAGTGAATATTAATGATGTTGTAATGTGATATTTAATATGTAATTAATAAGTGATAGTATTATTTAAGAATTTTCCAAATTTTCCAAACGTATTAGCGAAAGAATATTCTTTAATATGCCTATTTTAGAGAGAGTATTCTTTAGTAAGTTAATACGAACGATTACAATCTAAAATTACCAAACCTATTTGCAAATGATTTGTAAAGCGGATTTTTTGAGAATTTGTCTAAAATCTTATTCTTTTGGGATGCCAATATTGCAATCCCAAATATACCCTAGTATAATCTTTCAAATAATTAACCGAAATTATTTTCAACAAATCGTTATCATCTATGTGTTAATTTTAATATTTTATCATTAAAGATTATTTTGAATACGCGTGATAATTAATTAGGCAAGCCTTTCTGAAGAAAACTACCCTCGCTTGACCTGCAAGAAATATATCAATTGATAGATACTATCATTAAAAACGCATTTATTAAGCATTAATTCTGTAGTACTATATTAAAGAAGAAAAATGCAACCCATATAAGATCGAGCTGGACAAAAAAGTTAAAAGGCATTCGAATTCTAAACTTGTTGAATTCTTGCGTTTTGAACTCCATAACACAATTGCTGATAGGGTAATTTCGAAACTTCATATCCCTTTTTTTCTGTATTTTTTTTTTTTTCTCTCCGAACTCCAAATTGCAAATATTGAGTTATTTTTTTCTGAAAGATGGCGGTAATGAAGATAATACTTATGAAGATGATGTTTATTCTTATCTAGTAGCAATATTTTTAGTAGCATTTGCTTGTGTTATTTCTCCGGAAATTCCTAGTAACCAGGAGAGATTATTTTGGCTTATCTGAGAATTTTCTTGACTTTTGCATGAGTCATGACGAACTTCTGGGGACACACATGTTGACAACGTTGTAAAAGACGTAAAGATTTTTTTATAGCATTGTGAAAGTCTCATTCGCAAAAAGTTCATGCAGATATTTGCACCTGAGCATGCATTATTTTGTTTGCGTTGTCCAAAAAAGGATTTTTAGCAATACAAATGAATTGTAAATGATCCCACTTCACAAATTTAAATGATTACTCCTGCACTGCACCTTTAATTCGGTATTAATTGTTTTGTGGCTCTAATTAACTACAGCTCGACAACTGGAGACTCAGCTATGAGAGAAGATGTGCTAATTCTTATCATCTCTGTTGCTTTGCATTGTGGGTTGTATTTTCAAACACTGTTGGAAGACCTCTCCCCCGCAATCAATGAAGTTCGAGTAGTAGTAGCAGACTAGTAAGACGACATTGCAATGTATCCTTTTCCTTTTTGGTCCAATTTGTCGTGTCAATGGATATATATGTAACAATGGACTGATGAGGAGCATTATATTACTCCTTCCTTTCTTCAAGCCTTAAGTCAATTATTTTTTGAATATAGAGTGGATATTTTCAGAATAATATTTTGTTTTATCTTTTCTTTTAATGGGTAAGTTTGGGAGTCCTCTTTTTAGTTCTTATACGTAATTGCTTACACAAACTTCTTATCATCAGATTACATTTTACCTACCGATTAGTTGTTTTTTCTTTTTTCTTTGTCAATAATAATTTAAATTCTTATTCAAAATTTATATCGGAACCGACCGAGTCCTAGAAACATTTTTTATGCACGAACGGTGAACGTGTCATAATTAAGAAGGGATTGAAATGTATGCCTCTCCAATGCTAAGAGAAATAAATAGGATCAAAGTCCACCGCTGGTTCAAACAT
Source organism: Murraya paniculata (assembly GCA_030449075.1). Lineage (NCBI taxonomy): Eukaryota > Viridiplantae > Streptophyta > Magnoliopsida > Sapindales > Rutaceae > Murraya > Murraya paniculata. The sequence continues at coordinate 1,104,444 of JAEVFN010000052.1, read as the reverse complement.
AATAGCAACTAATAGTGGATTATGTATATATACATACATACATACATACATACATACATACATACATACATACATACATACATACATACATATGTATATGTGCATCCGTACATCTGTACATGTGTATACATGTATGTATGTATGTATGTCTGTATGTATGTATATGTACGCATGCATGTATGTATGTATGTATGTATGTATTACATTAATACATGATACTTATAATATTATTTTTAGTATATTAAAATTAATGTATTAAATAACATTCAAAATCTATTATAAAAATAGTAAATATAATTATAGACTAAAGTGATGGACCTAATATAAAACATACCACCAAAAATTCTGTTATGTTTAAAATTCTCATTTAAAAAAAAATTAATAATAATAGTTGAATACACGCATGCATGTAACCCCAAAAAAAGAGATAAATAAAAAAACAATAAAAGAATAATTTATATAATAAGAAAAAATTTATTTAATCGAAGTAGTTAATAAGAAAGAATATTAAAGTTCTATTTTAGATGTTCTACCATTCAGGTAAAAGTTAAAATATTTAACTTTTTTCATTTAAATCTAAGCATCTATAATAAGACATAAGTGATATAACATAAACAAATTAAAAACTGTAAATGTTAGAAAATAAGTAAAATTCAGACTACAGAAAAAAAAACAAACAATCCCTTAGCTCATGCAATCCGCATATTCTCAAGGAGTGCAACCGTCTAGAATGTAACATAATATCATCACTCATTACAACACATTATACTAAATCAAATTAGTATACATATGATATAATCTTTAACCGTAGTAACAACTTCTAAAATTCTCGTAACCCATCTCATATCTAATATCCAATCAAGGATCTGGATTTGGTAAAATCTAGAAAATTTATTAAGTCATGTGGATTAATAATATAATAGTATAATGTTATTAAACCATATGGCTTAATAGTTGTCCTAAACTTTAAAAATGTTCCACTCTAGGATCCTGAACTTTATTAAAGTCTAGAAAAGCTATTAATCAATATAATTTAATAGTGTAATGCCACTATGCGCGTTATTATTAAACTATATATAAATATAAATATATATATATATATATATATATAGAGAGAGAGAGAGAGAGAGAGAGAGAGAGAGAGAGAGAGCTTCTCTTATTCGAGCACCCTCATTTTTTCATATAGGCATGCTATTTAGTCGTGTGGTTTAATAGAGTCAGTGTAGATACACTGTAAGTTCATAAACTTAGTTTAAAGAAAACATCATAAATTTAGTTTAAAGAAGACACAACTATGGGTATATATATAATCTCTAACTAGCTAACTATTAAGTTATGAGGAAGGCCAGCATTGATACTACCCTTTTCACCAGCATTTCAAACAGCTAGTCTTTAGCTTCTTTAGCTCAAAACAATCCAAAGCGGAAAGTAAACCCCTTGGAGTTAACCTTCATCGAAAATGTGGTTCAATTGAAAAACTGAAATATTCAAGAAGAATAGAAGCATGGCTTGCAGAGGTGTAACGAGGGGCTGAAGAACCTTGAGAGCTAGCGAAGAGGTGGAGTACCTTTTGAAATTAATAGCTTAACAGTAATAGAAAGTAATGCCTATGGCGGAAATGGACAAGCGCATCAGCACAAAGGCAATCAAAACCATCTTAAAGGTTAAATTGTGTTTAAATATTTGTGCCCACAAGATAATCAATACTACTATAGTGGCAGAATTCATACCGCGACATTATTGAAAACCATGAATGGTTAAATCATTGTCTGTAGTTTTTGAATAGAGATAGTATCTGAACTTCTTTTCCACTTGACTTCCCCACAAGATATGGATTAAGAAATCTTATCACCATCCTTTCAAATTCCTAGTCATTGCAAAAATAAATATTGATAGTGCCTTCTTCTACAGAATGAGGGATTCAAAAATAGACTCAAGTATACGTGGAGAAATAAAATGAAATATATTTTATTATTATAAGTGTTAGTATGTCAAGTTGTTTGATATATTTAGCAAAGTGTTTGAATGTCCTGGTGAAGATCCTAGCTTAGTCTTCTTATCTTTGCCGTCCTTAGTATACAAGTCACATGACTTAGCAAGCATTGATGACATATTCAGATGACTTAGCATATAGCAATAGTATTGTACATGATATAGAGGTAAGATCAAGTAAGGAAATGATTCACAAATGAGAGTTGGTATATCATGCAAGGACATTGAGCAATGAAACAATATGTGTTATATATCATGCATATGAATGAATGAAAAAATAGTGTTGTTCTTTGAATTTCTTTATGTGCAACATTAGTCTATTTTAAGTTTCAATCTTTATACATTTCAACTACACACATACATATAAATTATGATGTAAAGATATAATTGATTTATTACAGAGAATTCAACTACAAAATACACAAATAACAATAATCATAACACTAGATAGAATGATTTATAGTCACAATTTATCTTGATATTCTTCATTTGTCTAACCTGATGCTCTTGGGCTTTCAGCATATACAATGGGCTAAATAAATTTGATATATTTGTTAATTAAGTTATGGATATATAATGTTATCCCTCAAATTTCAAGGAAAAACAATAATAGACATTAATTAAATATTAATTTTGATATGCTTTAAGATCAGATTGAGTGATTTGTACTTACCAATTTATCCTATTGATTTTCATTATTTGTCTGACTTGATGCTCATGAACTTTCATCATGAGTAGTAATTTTTTAATGAGTTGTTTCTAGCTAAAAAAACCATAAGATTAATGAAACAATATTATATAGAAAATTAAAACAAGTTTTATTTTTAGAGTTGGTTCTTGGATAATAAAGAGAAAGAGTCATACCTTTGCAGTTTTTTTTTTCTTATTTTTCAGATATATTCATTTACATGTTATATTCTCGCAAAACCATTTTGCAGGCTATCAAGCCTTGTTGCACTTAATGTCATAATTTGATCTACCATATATGAGCAGAGTATAAACAATTTGAGAATGGCCATCCATGGTTGCCAAATGGAAAAGGGTATTCCCATCATTATCCATCTTATTAACTATCTCATCCATGGATATATCAGTTTCTAGATCTCGATAATGGAATTAACAATCCCATTCTTGGATACAAAGTGTAAAATGATGCAACCATTGTCACTGACAAACATACTTAGATAGGGCCACTTTTTTAGCATCTCCATCATCATCCTAAAATGACCATTTTTGTATGCAAGGTTTATAGGATACAAGGTCTCTTTATTCTATTTGAAGGCACTATGACCATAAACTTCAAGTAGGAAGCACATTCTAATTAGTCATTTGACGCAGTAAAATGGAGTTGAACGTTTCCGTTCACATATTTTAAACGAAGAAGCTCTAGTTTGTACTTTTAATCAATTGTAGCACATATGAAATTCAAAACAGAAAACATATTAATACAGCTTTTTAAACAAATTTTGAAAAAGAAAACTATGCTTTAAAAATGAAAGATGTGGAAAACAATGTTAGAATTTCAAATACCTTGATTTCTTTTCTTTATGGCAACTTGCATAGAAGAATTTCCATTTGATTAACTTATATTGCAAGGTAGACTTCTCAAAATATATTCCAGAATGTCCGTGTTTCTTACTTCAATCACCAAGATAAGGAGGTTTTGTCTTCAACGTTCTTGCAACAAGATAGTTCAGGATCCAATCAGACAAGAAAGCAAGCTAAAGCTATTAATACTTGTCTTCATTACCTCATCTATAGCTAATGTAGGATTTGATGAGAAATAGAAATGAGTAATAACTATGCCTAATAACGAGGTTTCATACAAAGCCATGTTTCCCATTGCGCTCTCCATTTTTAGCAAAATTCACTGGCGCTTGCAACAAACTAGGAATATGTTTAGCAAAGTTGACAAGTGTAGTGGTTGTGTTTAATGTTCTAGCTTGAGCAACACAATGAAGAGTACCTCTTTAGTTGTTCTTATTGATCAGAAATTGATAATAGTGAGCTATCTATGCAGTAATTTCACCATGATCAAACTTAGCCACCAAATGAAGTAAACTATCACTATCGGGAAAGACTTTATCCAAAATATGATGCAAATCTTGTTTAGTGATGTCAGAAAATGGAAAATCATCGACATTGCCTCTTATTGTAGCTTCAAAGTATGCAAGATCCAAACTTCCATTAATTTTGAGTTTCCTCCTGAAGAAAAAATTAATAAAAGTTAAAAATTATACATGGATTAACATGTTAATTTTTTTTTTATATTTTTCACAAATAATTTAACTTCATGAATGAAATAGATATTAAATGTTTTTAATGGACCCAAGAAACAAAAACAAATATTATAGTTAGTTCATGCAATCTATAAATATACAAGGAGATAATATGGAGTTTGAACACTAAATTAAGTCTGCAGTGTAATGTAATATTGTCACTCATTACAACATTAACAACATCATTCTATTATAATCTCAGTACTGTATAACCTTCATTGGTTATATTATATTTTTTGCATAGATGAGTATACATATTAAAGTGCACGACTAATGCACACTAGGTCAGATCTCTACATATGTGTAATCTTTAGCTTTTGAAACAACTCAATCAATTTGACTAATGATATATCTAATAGGTCGACTGTAGCATAGATGTAAGTCCATGAACTTAATGTAAAGCAAACAAAACTAAGAGTATATATAAGCTCTAATTAGCTATATATTTTGTGACTAGATGAGTATACATATTATGATGCATGATTGACGTACGCTAGATCAAAACTTTACATATGCATAGTCTTCAGTTTTTGAAACAACTCAATAAATTTGACTACCACCACAAATAAAGTTTTCATGAAACTCTTAATTTCTTTTTAACTTAATTTTCCTATTAGAAATGGATTAAAAAATTGCACATTGTGTCTTTTTAAATTTCTAGTCATAGTGAATAAGATTAATAGTGTCTTCTTCTGCAAAATGAAGCATTCAAAAACATATTTAAATTTATTCAGAGAATTAAAAATGAAGTATAGTTTATTGTTATAAATACTAATATGTGCAATTGTTTGACATATTCTAGCAAATCATTTTATTAAATGTCCCATTTAAGATCCTAGGCTAATTATCTCATCTCTGGCTTTTTAACTGTATAAGTAGCATGCTCTCATTTGAGGAACAAGAAGACCAAGCATGGTAGCTCATGGGCATGAAAGTACTATGGTTTTTGGAAATGACTTGACGAACAAGAACAAAGATCTAAGTTTTAGACAATGATCTCTTCAAAAGAACTATCAACTCACTTCAAAACACAATAAAATTGTGATACGCTAGTTGAGGTTAACTCTTATTAATTTTTCTTTTTTCCGGGAAGCCATTATTACATGAATGCTTGTTTCTTTATTTTTTTTTTAAACAAAAAAATTCATCAGTACCAAATATCATACTGCTATTGCCAAAATTCACTAGTTGAAACTGACACGACCATGACTTGTTTTGACTATCTAATTAAAGTGAAGACTGCATTCCTTTCACTTTCTTTGTTTTACCAAAGGCAAACTAAGGGTGGTTTTTTAAAAATGGGCTTGAGGTTTGAGTCATTTGCAAGTAGATGGTGAAGATCAATTTATTTATCAACACCCTTATACTGTCAATTAAATGCTAGCTAACATTTAAAAGATAAAATTAACCTTAGCGATAGTTTATAAACTTGACACAGCTTAAACGAAAAAATTGTTGGTTTAAAAAATAGTTTTACCGCGGAAAATATTTGGATCACAATTCTCATACAATATATAAAATTATCATAATATAAAAATCGTATCTTTGCTTTTTGATAAAAGTAATATAGGCTCCCAAATCACGATCTACACCATCAAGATTATTAGATTATGATCATTCACCAATGATCTTCCAGGTTATGATTCAAGTATGATCTACACTTGACGTGTGGACGTCTTTATCACTACTGTAAGTAACTAGTAAGAGAAAACTTTTTCTCTGAAGATTAGAGAGAAAAACTCATTTTTCTCTAATCTGTATATTGTGGCTTCTCTTACTATTTCTAGAGAAATAAGCCTTTTTATATTCCTATTAATGGAAACCCTAAGCTCCATCTTTTTAAAAACAAAAGTGCCGTTTCCTTGTTCTTGTTATAGGGCCCATCTTGTAAAATAACACAATGTCCCTTACACACAAGCATATTAAATGGAGCCTCCTACCAAATAGTATATTTAGGCTTTTAATCCAAATTGTTAATTATCTTGCTTATCAATCCAATAGTGGTGTAATTAATTAAATGAGCTGACATGGGGATCATATGGGTACATACAATAGTTGCTACAATAATTAAGTTTGTAATTAAATTAGCCTAATTATTTAATTTCAAATCTACTGTACTAAATGATTGGAACTGACCTTCATAATTGTATGTTATCTAGGATAGTATTCTCGAATAATGATTCGACCCATGTCACATTAATTTCTTTACTGAACAATCGTTTGTACCACATCGTTAATTAAATTGATATCTCAACTGTCCAACCAATTTAATTACATCTTGTTCCTTGACATTTACTGGCTTTCTCTAATGATCATTTTCAACATACTAATTATGTTGATACACTCTGGCCAGAGAATTCTATGATTAAGTACCAAAAAGCCGTCAAGAGATGCGTTGTACAAATTCTATATTGTTAATCTATAATCTCACTGCTCATAATTGCTTCCACCAAGATACCAGGTAATCTTGACTACATATGTATGTCGCGCCCATTGGTAACTCAAATGAAATGGCAATCACAAACATGAAACTATAGTTAACTCCAGATTGAGATTGCAATAAAATCAATGTCTATGAGATTTAATAAATCTGATAGTTATTTTAAGGTTAATTAAATCTCATAAGCGATATAGTTCAATGTAGTCAAACTACATTAGTAAATTCATACATAATTAAGACGAATCATTCAACGAATTTACTACAGTCTAAACATAAATAGAGCGTCCAACTCTATTTATCAACTGCGAACTTAATTTATTTAATCATAAGATAACTTGTATTTATGTCTTATGTGAATCCATATGATGATTACATAAAATACATATAATATGATTAAATGGCTCTTATTCAAAATATTTATGCAATTAAAATATCTAAAAATATATTAAATATTTTGTTAATCAGAAAATAAATAATTACATGCTTTAAAGAGCACATAATCCCAACCAAAAAGGGGCTGTGATCCTTGGCGCGAAAGGCTATACCATCAATAAGCACTAGAACTGCAAATAAAGTTCTTATGATGCTCTTAACTTCTTTTTCACTTAACTTCCTCACTAGAAATGGATTAAAAAAATAGCGTATTGTGTCCTCTCAAATTCTAGTCATTCTGAAAAAGATTAATAGTGTCTTCTTCTGTAGAGTGAAGGATTCAAAAATAGATTTAAGTTTAAGCAGGAAATAAAAATGAAATATAGTTTATTGTTAAAAAATGCTAGTATGTGCAGGTGTTTGATATATTTAGCATAGTGTTTAATTAAATGTCCCAGTACAGATCCTAGCCTAATTATCCCATCTCTGCCTTCCTAGCTATACAAGTGAAACGCCCTGGCAAAGTGAATATTGATGACATTTCAGATGATTCAACATAGAAATAACCTAGATGGTGTGGAGCTGAAATTAAGTATTGATACATATAGGTTTGTAGGCTGTTTTCTTCACTGTGGCTACGTACGTTGGTGGTTCATGTGAATTCAAGACCGTAATTACATTTAATTGAAATTTACAGTGAAAGATATTGTCTGTTTAAGGAAGTGAAATCTTGTATATCCATTTTGGAACTAGGTTAGCTTATTGATGCAAGTTTTGAAGAATTTCATTATCAATGTTCAATTTTGATGGACTGATTCAGAAGTTGGAATAATGAAGCTTAGTTAATTCCCATTTATCTTTAACTAGAATGTGAAAGAAATCTTTTGTTTCTCCTTGGGGAAAGCTAACTTATTGCTGCATGTTTTCAAGCTAACTTATTGTGTCAATAAAAATACGCTTTGCTTCTTCTTAAAATAGATTATCAATGAACCATTATTATCAAGTCCGAAAATCACAAATATAAACTGTAGATTACAAAAGAATGTCTTGGACCGGACTCATCAAGGTGAACTACAGAGCTACATAAACGATAATGATAAAAAAAGTCAGGGGAAGTATTTGTCACTTTCTGAATCCTCAATAGAGGAAAGTGAAAAATACTCTTAGTTTGTGAGTGAAATTACTGTATATTCATCTTGTTATATCATCTAAGATCATATTTTTCTCTGGTTAATGTTCATTCTTGGTCATGAAATGGATTACTTTTGTTATTTACTTCTCTCTGAAAAAGGAAAGGAAAAAAACTAGAATTACTTTAGAGCCATATTTTCTTTAAAACCTAGTGATTAATTTGATGATATGCAGAAGATTCAATTCTTTTTAATTGGATAAAATCCAAAGCTTGCAGATATACAATTTTATATATTTGAGGCAATTTTTGTTGTGCTCTGATATTACAGTGTGAAAGTAAATGATGAGGCGCTCACGTAGTACCCAAGACTTTCTCCAACAGAGTAAATTTAACTTTAAGCTTGTTTAGCAACGGGGAAAATTTTGGGGATTTGAGTATATATGCTTAACTACTTATGCACTGACTAAGATTATGACTAACATTTCCAAATGCTTAGAATTGCAATGACTAATTGAAAGCATTGTACAGGTATAATTTAGTTCCATTAACTCATATCACTCGTTACAGTATTCTTTTTCTCGTCTTACCCTTCATTTTTAAACGTAATAAGAGAATTACATATTCAAATGAAATGAATTCCCAAATGGAGGCAAGTCAGAAGTCTAGCAATCTTTATTATTCGAAATATGCCTAATTGCTGTCCGTAAGAAGGCTTAGAATGAAGGCCCAGATCCCAAGAGACAAGCCTATTAAAAGGTGGACCCAAATAAAATTCTACCGGGTAGGGATATTTGTACTCCACAATATGTGTAAATTGACTCAATTTCGAAACTTAATTTACGGAAATTTACATTATTTTAAAATTTAAAGCATGGAGAAAGTTTAAATAATTAATCAATTATATCATTTTCTTTACATAAGTCTCTTGATCATTATTTATCACTAATGTTGTTTTAACATAGAATAACTAGATTGCCTAAAGAGCGGTGCTGCAAATTTTAAATTTTTTTTTTCTCAAACAATGTGGTATTCATCAATTAGTTGGTGAGGTAATATAATTAATTTACTTGGATCTTGTAAAGAATTATCAACCGGTAAACAAATGACACATTATTTCGGATAAAAAATTTAAAATATCTATCTTTACTCTTGTCGAAAATACGTGCTTTTGTGACATAAGTTTAAATAATTAACGAGGATCTAATTAGTTCACTGTTGAAAATTTTTTATTTCAACTATTAAAAATAATTCAAAATTATTTTCTTAAAATAAGATCGGTTTGCCAAAAAAAAAAAAAAATTGAGGATGAAAACATAACCACCCTATTCTATGGACCAATCTCTTTTATAAGAGCTTTTTTGAAGGGAAAATTGTAAGCACTTTTATTTTTGTTTCGGTGCTAGAAGATACTCTCTCAAACAGCATGCGCGTGAAAATTTTTCTGGTTGGCTGTTCGCTCAAATTACAAACAAGGCCAAGTTACCCTAAAAATCTGAAAACCTACTGTTTCTAATCCGACACAGAATGATTCACGAGCACTGTGTATGACGTTCAATCGTGCAGTTTTTATCTTCCCAGATGGAAAGTTTTGAGTCGAAACCATACATTTTCTATGAACTTTTTTGAAACTTGTCAAAAGAAAAAGCAATCTTAAATTCTTAGCAATCCTGTAGGCTATAGTGTCATGCTACCGAACAACTCATTTGTGTGGTCAGTTTCTCCTATTTTTCGTTTTTAATTTTTCTTCGAAGTGCTTTATTTATTTATTTTTTCAGATTTCAAATTGTCTGTTGCCCAATCACATGTTGAGATTTGTATCGATAAAAACTTTTAAGATTTTTATATGGAAAAAGACAACTTATACCACGGGTTAGATTTTTAATACGAATATTTTCTAATTGATTTTGTAATCGAGAACAGAAGTTAGACAAGGACTTGACTCCCAATCTTGAAGATATATAGATAAAGATTTTTTTTTTTTAATAAAGGGAAAGTATGTCGGATGAAAGTATTTTCACTTGAAAGTTTATTTTAAATATATATTTATTTACTAAATTTAAAAAAATTAATTTTTACTTTATACATTCTTTAAATTATGAAGATTATTTTAATTTAAATTAATTTAATCAAAACGCCAATAAACCTATTAAGCACAACTGAAAATATTAAAAATTTAGCATATAATTACAACAAATAGAATCCACTCAAGTTACATAAAAAAAAATTGAACATAATTTTATTTAATAGTTTTTGTTTCTCAAAGAATAATTCAATATTGGCTTTTGCGCCCTAGATTCTTTAACATAAAGGAGCATGAACTTTCTTTGCCCCAACAATAGTTATAAAAAAAAAAAAATGCAGAAGATGAAGAGAAGAGGACAACGTTAAAAGATGCTGCTATTGGATGCAACTCTTGTTGATTTCGCTCCAATTTCAAATTACTCTCTCTCATCCGATTTGTGTTTTTATTTTCATTTGTAAATCAAAAGGAAAAAATATGGCCATCTTTACAATACTTTAATTAATTTTTTGGGAAAAAATCAAACGCTTAAACATATCTTCTAGTCAAAATATTTTAAAAAAGTGATTTGCACCTTATAAAACTATAAGTTTTGGCCGAGTCATTGGAAATAAAATTCTTAGGGTTTAAAACAAAAGAATTATCGGTTGAATAATGAATGTGCTATAAACGTAATTATATTGTGAAAAAATATGCTAGACATGCTCCGTTGGATGAAAATTTTTAATTAGATTGTGCTACTTTGAAATCCAATAGTGTTTTTTTGTAGTAACCGAAAGGGTTGGTTTACTTTTAGACATGCTTCATTTGCTCTGTTTTCCTTTTTCAAACATATTTGTCATGGTGTTAGAAGTTAGAACCTTGTTAAGAGATATTTTTGTTATATTGGCTCATAACAAATTATCCTTAAAATAATTTACATGAGGGGTATTTTTGTAATAAATTATTTTATTAAAATACGAGTGTTCAAAGATTTTTTTTTTAAGAGCATATACTTTTACCCAAATATCAAACATTTCAAATATTTGTTCTGAATCAATACCGATTATTAATTTGTTAGATGTGATTTCATAAAAAAAAAGGGAAAAGAATGAAAATTAAGATTTATTATTATAAAGAAAATATGATACGATGTTTTGATTGACCGAAAAAAAAGTTAGAATTTTAAGCCATTAGAATTATTAACATTATTAATTATTAGCATAAGAGTAATAATAATACACCTAACAAATTTTTAAATCACTCGATTGAGCTTCGATACAAACCACGTACGTTTTTATTAAAATTTTTATGAAGTCCAATATATATCTTACAAACAAAACAAATTAGATGGTTAAAATATATGAATGTCTCGGTGTCAATATCCAAAAATTCGAAATAAATCTAAGCTTAAAGTTTTTTAATTTACAGTTAATTCAAATTTATGGTAAATCAATAACTATTATTCAATTTAATTTTTGGTACGTATATATATGAAAGAATTAGTTGAGAGGTCAATCAACAACCCACTTGAATGACATGATTTATTTAGAGTAATGATAGACATCCTAAGTTTTCATCTCAAATTTCATACTAAATGATATGGCATGTGATATGTCATTTATTAAGTGATTAATAATTTTTTTATAAGTTTAAGTAAATTAATTATATTATCATGATAAATATTATATCATTTGGGATGAATTTTTGGGATAAAATTTTAGAATGTGTTGCACTATATTTTTTTCCCTCATTCTTTTGGTCAAGTAAAGTCAAGCCACAAAAAATGAAAAGTCAAGACAAACCTAAAAGCAAAAGATAAATTCTAAGTTCAAATTTATCAAAATTCTCATGTGCGTAGCAATAGTAAATAGCTCCCCTTTTTCACTCTATAAATACCCTACTCCCCTCACTTACATTTGCATGCCACTCACGCATTTCTTTACTTCTTAGATCTTACTCCATAAACTTAACTGCCCTCAAAATGGCTCTGGCTAAACTTGTAACCTATGCTCTCGGTTGCTAAAATTGTGACACCCCAATTCTTCAACGGCATAAAGGATCAGATCCCTGCGGGTTGCCCCGGCAAGAGCTTCTACACAGGAGCTGCATTTGTTAATGCACACCTGTTGCTTCTAAGCGTGAGATTGCTGCATTTTTTGCACACATCACTCATGAAACTGGACGTAAGTTTTCCCCCATTTGATTTATTTTGCATTCAAAATATATGTGACCATCCATGCAAATTGAGGAAAACGACCTTTTTTCTTTTTTTCTTTTTTTTGGGTTTCTTCTAACTTTCAGGATTGTTTTCGAAAACTGTTATTGGATCTTTTTTTTTTTTTTAAGGTAAAAACAAAGCGTTTGAACTCGAATTTCAAATCGTAGTGCCCATATTTGTTCACAACTAGAAATATATACAAGGTTGGCCATGGAGTAATGATCAAAATCTTTCCGTTGTTTACGAATATTAATTATTTTTACCTCATGTTTAGCTTAAAAAGAAATTTAATTCTTTTATATATCGATAGAATATTCAATATGATCATACTGTATTTATTATGCACCCTTTACAACAAATTTTTATTGGAATCAATAAAGGCTATGTTTTTTAATTTCTTGTGGGCAAGAGCTTGCCTTTTTTAATTAACATGTGTATTTAGACACAATTCTTTATACATGCATTTTATAAATAATGATACCACCTTGATGAATACGTAAAAATTTTCAATAAAGCTTGTTGAAAACACCATTTTGCCTGTACGATATGATTTGCCACTAGCCAAATATCTTGATTAAGCCTAAAGAGAGATGAGATTAAAAAATAAAAAAAGATTCTTGCTTTTTCAGATTTGTGCTACGTTGAAGCGATTAAGTCCAACAGTTAATGTGATGCCCAAAACAAACAGTACCCATGTGTCCCCGGAAAATTCTATGACGGCCGCGGATCGATTCAACTCACCGGAAATGGCAACTACGGAGCTGCCGGAAAAGCCATCCTGTTTGACGGACTAAGAGCTCCGGAAACGGTGGCCAAGGACCCCGCGTGTCATTCAAGACGCCTTGTGGTTTTGGATGACCAATGTGCACCCAGTTATGAACCAAGGTTTTGGTGCAACAATTCAGAGAATCAATGGTGCCCGTGAATGCGATGGCAAGCAACCTGATAAGGTTCAGGCGCGTCTAGGATATTACATAGATTATTGCTAGAAATTGGGTGTTGATCCCGGTCCAAATCTATCTTGTAATTAAAATGTTTTCACCCATGTTTCACTAGCTTGGTGAGATAACGCAGTGTAATTTTATTATGAAGGGTAGTTTTTCATATGTATATAAAATGAAATAAATGGAAGAAATAAAAATATGCTCTATAATAAAGTGTGGTTTTATATATGTAACAAAAATGAAATAAATGGAAGAAATAAAAGTATGTTTTATAATAAAGTGTGGTTTTTCATATGTATCTCAAATGAAATAAATGCAAGAAATAAAAGCACGTTGCCTATAGGAGTTTGCTTAAATGGTTTGTGATTGTGACATTATTTGTTTAGTTACCAATAAGTTCAAGTTTGTTTTAATTATGCTTTATGGATAAACACTTTATTGATTTAGGTAGCGCTTATTTTTCTATTTGAAATCTAAATGGATTTGAATTTAACCGAAATCTGAATAAGTCTAAACGCATGTATCTAAATAACATGTTTTTATTTTTTAATATCCGAAAATAAGTGTTAAGTTATTTGTATTTTAAAAAGAAAACATCTAAAATATGATATTTTGACATATAGAACTTCATAAATATTAATTATAGTTATATTTATTTGTTAAAAACAAAAACATGACTAGTTATAAATAAATTATTTGAATAGCTAAAAAAATTTGATAATGTGTACCTTACCAAAACATGAAAAATAAAAAACATATCTAACACGTGTATTTTTCTTGACATTAATTTATGATGCTTATGATGTTATTTTTAACATATTACATGTTTTTTTCTCGTTAATTATGTAAGTAAATTGAGAGTTTTTTAATCATTTGAATTAAAATTAATGTATTACGTAATATTCAAAATCTATTAGAAAACGTGAGAATATCTTGAAGGCCTATACTTAATTCCTATCGGAATTGTGTCTTCCTTAGACGGAATAGATTTTTGTTTTTAAACCTGATGCTCCCAGAACTGCCGTCTAAAGACGGAAAGGAGTATCTTGTTATTTTAAAATTAACCTGCTCCTGGGGGGCACATCCCGCTGTCCCCCTTACACTAAAGCAATACTTTCAGGTTCCGAAAAAAAGCTCAAGTCCCAAGTAACCTCATTTCCTCCGTTTTTTGAATCCAACCTCTTACTTCCAATCCACCCATCCAAATCTGATGCTTAACACGAATTATCAAATAAATGTATTTATCTGATAATATGAAATAAATGTATTTAATAGAGGTATTAATATTGAGAGAGAATAATAAACTTCTATTTTAGATGTTTTGCCATTTAGATACAGATCAAAATATTTAATTTTTTCCACTCACATTTAAACATCCTATAATCATTTTGATTGGATGCCTAGACAATCATTTTAATTTTGCCCATTCAAACATCAACTTCGAACAACCCGGCTTTTTCCTAACATGATATATGTAACATAATACTTGGGAAATATGACAAATTATAACTTAAGAAATGTGGCAAGTATTTTGATATTTAATTAGAATGTGAAATCTCATACTTCCATTTTGGAACTAGCTAGCTTATCGCAACAAGTTTTGCACAATTTAATTATTAATGTTCAATTTTGATGCACTGATTTAGGAAGTTGGAATAGAGCTTAGTTAATTAATTCCCTTGATATTTAATTAGAATGTGAAATCTTCATTTCTCTTTTGGGAAAGATAACCTATTGCTGCAAGTTTTGCAAGCTAACTTATTGTGTCAATAAAAATAGGTTCCCTTCTTGTTAAAATAGATTGTTATTAAGTCCGAAAATCATAAATATGTACTGTAGAGTAATGAATTGTTGATGACAAAAGTTGTATTGGGCCGGACACAACAAAGGCCGCGTTTTTTATCCCATGGAACTCCTCAAGGTCAATTAAACAGCCACATAACGGTAAAGGTCAAAGATATTTTCTGGTCAGGGGGAGTATGTAGGTGTCACATTTTGAATCATCAATAGAGAAAAGTGAAAATTTGTAAGTGAAATGACCGTATAATTATTTTGTTATGTCATTTAATATCATGTTTTTATCACTTTATTGCTTGAACAATAGTTGAAAGAATTAATCACTAATCACATAATTTGTTGTTTATACATCCATCAGCCAGAATCATACAATTGTAAACAAACATTGCTGTGCAGAAAAACAATCAAGAATAAAGTTAATTTTTGTTTTTTCCATTGCCATAAGACATATATGCGTGTTACTAGTTTAACAGATTTGTTGCTGTAGATTATGATGTGTTTGTGAACAATTTTTTCAGGTTGATTTGCAATTGAAATATTGTTGTCGTCTGCCATAGATTAATGGATTATTTTGGTTGTTAATCGACTCGTCTCTGAAATTAGAGAAAACTGGAAATACTTTAGAGCCATAATTTTCTTTAAAAACTAGTTATTAATTTGATAAATGATGAACATTCAATTCTTTGATTGGATAAAACTTAAAATCCTGCAGATAATCATCCATATTTTGGGCAATTTTCTTTTGCTCAACTATTATAATGTGAATGTGAATGATGTGGTGCTCCTAAAACACCCAGCACCCAACACTTTTTACAATAGAGTAAATTTAACTTAGACATGTTTGGTAACGGAGTAAATTTTGGGGATTTTATTATATATTCAACTACTTTGTGCACTGAGTTCTATCAAGTTAAGCATTGCACAGGTGCAATTTAGTTCCATTATCAGACTCAGAAAACTCATTATAGTATACTTCTCTTTCTTGTTATATTCTTCTTTTGTAACCGTAATTAAAGAAATTACGTAATTCAAATGAAATGAAATACCAAAAGGAGCCTAGTAATAAGTCCAGCAAGCTTTGTTTATTCAAAATAGGCCCAATTGTGATCTGTAAGAAGGCTTAGAATGAAGGGCAAAATCCCAAGAGAAGAGACTCTTAAAAGAGTAGAGCAAAACAATAATTCTATTGACCAATCTCATTTATAGAAGAACTTTGAAGAAAAAAAAATATGTGCACTTTTTATTTTGGGTGCTACAAGATGCTTTTTGAACAGCATGTGTTAAGAAATCCCAAAAATTGTACACGTGTGAAAAATTACTGGTTGGTCCGATGGATGAGATTGATTTTTTCCCTTTTTTTTTTTTTTGTGGTGGAGGATGTGGTTGGCTTTACGTGCAAATAAGGCCAAATCACCCAATTTGATCAATTTACAAAGGGACAGTTGGAGTCCTTCCAAGTTCATTTGGAAAAAAAAAAAAAAATCTGAAAACCCGATGATTCTAATCCGACAAAGAAAACTTTTGATCTTCTTATCATGATTTGTGAAAACTGAGTTTGATGTTTTCAATCCAGCAAAGAAAATTTTTTTTTCCTCTGATCGTGATTCATGAACAATGTGTTTGATGTTTAACCGTGCAGTTTTCATCTCCCCAGGTGGAAAGTTTTGAGTCAAAATCATAGATTTTCCTGAATCTTTTATTAAACTCGTCAAAAGAACATGTAATGCTGTAATTCATAGAAATCATAGTGTCATGCTACCGACATTCCGAAGAAAAGCTGTTTTCTTTTTTTTTTTTTTCTCGATTTTCGGGCAGCCGAATGCAGTCGAAACAAGTATCGTGCCGTTGTAAAATTTGTTTGTTTGATGGCCCCAATCAGTGGCTGCCTGTCGCTAATGTGTAAGTTAAAAAAATGTCATTTTTCCGACGGTAAATATATTTATTTTGATTAAAATTGGCCATCACAAATAGATTAATGCAAAATGGGTTTGATGAATTTCTCCTATTTTTCGTTATTAGTTTTAGACTTTTCTTTCAAGTTTTTTTTTTTCTCCTAGGATAAAACTTTCAAATCTTCTATTGCCATAATCATATGTTGGGATTTGTATCAGCAAAAAGTTTTAAGAATTTGTATGGAAATAGACAACTTATCCTAAGAGAAACTCTTAGAAGCTCCATTAATTGGTTAGATTTTTAATATGAATATTTTTAGGTGTTGTCTTCATTTTTTTTAATGTGAATATATTATTAAATCATGTGATTTAATAGAATTAATATAGACATATTATTAAATCATATAATTCTTTAATAAATTGAATAATAACTTGTTAAATAATATGACTTAATAGTATATTCTCATTAAAAAATTGAAAAAAAAAAACCATGAGAGCACGCGTATTTTTATATAATGATAAAAATGTAATGAATGAAAGAGTATAAATTAGGGAACCGGCAAAATATTACATTAAATTGATTGGTGACCCCACCCAATATCAATGCCAGAGGAGAACAAGAACTAATGTGGAGAAAAGAGTGCAAGAAGAACTGCCTTCATTTGATGGACACGAATTTACGCCACTAATTTAAAATGGAAGTTAGTGGGAGGACTTGACTTTTCAGTTTTGAGGATTTACATACCTCAGATATTTGGACTGGTTATTAATTACTAGGTTGTGATTTCATTTAAAAGTAAAAATAAAAAGAATTAAGGAAAGAAAGGAAATTAAGAGGTTATTATTATAAAGAAAATAGGGTATGTACTCGTCTAATTCTTATAACAAGCATTTACCCAAGAAAATATGACACCATGTTTTGATTAACAAAAGAAAAAAATTATTAGAAGTTTGAGCCAATGGAATTAACATTTTTAATTATTAATAAGAGTAATAATAATACACCTAAAAAATTTTAAATCACTCAAATGAGTACAAACCACATAAGTTTTCGGTTAAATTTTTGTAAAGTCTAGTGTGTGTATAGAGAGAGAGAGAGAGTAGATTGGATAATTAAAAATAAACATGTCCGGGTGTCAATATCCAAAAACTCGAAACAAATATGAGCTTAAAATTTTCCAATTTACAATTCAGTCAATTACATTAAAAAAAAACATAATTTTTATATAATTATTATTCAAATTTACTGTAAATTAGTTATTTTAAAATTATATTTTATAAATTTATTATTCAAACTTAATTAAAAAAGTTAATATATGTGGCGGTCAATCAACAACCCACTCGAAAGACTTAATTTATTTTCGTTTATCTTATTTCTAATTCTTCTGACAAGTCAAGCTAGCTAGATTTCAAGCCATAATCAATGCGAGTTCTAGAAAAACCTAACAAAAGATAAATTCTTTGTTCAAATTTATCACAATTCACAAGTACGTGGCAAAAATAACGCTCAGTTTGCACTCTATAAATACCATACTCCTATCACAACATTTGCATATCACTTACACATTTCTCTACTTACTTGAATTACTCCATAGACTTTCCCTCAAAATGGCTCCACTTAATATGAGAAAAAATATCGTAACCTTTGCTCTTCTGGCCATTCTTGCCCTAGCCTTTCCCACCAATGTAATGTGTCAAAATGTTGCGAACATTGTGACGCCCCAATTCTTCGACGGCATAAAGAATCAGGCCGCCGCGAGCTGTGCCGGCAAGAGTTTCTACACGAGAGATGCATTTCTGAATGCTGCCAAGGCTTATCCTCAATTTGGTAGCGGCTCTCCTGATGCTTCGAAGCGTGAGATTGCTGCATTTTTTGCACACGTCACTCACGAAACTGGACGTAAGTTCTCTCCATTTTATTTCTTTTTTCCGTGCAAATTATTTATGAGCAATCCATGCATAGAGAAGACGACGACTTTTCTTTGTTTTCTTCTAACTTTCAGGATTATTTTCAAAACTGTTTTTGAAATTTTGTAAACCATATACGCTTTTTATAATCTAATTTATTTGTTGTTTTTCTCCCCCCCAAAAAAAAAGAACAAAACAAAAGGTTGAAATCGAATTTCAAATCGAACGGTCCATATTTGTTCACTACTATATATATAAGGTTGGAAAGATCATAACCTTTCTGCTGTTTGCGAAATTAATTATTTCCAACCCATGTTTGGCTTAAAAAGATATTTATTTTTTTTCTTGCATACCAACAGGATATCTATAAGATTTAGAGAATTTATGCACCCTTTATAATAATATACTATGCTTTTTAATTTCTTGTTGGCAAGAGCCTTTCTCAATTAACATGTGTATTTAGACACAATTCCTTATACATGCTTTTTATATATTAAATAATGTTCTCAGTTTGATGAACGCACAAAAGTTTTCAATAAATCTAATTGAATACTCCAACATTTTAATTGATATGACTTGTCACTAGCCAAATATCTTGATTAAGCCTAGAGAGAATTAATTAGAAAAAAAAATGTCTTGCCTTTTCAGATTTGTGCTACACAGAAGAGATTAACAAGTCCAACAGGTACTGTGATGATCAAAACAAACAGTACCCATGTGTCCCCGGAAAGTTCTACTACGGCCGTGGACCGATCCAACTCACCGGAAATGGAAACTACGGACCTGCCGGAAAAGCCATCGGGTTTGACGGATTAGGAGCTCCGGAAACGGTGGCCAAGGACCGCGTCGTGTCATTTAAGACTGCCTTGTGGTTTTGGATGACCAATGTGCACCAAGTTATGAACCAAGGTTTTGGTGCAACAATTCAGAGAATCAATGGTGCCGTTGAATGCGGTGGCAAGCAACCTGCTCAGGTTCAAGCTCGCATTGGATATTATAAGGATTATTGCAACAAATTTGGTGTCGCTCCCGGCCCAAGTCTCTCTTGTTAAAATGCTTTCGCTAATATTTCACCGGCTTGGTGAAATAATGTTGTGTAATTTTATAATAAACGGTGGTTTTATGTACCTAAAATGAAATAAATGGAAGAAATAAAAGTGTGTTGCCGACCATATTTTATTTTGCTTATATGATTTGTGATTAATTATGCTTCTTGGAGAAGCACTTCGTTGATTTAGTTTATGTATTTTTTTAGGAAAAGTAATGTGATAGATGTTTGTGGGTGAAAGAAGAAACTAACTTGATGAGATGAGCAATACTAGTTTTAGCGATTGGTTGAGTGTCCGATTGGACACCAACTTTTAAGTAACCGCTTTTTCGTGACATAATATATGTAACATAAAGCTTGAAAAATATGATGAATTAATAACTTAATAAATGTAACCAATATTTTGATAACATGTGTAACATCAACAATAATTTGTTCAGAATGAGACAATTAATTCACTTGGCAAGACAAGACAATGTTTCCATTGGAATTACGTGGAGAATCGTGTTAGATATTTTGACAAAGGAAACTACGTGACAACTGTTGTACCGTATTATCACAGTGGCACTTTTGTTTTTCAATCCTTAGTGATACTAAATTTCATTTGGCCTCCTTACTTTCTTATGTATTTTCAATTTATTAAATAAATCAATTCATTTATAAAGATGGCTGATAGCCGGCACCGGGCGGCTTTTATCGGGGCTGCCAGTAAGCTAAATCAATTTTGCAGGAGCATAAAACTTCAGCTTTATCAATAACATTATTTTATTGTATTTACTCTACTAATTTTACGGCTTTGAAGCCTTTGTTTGATAAGAAATATTTATGTGGGATTATCCCACCACCTCTAAATATCACATGATATAATCATATTGGGTTTGCTCCAACAAACTTAGCAGGGACAGCGCTACACAACTTTTTTGAGTTAATAGTGCTAAATAGTATTATGGTCAAAAGTAAATTTTAGTTTCTTTTATTAAAAGCTTTGGGTCTACGTAATTATTTCTCTAAATTTTGAGGGTTTAGATATTCTGTTCCCTAAATTAAAAGATTCTCTTATTATAAGATTAAAATTACTCATAATGATAATATTATAATTTATTGACGGTACTTTTTTTTTCAATTAGCCCAAATTATAATTTTTTTATAATAAGTTAAAGTACTACTAACTC
The DNA here is from genome assembly GCA_030449075.1 of Murraya paniculata. Classification (NCBI taxonomy): domain Eukaryota; kingdom Viridiplantae; phylum Streptophyta; class Magnoliopsida; order Sapindales; family Rutaceae; genus Murraya; species Murraya paniculata. Next base: position 1,083,248 of record JAEVFN010000052.1, on the reverse strand, counting down.
TTTAATCTCTTAATGGTTTCAATTTATTCAATAAATATATAATCTCTAACTCTAATTTGTTTTTTTAAAAAAGATATTGATTTGGGGACATATTTGAAAATAAAATAAAAATTTTATTATTTCATGAAAAATTATAAAAAATAAAGGGCGTAAGCAAAATTTTCCAGGTCTAGGCCCGCCTCCGAAGGAACAGTCATTTTTGGGCAATTTAATTTGAAAGTTCCACAAAATAATATTGCTAAATAAATTCAGTTGTAAATGAACCAGAACAAAGATTTTCTATTTAGTTTGATTCTTTATATATTTATAAAATTTTTAATTTTCTTTACAAAATTTAATATTTTTTATTTTCTTATATTCTCTTAAATCATGCTATGTGGGACTATTTTAATATAAAATAATGTTAAATTTTTTTTTCCCGCTTTGGTTCTAAATTTTGATAAATTGATTCAATTTCAGATTTATTTTATCAATTTTTTTTTTCAAAGAACGAAAGTTGTTAGGAAACTGACTAGACTTTTCCAGTCTTTAAAAGATAATTTTTTTATATGTATGTTACGCTGACTGGTTGATTACGCAAACGAGCTAAGGATATTTTATTCCTCAAAATAATTATCCAAAGGAAAAAGTTTGATCTATTAATTAAAATTAGGAAGCACGACATTCCATGTCTCTTATAACTTATTTTTGTGACTTGAGTTCCGAATAAATTTATTACTCATTTTGCTCCAAGTTTTGAAAAGTGACAAAAGTATGCATTATTAAAGGATAAATAAGAATTTTTCGCGTACAAATTGACTATACAAGAACTGCAATTATTAAAATTAGTTAATTATTTATTGAAGTTTATATTTTCTCTTTAACAACATTTTTTTCTCTTATTATTTTAAAATTAAAGAAAAATATATTATTAAAAATTAAACAGTGACCTAAATAGATAAAAATACATTGTTAGAATGACCTAAGTCTAGTCTCCTTTTAAATAAATCCTTACTTAAGTAATAAGGAAATTGATCTGATAAAACTGGATCCAATCTAGCCACCCGTGCATTTATAGGTTATAGCTGCGTAAAACTCAATTACATACAATACATATTATTTTTCACTTATGCCATAATCATCAATAACCATATTTAAAAAGCTAAGCTAATCTAAATTCCCATTTATTTTTTTTATAAAAATTAGAAAACTTGCCTGAATTTGTCGAATTAAATTTCTGGTTACAGTCTCCTCACGCAATTCAGTTAGGCAGTCCCAACGAGAAAAGACAAGCAAAGAAGAAAATATTAGCCGACTACAAACTTGACCAATCAGTCAATTTGGTGAAAAGTATATCCAAGACTTGATTGGGTTTATTAAATTAATTATAGAAATAAGTCTTCTGATCTTATAGACATGAATTTTCCTATGAATTATCATTCTATCTAGACTGACGTGTAGCTATTGTATGACTGCATGAGATACATCGTTTATGCTCATTAATTTGCGTAGACTTTTGTACTTAAATTTTAACCAATACTTTTTGATGTCACGTTGCTGCTACTAAATCATTCATCAATTAAAATAGAAAGAGTTATCCCAGTATCTTGCAAATTAATTTTTTGTTCCAAGCCTCTTTGACAGAAGAGACCTTCAGATCTAATAATATATCAAAACTTGCGCATATATGTGGTCTGCAGAAGATATTTCAATTCTATTAATGAAAAATAGGGAATCAAAATTAAGGCCGATAACTCTTCTCATGTAACGTCAATATTGTTTTGTTCTTGTTTCCTTTTTGTTATAATTATTATTTGGTCATGTCTAATTGAAAATTCATAGTACTAAGGGTCAGTTTAGGATCGCGGTGGCTGATTAAATAAGCTGCTTTTACTGTGCGAATGAAATAAGCTGCTGATTAAAAAAGTAACTATGTGTTTGGTAAATTGTATTGTTGTGATTATTATGAATTTGAAAAGCAGAGTACATTCTTTTGGTAAATTTTATTATAAAAGTTTTGTTTTATTATATAATGACCAAAACAAACATAAATTTAAATTACCTATTATTTTTGAAGTATGTTTAATAAATTGTTTAGACATTTCTTTTTTTTTTTAATACATAAAATTGCAGACAGTGAAAAAAACTAAATTAAATAAAATCTAATGAACTTTATAATCAGTTACATAAAATATAATCAAAATTTATACTTATATATTCTAAATAAAATAAAAGTAATATGTATTATATTTACATTAAATTAATACTGGAGAGAATATATAATAGTTGTAAAGGTAATTTGATTGTGGGATAATATGATATCTAATAGTTTACACATTAAGATTTATGGAAAAGTAAGATATAATTGTCTTTTTATCAAAATACTAAGGTTAAAATAGAAACTTTAAAAATGTGTGGTGACTTATTTAATAAGCTGCTTATAAAAAGTAATCCCCCACCTGCTTTTAGTCAAAATGGAGAAAATTATGAAATAAGTTATTTTTATAACATTTACCAAACATAATTTTTGTCAAAAATTATTAAATAAGTAACTTATTGAGTTTCAATCTCAATCCCAAACATGTCCTAAATTTCTCTTAAAATAAGTAGACCCAAATGAAAATTATCTTTGCCAAAATTTTCCACAGAACTATTTTGTGACATTAATTTTTAATATACTTTCGCATCTATCAACTGAAAATATGGCACTAAAAATTAAAAGTGGGTCTGAACATGGACCCAAATAAGTGAAATAAACGAACATCCATTATAGCTTAGGACACTTGGGATCATTTTAGCAATTGCTTAATGAAATCCTTTGGAAAATTTTAAGACGATGGGCCATGTTAATTGCCTGACGCAGGAAATCGCTATTATCACGTGATGATGGTAAAGTTACAGAAGCGGAATTTTTGTTAAGTACAAATGAAACGTGCTGCCATAACCGGAAATGCCAAATTTGAAGTTTTCAAGAGGTTATCAGATAACATTGTAAATGATTGTGATGGCCAGTTTACTATTTCAAGTTCAAAAGAAAGTTTGTGTGTTATTTAATTGTTTTCTTCATCATCGCACTGTTACATAATGATTTGCCCAGAGCCTACGAGTTCGTTATATCCAACTTGAATTAAACTTGTAAGTATAACCCTAAGAATTTTTCGTGTGCCACAATTTGCGCAACTAATTGAGGAGTGGATTAGATTACTTTTGACAGGTAAGAATATAATTTGACTGACTCCATTGTATACCAAAATATTGTATAATTCTTTATCATTCGGTACCAACGTTTACATTTCTCGAATGTATACATTGAACAATAATAACGTATAATTCGATTGATTCTATCCATATTCTTGAAATAGACTATTTATGCGGCTTGTTCATTTTTATTAACGTCTAATTTCCTCAATTCAATGTTAAATCACTATAAATCATAAAATATTATTATTTTACATTTTGTAAAATAGAGACTGCACATTAGAGCCAAACTCCATAACGTCCATAAATTTTCATTCATATCTCTTCAATTTTTCCATTTTTTTGGTCTACAAGTCAAGTCAAGGTAAGTCTATTGGAACCGTGTTCTATATGAATGAAAAGTAGGCGCAAATTGTTAAATAATCACATAAAAAAGAGATAAAATACTTGTTTAGTACCCTATTTTTTGAGTTAAATGTCATTTTAGTTTTTATATTTTAAAAATTGACACAAGATATTCTTACCGCTAATTATGTTACAGTTAAAAGTTACTTTATCTTTGCTTTTACAATAATATTATGGAAATATTGACAAATATAAGATGTAGGCTCAAGCAACAATCTATTGAAAAAAATAAACGTTATTTTTTGTCTTTTTAGAGTTAATTTGTTAAATTAACATTTTTTTTCTTTTCATCAACGTTCATAGAATTATTGTTTTGGTCCACATATTCTGTTAGTCAATATCGCAAGGGTATTATTGTAAGAATAGAAAAAAAAATGTGACATAAATAACGACAAGAGTATCTTGAAGTATTTTTTAAAATACGAAAAATAAATAAATATTTAATTCAAAATATAGGGACCGGATGCACCCGTAAGAGCTCTATAAAACCCTTGCTCTATGAATCAATTTTGCACATCACAACTTCTCTTTCTGCTTACCTTAAAAAATTCCTCTCAAAATGGCTCTGTTCAATCTTAATAAAGATTCACCAACCTTTCTTTTGTTTGCAATTTTCACATTGGCTATTCCCACAATTGTAGTGTCTCAAGTGGCCGACCTTGTGACACCAGAATTCTTTGATGGGATAAAGAACGTAGCCGATCCAAGCTGTGCGGGCAAGAGTTTCTATACAAGGGATGCTTTTCTTAATGGTGCCAATTCATATCCTGAATTTGGATCTGGTTCTGGCGATGATTCTAAGCGTGAAATCGCAGCATTTTTCGCTCATGTCACTCATGAAACTGGACGTAATATTTCTCTCCTTGCCTTATTCATTTTGCCCTTCTTTGGTAGCCCACAGGGGTATGATAACTTTTGTGCGTTCTAACATGCGCGAGTTGAATCTTAAGCTCAATCGAGACCCTCTCTTTGTCGAGGGAAGTGGGTTAATATTAATATTATATTAATATTAAATATAATATTAAAAAGTTTTCAAACCTTTTAATATTATATATATTAAAAAGTTTATAATATATTATTTAATATATATAATATATTAAATATATATTATATTTAATATATAATATAACCAAAAATAGGATTTTTTTTGTTCAAATCCAGTTGAAAGGTTTGAAAACTTTTTAACTTCCACAGATCCGGACAAATATCGTCAATTTCTAATAATTTTGGTTTCTTAAATAAAATTTTATAAAATTATAATATATTGAATGAGAAATTATTTCTATTATATTATAATTTTTTAGAAAAATGAAATTAATAATAAAATAAAATTATGTTAATAAAATTTTTAAATACATAAATATAAGTATTAAATTTAAAATAAGTTTCATTAGTGATTTTACATAATATATTAAATAGACTGTTTAATTTTTTAAATTATAGTACTTATATAATTATATATTGAAATTTTGACACTAAAGGATAAAACTTTGCAAATTAAAAAAATGAACTTCTCTTCTTTGAATAATTATCTAACAAACTAAACATTAGAAAGAGTTCTACTCTCCTCTCCTCTCCTCTCCTTTTTCTCCCCTTTCCTCCACTTCTCATTTCCCCACCTTCCTTCAAACCAAACAACACTTCAGTGTATATTATTATTTATGACTAGTCAAGATTTTTTTTTTAGTTATTATTTTCTTTTTTTAGTAGGAACCAATAACTTATATTTTTCCGACACTGATAGAGAATATCAATCCTTCAATCAAATACTATAAAATATTAAGAAAAAAATGATTCTGACTCTCAAAACATAATCTTGATTTTTTTATTATGTTATAATTTGATAAATAAAAATTTAATAATTGCCACTTTCAAACACCAAAGCATCTCCAAGTCCATAGAAAATGACCTAGCTAAAACTAATAATAACGAAGATGTTAATTTTTTCCCCCACTTGCAGATCTTTGCTACGTAGAAGAGATTGATAAATCAGATGCACACTGTGACACATCAAACACACAATACCCATGTGTTCCTGGTAAATTCTACTATGGCCGTGGACCGATTCAACTCACCGGAAACGGTAATTACGGAGCTGCCGGAGAAGCCATCCGATTCGACGGTCTAAACTCGCCGGAAACGGTGGCCAATGACCCTATCATATCTTTCAAGACTGCCTTGTGGTTTTGGATGACCAACGTGCACGATGTTGTAAACCAAGGCTTTGGGGCAACCATCCAGAGGATCAATGGTGCTCGTGAATGTGGTGGCCAGGCACCCGATAAAGTTCAAGCTCGTATTGGTTATTACACTGATTATTGCAAAAAGTTTGGTGTGGATCCGGGGGAAAAGCTGTCTTGTTAAATAGAATATGCTTTGCATGAATGATCAAAAATGCATTTAGTACTTACTGCAAGACTATTAGAATAAAGAGTTGTTTTAAACAACTTGTTTGCTTCCGCTGTAGTGGCTTTTATAAGCACTTAAAATGAAATGAAGAGTGCATGTTACATTATTATGTAACTTGACGAGGTCCAAATAAATTAATATCAGTTTGTGTGGTTCTAGAAATACTATTTGCCTATCTATCTTTCTTAGATTTTTTTTTTATTTAATTGCAAGCTGTATACGGCCTGTACCGTAATTTTGTGTTTTAAGTAAACAAAACATTGCATTCTCTTTGCAAGCTTGTGTCATGACTTTTCCCACGACTTAATGATAAAAAGGGACAACTTGCTAGCTACGTCAACCAATAATTAGAAGATGGGAGATTGGCTTCCCACTTAATTAAAAGATTTTCAGTTTCACCATTTATCTCCTTACACTTGTCATAATATCCTATTACTCTCTTAATGTCAAAATTTTATTTAAAAAAATCAGTTGGTTTGTGGCCAAGATAAGTTTTCCTGTGAACGTTTTTGGCATCAAGATGAGGGCGGTGGAGTAATATAAAAACTGTAGGGATTATGTGGTAAAATAAAAAAAAATTATAGGGGCTGAAGTGTTATTCTCCTATGAAGATTAACTAAGATCATGATTTGTTTGATACGCATGATAAAATTTGATAAATACAAATGGTAAATACAAAATAAAGTATAATTCTCAGAGTCAAATAGTTAAAAAGTTAAAGCTTGCGACGTCATTCAGTGTGCGAGTTAATAACTGAATATTAGACTTTTCAACCCTACGAGATAAATTATTTCCCAAGAAAAAAAAAAAAGAACCTGTAAGATGAATATTAGACTTTTCAACCCTAAGACAAAAGTTAAAGCTTTTATATTTCCTTATTGAGCAAGATTCATTGCCAAAGTCAAGTTAAATTCATACAGCCATGCCACATGTACTCCCTCTAAGATGGATCCGTAATCAACACGGAGGACAAGAAAAGGAAATCGAATTCGAAAATGATCACAAGGAACTCTATAAAATCCAATAACACTTTGGATTACATTTCACACAACAATAATTGTTCAACTTCTCACACGTTTAACCAAAACTTTTATCCCAAAATGGCCCTGCTTAATTTTTGCCTGGGATTATTTCTACTTGCCTTAGCCAATATTCCCAGAAACGTAGTGTGTCAAAACTCCGTGGCCGATCTTGTGACGCCGGAATTTTTTGACGGGATTAAGAATCAGGCTCCAGCAACTTGTGAAGGGAGGGGGTTCTATACAAGAGATGCCTTTATTAATGCTCTCAATTCATATCCTGAATTTGGTAGAACTGATACTAAGCGTGAAGTTGCCGCATTTTTTGCCCACGTCACTCATGAAACAACAGGTAAGTTCTCCTTCTCATTGTGATTCGATTCTTGGAATTTGAGTATCATTAGTTCAGGTGACTTGTCTATAGGGAACTGACCAAGTGATTTCAAGTAATCCTATTTAGTTAGTCAACAAGAGAACAATTGATTGTTGCATATTTTGTTTTTTGTTGGAAATATTTCGTTATATTTACGGCTTACACCGTGAAATATCTTTGACCCCCAGAAGAAAAAAAAAAAGAAAATAAATGAAGAGTCTAAAAATAAATGAACTGATCTAATTAGAAGGCAAAACACGCGTTACATTTCTCTTGCAGATTTTTGCTACGTAGAAGAGAGGGATAAAACAAATCCTTATTGTACACCGACTACTCAATATCCATGTGCCAATGGTAAATTCTACTACGGCCGGGGACCGATTCAGCTCACCGGAAACGGAAACTACATAGACGCCGGAAGGGCCATCGGTTTCGACGGTCTGAACTCCCCGGAAACGGTGGCCAGGGACCGTGTCATATCTTTCAAGACTGCTTTGTGGTATTGGATGAGATACGTGCACTCAGCACTAAACCAAGGTTTCGGTGAAACAATTCGGAGAATTAATGGTGCTGCTGAATGCGACGGCCAAAATCGTGAACAAGTTCAGGATCGCGTTAGGCGTTACACTGATTATTGCAAGAGATTTGGTGTTGATCCTGGACCAAAACTCGAGTGCTGATTAGATATTTTGTACAAAACTTTTACAGTATGTGAATCATATATATTATATCACAACAAGCCAGAGTTATTTCCAACAAGTTTCTTTGTTTGGTAACTCTGATGGAATAATTTTTATGCACCTGATCATGAAATAAAGAGAAAAGTAATGGATGATTAGCAGTAATGAGTTTGCTTAACTAATTATATACGATTCTGGGATCGATTTGTTTAGTGATTTATCGAGTTTATTGTTGTTTAACTTTGGCAGACCCATATGTATTCGTGATTGAGTAGTATCCAATGAAACTCTCTTTCAATTTGCAACTTAAGTCTATGGTATTTCTTTTTTAAAAAAAAAAAAAAATTAAGAGATTATTTGCCACCGGTTTTCGTAATATCGGGTACAAAAAAACTTATCTATCACAAGTCACAAATTGACAAAAAATTGGGTTAATTATAAAATTTTGGTAAAAAGGTATAAAAAGGCTAAAATCATTGTAGTTACCAATCAACTTACCTTTTGACAAGTTATTTTAATCTTTTTATATTTTTTGTCAAAATTTTGTTGTAAACTAATTTTTTTTATCAAAATATCATTTTCCCAATAGAGAAAACCACTTTATTTTGATGTTTAAAGGATGACACAGTATTATGAAAACTACAGGGATGAGTGATAAAAAATAATTTACTTATGGGACAAATTGGCAGGCTCTCGTAAATTAAATAGATTTTTATCAGATAAAATTTATTAGGTCGATTTTGTCAGAAGAGTGTTTGTTATTTCAGTTTATAAAATATGTTCGATGAAAAATAAGAATTCTGGGACTCCAAAGTCCAATCCCGCACATGTGGCTCTTTAGTTCACCTGACGTCGTCCCACTGAATTTCAACTGATTCTAGATAACAACCTTTTTTGAGTCAAGCCCAATACTTTTTTGGTCGTCTCCTACGTATTAGTCTACCATTTATGTTTATGATTTTTGAACTTAATAAAACTGGTTCATTGATACTATATTTTAACAAGGGTGCGTATTTTTTATTGACCATTCACAAAATTATCAATATCAATTTTTTGAACATTGATGTGCATGCTAAAATTAAAAAAAAAAGTTAATATTTATGATTAAAAATTTGTTGGGACTACCTATATGAACACTTTAATGACAGCACCTAAATTTTTGTCCGCATTAATATTAGAAGAAAATCTACTCTAACTATGTTAGTAAGGGAGATATCTATCCTGCCCAACTATACAAATATTTTTAAATTATTTAATTTAATGACAAACCAATTTCCTTTTCACCCGGGTGATCAGAGTCGTATCCCATACCTGGTCCATTGTATAATTTGGAATAGGATAGAGCCTTCGGATATGCTTGGACTTAAATCCGCACCTCAAAGATTTTGAGTGTGCGAAATTACCAATGGGCCGGAAGTCCGATGACCCAGAATTGAGCTTCGAAAACAAAGGCCCGATCTGCCAAATATTGGAAAAGAAAATGGAAAGTAATTGCCCATTGTAACGAGAAGTACAAGGAATAAAAAGAAAAAAAAAATACCGAGAAAATTCTGGAACCCATTTAAAACTTTGAAAATAAAATTATGGCCATCTGCTGTATAATAATTACAGAAGATAATAAAGTTAATAATCATACTAGAATGCAAACAAACCGAAAAAAAAATATTTAAATAAGTTAAAATAATTTTGGGGTAAATTTGATCTTTTCAATTTCACATATAAGAGAAGGGCAAACTAGTCAATTTCTCTCATCTGAAATCAACTTTAGCCGTCAACAATAGTCAAGAGTCATATATTAAAAGCTTGCCCAATATTACAACGTCTAAACAAGAAAACTAAGCGCCATTCCCATTTTAAAAATCTGTCCATCAAAAACACATTGCAAAGCTTGCAGCTACAAGCTAGCTTATTATCTCCACAGAGAAATAAAAAGATTTCCTATTCTGAAATATCAAAATTCAAAAGGAAAATTTACGAGCTCCATTATTCCAATTTCCGAAATGCAAAACTTGCAGCGACAAGCTAGCAGTTCCAAATCGGAAGTAAAAGATTTCACTTCGATCTTTAACCAAACGACATGCATGTCTTTCACTATAAATTTAAGATCTCAAAGGCATTGAATTCATCGAGAGTTAAAAATTAATTAGAACCATAAACGAAAAATTAAACCACCATGAAGAAAACTACCTTCTACAATTTTATTCCCACCAAAGCTGAAGAACAGGCAGCAGGAGCTTCTCAAGGCAGAGTGACTCGTAGTGTCATCGACATAAGAGCCGCTCCGCCGGTGATAAATCTCACCACATATCCATGGATGATCACAAAGTCGATCACCGACCAAGATATCGGAACGGGAGAGCTTAAATTGTCACGTGACGATGTTTTTAATCATGTTTTTCAATTTTTGACAAATGATATTTGCACTGGAATTGCTGGAGGGAAAAAGTATGATGTCACTGTACGTGATTGCACTGATAAACACAATATTGTTAAGTATCGGAACGACAATATATTTTTGCAGGGAAGAGGGGACGGTGCTTATTATGTTTTGGATGGAAGGATTTGATTCGTCGCTGGAGGCCTAGAGCGGGAGATGAAGTTGGATTGTTTTGGGATCAAAGAGAGGCCAGATTTGAGTTCAAATTTCTGAATCGAAGAATAGCCATCTAGTGATGTACGTGGTGATATTATGTTTGCGGCAAGAATATAATAATTATTAGTTTTCTCTTATCTTTTGAGTTTTAGTCTTCAGGTTTCTTATTTTAGTCGATGAGTTAATGTCTGTTGGGAATTTGATGAGCTTGCATTGAAACTGATACATCAGAATTTTGACCTTTTAATTATTTATGGATATGCGTGCTAGTTTTGTTAGCCTATTAATTTGCCTTTTTTTTTATAATCAATGTTTTAAATCGTCTTATAATTTGTAATGACGGGGTTTAATTGATATTACATGTGCGAACACGATGGTGCTTACTTTGCTTAACACGATCAATTATTTAAAGCGGTTTGGTCATGATAAAATCGATGCATGCAATAATTGATAACATTTTACTGAAAATGCATATTATGTCGCGGATCTGCAGTAATTGAAAGTATTAAAACTAGTCAAGTACATAACATAAATAAGGAAACTATATGGGGCATAACTCTTTGAATTGGGTCTCTCTTACAATGGATTGTCCCAATTTTCAATTTCAACCAAAAAAATTATTTGTTTATATTTGTCCCCATTAGCTTTGAATAATATATACAAAGAGAGAGAGGGAGAGAGAGAGAGGGGCTGAAATAATTGTGTTAAATCCAAAATTAAATAATAACACTAGAGAACAATTGATTTTTCCAAGTAAAATAAGTTTGTCCCCATTAGATTCGAGGTGTGGCTCTGATCTCTCAACTCTCAGTTGTCGTCGAGAGGCAACTTACTAGTGCTATCACAATGACTTTTGGCAAGTGGGGTGTAGAGAAACAAGCCAACACTGGTTTACACAACTCCATTCCATGGATATGCAAACAAACGAATTGCCAATATTTTTTCAGTTCAGAGTCCGAAAGTATGATTTGAAGCTTCCATTTATTAGCACAAAGGGCTAATGTCTGTATCGGAAGGATGCTTAATTTGCCGGTGTTGAAATTGTTGCAAGAATGCACGGTCGCAATGTACAGCTGGGCAATCTTTTGGACCCTAAGCATTTGGGCTGGTTCATTGGGTCTTCTTCCTATTGCATTTGAGTTGGTTGTTGGCACCCCTTCTAGAATCTCTTGAAACCCCTCTGACATATTTACAACTTTATCCTTCATTGAAATTACTTTCAAGGACAACACATATTCTAATCAAACCATTTTTTTTTTTTAACATAGGACTTAAACCCACATATAATTTCTATTTGCTAAAAACTCTTTGCACCAACATACATGTTATACGTAAATCATGAAAATTAGCCTCCTCGAAAAGCTGAACATCGATATGAAAGTGGGTTCAAGTTGCAATTGTGCAGTAATTTTGTTATTGGGCTTAAATTATAGAAGGCCCAATTAATCCAAAATTTCTACTTTTACTTATCGTGCCCTGGCGGAGGGCAATTGAATAAAGAATCAACTGAACCATTCTTCTAGCGGTCTTGATACCAGGATTGATATTTGAATTAGGCAGCTGTTGAGATTTGATATACAATATATTTTGTTTTTCAAACTGACTGTGGATTAGTATCACTAATTCTATCTTAACAAAATTATATCATATTGCGAATTACTTTGCATTACCTTATTTCTTTTTATACAACCTGATGTCTTCAATTAGTGCTTTCAAATCATTACAAGATGATCCGCCTTCTTCCACAGCTTTCTTAGCCAATTCTTTGAGGTGATTCACTTTCTTCCTCATTTTTACTGCTTCTGGATCATCATTGTCCATTACAGCACAAATTGCATTTTTAATGTTTCCTCTGTTGATTACAGGGGAATCCTGAGTCGCCCAAATCTTCCAAATTTCATTCCCAACAGGTACTCCAAATTTCAGCACTTGAGTTACAAGCTTTTCATTGTTGAATTGCTCCGCAAAAACAGGCCAAGTGACCATTGGAACGCCAGCACTCACACCTTCCAATATTGAGTTCCAGCCACAATGTGTCAGAAAACCACCAATTGCTTGATGTTCAAGTATCAAAACCTGAGGGGCCCATCCCTTTATTATAAATCCTCTGTCATTTCTTCTTACTTCATCTTCAAATCCATCAGGCAGCCATGATTCCTCTTCCTGATCATCATCCGTCTTCAGGATTTTTCCCACTACCCAGATGAAAGAATGGCCTGATTCTTTTAGAGCAGCAGCTATCTGTATGGTTTGTTCTTTGCTGAATCTTGTTAAGCTTCCGAAACAAATGTACAAAACAGAGTTAGGTTTCCTGGAATCAAGCCAACTCAAGCAACTGTGTTTCGACACGCAAGATTTATCTCCTCTTTCAGCTTTATCATCAACATCTCTATTGTAAAGACAGACGGGCCCTAAATGCCATGCCTTCTTACCTGTAACTTTTCTGAAATGATCTGCATATGCCGGTTCAAGCTCGTAAAAGCTGTTCATCAACACACCGAAGCTCTTCCTCTCAGCGTTGTTGAGTTCATCAAACATAGCAGAAAATCCAGTACTTTTGCATTTGACAATATCCGGCAATTGAGATTTTGAAAGTTTTACTTGATCTGGGAGGCCTGGAACAGTGAACTTTTGGGTCTCGGATACAATATTTTTGAAAGGCTGATGATGTTCCAGGCTATGTGAAACGCAGTTATTGAAGAATCCACTGCCTGTAAACGCCAGCCTTGGAATTCCAAGCTCGTCGGCAATGTTTACAGTCCATGGGAACAGATTGTCAGAAACAATACAATTAGGATTTTGTTCCCGGAAGAGCTTTTCAATCTTGGGGCGAAGGAATTCCAGGGCGGGAAAGAGTTTCTTGGTGGTTTCAGGAGTTGAAGTTGATATCAAATTTTCACAACCTTCAGGTAAGCCTGCTTCCCGAGAAGGGAATCGGAGGATTCGGATAGAAATTTCTCGACCTAATCGAGAATCTCGATCAATGGCATTTTGGAAACGGCGAGCATTCATTGTAGTAAGAATTATTGTAACCCGAATTCCATTTGCAGCAAAAAGCCTTGCCATGTCTACCATTGGCACCATGTGGCCTGGTGCAATGTAGGGAAGAAACATCACATGAAGCTTTTGATTTTCAAAAACCATGGTGATGAATGTTTTATCAAATACAGGTAATACAGATTATTTGGATCTCTTACTCATACTTCGGATTAGTAGTTAATAAAAAATAAATTAAAATAAAATCGAAAGTACGAATGATTGGTGTTAAAGGGAAAAAAATATATATTGCAGATAACCCAATGAAACTAGGGTACCTTCTATCACAGGATAGAAGGTACACAGATAATCAAAATTTGGTTGCTGAATCAGCACCTGAAATTTGATTATTTGTATATTGAAATGTTGTTGAGTTTCTTGGTATTGACGGCCAAAACTTATATTTAGCCCTCCTGAAAAAAAAAAAAATGGAGAATTACTTACTAAATTAGAGGGCTTGAATTATATCATACTTCAAATAGAAATGAAACGAAGGGTAAGGAGAGAATAATTCATATTTCACCGCAAATTATGTTAAGCCAATCTGCCACCATATTACAATTTATAGGAGTATTAAATTGCTTAAGCAAGGGGGCAAAAAGAAAAAAAAAACTTACAATTATCTAATAGGGATAAATTGCAATTTTTCAGTGGACCTAACGAGCAGAGAATATTACAACCTATAATATATTGTGGCATGAAAGTATTGGTTGTTTAAAAACACAAGACATGAATAAATTAAGGAGAACAAATAATGGATGCTATTGAAATCATATGATGATTGCACCGTTTGTGCATAATAGCTTGTATATCTACTTTTTGATCTGGTCCAAATCCAATTACATCGAGAGTAAAATTTTCATTTTGTGCCAAAAACGAGAAGCGAGGACGTGTTTGAATATTTTATAAAACATTGAGACGTAATGAGGTATTGGACGAACAAGGTTTGGGGGGATTTTACCCAATTTGTTTTTGCCAACAAGGTTTTGTAGATTAAAGAACGAAGTATATCCAGTCGGGGCAAAAAAGGGGAAAAAAAAGTGAATGAAGTATAAATATATACATATATCCACCTGAAATTGTCGAATATTTAGTGCACCAATTAATTGATGATTTCAAAATTAATATACAATTCCTTTAAATTTCTTTATTTCGTTAGTTTTTCTTCAAAATCTCCCCCAACAAGATGAAAATTACTTGACATGGAAACTTTAAACAATCTCTTTGCTCCTTAATTTTGAACATCCCATTTATTAAGATAACATTATGAGGACAGTGATCGTTCCGTTAGTTTGTGTACTACATAACACCTATCTTAAGATTTGCTTTACTTTATTAGAAGGCCATGCGTCTGTCTATCTCATAAGGAGCTCTCTTTTATGCCCTTTTGAGTTTCTCATAGGTATATAGAGAATAATGGGCAGCATACTGCTTTGCTAGCTTGAGTTCGGGAGTCTTCTGACTTTACTTGGTTGAATGATCCTCCTGGTGAGGTTAGAAAGTCTCTGTCTCTTGGCACTAATTTTTTCTAACCATTTTGTTAGTTTCTTTTGCCTTTTATGTATGCTTCTTAGTTTTCTTGATCTTAATGCAACGCACATTTTAAGAGAGAGACCCATTATGGTCCATTAATTTGATGTAATTTTTTTTCTTTATTTAATAAAATTTCTCACTCCGTCAATGTTCATCAAATTGGGGAAAGAAAAGGGAGTGAAAGGACACATGTAGAAGCTAGTTGGTTCAACTAATGAAATCACATGTTGATGATTAAAATATAAATGTTTCATTCAAGTATAATATTAATTTCAATTCCTTTTATAAAAATATATAATATATAAAGCCATAATTTTTAGAAATTGTTTCTAATAATGCAATTCAATACCCATTCGTATATACCTTGATTAATATGAATAAATAGACATGAAAACATAATTGTGTGAAATGGATTATGCTCCAATCTTCTAAATGAATAATTGTATGCTCATAAAAATGAATGAAAATGAGTGGGCGATAATCCTTTGATTCGGTTTGATCGGTACCTCATACTCTTAGCTCTAAGTGGAGAATTTAGGTCTCTCCAATAAGTACAATCTTAGCTCTAAGTGGAGAATTTAGGTCTCTCCAATAAGTACAAGAATGTTATCTTTGATTTTTTTTTTTTTATGGTGAAATATTTCAGTTGCATGTTGAGCTTTGATTGTAGGAGGTTGGGTTACGTACTTTGGGCATATTGGGTTTTGATTGTGCATTATATTAAAACGAAAATAAGTCGAAATCTCCGTCGTACAACTTGCATTTTCGACAGTGATACATGGACAACGAAGTAAAAAATTAGGCATTTGAAGCTTAATCTATCATTTACTCTTTTTTTTTTTTAATATAACATTATGAAAGAGCTTTCCAACATATGAAAATTATTATTTCATCTCGAGAATGGAAAATATATACTGACTATAAGAAAAAATGTTTTTAATAACAAAAAGTAATAGAAAATATCTTATTATTAATTTTCTTTAATCATCTTGAAACTAATATTTCTTATTTTTAGTACTTTATATGATTCATTTAATTTATAACAAATATGAATAAATATGCATATAAAAATATGGGTAATATGAAAATTATGTTCCCAAAGAAACTATTAGATATTATAAAAATAGTAGGGAGTAAGGAGGAAAACTGACAATCTCCCTTTTATTATAGTAATCAACCATTCTAACCATTCTAACTTTAAATTAGTGGTGTAGAATTACTTGCCTCATTATTGAAATTGAAGATCTCTCATGTGTGTTATAGATGATTGGAAGTATATTTTATCCTAATTAGAAACACAGCATTCATTAATAGATCTTTTTTGCAATTGACTAATGACTATGTAATTTCTTATTTAAAAAATAGTATTGTCTGTCAATAAGAATATTTACATCTTTCATGAAAGTTTTTCATTCTTCCGAAAATTTGAATAAAAAAGTTATATGTAAATAGTTATAAATAAATAAATAAATAAAAACTTACAATACATTAGTTTTTTAAGTGAACTTCAGCGGTACTACAAGGAAAATTTTATTAATGAAAAAAAATACACCTAATTAGAGGGATCTAACGAGCCTTACTACTGTAAAAGATACTGAGGACGATAGATTAAAATATGCTAGTTATAAAACTTTAACAAGAAAAGAATCTGAAATCGTCAAGCAATACAATAAAATTTCCAAACACCACTAACAAAATTAAATTAGTAACAAAAGTTTGAATTTAGAAGCACTTACGAACGCAAGCGCGCGCATTGTCTTGTATTATTAATATATTTGAAAAGCCATGACCCGCAAAATTAAATTTATTAATAATATTAACAAGTCAAAGCCTTCCACAATCTCCCCACCTCACGCATTACAAAAAAATCTGTATGTATTGAGTTCCATTTTCTCTTCACTTTTTGTGGCACTATAAATATCTGCTCGGCCACTTTCAGCCTCATCAAAACACAATTTTTCATCTAATTCTTCCTAAATTATGGCGCCTTCTAGCTCGAAACAAAGTACGCTATCTCCCATGTGCATTGCTCTACTTTTTGCTGCTGTCATGATGCCAAGAAATGTAATGGCCCAAAACTGTGGCTGTGCTGCAGCCAATGGGGATATTGTGGCGCCGGCTAGCGATGAATACTGTGGCACAGGGTGCCAGCGGGGGTCATGCAATGCCCCTACGGCCACTAATGATGTGCCGGTGGTTGATATTGGAACACCGAAATTCTTTAACGGGATGCTTAACCAAGCTGATGCAAGTAGAGTCCGCAAGAACTTTTATTCATCGACGCCCTTGGCTTTTTTTCTCTATTTGGTAAAACTGGCACGGAAGAGGATTCCATCCGTGAAATTGCAGCTTTCTGTAAGAATTCTTATTTTTTTTACAGTAAATTAATCTTCACTTTCATGCTTTAAAACTCATTAAAACTAGAACTTTCAACTTTTTTTAAAAAAGAAAAACTATTTATGCTTACGATCTGTCTTTTGATTTTTTTTTAAAAATTGATTAATTGCTAAGCTTTCTTCAGGTAGTTGCCAATAATTAATTAACAAAAACGAAATAATTAGCGGTCTTATTGTTGGGATAAAATAGTAAAAAAAGGGTTGAATTTACATAATCTTTTTGACAACGGTTTTGAAACATCAATTTTAAATGATTAATTATTTTCAAGGAAAAAAAAACATTTTTTTTCCAATTTCCTTATAAAATTAACTTAAAATTAAAAACTCCTTTCTTTGTGCCAGATTTTTGTTATATTGAAGAAATAGACGGTCCATCAAAGGACTATTGTGATGAATCAAACACTCAATATCCATGCAATCCAAGCAAAGGTTACTACGGCCGGGGACCAATTCAACTATCCTGGAATTTCAACTACAGACATGCCGGAAACAGCATCGGCTTCGACGGAGTAAAC
Organism: Murraya paniculata; assembly: GCA_030449075.1. NCBI lineage: Eukaryota > Viridiplantae > Streptophyta > Magnoliopsida > Sapindales > Rutaceae > Murraya > Murraya paniculata. The sequence goes on along the minus strand of JAEVFN010000052.1, from coordinate 1,065,112 downwards.
GCGCCGGAAACTGTTGCCAATGATCCAGTTATAGCATTCAAAATTGCTTTATGGTATTGGACAAACAATGTCCAATCTGTACTGAACCAAGGATTCGGGGCAACCCTTCGGGCCATTAATGGTGCACCTGAATGTGATGCCAGAAACCCTAGCACTGTTCAGTCCCGTATTAGGTACTTCTCTGACTCTGAGTACTGCAACCAATTGGGAGTTTCTACCGGAGATAATCTCACTTGTTAAGATCATCATAGAAATTGGAGTGACCAAAATAAAAAAAAACAAAAAAACGAAAAAAAAAAAAACAATTCATCAATGATAGGTGATTTATATAAATAATAAATCTAATGGCCGGATGGTTAGGGTTGTTGCCCTCAAAATGTAAGGGTAACAGTTCGAACCGGTAATTCTTTCCTCAATTAATAATTGAGTGAAGACAGTCTTTTTTCTTATCCAAGTGTGATTGTAGTAGACATTCCTCGAATATTAGAGAGAGTTAAAAATATGGGCAGTGTTTCATAAGAATTGATATTTAGTCCCAATAATAGTCTGATTTGTAAATATTAGTTATAGTCTCATCTAATATGAGTTATCTCATACCCAAGTGTGAGTGGAGTAGATATTTCTCGAATATTAGAGAGGCATTACCCAATAATTGATGTTTAATTCCGGTAATAGTCTGATTTGTAAATATCAGTTATAGTCTCATCTAATATGAGTTGTATTTTGAGCAATAATCTCATATAACAATATATATATATTATATATATATATATATATATATATATATAAATAATCTATTAGCTGCAATTCTATAAATTTCCAAAAGTGAAAAAGTAATTCAACAGTGTTTGGAAGCTAAGAAAGTTGAGAGAAAATTGAGAAACGGAAAAATTCTTTTCATTTCATTTCACTTAATCAAATTCTTAATGAAATATGTACATTAGAATTATTTATATATACAAGCACTGATGCTTAGCAAAATATCTCACTAACTACAGCTAATTGTTAACTAACTATAACAACCTCTGCTGTTCTTCACATGCACCACTGATTACATAACCACCAGGCTCCAGCTGGCATGCCATGTCATCAACTCTTAGCTGGAAGTTGTAGCTGCTGTTATTCTTTGCTTCACGCTCGATGCTGCACATGTGAGCTGCCTTAACATCCCCTCTCAAGCTCAAAGGTCTATCAATGACATTGAGCTTGGATCTAAAATAACTGAACTTAGGAAGAGATAAGAGCTTGGTGAGAACATCAGCTACTTGTTTTTCAGTAGGGATGTATCTAACTTCCAATTCTTTTCTAAGCACTTTGTCCCTAATATAATGAACATCCAACTCTATATGCTTAGATTTAGAATGAAATACAAGATTACGAGCTAACTCCCCTGCACTTTGGTTGTCACACTAAAGGACTGGAGTAGGTAGTTTAACAATATTGAGTTCTGTGAATAAAGAATGCAACCAAGAAATTTCTGAACTTGCTGCTGACAAAGCTCTGTATTCACTCTCTGTACTGGACTTTGCTATGATGGCTTGCTTCTTGGAAGACCAGGAAATTAGATTGTTGCCAAGATAGATGCAGTAAGCTCCAATTGATTTTCTGTCAGCAAGATCACATGCCCAGTCTGCATCTGAATATCCTGTTAGTCCAGCTTCAAGTGTGCCTTCCTTTCTGAGATAAAGACCATAAGTAATAGTAGACTGGAGATATCTGAGAACCCTTTTGCAGGCTAACCAGTGTTGTAAAGTAGGAGCACTGAGATACTGACTGAGTTTATGAACTGAATAAGCAATGTCAGGCCTAGTAAGGATTAGATATTGGAGTCCTCCAACAATACTTCTGTAGAGTGTTGGATTCTCAAATTCCTGACCTAACGAACCCCTGACAATTCGTTCTAACTTCAGGCCTGTACTGAATGGAGTGTCAGATCCTTTACAATCCTACATTGATGCTTTACTCACCAAGTCTTTGATGTATTTTGTTTGAGACAGATGCATTCCTTCATATGAATAGCAGACTTCAACACCTAAGAAATAAGCAACTAGTCCGAAATCTTTCAAAGCAAAGGCTTTACTGAGTTTAACAATAAAATCCTCCAATAAAGCAGAGTCTGGACCAGTAACTAGAATATCATCAACATAAATCAACACAACGATTAAGCCTGCAGAGTCATGTCTAATGAATAGTGATGTATCAGCTTTAGAGTTAAGAAATTTCCAGGTAGTGAGGCAGTTCTTCAACTTATCATACCAGGCTCGTGGAGCTTGCTTGAGGCCATAAAGAGGTTTGTTGAGTTTGCAGATGTATCCTTCTTTAGTGACAAAGCCTTCTGGTTGTGTCATATATACATCTTCAGAGAGATCTCCATGTAAGAATGCATTATTGAAATCAATTTGACGAACCTTTCACCTTTGCATAACAGCCAAACTAAGTATTACTCGAACTGTTGTAGATTTTACTACTGGACTGAAAATTTCTGAGTAATCCACCCTTGCTGTCTGACGAAATCCCTTGGCAACTAACCCAGCCTTATATTTGCTTACTGTACCATCTGTGTTGTATTTTGTCCTAAACACCCATTTGCAGCCAACTAGCTTATAAGTGGATAACATTGGAACAAGGCTCCAAGTATTGTTGTTGAGAAGAGCATCATATTCAACTTGCATTGCTTCCTTCCATTTTGGATCTGATAATGCCCCAGTAATAATGGATGGTTCTAAGCTATTGTGAGCTGTTAAAAAGGCTTTAGGTTTAAAGATTCCAGCTTTAGCTCTGGTGATCATATGATGGGTGGAAATGGGAGGCTGAGGATTAGACATTTGTATTGTTTGAGGTATTTGTGGTATTGGTGATTGTGGTATAGGTAAGGATAAAGGTGTATAAGAAAGAGGAGTAGATGTAAGTGTTTGATTTGTAGGTGAATGACACTGAAGTGTGGTTAATGATTGGTTTTCAAGGGAGGTTAAGAAAAAGTGATTGAAAGGAAAGGTGTGATCATGACCTGCTGCATCAGCCTCAAGGATATGTTGATTGCTATTCGGAACTGACACAGTATAGTGTTGGAGAAGATTATACTGAAAATTAGAAGCTGTTTGTTTGGAGGAAGAAAGAAACTAGGATATGATGTATACAGAAAGATTGTTTCATCAAATAAGACATGACTTGCAACATAGATCTTACCAGATGAGTGAAGACACTTATAGCCTTTGTGCAGAGGGCTATATCCTAAGAAAACACATTTAAAAGTATGAAAATGAAATTTGTGCTTATTGTATTCCCTAAGAAAAGGAAAACAAGAACATCCAAATGTTCTTAAAAAAGTGTCGTTTGGTTTAAGATGAAAAATGGATTCATATGGAGTTTTCATGGATAGTATAGGTGTAGGCAGTCGGTTGATAAGATAAGTGGCTCCCACCAAAATTTGATAGGTAATTTAGCTTATGATAGGAGGGTAAGACATAATTCTGTAATATGCCTGTGTTTCCTCTCTACCAAACCATTCTGATTATGTATATAAAGACAAGAGTGTCTAAATTCGATTCCTTCTTCATGAAGGTAATTGACAAAAGGTCTGAATTCTCCCCCCTCAGTCAGATTGAATACATTTAATGGACTGCTCTAACTATTTTTCAACTTGAGTCTTGAATATTTTGAACACTTGAAGAGTTTCACCTTTGGTTTTCAGAGGAAAAATTCAAGTAAATCTAGTAAAGTCATCTACAAAACTCACATAATATTGGTATCCCTGAATAGAAACCATTAGTGTTGGCCCCCATAAATCAGTGTGCAAAATGGCTAAAGGATGTTTGGTTTTGGTGACAGTAACTGGAAAGTGTAGTCTATGCATTTTTCCAAGCTTACAGGCATCACAGGAATCAAAAAATTTATTTCCATTGATAGATTTGAAAGAAGAACAAGACTGTATTACATGATTTAAGACTATAGAGTTAGGATGTCCCAACCTTTGATGTAATACAGAGGTGCTCAGTAAGCATTTTGAGTTCATACAAGAACATGTTGCTGTATGTTGCAAGCAGTGGCTTGTTTTGTTGGAATGACTAGAATTGACAACTGAGAACATTGACAGAGGAACAACAGAAACATTGGACTCAACATTAACAGCATGACTTTGACGAAATAACTGAGAAGGATTCTGATTTGAGGAAACCAATAGCAATCTATATAGACCTTTTTCAGCTTTGCCCTGCAGTATGATCAAATTCTTCACATTGTCCTTCACAAAAAAAACTCATCAGTGAACTCAACAACAACCTCATTATTTTTGGTTAACTGAGATATGCTTATGAAGTTCTTGGTTATTTGTGGAACTAAAAGTATGTGATTTAGCTTAATGACAGTGGAATCTATAGACTTATGCATTCTCAGAACAGCATTTCCAATATGTGTGATATTTAGGCCAGTGTAATTACCAATAATGAGTTTAGATGTACCTTCAAATGATTCAATTATCTGCATGTTATTCATATCATTTGTGAAATGATGAGTGGCACCACTGTCAAGATACGAGTTAGCATCAGATGAGCCATCCATGTTTGACAGATAAGCTGACTTTGGATGCCTATTTGGAGGTGGTCTATATGCTCCAGATGTAATAAAATCTTCTAATTTCCAGCATATGTTGGTTGTGTGACCTGTTCTGAAACAAATTTGACAGGTTGGCTTAGAAGGATTCCACTGAGATTTAGGATTGGCAGATGTTCTGCCACTATTTCTATTATTATTATTCCATATTCCTCCTCTTCCTCCTCTCTGTTGTGCATTGCCAAAACCATTACCAATGGAACCAGATCCTCCATAACTTCCTTTATAAGCACCAGTTCCATACTTTCCAACAACATTATTATACCCTGAATTATATCCAGAATTACTAAAACCCCCGAAATTACTAAAAAATTTGCCTTCTGACAAGTTTCCTCTCTTAGGTCCTCTATTTTGTGCATAGTTAGCTTCAAAATTGTGTTTAACATCCAGATTAGCAAGCGTGTGAGCTTGTTGTTCAATTCTGGCCTCTTGAGTTAAGAGCATGGCATAAGCTTCATTAACATTCATTTTTCCAGTGCCTACTTGTCCAGTAATGTAAGTGGCAACAGAATTGTAATCAGGACCTAGACCAGAGAGTATGTGCAAGATTAAATCATCATTACTTAGTGCACTTCCTACTGCAACCATGTTATCAGCTATAGATTTCATTTTAATGAAGTATTCAGTCATTTTAAGGTCATTCTTCCTAGTAGAGTTCATCAAATACCTAAGATGCAAAAGTCTAGATTTTGATTGAGATCCAAACTGAGTTTCAACAGCTTTCCATACCTCCAGTGAAGTCTCAAGATTGAATACCAGACTGATAATACTTTCACTCATGGAAGAGAGTAGCCAATCGAGAAGCATTTGATCCTGTGATCTCCAAGTTATGAAATCTGGATTTTCCACAGATCGAAGATCATTACCACATCTCCGAGCAGTGTGAGGAGGAGGTGGAGTAATTGAATCATCAATGAATTTTTCAAGTCTATTGCCTCGGATTGAAGCAAGAACCTGAGATCTCCAAATCAAATAGTTTGATTGATCAAGCTTAACTGGTGTATTGAAAGTGAAAGAAACAGTTGTTGAATTTGCATTAGCATTGTGATCTGGATTTGAAGAAGAAGATGCAATGTTTGCTGATGCCATTTTTGGCTCTAATACCAAGTGAAAAAGTAATTCAACAGTGTTTGGAAGCTAAGAAAGTTGAGAGAAAATTGAGAAACGGAAAACTTCTTTTCATTTCATTTCACTTAATCAAATTCTTAATGAAATATGTACATTAGAATTATTTATATATACAAGCACTGATGCTTAGCAAAATATCTCACTAACTACAGCTAATTGTTAACTAACTATAACAACCTTTGTTGTTCTTCACGTGCACCACTGATTACATAACCACCAGGCTCCAGTTGGCATGCCATGTCATCAACTCTTAGCTGGAAGTTGCAGTTGTTGTTATTCTCTGCTTCACGCTCGATGCTGCACATGTGAGCTGCCTTAACACCAAATAATATCTACACAACTAGAAGGTCGTAGAAGAATTATAAATAATGCACAATCCCTGTTCTGAACCTTCTAAAATAATAAAACATAAAAATTATCTTTAATCCCATTGGATATTTGTTTAGATCAAACCGTTTTGCACATTTGCTTTGCAAGTTAGAGTGTTTGTTCAGCGTGTTTGAATGTTTGTGGGTGGTAAATTATCATTTAAACCTATACATGCATGTTTGGGGGGGAAAAAACACTCAAAGGACCATGTTATGGGGAGACAGAAGAAAAAGGCATCGTAGAGTTTGCACAATTTGAATATTTCAAATATAAATTTAGCATGAATGACCTTCAACTACTTGAAGAGGAAAGAACGGCAAGATTCAGAAGAAACAAAATACAAGACACCAAAGAAACAGGACATCTAGCCATCATTATCAAGACTTTGAAGGACTAATTTCTACGTCAAGATATCAATCAACGTGTACAATCTCCTTCTCACTGCCAAGATATCAAGATGTATACTCAAGCAACACAACATCAAGGCTACAAGATTTCATAGAAGTCTAAACAGAAACTTACAGCTAAAGCAGATACGATTGTATTGGTCAGTGCTGAATTGAAGAGAGAACTTTCGGCTTTCAATTTTCATTTGTATGTTATCTTATGCTTGCTATCTCAGTTGTATAATCAAGAGATTTGAGTTTTACAATAAATTAAATGACTTCGTACTTAATACATATGAAGCCTACATAAAATAGGATAAGAAAGAAAATAAATTATATAATTCTTATCTACTGTATATATATTGGAGGTAATTTATACAATTTGTCAATAGACACTATTATAGTTTTATTTTCATTTAATGTAATGACCAATTTAACTTATGATTTCGTAACATAAATGCATATTTGGCACAACGCATCAGGTTGTTGTTAGCATATACACAAAGGAATTTCTCAAAGAGTACGACAAAAATAAATAAAAAAGGTTGAATGCTCACAAACCGCCCAACAGTTTGCTTCGTTTTTTTTTCCCCTGGTGTTAGAGATCATAACTAGTATGTTTTTTAGTATATGGATCCATCTCAAGTAATGTGGCTGCTTGTTTTGGACTGCTACTACATTTTTTAATCCAATAGTACAAATGAAAAAGTTAAGGAATGAACTTGTAGTAGGATAAATATTTACTCAATTCATATATTTTGAGTTAAGCATCCATTTAGTCCTTCTACTTTAAAAATGTTAAAAGGCACCCTTATTAGTAGAGCTAATAAAATTTAACACGACTCGATTACCTAGCACGAACATGACACGAATAAATGAGTATGGGTAGTCAAATTCGACACGATTATTAAATGGGTTGTGTTCAGGTTGACACGATTTTTTTCCGTATCGGGTTAGGGTTAAAGGTTCTTGAACCATTTACTCTAACAATGACACGATTATAATTTTTATTTTAAATTAGTTTTTAGGTTTTTATTATTAAAACTTAAATATTAAACGTGATTTTCTCTTTTTAATTTTTTTTTAAAACGGACATATACATAGTGTTTTATTTATAAAATTTTATATAAATTTGAAACTTTAATAGTGTAAATGTGTAAAATATTGATACACATGTATACTTGATGATATCAATATATAATATATTTACATATATATAATTTAAACTTTAAATAGTATAAATGTGTAATAGTTTGGGGGGGTGTGTGTAACATTTATTAAATATATAGATATTAAACGGGTTATTGGATAACCTGTTTATTTTCTGTGTTAGGTTTGGGTCTCAATATTTTGACACGATTATTAAATGGGTCGTGTTTGAGTCGACCTAAATTTGACACGACACGAATACGACCCGGTGACCCGTTTTGCAAGCTCTACTTCTGAGTAAATATATTCACTCTTGCCTTACTTTTTATTTGCTTTTATAATAACACCTTTGCAACAATGTTATTGGAGATATTAATGAAAAGAAAAAAATATGAATTTATCAAATTAGCCTTAAAGGTAAAATAAAAATTACTCTAAATATTTTTGTTATTATTTTTCTTTTAGGATTAATTAGGTAAATTAATTTTCTATAAAAGAACTTTAGTAAGACTGTTGCAAAAGTATTAAACATTGCTTTAAACTAGCTGGCATTAATTTATTTATAAATGGTTATTAGCAAGATTATTACAATGGTAAAAAAGAAATACTAGTTTATTACAATGGTACACAAAATACTAATTGTTTCAGACTGTTATTTATTTCTTAATTTGTTAATTAATATTTTTGTAAATAAAAAAATTAATGCCAAGAATATTATTGCAAAATTATTATTATAAAAGCTAAGAAAACATTAGGGTAAAATTGTAATATATTTAGTAATAGGGGTGTCTTAAGATATAAAAACTAAATAAGCATTTACAGATAGTAGTAACATTATTCTCCTCGAAAAAACTATAAATGCAAATCAATGTGATTCTTTTTATATCTTAATTAGTGACTAAATCGCTGCTAATGAGATGCGAAGATATTCAACCCCGCTTAGTATTTCATCAAATCCTATTTATAAGCATGCCATTAGAAAAAAAAAAAGACATCATTATGAATTTTTCATTAAATTAATTTTTTTAATATTATCCCTATTTGGTTCCGAATATACCGTTAATATTCTTCAGATCTCATCTGTCCAAGGCCCAAAAAAATCTCTTGCCGCAAAGCAAACATCCTCACTATAGAAAAAATAAATAAATAAATAAAATCTATTCAAAGGCAGCTTCTAATGGTAGAATCTTCAGCAATAAGATCACACTGCATTCTATATATGATTGGCGACCCGGCCCGGCCCAGGCCGCAGGCTTGAGGATTGGCCCGCATCATAAATCATGGATATGGGCTCAAAATTTTAAAACCCACTTCGAGTAGACCTACTTAAGGGCTTTTGCAAAAAGCCCAATCCCAAGCCTGCGCTTTAATTTATAAGTTGAAAAAATAAAATTAAAAAATCCTTTTTAGTTGAAAGAGTTAAATCCCTCGTTCCATTCCAGATTAACATCCTTTTTAATAAACATGAGTCTTGAGTTTCTGCATAAATTATAATGCATAAACACAATTAATATCTAAAAAATAAATAAATTTAATTTACAATAATAAATAATAAGAAGAAGAGAAAAAGGAATGAAGAAAAAGAAATACAAATATTTGGTTAAAGGTGACTGGCCCAGGTCCATTCAAGAGAGCAATTAATATTTTTTTTTTGTTTAATAATAATAATCATCTTAATTTAAGTATTTTTTTATTAACTTATAGCTTAATTAAACATTTATTTAACAAAATTAGTGAAGGCCCAAGCCCGGTCCAATCCTGAGCCTGTTCAAGTTGGATGGACTTTCACAGGGCCTGGAGCCCCGGATCTAGTATCAATCATATGGGCTTGAGAAAGCTCAGGCCAAACCTGTAAATTACCAACTCTAATTCTGTATTTAAGTTTTTTATTTTTATTTTTTATTTTTTTGAGAATATTCTGTATCTAAAACTAAGTTACAAAAGTATAATCTTGCTAAAAGTGCTTAAACAAAATTAATTAAACCAAAAGACCAATTCAAAGACAAACTCGCATGGGGAAATTGCCAAGAGGAACCCTAAAACTTAACAAAAAAATAAAACAAAATTATGCTTTATTTTGCATCCATGATTAACAAGAGGACCATAAATATAAAGAGTGTATCCAGTGCGCACAACAACTGCAGCAAATTTTATAGGTATATGGATGTTCCTAGGAATTGGTCCTTTTTTGTAATTTTGGTGAGAATAAAATTGAAAATCAGGGTGGTAAGAGCCAGTCGCTAAAGAGGGGAGGTAGGCTTTAAGTGGGCTTTGCATAAAGAATGGGTCTTCAATGCATTGGGCGGAGTGATGTTTAATCCTTTAATTTATTTTATTAGCCTCTATTTTTCTTTTTTAAATTTTAACGTGAAATGGCTAAAATATCTATCAAAATAACTTATATTTTTAAATTTTATTATTTCATTTTTCTCTCCTCTCCCTCCTTTACTAACATGCCATGATTAAAAATTCATAAAAACTCCACATCTTTCGATCGTAGCCTTTCCTCGATTCTCATGAATGATTTCACAATATTGTACCTAAATTTTTTAATCATGTTTATGCATGGTCAAGCTTAAGCTTGTGCTTATAATCGATTATAGCCAATGATTAAGTGGATTGCACTTTCATGGTTTAGTTTGATACTTAAGTGACTTAAACAAGATGATCATTATCAAATATTTGAATTCCACATATTAAAACTTTGAAACCAATTTTGCTTCGTAAGCTGATTCAATCATGCAACAAGAAACAAAAGTATGGTGACATTGCTGGCATTAAATTGCTGAATAAGGGGTGTTAGGAAAAGAAATTGATGAAAGAAATCGATGAAAAAGTGTAATTTATTTTATAAATGAATCAAGTTAATTAAGAAGTGGAGGCTAATAAGATCGTCATGGGGGTTACTTATTACCACTTATGCACTTGGGTTGATATTGAAAGTTCTATTGTTGGGCTCTTCACCATTAGACCCCGGTTCGTCAGGGAAACACAAAATAAATGGGATAATTGAGAGTATCGAAATATTGTGTAATATCAGAAGACAAAAAAATTGTGTAATAAAGTTTATAAATATTAAAGAATAACCTATGAGTGTTTAGTAAACACTGGTACGTGAGGCGCTATATAATTTTTATTTAAAAAATGGACGAATTTTAAAAAAATAAAAATGATGACACAGCAATTGTGCTAAGTAGCATAGACAAACGGCTTAGATCCTGTAGGTTAGTGTCACATCCGTGAGTCATGGGGCCGACTGCCGTGGCTTGGCTTGCGGGCCTTGTGCTGAGTCTTGGCAGCAAGCGGGCGCGCTCGGGGTGAACGCGGAAACAAGGCATAGCTGACGCGTTGGCTGGGGCGGGGAAGCAAGACGCACGCTGCAGCATGGGCGCAAGCAATGCTGGGCAGCACGAGCAAGTGCGTGCAGAGGTGGCATACGCAGTAACTCGCAAGACATGAGGCGCAATGGGACGTGCGGGCTTGGGGTGCAGTGAGCGCAAGTGCGGGACACAGTGGGCGCGCAAGCACAAGGCGCTGGGGTGCGCGAGCATGAGATGCAGTGGGCGCGCAAGCGCAAGGTATAGCAGCACGCGGGCAAGCGTGGCACAGCAGCGCGCGAGCGTGGGGCTTGGCAATGCGGGCTAGTTGCTAGATTGCGTCGATGGTTGCGAGTATGTGGCTTAATAGCGTGCCGGAGTGCATGTGGATGTGCAGCGACATGGGGGCCGAGTGATGCGAAAATGAGAGGCGTCAAGAGCGGACTGTGGGTGGACAGTGGCAGCTTGACGTGGAGCATGGCTAACAGAAATTCACCAAGTAGTGGGCGAGAATTAAGGATGAGTGGCAGTCATGGATGCAGCCAACATAGGGAGACATGGCCTTGATCATGTGCCTAAAAGTGAGGGCAAAGGTGGTTGGTTTTGGGCGGTTACAGCCCATGATCTTTGCTAAGTGGCATAAGGGGGAGTGGTCACTCCAAGATCAAGGGGGGTGTGGAGATGTTTCCAGGATCATGCTTAATGGGGGCCTAAACTTGGGAGAGTTTATTGGAGGTAGCGCGAGGGCAGCGCGCCACGTAGCCTTAGCAAGTGGGGGTGTCACTTGCAACCCATGTATATATATATAGATGGGGATGGGTGTATGTGCGGGAGGAGAAATTTTGGGTGAGCATCTTGTCCTTGTGCATACTTCACTTGAACTATCTTGTAACCTTTTCTTATTTGAGGGAAATAGAAAAGTTGGGGGTCGGAGCCTCCGTAATAACCATATTACTTGTGTTTGGTGTTGTGTGTGTGGTTGTTCTTTGTGTTAGCGGATTTTCTCTTGTATAACCTCCATTGTGCGAGTGTTGACGCGCTTCCTATCAAATCTACTTCCGTTGCGTAATTTGCTTCCGTTGCATTAGAGTGGGCTGGTTAAGCGGGGTGCTTAGCGCCATCATGCGGGTTGCCACACGCATAGGGAAAAAGCCTGGTGACAGCTAGTCTCTCGCATGAGTTATTATTAATTTTCTTAACTATTATATTGTATCTAATTGACCAAAGTGCGATTGGATCTCATGCTATGGGATAAATAAGATTCAAATCGCGCTAAAACGGCTAGATTAATTTACATATATTGATGTAATATATATCTAAAAAATTAAAAAAATAAACTATTTCCCAACCAAATTTTACAGAAAAAAATGATTATTTTGTGAGATGAGTTTTCTATGTTAAATCAAAACGACTTAGATGTTCAGCGTGCTTATTACTAGAGTTCGTTCTACTGTAAAGAACATAAAAAATAAAACAATTCATACTCCTACTCAAAATTAAACTTTAATAGAACTTCCTACGGAGATTTCTCCTTGATTTTTAATATATCTGCATATGCGTTTGAAAATAAAACAAACCATATTCCTACTCAAAAGGCTCATTAATTATGATCCCCTAATTTGATGTAATTTTTTTTAATTCAATAAAATCAGTCACACTGTCAAGATTCATTAAATGTTATTTAAAAAAAAAAAGTGGAAGAAAATGCATCGGTGGTAATTGATTCAACTAATAAAGTCACATGTAGTTATATATCTATATAAAGCAATAATTTTTCAGGAATAGCTTTTGAGAATGCAATTCAATAACCATTCGAAACAAATCATATAAATCTTGATTATTAATAAGCATGAAAACATAACTGTGTGAAATAGATTATGTTCGAACTTTCTAAATGAATAAGTCGTAATCCGGCTCATTTGACACTTTTTCTTTTGTCCTGCATCTTGCTTTTTTGACGATGATAAACTGATCCTCAAAGTCAAAGAAATTAGCATTTGCATTTGCAATTAATTTTGGTGGGGCTGACGATGCCACTACATTGTTTTCTAGAAAAAGACACGAAGTTAATGGACTGAATTTGGAGTTTCGATCATGGTTCAATTTTGAGTTTTTTCCTTGATTGGTCAGTTTATATGGTTCAATATTTTGATTGGAATAACTCAACGTAATTGATCTTAATCGAAGATTACCTTACATGATTTAGTTTAATAATTGAAGTTTTGGACAGATTGTTGATGCATTTATTCGTAAATTGTGTAATTGACTATGTAATGTCATCTTTAGATGAATAAAAAATAGTATTGTCCATAGTATAAATATATAAACCTTTCATGCAATTTGTCCTTTATTCTTTTGAAAATTCGAATAAAAAATAGACGATTCCGATACGTTAGTTATAAAAAGTTAATAATCAGAAATTTAAAATCCGCAAATAATATAATAAACTTTCCAATCATAAAGCAAATAATTAAAAATGATTTAACGCAAATAACCAAATACTAAAGTACGAATAAAAGTTTGAACTTTGAACGACTTGCGTAGACTCATTCTCTTGTATTAAATATGAAAAGCCATGACCTACAAATATTAACGAGTCAAAGTCTTCCACAATCTCCCCACCCCACACGCCATTACAAGAAATTCTGCGTGTTCAAATTGAGTTTCCATTTTTCAGCTAACATTTTGTAGCACTATAAATAATCTACCTCACTTTCAGCCTTTCTCAAAACACACAACAATTTTCCTTCTTCTTCTTCAGCCTAAACTTTCTCCATAAACAATGGCGCCCTCTAGCTTGAAACAAAGTATGCAACTTCCCTTGTTCATTGCTCTACTTTCTGCTGCAGCAATGATGCCGAGAAGTGCAATGGCCCAGAACTGTGGCTGTGCTGCAGGCTTGTGCTGCAGCCGGTGGGGTTTTTGCGGCACCGGCGATGATTACTGTGGTACAGGGTGCCAACAGGGGCCATGCAATCCCCCGCCACCCACCAATGATGTGTCGGTGGCCGATATCGTGACACCGGAATTCTTTAACGGGATACTAAACCAAGCTGATGCAAGTTGTGTCGGGAAGAACTTTTATTCACGATCAGCTTTTCTTGATGCCCTTGGTTCCTTCTCTCAGTTCGGTAGAATTGGCACGGAGGAGAATTCTAGGCGTGAAATTGCAGCTTTCTTTGCTCATGTTACACATGAAACTGGACGTAAGTATTCATTCTTTTACCCTTTTTTCAGTTGCATAATTCAATTGCGTGAAAAAATCATCAAAACCTTTTATGTCAGTAAATTAATCATTTCGCTTTCATGTTTCAAAACTCATCAAAACCTTCTTCCACTTAAAAAGATTTTGTTAACTTCCAATTTCTTTTCGTGATTTCAACTATTTGCCCCTATAATCAGACTTATGATCAATTATTTATTATTATTAATTCTAACCTTTCAAGAGGTAATTTGTCTATAGTAAATTAATAAAAAATTCTCAATAGCGAACATATCCATTTCACAACGGTGTAAATGATTTTCACAATGTCGTGAACTAATTTTCAATTTATATCAATGTAAACTCCAAATGTGCATGAAATTTTGTTGGACATGCATAGAAAAACTCTAAATTAATAATAAGATAATTATAAGTCATATACTCTAGCGATAAAATAATAAATGATTTGAAAAAGTTGAATGTTAACCTTTTTTTTTTTAAATCAAAATTGATGGGTTTTCAAATATGAATGTTAAATGATTAATTTTAACAGAATTTTTTTTTTCATTTTCCCAATATACGCTTGTTTTTTTGTCTGTCAGATTTTTGCCATATTGAAGAAATAGATGGTCCCTCAAAGGACTATTGTCAGGAAGAAAACACTCAATATCCATGCAATCCAAGCAAAGGTTACTATGGCCGGGGACCACTTCAACTATCTTGGAATTACAATTACGGGCCCGCCGGAAACAGCATTGGCTTCGACGGATTAAACGCACCGGAAACTGTTGCCAATGACCCAGTTATATCATTCAAGGCTGCTTTATGGTACTGGACAAACAATGTCCAATCTGTAATGAGCCAAGGATTTGGGGCAACCATTCGGGCCATTAACGGCGCACTTGAATGTGATGGTGGAAACCCTAGCACTGTTCAGGCTCGTATTAGGTATTTTACTGAGTACTGCAGCCAATTGGGAGTTTCGACTGGAGATAAGCTTACATGTTAAGATATTATACAACATAGAAATTAAGGAGATCATCCAATCCCCTTTAAATTTAATTTGAAGATGTTTCTGAGAATGCAATTCAATTGCCATTTCGAAACAATTCATAAATATCGTGATTATTAATAAACATGAAAACGTATTTGTGTGAAATGGATTATGCTACAGGACAATAATATGGTAACAACTGTTGCACGGTATCCTTCTTTGGTCTATTGTTTTTGGAAACTCTACTATGTTTCTTATTGTTACAATTTATTTATAAGTATTGATAATTTCATTTTCCATTCTTCTTTTCCTCTGGAATGATAAAATATTTGGATAGCAATTGTGAGGCTATAGCATTGAATATTTACATTGACTCCATCTAAAATGTAATGAATCAATTAAAATAACAAATTAAATCCATCAATAAAAAGATAAAGTAGGGGTACCATGCAACAGTTGCACCATAGCTAGAATACTTCACTGAGTACCCCAACAGTGCAACCAATTGCGATTTTCTATTGGAGATAATCTCACTTATGATACAACATTGAAATTAAAAAAATCTTCTGATTTGCTTTTAATTTTAGAAGATGTTTCGGAGAATGGGATCAATTACCATATAAGACAGATTATTTATATCTTGCTTATAGCAGACATGGAAACATATTTGTGTGAAATGGATTACTCTCAGACCTTCGAAACCAAAGAGTTGTCTGCTCATAAAAATCAACGAAAACAAGTTGTAATCCCTATTTGACACTTTTTTTTTCTCCTAAAACTTGCATTTTTCAAAATGATTAATTGGATCACAAAGACAGAAAATTTGACCTTTTTTTTTCTTGTTTGTGTGGGGTGGGGATGGGTGCGGGTACTGAGGAAGAAAAGAAGTTAATGGACTGAGATGTCCCTGAGGATAAGTTTGGGATATTATTATTCCTTACGAAGACGTCTAAAAAAAATTTTAAAAAAAAGTTACTCATCACTTGTACGCTACAATATTTTTTAGTACTTAATTAACTCAAAAGATATGTAATTAATTTTTTTGGAAAGAGCTTTGAAAACTTCTTTGCGGTAAAACAACATTATCTTTATAATCAAAACCTTAAAGTGAGAACGAACTTTCATATATTATAGTAATCAACCATACTTTTATTTACTAGTTGATATTTTTCTCGTCTTATTTTGAGGTTGAAGATTCGAGTCTTCCATATGTGTATTATGGAATATTAGCATCTAAAAGTTGATTTTCTCATTTTTTTAATAAACAGATTTTCATAATAGGCTTCAACTACTGTATATAGAGGCGCATTCCCATGGACTTCTCCTGCATTTATCAATTGATTTTGTAATTAAATATATTATATCATAGATAAAACATAAAAATAGTATTGTCTATAATAAAAAAGGGAGGGAGGGAATATTTCAATGTAAGAATTTGACTTAAATTTAGATATCAATGGCTCGATTAATTGATTTTGTGACATCAAAGCTCTATTAAAACTCAAAAAACAAAGATAAGATGGCATATCACAACTTAAGAAAGAAAGAGAGAGAACATTGACTTCTGATATGCTTTCTTCCTCAAAGAGATTACACTAGCAAGAACTTTTCTATCTAGAAATCTATCTTTTTATTTTTGTTTGTCAAGTTTCTCTTAAAAAATAACTTCTACAAGTGTTTGTTCCTTGTTTTGCAAGTTTTTCTTATAAAATTTTATGGACATGACATGAGTGCCTTAGTATTATGTTGCATCTTTCATCGTGATTAGCCCAAACCAACAAAAGCCTCCACTAAACTCTACATTGTACCTTGCTGAAAGTTCAGTTGTCCAGTACAATTTTGTCTTTCTTAAAATTGCTGATGCTGCCATTTCTTCTATCTGGGCAAACTTAAAACTAATTTATTCTTAAACTTTTCCTTTGTAAAGCGAAAAAAAAAAGTGCAAAATCCTAATTATGCAATTGAGAATAAAAAAACTGTTATAGCGGCCATAGATGGAATTTTCATCTCTCTATGAAGAATACGATTTGCAAAAATGGGGATGAATTTTTTTTTTTTACTTTATCAATTTAGGTTAGAAATTAGTGTTGCTTGTATAATCGTTGAAGAAGAAGAGTAGGGTTTTCTCTCTCTTTCTTTATTAAGTTTTAATATGCCACCTCATTTTTTAATTTTTTTAATTTTCTTTGTAATGGAGTTTTAATGGCATATAATCAATTATTTCGACTTTTGTATTGAACTAAATAAATGGCCAGATTGATATCTAGATTTAAGTTAAATTTTCGAAGTTAAAATATCTCCTCCCAATAAAAATATATACGAAAATATTTCATGCAAATTTTCCGTTACTCTTTCTAAAATTCGAATAAATAATTCTATTTAAATAAACGACTCCCATACGTTAGTTATAAAACGTTCATAAAAAAAAAATCTAAAATCCTCTAAGATTAAGCAGATGATTAATAATGATTTAACACCACTAACCTAATTAAGTTACTAATAGAAGTTCTAACTTATAACCACTTGCGTTGACTTGTCTTTTATAGGACCAAAACTCACGCATTCTCTTGAATTAAATACGAAAGCCAAAGCCACAACCAGAATATTGTTATTAGTGAATTAAATACCCGAAGCCACAACCAGAATATTATTATTAGGGACCCCTAAGTTGCTGCCGCTGTACTTTACAGCCGCAGCAACTTGGGATAAACAGTAACCAACAGTAGTTATTGTTGATCCGAAGTTGCTGCGGCTGTAAAGTACAGCGGCAGCAACTTAGAAAAATCCTTATTATTATTAACAAGTCAAAACCTCCCACGATCATCCCATCTAACACGCGGCCGCTACCCAAAGTTAAAAATTAAAAAACAAACAAATAAATAAATAAATAAATATATGTGTGTGTTTTCAAATTGACTTCCATATTTCAACTAACATTTTTTTTTTTTTTGGGAGAAGTTTCAACTAACATTTTATAGCAGTATAATTAACCTCCCCCCGTTTCAGAGTTTATCTAAACACACAATTTCCTTCTTATTGTTTAGCCTAAATTACGACGCCTTTTGGCTTGAAACGAAGCATGCTGCTTCCCATGTTCATTTCTCCACTTTTTGCTGCCGCCATGATGCCAAGAAATGTGATGGCCCAAAACTGTGGTTGTGCTGCAGCCGATTTTCCCACTACAAACCAAATCTAAAAATTAAATTTTTTGGCTACCAGATTTTTGCCCTATTGAAGAAAATGACGGTCCCGCAAAGGACTATTGTGATGAAGAAAACAAATATCCGTGCAATCTAAGCAAAGGTTACCACGGCCGTGGACCAATTCGGGCCATTAATGGTGCACTTGATAGTTGAACCTGATGGTGGAAATGTTATGACAAAAGTTCTTTGATGATAACCATCACTTATAATTTAGGAATATTCATGTTGTATCACAAAGACTCAATAATAAATTATGCGGAAGTATACCTGAATTCATAATACAGAATTACTCTCTAGAGTTGTGTGGTTGGCCTTCCAGATCAACACGTTTTCCTAGAGAATCCTTTAAGTTTTTTACTGGGCTCTCTCTAATGATGACATGTCAGTAGAGAATAGAAGAATATGTGTAACTTGGGAACCATGACCACTTATACAGATAATTTTTTCCTGTTGTTAGTAAGTATTCCTAATTCTGCCCATCGTAAAATTAGAATACATTAGGTCTTTACACGTTAAAAGCCCACACCCTATTAGATACATTAAAGATCATAATACCAAAAACCTAAATAGATCACTTTTAATTGGGCTTAACCTTATTTGACAGTCTGTAATACATAATTATTCACATATAAGCCCAATGTTGGATTAAAGATCTAACAATACTGGATTAAAAATCCAACAATCTCTCACTTGGACTATATGTGTAATCTTATAATTATGTTTTGCAAAAATAACTGTATGAGCTTAACCTTATTGTCGTTACCGAAATGTATATATATAACCAATTCGGTCCATCAATCATGCCAACATAGGATCAAAGCAGCCTTTGTTACAGCTATCATAACTCGACCCATCAATGATTACTATGTCAATACAATTGAATGACATGGATTATGATGTGGATGTGCAGCATGGAAATTTCATGCAATATGATCTTAACATGCCTATTTCCAACTGGTCCACCTTAAACCTTAGTAAGATCAACCATGCTAAAATCAAAGTGTGAATAAACGAAAACTTTATTTCTGCAGAAAATAACCTTAAATATCCATAAACTGAAATAACTGAAAATGTCTATAACATAAGAGCATCTAACATTACAAACTCCCACTAAAATTGAATATCCTTTAATGACATGGCAGCCATACGAGCAACATGCTAATGAAATGTTTTGGGTGGCAGTCCCTTAGTAAGCGGATTCGCAATCATAGAGTTTGTATCGATGTGCTCTATAGACAATTGTCCACTCTGAACTCTTTCTTTAACAACTAGGAACTTGATGTCTATATACTTTGATTGATTTCATCAAGCTCTTGTTGTTATTGGAATACAGCACTGCTGACTTGTTGTCACAAAATAATCTGAGTGGTCTATTAATAACATCTACTATACGTAGTCCCGTGACAAAATTTCGTAGCCATATTCCGTGATAGGATGCCTCATAATATGCTATGAACTCTGCTGCCATAGTGGAAGAGGTTATAAGAGACTGTTTAGCACTCTTCTAGGAGACGGTACCCCCAGCTAGCAGATAGATGTAACCCAAAATAGATTTCATACTATCTTGGCATCCAGCAAAATCGGAGTCAGTATACCCAACGATCTCAAGTTGATCTCAGTATAGTCTTTTGTTCTCTACAAGTACCACATTATCCAGTTGGTTGCTTTTCAATGGTCTACTCCTAGATTACTTAAATATCGGCAAAACATTCCAGTAACGTATGCAATATCCGGTTGCGTACAATCCTGAGCATACATCATACTTCATACCGCTGACACATAGGGAATATTCTGCATTTCTTTTTCTTTTTTTGTGATAATTCAAGAATATCTCGGGAGTAATCCCCAGTATATTTGTGTGCCTAATACAAAAGAGGCGTCACAAAGATCTTTCATCTCAAAATTCTTGGCTAGAAATCTCTTGGTATTGTGCAATAAGCATCTATTGCTGCTGGCAAGCAAAATGTCATCGACATATAAAACTAGAAAAATATACTTGCTCCCACAGAACTTATGGTATGTGCAATCGTCGACCAAACTCATCTGAAAATCGAATGAGATAATCGCATGATGAAACTTAAAATAGCATTGTCGAGATGCTTGTTTGAGCCTATAGATGGATTTCTTAAGTTTGCAGACCATATTCTTTGAGTCTCCTGACACAAAATTTTTTAGCTGCAGCACATAAATTGTTTCATTAATGTCACCATTGAGAAACACTTTCTTAACATCCATCTGATGTAACTCAAGATCGAAATGCATTACTAATGTTATTATAATCCTGAAAAAGTCTTTCGAAAAAACTAGAGAGAAAGTCTCTTTTTAGTCGATGTCTTCTTTCTGTGTAAAGTCTTTTGCGACAAGACGCGCTTTATACCGCTCCACATTACCTTTCAAATCATTCTCAGTCTTAAATATTCATTTGCAACCAATAGATTTCGCACCTTCTAGCAATGGGACAAGATCCCATACATCATTGTCATTCATAGACTTCATCTCCTCATTCATGGCATTAATCTGCTTCTGAGAGTTAGAGTTTTCCATGGCTTGACGGAAATTGATTGGATCATCTTCCATCATGCCGATGTCTACCTCATGTTCTTGGAGAAATACAATGCAGTCTTCTAGCACTGCACTTCTCATTTCTCTAGTGGATCTCCTTAATGACATAGGTTCTTGAGTTGATAGAGTTTGTTCTTCTTAAACAACTCCTTGTATGGGAGGTTCTCCAATATTATCTTGATTTGTTGTGTCCTGAAAAAAATTAGGAATGAGACCCTAGTCAATGCCAATGACACCTATAGAAATATCAACATATTCCTCTTCAAAGATCAAGTCTCTAACTGTATCTCCCCCCGCATATTCTACATCCTCAAAGAACCAAGCATTTCTTGATTCAAAGATCGATTTATTCGTGGGATCATAAAACTTGCACCCCCTGAATCGTTTAGAGTATCCAATAAAATAGCAACTCACCGTCCTAGAGTCTAGTTTCTTCTCATTAGGCCTATAAGGCCTTGCCTTAGCTGAACATTCCCAAACCTATAGCTACTTTAGACTAGGTTTTTTGCTTGTCCAAAGCTCATAAGAGGTCTTGGCAGCCGCTTTAGTTGGAAACCTATTAAAGATATATGTTGTAGTCTTAATTGCTTCTCCCTAGAGTAATTCTGGTAAGGTAGAATGACAAATCATACTCCTCACCATGTCTTTAAGCGTCCTATTTCGTCTTTCAGCAACACCATTTATAGTAGACGAGCCCAGCATAGTGTACTATGGGACGATACCGCAATCCTCTAGGAATTTAGTAGACAGTCTTGGACATTATTTACCTGAACCGTAATATCTGCCATAGTATTCACCACCATAGTTAAATCTGATGTTTTTAATTCTTTTGCCGAGTTGGTTCTCAACTTCAGCTTTAAAATTTTTGAACATATCTAAAGACTGTGACTTTTCATGGAGGAGATATATGTAGCCATATCTAGAAAAGTTGTTTATGAATGTCATAAAATATTGTTGACCATTCTAAGCAGCTGTAGAGAATGGCCCACAAATGCCTGTATGTATGAGTTTTAAGACGTTTAAAGTTCTACTGGCTTCAAATCTCCTTTTATTGGTTTGTTTCCCCTTGATACAGTTAACACAGATATCCAAATCTATAAAATCTAAGGGGCCGAGAATTTCATTTGACACAAGTCTCTCTATTCTCCATTTGGGGATATAACCCAATCTCCTATGTCATAACGCAGCCGAATTCTCATTGGTTAATTTTCTCTTTAAACCCCGTATACTTAATTACAGGGATTCATTAAATGAAGCAATCGTATCAAGCACATAAAGATTATCATCACCCAACAAATAGCCGGAACCAACTAATTTTGACTCATGAAACAAACTAAATTTTTCATTCCCTAATGAACAAGAATAACCAAATTTGTTCAAAGCAGAAATAGAAATTAAATTCCGTCGAAAAGATGAGATAACAAATGTTTCATCAAGATACAAAATAAAATCTGGTCTTTAATAATAATATATATTTTCCAATTGCTTCAACTTCAATTGTCTTGCCCTCACCCATATAGATATATATTTCATCATCACTGAATTTTCAGCAATTCAGGCAACCCTGCATAGACACATTGATGTGAGTGGTTGTATCAGAATCTATCCACCATGTGTGTTTAGGTATCGAAGTTAAATTAACCTCAAAACAAACCAAACTAAAAAGCATACCTTTTTTAGCACGCCATGCGTGATAATTAGTGCAATGCTTCTTCTTATGCCCTTCAGCTCCACAGAAGAAACAACCAGTACCTTCTTGATCACCAGGTTTTTTTTGTTATTTTTTTGAGGAGTTGTATGTGCTGCTTCCTTAACCTTCTTCCTTTTCTTGCCTTTGTCCTTGCCCTTATAGGTAGAGGCAAGGTAAGGACTTTCTGTCTTATCTTTCTTAAGTTTATCCTCTTCCTGAACACAGTGTGATATGAGCTCATTCAGAAATCAAGTCTCTTTCTGATAGTTAGAGCTCACCTTAAACTGGTTAAACTGTGTTGGTTAGAATATTAAAACCAAATGCACTAGCAAGTCCTTAGAGAGTTCAAGCCTAAGTGCTCTTAGCTTAGAAGTAAGATGAGATATCTTCGTGATGTATTCTCTAATATTGTCTTTACCTATATGCCTAATTGAAATTAGGCTTGTCAAGAGTATATCAATTTCAGTCTTTTCGTTCTTGACAAATCTCTGCTCAATCTGTGCAAAGAACTCTTTAGTCGTAGTTGCTTTTTCAATTATTAAGCCCCTGAATGCTTCCGGAATGGTCTTCTTCATGATTATGATGCATATGCGATTTGATCTCCCCCACATTTCTATTTTTCTTTTATCACCAGGGGTACTCTCATCCATAAGAGATATGGAAGAATCAACCCTTAACGCAAGATTAAGATCCATAATTGCAAGAACTATTGAAAGGTTCTCGTGCCATGACTTAAAGTTAGAGTCATTTAGCATAGGAATGGAATTGACGTTGGCAAAAATATTAGCAGCAGACATAATTGAATAAAGAAGAACAAACAAGCAAACAAAACAAGCTCATATTAGTTTTAAAACAAAAATAAATTAAAAAAAAGTAAACCCCATCTCAAGATACCGGACACTCTATTAATATCTCATCTTTGGACAAAGTATTAACTTGTAAGCGATATCTTGGTGTAGTAATCAAACACTAATAATAAAAACATGTCAAACAATAAACCTTCTTTTGGGCTGATTTATTGTTCACATGTAAAACTGAATAATCATCACGTGTTTATTACCACATGTGCACATGTAATTCTATTAAACATGGACCTTCCTTTGGGTCAATTGATATTCATGAAAATTACATCTACAGAACATTTTATATTCTAAAATAAATTAATTTTCATAACAGAGATCACTTTGGTGACATATTATTTTAATTAATTTATCTCAAAATATATATAGACCTACTAATATTTGAATTTAAAATTGTACAAAAAATTACCAAAAATTAAAATTAAATAAATTCATGTCAAAGTCAAAATTTGACCAATCAACGGTCAATGGTCAACTATTGACAAGCAAACTTTGACCATTTCTGAATTAGACCAGTTCAGGTTGAACCAAACCGGTCTTAAACCAACCCGAAATTTTGAACACCCTTTTTCTTTTTTTCCTTCTTCTTCTTCTTTGAGCGGCGACCATAGCCACCGCTTTTAGCCAAGCCGTTGCAACCTAGTGGCAGCGACTTCCTTGCTGATGCGACCTGTTGGCCGTGCATTTCCCCGCTAGCAAAACAGCCGTCTCCCTTTTTTTTTTTTTTTTTTAAGTTCTTGATGCTAGGCCCGCTGCTTTTACTTAATCCGCCGTAGGTGCTTGCTAGCACGGCCAGACGGTCGTGTCTCTCCCCAACGCTGACGGTGACTGGGCTACTGTCAGCTTGAATATCTTTACACTAAAACTTTTTTTTTAACCCAAATTTGCAAAAAAAATTAAGAAAAAAATCAAATTCCATATTTATAATATTTTGCAATACCAAAAACAACCAAAAGAGATTTGTTCTCAAATTCATAAAGTTTAATGATTTCGGTATTATTAAATTTGAGAAAACCAGAGATTTAATCATTAATTAAAATTAAATTTGATTCTCAATCATTCTACATGAAGAGGCTCTGATACCACTTATTATGATAAAAATCATTTGGTTAAAACCATCACCTATAACTTAGGAATATTCATGTTATATCATCAAGAATCAATAATAAATTATGCGGAAGCGTACCTGAATCTGTAATGCTGAATTGCTCTCTAGGGTTGTGTGGTTGGCCCTCCAGATCAACACGTTTTCTTAGAGAATCCTTTAAGTTTCTCACTGCTTTCTTTCTCTAATGATGGGATATCAGTAGAGAATAGAAAAATATGTGTGATCTGAGGACCATTGCCACTTATATAGACAACTTTTTCCTGTTGTCATTAAGTATTCCTAATTCTACCCATCATAGAATTAGAATACCATTAGGTCTTTACACATTAAAGGCCCACACCTTATTAGATACATTAAAGGTCATAGTACCAAAAATCTAAATAGATCACTTTTAATTGGGCTTAACCTTATTTGACAGTCTGGAATACATAATTATTTATTTATAAGCCCAACGTTGGATGAAGGATCCAACAATGCTGGATTAAAAATCCAATATGAAACCCTAGCACTGTTGAGTCTTATATTACATACTTCCCTGAGTACTGCAGCCAATTGGGAGTTTTTCTACTGAAGATAATCTCACTTGTTAGGATCAACGAAGAAATTAAAGAGAGAGAACTCCATATTTCAATTTTTATTTTTATGTCATCTTGTGCTTATATATACTACTACCTCTGTATTTTGGTATTCCAATAAATTTGTACTTAGGCAATTATGGTATTACGTGTGTTTATTTTTCGTTTAATGTAATTACCAATTTAGCTTGCAATTTTGTCTATTCTGAATGACCTCATTGGGCTATTGTATAGCATGAATATTAAGGATTTTCTAAAAGACTGAAAAAAATGAATAGAGATTAAAGGAGAAGTGAATGCTAGCTATCAGAACACCAAGATCTTTGCTTGTGCCAGAGTTCTTAACTAGCTAAGTACTTTTGCAGTACGTGGATCGATCTCAACTGATGTGGTTGCTGAGTTCCTAACTCGCTAGGTTGTAGTTCAGTACAGGGATCGATCTCAACTGATGTGGCTACTGACTTCTAACTACAGCACGATCACTTAATTCATTCACAAATATTAATGAAAATTAATAACTTAAAAAATATAGTAGTTGCAAAGTCAGCAGCTATATTATTTGAGAGCCAAATACCTGGGATATTTTACTTGGTAAATGTTATATTAGTTTGCTTGAAAATAAGACTCTAAATCCCAAACCGAGGTGATTCCTATGCTATGATCATCTTAATTAGTGACTGATCGATGTTTTGCCTAGTGAGAAGCGGAGATATTCAACCCCTACTTAATTTTTTTTTTCAATTTATACCACAATTAATTTCTAATTTACCCTTAATATTCTTCAGATGTTATGTCTCCAAAACCAAAGAAAATCTCTTACCACAAAGCTAAAATCCTCCGTTACAAAAAATCAATCCAATTATATATATTCTAAGGCATGCAGTTGGTAGTGGTAAAACCTTTTAGCCATATGTACAGTATATTTTCATAGCAGCTTCCTCCAACATTATGTTTAACAAGATCACACTGCACCAATGTTACGAAAAATTATGCTTTCTCTTACATCCATAATTAACGAGAGGACAATAAATATAAAGAGTGTATGCCGTGCGTAAAATAACAGCAACAAATTTTATACATTTCCTCGAACGTGTCCTTTTGTTAAGTTTCTGTAAGGATAAAATTGTGGGCTTAGTGTAATACTTGGTCTTTAATGGGCTTAGTATAAGATTGGTCTGCAATGCATTTTGGGTTGATAGTTGGGCCCTCAATATTGGACCCTGATACCTCAAGGCGAATGTATGAAGAGCGGTGATGTTTGACGCCCTTAATTTATTTCACTAGTCCCACTTTTTATACTATTTATTCTAGTATTAGTCTGATTGAAAAATAAGAAATAATTAAAAAATATTTTTTTCTTCTCTCTCAATCTTTCAATAGATTAACTTCCAATCTCTCTCATTTTTTTTAATTGATTCAAAAGTTGAATCAAATATTAATTCTTAATCAAATCTCAAATTAAAGTTAAACAAAATCTTGTATTATCACACACTGCAAAACCAATATCATTAATAACAACAAGACCTGCCTCTTTTTCATAAAATTTAATAAAACCCAATATCAAAACTCATCATATGTTGGTGGAAGTGATGGATTGATAGTGCAAAAGGTAGGTGGTGATGATGAACTTGTTGTGATGGTGAATTTTTGTTAATGAAGATAAGTGATAGGGTTAATGGTTATGTTGGAGAGAGGGGGGTTTCGCGGATGGAGAATAAATCCTCTGACAACACCCTTTTGGCCTCAACCCCAACATGGCTCAATATAGCCATTGAGAAAAAACAAACAAACAAATAATATAATTTCTTGTACATGTCACCATGCATGCATGCGTGCATAGGCCTTCATGACTTTCTATCAGTAGCTACATTACTTGAGATCCAAATATGTATTTGGATATACTCAGTGACTGCAACATTATGTTTTATTCAATTATTTCTTATTTATTGTGGATAAGTATAAATTGTTCTAATTATTTAATTATTTTTCACATATTATGGACAAGTATAAATCATTCTAATTATTTAATTATTTCTCATATATTATGGTCCAATAATGTTTGGGAGCCTAACATTTGCGTCACAACTTTAATTCCAATACTATGTGTCACTCATTTATTTGATGATGGATTTCATAATTAGTAATATTACTTAATTACCATCCAATTAATGAATGCCACATCAGTTAAGACTCAAATTATGGCTTATAATGTGGAATACCTAGCATTGCTCATTATGGTCAAATAGTAATTTTGATAGACCCATTTATTATGTGATCAAATATTGTGTTAATGAATTTAATTGTGTTACACCTTATATAGTAATCTGTTATGAACAAGTATATAATAGGACAAGTAATTTTGTAACTAATACATGAGGTACACTCAGCCAGGTATATAAATAACTTTTAGCTCATTGAGACTTATCATGCATCATTTGTGCTTGGGCAAGAGTGTGGTCACTCTCATTTTTATCTCGTCCTCGTTCTTATTTTGCTTGGATTTGGCGTGTGTAATTCCAAGCTTGGATCAAAGTAGCAACTTCTAGATTTGGATCAACTTGCAAGGCTGAGAGAGGAGCTATAACAGGAGCTTGGCAGTATGCTTGGCCATGACAAATCAAGGTGGTAAATCTTATCCCTTTTTTTTAGCATGTGTTTGTTTGGAATTACAAAATCATGAGTTTAAGTCTAAAGATTTTACAGAACGTTATTCTTTAAAAAAAATAACACTCTAAGTCATACACTAAATTGATTCTTGTGATCACCTTAATTAGGGCTCATTTAGGATTGAGGTTGAAACTCAATAAACTGCATATATAGAGAAATATATGAGTCAAAAGTGTAAACATATGAGTACTACAACCAATTGAGAGTTTCTACTGAAGATAATCTCACTTGTTAAGATCATCATAGAAATTTGAGTGACCAAAATCAGAAAAAAAAAAAAAAAAAACCAAATCATCAATAATAGGTGATTTATATAAATAATAAATCTATTAGCTGAAATTCTATAACTTTCCGAATAATATCTGCACAACGAGAAGGTTGTAGAAGAATTATAAATAATGCACAATCCCTGTTCTGAACCTTTTTAAATAATAAAACATAAAAATTATCTTTAATCCTATTGGATATTTGTTTAGATCAAACAGTTTTGCATGATTGCTCTGCAAGTTAGAGAGTTTGTTCAGCATGTTTGAATGTTTGTGGGTGGTAAATTATCATTTAACCCAATATATGCATGTTTGGGGGGGGGGGGGGGGGAGAAAAACACTCAAAGGACCATGTTATGGGGAGACAGAAGAAAAAGGCATCATTCAGAGTCTGCAGAATTTTAATATTTCAAATAGAAATTTAGCATGAACGACCTTCAACTACTTGAAGAAGAAAGAACAGCAAGATTCAGAAGAAACAAAACACAAGACACCAAAGAAACAGGACATCAAGCCATCATTATCAAGACTTTGAATGACTAATTTCTACGTCAAGATATCAATCAACGTGTACAATCTCCTACTCACTGCCAAGATATCAAGATGTATGCTCAGGCAACACAACATCAAGGCTAAAAGATTTCATAGAAGTCTAAACAGAAACTTACAGCTAAAGCAGATACGATTGTATTTGTCAGTACTGAATTAAAGAGAGAACTTTCGGCTTTCAATTTTCATTTGTATGTTATCTTGTTCTTATTATCTCAGTTGTATAATTAAGAGATTTGAGTTTTACAATAAATCAAATAACTTCGTACTTAATACATATGAAGCCTACATAAAATAGGATAAGAAAGAAAATAAATGGTATAATTCTTATCTACTGTATATATATTGGAGGTAATATATACAATTTGTCAATATACAGTATTATAGGTTTATTTTCATTTAATGTAATGACCAATTTAACTTATGATTTCGTAACATAAATGCATATTTAACACAGCGCATCAGGTTGTTGTTAGCATATACACAAAGGAATTTCTCAGAGAGTACGACAAAAATAAATAAAAGAGGTTAATGCTCAGAAACCACCCAAGAGTTTTTTTTTTTTTTTTCCCCTTGTGTTAGAGATCATAACTAGAATATTTTTGAGTATATGGATCGATCTCAAGTAATGTGGCTGCTTATTTTGGACTGCTACTACATTTTTTAATCCAATAGTAAAAATGAAAAACTTAAGGAATGAACTTGTAGTAGAATAAATATTCATTCAGTTCATATATTTTGAGTTAAGCGTCCATTTAGTCCTTTCATTTTAAAAATGTCAAAAGACACCCTTACTAGTAAATATATTTACTCATGCCTTACTTTTTATTTGCTTCTACAATAACACCCTTACAACAGTATTATTGGAGATATTAATTAAAAGAAAAAATTCTGAATTTATCAAATTAGTCTTAAAGGTAAAATAAAAATTACTCTAAATATTTTTGTTGTTATTTTACTTTTAGGATTAATTAGGTAAATTAATTTTCTATAAAAAAAATTTAGTAAGACTATTGCAAAAGTATAAAACATTGCTTTAAACTAGCTGACGTTAATTTATTTATAAATGGTTATTAGCAAGATTATTACAATGGTAAAAAAGAAATACTAGTTTATTTACAATGGTACAAAAAATACTAGTTGTTCAGACTGTTATTTATTTCTTAATTTGCTAATTAATCTTTTTATAAATAAAAAATTAATGCGAAGAATATTATTGCAAAATTATTATTATAAAAGCTAAGAAAACATTAGGGTAAGATTGTAATATGTTTAGTAATAAGGGTGTCTTAAGATATTTTTCAAAATATAAGTATTAATGGATACTTAAGTTAAAATATAAAAACTAAATAAGTATTTACCGATAGTAGTAACATTATTCTCCTCGAAAAAACTATAAATGCAAATCAAGGTGATTCTTTTTATATCTTAATTAGTGACTAAATCACCGCTAATGATATGCGAAGATATTCAACCATGCTTAGTATTTCATCAAACCCTATTTATAAACATACCATTAAAAAAAATTTTAAAAAAAGGGCACCATTAAGATTTTTTATTAAATTAAATTTTTTAATATTATCCCTATTTAGTTCCCAATATACCGTTAATATTCTTCAGATCTTATCTGTCCAAGGCCCAATAAAATGTCTTGCCGCAAAGCTAACATCCTTGCTACAGAAAAAATAAATAAATAAATAAATAAAACTATTCAAAGGCAGCATCTAATTGTAGAATCTTCAGCAGTAAGATTACATAACATTTTGTGTAGGGTTGGTGAAAAAACTCGAGCTGGTTCGGTCTAGACCTGCGGGCTTGAGGTTCGGCCCGCATCATAAAATCATGAATATGGACCCAAAATTTTAAAGCCCGCTCCGAGTGGGTCTAGTTAAGGGCTGTTGCAAAAAGCCCAGGCTTTTATAAATTCAAAAAAAAATCAAATTAAAAAATCCTTTCTAATTGAAAGATTTAAATCCCTTGTTCCATTTCGGATTAACATCATTTTTAATAAACATGAGTCTTGAGTTTCTACATAAATTACAATGCATAAACATAATTAATATCTGAAAAATAAATAATTTTAATTTACAATAATAAATAATAAGAAGAAGAGAAAAGAAATGAAGAAAAAGAAATGCAAATATTTGCTTAGAGGTGACTGGCCTAGGCCCATTCAAGAGAGCAATTAATTTTTTTTATTTAATAATAATAATCATCTTAATTTAAGCCTTTTTTTACACTTATAGCTTAATTAAAAATTTATTCAACAAAATTATTGAAGGCCCAAGCCCAACTTGAGCCCATGTCTATTCCAGTTGGACAGACTTTCACAGGGCTTGGAACCCTGAACCTAGTATCAATTATATGGGCTTGGGCCTAGACTTGAGAAAGCCCAGTCCAAATCCACAAATTGCCAACTCTAATTCTGTATTTAAGTTTTTTTTTTTTTTTTTTTTGAGAACATTCTGTATCTAAGACTAAGCTACAAAAGTATAATCTTGCTAAAAGAGCTTAAACAAAATTAATTAAACCAAAAGACGAATTCAAAGACAAATTCGTGCATAGGGAAATTGCCAAGAGAAACCCTAAAACTTAAGAAAATAAAGAAAATAAAATTATGCTTTTTTTTGCATCCATGATTAACAAGAGGACCATAAATATAAAGAGTGGATCCGTGCGCACAGGTAACTGTATGTTTCTGGGAATTGGTCCTTTTTTGTAATTTTGGTGAGAATAAAATTGAAAATCAGTGTGGTGAGTGGGGTCTCATGCGCCAGTCGCTAAAGAGGGGAGATGGGCTTTAAGTGGGCTTAGCAAAAAGAATGGGTCTTCAATGCATTGGGAGGAGTGATTTTATTAGCCTCTATTTTCTTTTAAAAAAAAATTAACGTGAAATGACTAAAATATTTATCAACATAACTTAATTTTTAAATTTTATTATTTCTTTTCTCTCTCCTCTCCCTTCTTTACTAACATTCTATGATTAAAAATTCATAAAAACTCCACATCTTTCGATCGTAGCTTTTCCTTGATTCTCATGAATGATTTTCACAATATTGTACCTAAATTTTTTTATCATGTTTATGCATGGTCAAGCTTAAGCTTGTGCTTATAATCGATTATAGCCAATGATTAAGTGGACTGCACTTTCATGGTTTAGTTTGATACTTAAGTGACTCAAACAAGATGATCATTATCAAATATTTGAATTCCACATATTAAAACTTTGAAACCAATTTTGCTTCGTAAGCTGATTCAATCATGCAACAAGAAACAAAAGTATGGTGACATTGCTGGCATTAAATTGCTGAATAAGGGGTGTTAGAAAAAGAAATTGATGAAAGAAATCGATGAATGAGTGTAATTTTATAAATGAATCAACTTAGTTACGAAGTGCGGGCTAATAAGATTATCTACGGGGGTTACTTACTACCACTCATGCACTTGGTTTGATATTGAAAGTTCTATTGGTGGGCTCTTCACCATTAGACCCCCGTTCGTCAGGGAAACACAAAATAAATGGAATAATTGAGAGTATCGAAATATTGTGTAATATTAGAAGATAAAAATATTGTGTAATAAAGTTTATAATTATTAAAGAATAAACTATGAGTGTTTAGTAATCACTGGTATGTGAGGCACAATATATAATTTTTTATTTAAAAAACGGATGAATTATAAAAATAAAAATGATGACACAGCAACTGTGCTAAGTAGCATGAACAAACGGCTGAAATCCTGTAAGCTAGTCTCTCACATTAGTTATTATTAACTTTCTTAACTATTATATTGTATCTAATTAATTAAAGTGCGATTGGATCTCGTGCTACGAGATAAACATGATTCAAATCGCACTAACACGGCTAGATTAATTTATATATATTGATGTAATATATATCTAAAAAATTTAAAAATAATAAATTATTTCTCAACCAAATTTTACAGCAAAAAATGATTATTTTGTGAGATGAGTTTTCTATGTTAAATTAAAAGGACTTAAATGTTCAGCGTGCTTATTACTAGAGTTCGTTCTACTCAAAAGAACATGAAAAAATAAAACAATTCATATTCCTACTCAAAAGGCTCATTAATTATGATCCCCTAATTTGATGTAAATTTTTTTAATTCAATAAAATCAGTCACACTGTCATGATTCATTAAATGTTATTTAAAAAAAAAGTAGAAGAAAATGCATCGGTGGTAATTGATTCAACTAATAAAGTCACATCTAGTTATCTATATATATATATATATATAAAGCAATAATTTTTCAGGAAGAGCTTTTGAGAATGCAATTCAATAACCCATTCGAAACAAATCATATATATCTTGACTAATAAGCATGAAAACATAACTGTGTGAAATGGATTATGTTCGAACTTCCTAAATGAAAGATCATCAAAATCCACGGAAATAAAGTCGTAATCCCGCTCAACGGAAATAAGTCGTAATCCCGCTCATTGGACACTTTTTCTTTTGTCCTACATCTTGCATTTTTGACGATGATAAACCGATAAACTGAACCAGAAAGTCAAAGAAATTAGCATTTGCATTTGCAATTAATTTTAGTGGGGCTGACGATGCCACTACATTATTTTCTAGAAAAAGACACGAAGTTAATGGACTGAATTTGGATTTTCGATCATGGTTCAATTTTGAGTTCTTTCCTTAATTGGTCAATTTATATGTTTCAATATTTTGATTGGAATAACTCAACGTAATTGATCTTAATCAAAGATGACCTTACGTTATTTAGTTTAATAATTGAAGTTTTAGACAGACTGTTGATGCATTTATTAGTAAATTGTGTAATTGACTATGTAATGTCATCTTTAGATGAATAAAAAAGAGTATTGTCCATAGTATAAATATGTAAACCTTTCATGCAATTTGTCCTTTATTCTTTTGAAAATTCGAATAAAAAAAGAAGATTCCGATACGTTAGTTATAAAAAGTTAATAATCAGAAATTTAAAATCCGCAAACAATATAATAAACTTTCCAATCATAAAGCAAATAATTAAAAATGATTTAACGCAAATAACCAAATACTAAAGTACGAATAAAAGTTTGAACTTAGAACCACTTGCGTAGACTCATTCTCTTGTATTAAATATGAAAAGCCATGACCCACAAATATTAAAGAGTCAAAGTCTTCCACAATCTCCCCACCCCACACGCCATTACAAGAAACTCTGCATGTTCAAATTGAGTTTCCATTTTTCTGCTAACATTTTGCAGCACTATAAATAATCTACTCCACTTTCAGACTTTCTCAAAACACACAACAATTTTCCTTCTTCTTCTTCTTCAGCCTAAACTTTATCCATAAACAATGGCGCCCTCTAGCTTGAAACAAAGTATGCAAATTCCCTTGTTCATTGCTCTTCTTTCTGCTGCAGCAATGATGCCGAGAAGTGCAATGGCCCAGAACTGTGGCTGTGCTGCAGGCTTGTGCTGCAGCCGGTGGGGTTTTTGCGGCACCGGCGATGATTACTGTGGTACAGGGTGCCAACAGGGGCCATGCAATCCCCCGCCACCCACCAATGATGTGTCGGTGGCCGATATCGTGACACCGGAATTCTTTAACGGGATACTAAACCAAGCTGATGCAAGTTGTGTAGGGAAGAACTTTTATTCACGATCAGCTTTTCTTGATGCCCTTGGTTCCTTCTCTCAGTTCGGAAGAATTGGCACGGAGGAGAATTCTAGGCGTGAAATTGCAGCTTTCTTTGCTCATGTTACACATGAAACTGGACGTAAGAATTCATTCTTTCACCCTTTCTTTTTTTTCAGTTGGATAATTCAAATGCATAAAAAATTATCAAATCCTTTTTTTCAGTAAATTAATCATTTCACTTTCATGTTTCAAAACACGTCAAAACCTTCTTCTACTGAAAAGGATTTTGTTGACTTCCAATTTCTTTTTGTGATTTTTAATATTTTTCCGTATAATCAGACTTATGATCAGTTTTTTATTATTATTAATTGCTAACCTTTCTAAAGTGTTTGCCAATAGTAAATTAATAAAAAATTCTAATTGCAAACATATACATTTTACAATGGTGTAAATGACTTTCACAATATCACGAAGTAATTTACAATTTAAATCGATGTAAATGCACATGAAAATTTGTTGGATATTTTCATTCGTTGGATATCTACACGAGAGAAATACTTCAAATTAATAATAATTATAAGTTATTACTTTAGTGATAAAATAATAAATAATTTGAAAAGGTTGAATGTTGACATTTTTTAAAAATCAAAATTGATGGGTTTTGAAATATGAATGTTAAATGATTAATTTTTAACAGATTGTTTTTTTCATTTTCCCAATATAAGCTAGTTTTTTTGTCTGTCAGATTTTTGCCATATTGAAGAAATAGATGGTCCCTCAAAGGATTACTGTGATGAAGAAAACACTCAATATCCGTGCAATCCAAGCAAAGGTTACTATGGCCGGGGACCAATTCAACTATCTTGGAATTACAATTACGGGCCAGCCGGAAACAGCATTGGCTTCGACGGATTAAACGCACCGGAAACTGTTGCCAATGACCCAGTTATATCATTCAAGACTGCTTTATGGTACTGGACAAACAATGTCCAATCTGTAATGAACCAAGGATTTGGGGCAACCATTCGGGCCATTAACGGCGCACTTGAATGTGATGGTGGAAACCCTAGCACTGTTCAGGCTCGTATTAGGTATTTCACTGAGTACTGCAGCCAATTGGGAGTTTCGACTGGAGATAATCTTACATGTTGAGTTATGATACAACATAGAAATTAAGGAGATCATCCGATACCCTTTAAACTTAATTAGAAGATGTTTCTAGAATGCAATTCAATTGCCATTTTGAAACAATTCATAAATATCGTGATTATTAATAAACATGAAAACGTATTTGTGTGAAATGGCTTATGTTACAGGACAAAACTATGGTAACACTGTTGCACGGTATCCCTCTTTGGTCTATTGTTTTTGGAAACTCTACTATGTTTTTTACTGATACAATTTATTTATAAGTATTGATAATTTCATTTTCCATTCTTCTTTTACTCTGGAATGGTAAAATATTTGTATGGCAATTGTGATGCCATGGCATTGAATATTTACATTGACTCCGTCTAAAACGTAATAAATCAATTAAAATAACAAATTAAATCCATCAACAAAAAGACAAAGCAGGGATACCATGCAACAGTTGCACCGAGTACCGCAACAGTGCAGCCAATTGGAATTTTCTAGAAATTGAAATCTTCCAATTCACTTTTAATTTGAAAAGATGTTTCTGAGAATGGGATCAATTACCATACAAGACAGATTATTTATATCTTGCTTATAGCAGACATGAATAACATATTTGTGTGAAATGGATTAATCTCGAACCTTCGAAACCAAAGAGTTGTATGCTCATAAAAATCAACGAAAACAAGTCGTAATCCCCATTTGACACTTTTTTTTTCTCCTACAACTTGCATTTTTCAAAATGATTAATTGGATCACAAAGACAGAAAATTTGACAATTTTTTTTTCTTGTTTGTGTGGGGTGGGTCGGGGGATTGGGGAAGAAAAAAAGTTAATGGACTAAGATGTCCCTGAGGATACGTTTGGGATATTAATCTTCCTTTACGAAGACGTCTAAAAAAAATTTAAAAAAAAAATGTTACTCTTCACTTGTACACTACTATATTTTTTAGTACTTAATTAACTCAAAAGATATGTAATTAATTTTTTTAGAAAGAGTTTTAAGAACTTCTTTGCAGTAAAACAACGATTATCTTTATAATCAAAACCTAAAAGTGAGAAAGAACTTTCATATATTATAGTAATCAATCATACTTTCATTTAGTAGTTGATATTTTTCTCGTCTTATTTTTAGGTTGAAGATTCGAGTATTCCATATGTGTATTATGGAATATTAGCATCTAAAAGTTGATTTTCTCATTTAATAAATAGATTTTCATAATAGACTTCAACTGCTTTATATAGAGGCACATTCCCATAATTAAATATATTATATCATAGATATAACATAAAATTAAAATAGTATTGTCTATAATAAAAAAATATTTCAATGTAAGAATTTGACTTAAATTTAGATATCAATGGCTCGATTAATTGATTTTGTGACATCAAAGCTCTGTTAAAACTCAAAAAACAAAGATAAGATGGCATATCACAACTTAAGAAAGAAAGAGAGAGAACACTGACTCTGATATGCTTTCTTCCTCAAAGAGATTACACTAGCAAGAACTTTTCTATCTAGAAATCTATCTTTTTATTTTTGTTTGTCAAGTTTCTCTTAAAAAATAACTTCTACAAGTGTTTGTTCCTTGTTTTGCAAGTTTTTCTTATAAAATTTTATGGACATGACATGAGTGCCTTAGTATTATGTTGCATCTTTCATCGTGATTAGCCCAAACCAACAAAAGCCTCCACTAAACTCTACATTGTACCTTGCTGAAAGTTCAGTTGTCCAGTACAATTTTGTCTTTCTTAAAATTGCTGATGCTGCCATTTCTTGTATCTGGGCAAACTTAAAACTAATTTATTCTTAAACTTTTCCTTTGTAAAGCGAAAGAAAAAAAAAAGTGCAAAATCCTAATTATGCAATTGAGAATAAAAAAACTGTTATAGCGGCCATAGATGGAATTTTTCATCTCTCTATGAAGAATACGATTTGCAAGAATGGGGATGATTATTATTTTTTTTTTTTACTTTATCAATTTAGGTTAGAAATTAGTGTTGCTTGTATAATCGTTGAAGAAGAAGAGTAAGGTTTTCTCTCTC
Source organism: Murraya paniculata (assembly GCA_030449075.1). Taxonomy (NCBI): domain Eukaryota; kingdom Viridiplantae; phylum Streptophyta; class Magnoliopsida; order Sapindales; family Rutaceae; genus Murraya; species Murraya paniculata. Next base: position 1,027,680 of record JAEVFN010000052.1, on the reverse strand, counting down.
TTTCTTTATGAAGTTTTAATATGCCACCTCATTTTTTAATTTTTTTTAATTTTATTTGTGATGGAGTTTTAATGACATATACTCAATTATCTCGACTTTTGTATTGAACTAAATAAATGGTCAGATTTTGATATCTAGATTTAAGTCAAATTTTCAAAGTTAAAATATCTCCTCCCAATAAAAATATATACGAAATATTTCATGCAATATTTCCTTCACTCTTTCAAAAATTTGAATAAATAATTCTATTTAAATAAACTACTCCCATACGTTAGTTATAAAACGTTAATAAAAAATAAATCTAAAATCCTCTAAGATTAATACAGTAAAGTTTCCATAAGCAGATGATTAATAATGATTTTTTTTTTGAGAAAGTGATTAATAATGATTTAACACCACTAAAATTAAGGTAGCGTTTATTTTTTTATCTGAAATCTAAATGGGTTTGAATTTAGCTAAAGTCTGAATAGGTCTGAATTCCATATGTCTGACTAACATGTTTGTTTTTTCTTTTTCAATATCTGAATATAAGTGGCATCTTGTTTGTTTTTATAAATAAAAAACATCTGAAATATGATTATTTGACATTTATGTCCTTATAAAAATTATTTATACTTGTTATAAATTTTAAGAGTTAAATACGTGCACATTACAATTAAATCAAATATATGTAGAATTAGATAGTAATTGATCTTTAAATAAAAATATTATTACATTACTCCAAATGTAAAATTTAATCAAACTTATTATACTAATTAAAAAGGACAAAACATATCTTAACAAAAGAGATTCAATAGACTGTGCTTGAAGAATTTTAGTGCTAATGAAAAAGAGAACAAATAGAAAGAACAAGTTGAACGTGAATTAGAAAGAGATATAAAAGGGATTGGGTTTTACCATATGGGAAATATGTATATTTAATAGGGATTTTATTAGAATACAGTATTTATTTTTCATTCAGACTTTTTTCATTCAGATAAAAGTCACAGAACTTTACTTTTTCTATTCAGATGTAAATATCTAAAAATCAGATATAAGTTACAAAAAATAAACAAGCAAATTTAAAAGAAACATCTGAAATTAATAAATTTTCAGACTTTAAATGTTTAACAAACAAGTTCTAAGTTATACTAATAGAAGTTCTAACTGATAACCACTTGCGTTGACCTGTCTTCCATAGGATCAAAACTCACGCATTCTCTTGTATTGAATACGAAAAGCCAAAGCCACAACCAGAATATTATTATTGTTATTATTATTATTAAGTCAAAACCTCCCACGATCTTCCCATCTAACACGCCAGTACCCAAAATAAATAAATAAATAAATATGTGTGTGTTTTCAAATTGACTTCCATTTTTCAACTAACATGTCTTTTTTTTTTTTGGGGGGGGGGGGGAGTTTCAACTAACCTTTTGTAGCGGAGTTTATCTGAACACACAATTTCCTTCTTATTGTTTAGCCTAAATTACGGCGCCCTTGGCTTGAAACGAAGTATGCTGCTTCCCATGTTCATTTCTCCACTTTTTGCTGCTGCCGTGATGCCAAGAAATGTGATGGCCCAAAACTGTGGCTGTGCTGCAGCCGATTTCGCTTTTGCTGCGCCGGCGACGATTACTGTGGCACAGAGTGCCAACTAAGCTGATGCTAGTTGTGTCGGGGAAGAACTTTTATTCACGGTCAGCTTTTCTAGATGCCCTGTGTTCCTTTTCTCATTTTGGTAGAATTGGCAAGGAAAAGAATTGCAGGCGTGAAATTGCAGCTTTCTTTGCTCATGTTGCTCGTGAAACTGGACGTAAGATTTCAATTTTTTGGCTTTTTTTTTAAATTCTTCTGTAAATACAAACGCATGGAAAAATAATCAAAACCTCGATATTTTAGTAAATTAATGTTTACTGAATTTTTGACATTTTAGTAAATTATCGAAACCTCTGTTAAATTTTCATTTTTTGCGTTTTTTACTAATTTACCCCTAGGATCAGTCTTATGATTAATTTTTTATTGCTTCATTGCGACCATTTCTACAGGTAGTTGACAGTAATTGGAAACTTAAATAATTAATTAGAAGTATTATTCTATGGATAAAATGGTAAAACACACAATAAAAAGGTTGAATATTAACATTTTTTTTAATAATACAAATTTTTTGATGAGTTTTGAAATATGAATGTTAAATAATTAATTTAAAAGAAAAAGCATGTTTTTTTAATTTTTTTTATCATTTTCCCACTACAAACCAAAACTAAAAATTAAAGTTTTTGGCTTCCAGATTTTTGCTCTATTGAAGAAAACGACGGTCCCGCAAAGGACTATTGTGGTGAAGAAAACAAATATCCGTGCAATCCGAGCAAAGGTTACTGCGGCCGTGGACCAATTCGGGCCATTAATGGTGCACTTGATAGTTGAATGTGATGGTTGAAATTTTATGACAAAAGTCTTTTGGTGAAAATTATCACTTATAATTGAGAAATATTTATGTTATATTATTAAAATTTAATAATAAATTATGTAGAAGCGTACTTAAAATTATAACACTGAATTGCTCTCTAGTGTTATGTGGTTGGCCTTTCAGATTAACACGTTTTCTTAGAGAATATTTTTAAGTTTCTCACTGCTCTCTCTCTCTGATAATGGGATGTTTGTAGAGAATAAAAAGATACGTATGACCTGGGAACCATGGCCACTTATATAGATAATTTTTTCTTACTGTCATTAGGTATTCCTAATTCTACCCATCATAAAATTAGAATACATTAGGTTTCTACATATTAAAGGCTCACACCCTATTAAATACATTAAAGTCCATAATACCGAAAACCTAAATAGATCACTTTTAATTGGGCTTAATCTTATTTGATAGTCCGTAATACATAATTATTCACATATAAACCCAACATTGGATTAAGGATCCAACAATGCTAAATTAAAAATCCAACAATCTCCCACTTGGACTATATGTGTAATCTTATTATTATGATTTGTAAAAATAACTGTATGAGCTCAACCTTATTGTCATTACCGAAATGTATATATAATCAATTTGGTCCATCAATCATATCAAACATAACTGAATAGAAAACAACAAACAAACAAAACAAGCTCATATTAGTCTTAAAAGAAAAATAAATTCAAATAAGGTAAACCTCATCTTAAGATACCGGACACTCCATTAATATTTCATCTTTGGATAAAATATTAACTTATAAGTGATATCTTGGTGTAGTAATCAAACACTGATAAATCTTCTTTTGGGCTGATTTATTATTCATATGTAAAACCGAATAATTATCACGTGTTTATTACCATAGGTGCACATGTAATTCTATTAAATATAGACTTTTCTTTGGATTGATCAATATTCATGGAAATTATATGTACATAATATTTTATATTCCAAAATAAATTAATTTTCACAAGAGAGGTTACTTTGGTGACATATTGTTTCAATTAATTTATCTCAAAATATATATAAACCTACTAGTATTTGAATTTAAAATTGTACAAAAAAATTACCAAAAATAAAAAATTAAAAAAATTGAGTCAAAGTTTAACCAGCCAACGGTCAATGGTCAACTATTGACCTATCAAACTTGGACCGGTTTTGAATTAGACCGACTCGGGTTGAACCAAACCGGTCTTTAAACAAGCCCAAAATTTTGAAAACCCTAACCTTTTTTTTCTTTTTTTTTTCCTTCTTCTTCTTTGAGCGGCGACCATAGCCACTACTTCTAGCCAAGCCGCTACGACTTACTGGCCGCGACTTCCTTGCTGACACAACTTGGTGGGTGCGCCTTTCCTGGCCAGCAAAACGGCCGTCTCCTTTTTTTTTTTTTAAGTTCTTGATACTAGGCACGCTACTTTTACTTGATCCGCCGTGGGTGCTTGCTAGCACGGCCGAATGGTGACTAAGCTGCCTTCGGCTTGAATAGCTTTAAACCGAAACCTTTTTTTAGCCTAAATTTATAAAAAATTAAAAAAAAATTTAAATTACATATTTATAATATTTTGCAGTACCAGAAACAATTAAAAGCGATTTGTTCTCAAATTCAATAATTTTAATGATTCCGATATTATTAAATTTGAGAACACTAAAGATTTAATCATTAATCAAAATTAAATTTGATTCTCAATCATTCAACATGAAGAGGATCTAATACCATTTGTTATAACAAAAATCATTTGGTGAAAACCATAACCTATAACCTAGGAATATTCATGTTGTATCAACAAGACTCAATAATAAATTATGCGGAAGCATACCTGAATTCATGACATTGAATTGCTCTCTAGGGTTGTGTGGTTGGCCTTCTAAATCAATACGTTTTCCTAGAGAATATTTTAAGTTTCTCATTGCTCTCTCTATGATAATGGAATGTCAATAGAAAATAAAAATATACGTGTGACATGAAGACCATGACAACTTATATAGATAACATTTTCCTGTTGTCATTAGGTATTTTCAATTCTACCCATCATAGAATTAGAATACCGTTAGGTCTCTACACATTAAAGGCCCACACCCTATCAGATACATTAAAGGTCATGATACCGAAAACCTAAATAGATCATTTTTAATTGGGCTTAACCTTATTTGACAATCCGCAATATATAATTATTCACATATAAGTCCAACGTTAGATTAAGAGATCCAACAATGTTTGATTAAAAATCCAACAGGAAACCCTAACACTGTTGAGTCTCGGATTAGGTACTTCACCGAGTACTACAGCCAATTGGGTGTTTTTCTACTGGAGATAATCTCACTTGTTAGGATCAACGAAGAAATTAAAGAGAGAGAACTACAGATTTCAATTTTTATTTTTATGTCATCTTGTGCTTATATATACTACTACCTCTGTATTTTGGTATTCCAATAAATTTGCACTTAGTCAATTAAGGGATTACGTGTGTTTATTTTTCGTTTAATGTAATGACCAATTTAGCTTGCAATTTTGTCTATTTGGAATAACCTCATTGGGCTATTGTATAGCATGAATATTAAGGTTTTCTAAAAGACTGACAAAAATGAACAGAGATTAAAGGAGAAGTGAATGCTAGCTATCACAACACCAAGACTACATTTGGCATGCATGATTGAATTGAACTAATTATGATGACTGGACTAAATTAGTTTAGACTGGATTAGGTTGGATTATACAATACTGTATTGTGTTTGCGACAATATCAGATTGGACAATATAAATTATATTTCCATACAAAAAATATTTATCAATAGTTAAGAGTAATAATTAAAATTAGTTTAAAGGTAATTAATAAACATTAAATAGTTATTGGGTAGTCATAAATATAATAAACACATATAATTTAATAAAACGATTTAATTATGTAATTAATTTTTATCAGATATTTTAGATATATTTTACTTTATCAAAAAGTTAGCAAATAATATATATATAATTAATTAATTACTGGTATTATTAATTTTCATGATCATTTTTAATATTACATTACTGATTATTAAATTTAATACAACTAATAAATTATTAAATAGTTAATTTTATTGAAGTAAAAGTACCAATTTAATTAGACTATAAAAACAAAATAAAAAATAAATTTCTAGTAAATTATGAATAAAATAATTAATTAATTAAATTTTAAATGATAAATAAAAATAGTGTTATATATGAAAGAAATATTTCAAATGAATAATATTTTCTATTATTCTAATCCCATCTAAACCCACTTATAAATTGGGATTATTAATCCCATGATTTTTAAGGATTAAATTTAAATTTAGTCTTCCCTAATCCAATCCAAGCAAAGTTGTCAAACATAAAATAAGATATTTAATCCCAAAGTTAATCTAATCCCACACTTAATCCTAACTCCCAAACATAACTCAAGATCTTTGCTTGTGCTAGAGTTCCTAGATAGGTAGTATTGAAGTACGTCGACCGATCTGAACTGATGTGGCTGCTGAGTTCCTAATTAGCTAGGTAGTATTTTAGTACAAGGATTGATCTCAACTGATGTGGCCGCTGACTTCTAACTGCCACACGGTCACTTAATTCATTCACAAATATTAATGAAAATTAATAACATAAGAAATATAGTAGTTGCAAAGTCAGCAGCTACATTATTTGAGATCCAAATACCTGGGATATTTTACTTGGCAAATGTTACATTATTCTTCTTGAAAACAAGACTCTAAATCCCAGATCGAGGTGATTCCTATGCTATGATCATCTTAATTAGTGTATGATCGATGCTTGTGCCTAGTGAGAAGCAGAGATATTCAACCCCCACTTAATTTTTTTTTCAATTTATACCACAACCAAGAATCTTACACAAGCTAAATCCTCCGCAACAAAAAGTCAATCCAATTATATATATTCTAAGGGATGCAGTTGGTAGTGGTAGAATCTTTAGCCATACATACAGTATATTTTCATAGCAGCTTCCTCCAACATCGTGTTTAAGAAGATCACGCTGAACCTATGTTGCAAAAAATTATACTTTATTTCACATCCATAATTAACGAGAGGACAATAAATATAAAGAGTGTATTATTATGTGCGTAAAATGACAGCAGCAAATTTTAGGCATTTCCTCGAACGTGTCCTTTTGGTAGGTTTCTGTGAGGATAAAATTGTGGGCTTAGTGTAATGCTTGGTCTTCAGTGGGCTTAGTATAAGAATCGGTCTTGAACACATTTTGGGTTGATAGTTGGGCCCTTAGTACTGGACCTGATACCTCAAGGCGAAAGTATGGAGAGCGGTGATGTTTGATGCCGTTAATTTATCTCACTAGCCCCACTTTTTAATTAATACTATTTATTTCAGTATTAGCTTTATTAAAAAATAAGAAATAATTAAAAAATATTTTTTTCTTCTCTCTCAATCTTTTAATAGATTAACTTCCAATCTCTCTCATTTTTTAATTGATTCAAATTTGAATCAAATATTAATTCTTAATCAAATCTCAAATTAAAGTAAAATAAAATCTTGTATTATCACACACTACAAAACCAATAACATTAATAGTAGCAAGACCTACCTTTCGTCATAAAATTTAATAAAACCCAATATCAAAGCACATCATATTTTGGTGGAGGTGATGATAGATGGTGATGATGAACTTGTTGTGATTGTGAATTTTTGTTAATGAAAATAAGTGATGGGGTTAATGGTTATGCTAGAGAGAGGTGGGTTTCGGGGAGAGAGAATAAATTCTCCGACAACACCCTTCCGGCCTCAACCCCAACATGGCTCAATATAGCCACTGAGAAAAAACAAACAAACAAATAATATAATTTCTTCTACATGTCACCACGCATGTATTCGTGCATAGGCCTTCATGACGTCAAATAGTAGCTACATTACTTGAGATCCAAATATGTATTGGGATATGCTCATTGACTGCAACATTATGTTGTATTCAATTATTTCTTATATATTATGGACAAGTATAAATCATTTTAATTATTTAATTATTTTTTATATACTATGGACAAGTATATATCATTCTAATTATTTAATTATTTCTCATATATTATGGTTAAATAAATATTAAGGAGTAATTTTGATACACTCATTTATTATGTGATTAAATACTGTCATTTATTATGTGATCAAATACTGTGTTAATAAATTTAATTTTGTTACACCTTATATAGTAATATGTTCTGAACAAGTATATAGTAAGACAAGTAATTTTGTAACTAATACACGAGGGTTTCTTACCCACAGCCAAGTATATAAATAACTTTAGCTCATTGAGAGTTATTATGCATCATTTGTGCTTGGGAAAGTGTGTGGTCAATCTCATTTTTCTCTCTTCCTCTCGTTCTTGTTTTGCTTGGATTTGGCGTGTGCAATTTCAAGCTTGGATCAAAGCAGCAACTTCTAGATTTGGATCAACTTGCAAGGCTGAGAGAGGAGCTATAACAGGAGCTCGGCAGTAGGCTTGGCCATGGCAAATCAAGGTGATAAATCTTACCCTCTTTTTTTAGCATGTGTTTGTTTGGAATTTCAAAATCATGAGTTTAAGTCTAAAGATTTTACAGAACGTTATTCTTAAAAAAAAATAAATAAATAACACTCTAAATCATACACTAATGGTGCGTTTATTAAGTGGGAATCGGAATAGGTTGGAATCGGAATGGGCAAGAATCGGAATAAATTGGAATGTGAATGAAAAATGGAAATAAGAATAAGTTGTTTACTTAAGCTGTAGGAATCGAAATCAGAATGAGATTCATTTCCATTGATGTGTTTACTTTGTCATGGATTCGGAATAAGTTACTATAATTTACCAAGATACCCTTTATTAATTATTGTTCTTGATATTATTTAACAACAACAACAACAGCAACAACAATAATAATAATATAAATAATAATATTAGTAGTAGTAGTAGTAATAATAATAATAATAATAATAATAATATAAATAACATAAATAATAATAATAGTAATAATTAATAATAATAATGACACTAAATATTAAAATGCCCTTTGTTAATTATTGTTCTTGATATTATTTAATAATAACAACAACAACAACAACAACAACAACAAAAATAATAATAAATATAAATAACATAAATAATAATAATAGTAATAATTAATAATAATAAAATAAATAAATAAATAATATAAATAATAATAATAATAATAATAATAAAAATAATAATAATAATAATAATAATAATAATAATAATAATAATAATAATAATAATAATAATAATAATAATAATAATAATAATAATAGTAAAATATTTTCAAATGAAGGGCATTTTCAAAAAATAAAAAAAATTGCTACGGATATTTTTGTCATGGGGGGGAATGGGATTCTGATTCCCAAATCCCCTCTCCCCCCACCGGAATCACAATCAAGAGAATGAATCCCTAATGCTATGTGGAGCCCACATTATTCATTCTGATTCCCGTGTTTAATTTAACAAGTAAACAGATTATTGATTTCGATTCCTCCATTCTGATTTCTATTCCGGAAATGTAAACACACCATAAGTTGATTAATCTGTTCACCTTAATTAGGGCTTGTTTGGGATTGAGGTTTAAACTCAATAAGCTGCTTATTTAATAATTTTGACGAAAATTGTATTTGCTAAATTTTGTAAAAACAACTTATTTCATAATATTTTTCATTTTGATAGAAGCTTTTAAAAGTAGTTAGGGGATTGTTTTTTATAAGCAGCTTATTAAATAAGTCACCACACCTTTTTAAAGTTTCTATTTTAACTTTAGTATTTTAATAAAAAGACAATTATATCTTACTTTTCCATGAACCTTAATATATAAACTATTAGATATCATATTATCTCACATGTCAAATTACCTTTACAACTACTATATATTCTCTCAAGTATTAATTTAACATGAATAAAATATATATTACTTTTCTTTTATTTAGATTATGTATTAGTATGAATTTTTATTGTATTTTATATAACAGATTATAAAGTTCATTAGATTTTATTTAATTTAATTTTTTCACTGTATGCAATTTTATGTATTTAAAAAAAAAGGAGTGTCTAAAAAATTTATTAAACATACTCAAAAAATAATAAGCAATTTAAACTTATGTCTGTTTTGGTCATTATATAATCAAACAGAATTTTTATAATAAAATTACCAAACACATGTACTCTACTTTTCAAATTCACAGCAATCGCAATATATAATTTACCAAATACATAGTTACTTTTTTAATCAACAGCTTATTTTATCACACAACAGAAACAGCTTATTTAATCAACCACCGTAATCTCAAACTGGCCTTTAGTGATTTGATCAATGAGCAGCAGAGACATTTAACTCCCTCTTATTGTTTCATTAAACCATTTATAAATGCATGCCATTAATTTTAATTAAATTAAATTCTAATATATTCCTCTTAGTTCCCAATTTACCCTTAGTTGTCTTCAGATCTTCTTTGTCCAAAACCCTAGGAATGCCACGCTAAAATCCTCCGCTACAAATAATTCTAAGGCAGCTGCTAATAGTTGAATCTTTAGCCAGAGTATATACTTCATACCTTCCTCCAACACCGTATTTAACAAGATCACACTGCACTTCCTCATCTAAAATCAAGACAGACTTGTCGGAAACTCCTTTTTTTGGGTTGATTGGGAAAGTTCTGAAAATTGGGCCCTTTACTTTTGGTCTTCAAATATGGGCATCACATAACATGGTAATAACATCCAAACTTTGATTGGGCCAGCAAACCGGTGCGTCATGGGCTTATAGATATACAAGATATTCATGGGTCACTCCAGAATCCAATTATTAGATAGTTTTTGAAATTAAATATCTTATTTGTGTGGATCTCACCTACGGCATTAGAGCCAGATCCTCGAAAGAGATTCTGTCGATTCTCGGTTTAGTTCACAAGTAGATGAATCATTCGACGACAATAGCTTAATTAGGATCTGTTTGGTACTGTGGACTATAGCATTGAAGTTCAACTAGCTACTGCCTATTATGTCAAATTGTGAAATAAAATATTACAATTTTTTTTTCCTAAACTCCAAGGGCAAAGCTCTTAGAGAGAGATAGGGTTAGGACTAGCTAAGGGAGTACAGAGAGAAGGACAAAATATGCTAAGAGATAAAATGAAAAATTGGAACTCCAAAGAGTAAAAGAGTTAAGATAAAGAGTTTTTTTGGATTTCTCATGAATATAATTTTTAAATAATATTTTTTTTACAAAACTTGCTAGTTAGATTGCATAATAAATTTTTGTTGTGAAATAGTTGTGCGACAAAATCATTCTGACTTAAAAGTCAAAACTATAAATATTTATTGGTTGCTTTTAAATCACAACTCTCGACAAAGAAACCCTTAATATTAATTTTGAGTTGAATATTTGAATTTAAGATTTGTACAATATCTAGATCATAAAAGAAATTTGTCCCATTTTCTCACCTTGATTTATAAGTAGGTGCATCATCAATCACAATCACGAAGGCTAGTCTCTCATGCAGATTATTATTATTTTTCTTAACTGTTATCTTCTGCTAAATTACAAATAAGTTTCCTTTTCCTACAAGATTTCACTTCACCTATGATTTTTAATATTATTTCTCTGACATAGATTAGAACAAGGAAACAGGTAGAGATATATATTATTTCTCTGACATAGATTAGAACAAGGAAACAGGAAAGAAACTCTAATAAGATAATAAAAATCCTTCTACATTATTGACAATTACGCACAAATTAATGGACTATAAATTTAATTATTCCTATAAAAACTTTTTGATCAGCATTCACAACACGTACAAGATAATCCTTCACTTTTTGCTTTCTTCTAAATTTTTTGCCTTCTTATTTTTAAACACAATGATTACTAAACGTTATTGTTGACTTCTGCAGCATCAAGTGCGTGGTTAATTTACTGCTGAAATTTTAATGACAATGATAATGATTACTATTATCATTATCATTTTCATTTTCATCATCATTATTAATATTATAAAGAAATAATAAATAATGACAATAATCAACTAAGGTTAGTTGAGTAACTTTTAATAATTTATTCCGATTATAGGATAAAGTAAACACATTAATGGCAATACAGTTCATTCCGATTCCAATGCTCACAATTAAAACAAACGGTTTATTCTAATTTTCATTCTCCATTCCGATTCTAGCCCATTCCGATTACTTATTAGTAAACGCACTATTAGATTTTGTTTAATTTCAAAAAATTACAATTGTTAAGTGATGATGTTTTAAAAACTTATTATATTAATCTTTAAAATGCTTTAAAACATGATACACTTTCTAATATAGATGGTTTATATTTGTTTCAGAGTTAAGAATTTAAAAAGAAGTTTTTCAATGTAAAAAGTACCTCGCTTGATGTACTTAATTATTTGAAAAAAATTGATTCTTGTTCAAATGCATATATTGCTTATAGAATGTTATTAACAATACTGTACCAATTGCTTTTGCATAAAGAAGTTTTTCAAAATTAAAATTGATAAAAACTTATTTAAAATTAACCATATCGTAAAAAAGATTAAATAAATTAGTTATATTGTCTACTGAAAAAGATATATTATTGAAATTAGAGTATAAAAATTTGATTAATAATTTTACATCTCAGAAAGCTAAAAAATTTAATTTTAAATAAATAATTTTTTAACAAAACTAATACATGTATTTAACCTTAAATTTTTTTAAAAATCTAATTAAAATAATACGCATGAGGCCCCCAGAAGTGATTGAGCCGCCGATCTGTGAGCTTAAGGTCAGAAATGGAATTAAAGGATGGGCGAGTGCTTGTGATTGAGAAGTGCAGCACCAATACTATTTGTCCGATTTCTTTTAAAAGGATATTTGGCATGCAATGCTCTCATGAATTTCTTGATAAATGCATCACCGAGTGGTTGTCAAGGAGCAATCGCTGCCCTATGTGCCGTTTTGAGTTGCCAACTTGTCCCATTGGACGTTTCCTTTTTGACATCTAATTTTTTTTTCTTTTTTATTTTTATTTTAGATTTGGTGTCCCCTGTCACTACAATTTATGTCTGTTTGTTTTGACCATACGATGCTACATTTCATATTGCAATGTTTGATTTAATTTGCATGTTATTAGGGTAAGACATGTATGGAAGGTTTTTAATCATAGCAATGGTAGGAGGGTAAGTGCCCATTCATGGACTAAAGTGTGAATGGATTTGTTATAGAATGGATTTATGTGTCATATAATTTTTTTTTTTTTGTCCTTTTGGTTAATTAACAGGTTGAAAGCGAATCAAACTATAATTTACTTGTTTAATTTTCTTTTCTTTTCTTTTATATAAGATATAACCAAAATAATAATTTGTGTAAAATTAATATATATGAGTCGTTGTCTAATAAGGGATCTTATAAATTATTAAAATAAGGTATAAATTAAAAATCAATTTTTTAATTTATCTTTCACTTAATTTAATAACTTAAAGAATTCTTAACTGAAAAATTATATATAAGAAGAAGAAGAAGAAGATTATTTACATTTTTATTGTATAACTATTACATGAGAAGCTACGCTGTGTCTTGATGCCAAAACATATTCAACAAAAGCAAACAAATGAATGAACATTTCTGCTGTGGTAAATCTCTATAATACTATGATTTCTTGTGCTTGTCACTGTGCCTGCATGCATGTATGGGTCTTCACAACTTCATTAATGGCCACGGCCTCTAGGACTAGGTCCCGAGGCCAGTCCGTTCAAGCCAAAACGACATCGTAAATTTCGCCTTTTCATAGACGGACGGTGGAGATGTAAAAGTCTCAAGGTGATTTGCCTTGGCGAAATCCTCCGGCAAAACCCTCGTGGCCTCAACCCCACCATGGCTCAATATAGCCGCTGAGATGACAAAAATTATCAGAAGGGTGCTCACTTTTCTTGAATTCATCATCGTAAAAGACAAGTAAAAGTTGCCGGAAACTGTAAACTTGTCAGGGGGATATAAAATAAATTTGATGCTTGTAATGTGGATTTGAGTTGAGCGTGAGAGGATATGAATGTGGTTCGAGTTATTTATAGGCAAACCGAGTAAGAGTTTTGTTTGTGTGTACTTGGACTAAGCTTAGCTGTTGGCTCAATACTTTGAATTGAATATTTGAATTTTGTTTATGGGTGGGCTTCCCATAGATATGGCTTGCGTGTTGACGAAAGAGTTTTGAATTAGTCATGTTTTGCAGGCTGAAAACTTGACGGGAATTTGTGTGCTTGCATTGCATGCGAAGGATTTGAAAGTTTCTGGGGGAAGGTGGGCTTGGGCCTTTGCTTTATTGACTTAAGCCCAAGTACGGTATACCTGGCCCCAAGACGGTCTTGTTGTATTTATGCAAAAATATTTGTTGGAAAATCTTTTAAAATTCTACACAATTAATGTGATTGTCTGGGAGTGGCAAAAATACCTGTTCAGTTCTGGGCCTGATAATGTGAGCTAGGTAATACCGGGCTCGGGTATGAAGTCGGGTCAGTTCTGAGCATCACTTGATCAACTTGGGATCTAGCTCGGAATTTGAATTTTATTAAAAAATATTAAAAAATATATTTTATCTTAAATATTCATATTGTTAACTTTCATTACATATATATAAAGTTTTAAACATTTTAAAGTTATATTTTCATGTCCAATTTCATTGAAATAAATTTAAAAATTATAAAATTACAAAAAAATTAAAAAGTATACATATATAATATTAAAAAAGTATAAAATCTAAGTACTCGAATTGAAACCCGGCCGGTGCCCCATCTTTTAAACTTGGTAGGGGTGTTTAAAAATTAGACTCTGACCTAGTCCGAACATTGCGATACCCGACCCTAGTTGATATGCACCAATTTTAAGAAGAAACATATGTTATGCACTCTTTTGGAAAAGTTTATAAAGTGCTCCATGGGATTCCAACGCATGAAATTATGACATGTCGTAAAATTTTAATGATACTAAAATTTACATGTTGTTGATTGCCTGTTGGGGTCATTGGCTTTAAAAGTAGGCGATGGCCCTATAATTGCCGTTAAAACATCTTTTTCAAATTTTTTTTTTTTTGGTTTAAATGTTGGAGTGTATCAAGTACTTACAGGGTTTTGTACTTTAAAAATTTGTTATTATTATTATTGTTATTATTATTATTATTATTAATTTATACTTAGGCGCGAGCTTTCCTACCACCCCACCCACTACCCATAAACAAACAAACAAACAAACAAACAGACAGACAAAAGCACGACGGGAAAAATTTTGTTGACAAGATCAAAGTGATGATGATAGAATCCTTGAGACCGAAAATAATTTTTTCCACTACATTAAAGGAAAGGTTTTTTAATCAAGGAAAAAAATTATCAAAAGAATGAACTTATGATTTTAATGGGAAAAAAAAAATTGTAACACAAAAGAATTGAAAGATTTTTTTGATAAGATTTCTAACAACTCAATTCAGTCTCACATCGTCAGGTTAAAGCATTGCATGTGGGCTTTATAAGTAATTGAATTCTCTCTTCTTACGAGTCAGTTTTCAGGGATGAGTTCTACCCAATATGTATATAATAAGATTAAAAAAAATGACTACTTATATTATGTTTACTTACTAGAGGGGAAGTGAAGAATAAGAAGTGAAGAGTGTGGATTCATCTCTTCTAGTGTTTACTTATATATTTTAAGGAGAGTGAAAATCTCATTCCATAGACTCTACTGATTTTTATCTCACTCCCACCTTTATCTTTTTTAACCTTTTTATTAAATTTAATATAATTATATTTAATAAAATAAAATAAATAATATACTCACACATATTCCAACATTAAAGAGGTTTCGGATATTCGAAAAGCAAAACCATACAAGCCTGAAGCGGACAGTAACGGAGGGATGAGGTGCTGCAGTGTTGCAACCGTAAAGCATTGTTCGTTCAATCAGCATTCAAAATACATTATTGACGTTGATATTTAACTGTTGTAAAGGGTTGCAGTTGGCACGAACTTTTTTTAATTTGGTTTCCAGAAAAGAAATTATTTAAGATGAAGAAATTAAATGTATTCCGGCCCTGTAGTTGGAGTTGGAGAGATCTCATATGTTGACCGAGTGCTCACTTGAGATGCACTAATACTTTAATTAAATATTCAATGTTACATGCATATATTTATAACTGCGTGCTGTTGAGATTTGAAGGTTTTGTTGAGTTATACTATCTATAACTTATAGTAAATTTAATTGTAGTCACCCATGATCTCACAATTGTTTTACATGCTGTAATTTTTTTTTGTGTTGAGTGACTATTTTTTAAGTTGCTGTAAATTACATTATCCGCAACTTAGTAGCTGCCGAGATTTAATTACATATACTTTTATCCAATCACTGCTTTATAGAAAAATTAGAGATTATAAAGGCAGTTGATTTCTTATGCCTTGTAATAAACCTTGCCAAAATACATATGTGTGTGTGCGTGTCCTTTTGAGATGCCTACGGGCCGGTATTATTGAACCCTTTCTTAATCCAATAATGGAGGAACCATTTTTCATAAAGCATGTATATATAATATTGTTTAGATTTACTTGTAAAATAAAACATGATCCATTAAACTCTTAAGTAAAATAAACCAAAAGAATTTTTTTATTTTATTGCATTTACAAGTTCCAATTGTATTGTATAACTATATAACATCAGAAGTTATGCTTTGTCTTAATGCTAAAGGGAATTTAACCAAAACAAAACAAAACAAAACAAAACAAAACAAAAAAAAGAATATTTCTGTGATATCTTTACTTAATTGTCACCGTTTCCTTGATATCCTGATACTATAATTTCTTGTACTTGTCACCATGCATGCAAGATGCATGCATAGGCCTTCATAACTTCATTCTAATGGCCGGGGCCTTTAGAGCTAGGTCCCGAGGCCAGCCTTTCGAGCCAAAACGACATCGTAAGTTTCGCCTGCTCATAGACTGACGGCGGAGACGAAAATGTATTGAGGTGATTTGCCTTTGCAAAATCATCCGGTAAAACCCTTGTCGCCTCAACTCCAACATGGCTCAATACAACCACCGAAATGACCAAAATGATCAAAAGGGTGCTCACTTTTCTGGAATTCATCGTCGGAAAACACACTTAAAAGTTACCGGAAACTGGGAAACTGTCAACTTTTCAGGCTGAATTGGGTTGGTGATTTAGCTTATGCTTGTGTTCTCTCGAGTATGAGTAAATATGGTGCTACAAGTTATTTATAGGCAAACGAGTGAGAGTAGTTGTGTGTGATACTTTGGACTCAAAAACTTTGAATAAAATTGAATCGCTTTTTCAATTGGCGTGATTTCGCATGGTTTGCGTGTTGACCAAGGAGCTTGGAATTAGTCATGCACAGGAAATATGAAACATCGGTGCATGTAATAAGTTTGAAAGTGTCGACCGGAATATTTAAGCGTTTTCAATTTTTCAAATTTAATGGATTATTATAATCGATAATTTGATATAAAGCGAAAGGATGATTTTTGGACGTATTTTGTTGGTTATTCGTCGGTTCGAAACTGATGAATTTTATCAAATTTTGACGTGATTTGGTATTTATTATATTGATTTATAAAATTTCGAATCTACTTCATCTGCCGTATATCTTTAAATCTAATTATATGATGAATGAAGGGTCACTTTAAGTTTTCGTAAAAAAGGTTAATTTCTAAGTTTTGTTTTTTAATTTTAAAAATATTCATATTGGGTACAAAATTTGGATGTATGTATATATAGCACCACTCTTTAATTAATTGATCTACATATATATAACCGCGCGGATTTTGACTAACTTTATTGTTTCAATCAAGCGCAGTTAATGAAATCACATGTTTTGATTATATTTTAGTTTTCTAATAAGTCCTAGCTACTTCATGAACTAAATTAATTATATAAAATTAATCAGTAGGTTAATTGCCTCGGTAGCATTGCTGTTGTCTTGTTGAATGAAGTCCGAAGTTGATATATTTTGAATTGACCAACTGATTAACAGCACTCTTCTTGGACTTTGAATGGACTGAAATTTAATCAAGAAATTTGCAAATCGTGAAACCATCAGGCTGGGAATGCAATAGCAATTGGCACGTGAGCTGGTTGTTAATGACTAGATCTTTGTGAACTTTCCAGGAAAATTAACAAAGTTATGAGAAGATCTGAAGACAATTAATTCAAAAGCATTTTCAAACTCATTCCTCATATTGTAATGAATAACGGGGTGATGACAATTTGACTAATCACATTACAGGGTCATAAGATGATGTAAAAACTCCTAATTTTCCTTTTTTTTTTTTTTTTTTTGTAAAGCACCAGGCATTTTCAATTTCTTGATGATCTTGCCTTTGAACACAGACAAACTACTGGGAAAAAATAGTAAATCCACGACTTTATTACATTATTATTTTTGACTTTTTCATGTTTATCACTCATTAGTCATTTGTAATATGTTTACAGTTTTAATATGTTTACACTTTTGACTCATATATTTCTCTATATATAGTTGATTTATCTTTTTTTTTCCCTCTGCGTACCACACTCCGAATAGAAATGGCAATTGGACTGGTCTAGATTAAATTACTCTAAATTTATAACAGAAACAAAGATATAATTTGTCTCATTCCCATCATAGACATTTTTTGTTCTATATCCAATATATATAGAGTAATTTTTAATAAAGGATTCCTTATTTTACTCAAATATACTGTAAATCCATTAGAAATTCAATGATTTGAGAAATTTTAATTAATGAGAAAATAAAGTAATTTCAAGGTTAAAAGGATAACAAAGATAAGATTTCATCTCCATTTCAATTGCCCCATTCTTAATAAGTCCCCAAATTCATGCATTCACTACATGAAAAAATTAATTAATTTGAAATTTGTTAAAATATCATTAAAGATTGTTATAACTCTTACTACTGAGGGCCCTATACCATTAGTTAAATGCTAATGCATGGTAAGTTTTCAACATTCAAAGCAGTCAAAACCAACTTAAAGTAAAAAAATAGAGAACGAAAAAGGTCAAAACCTTTTCAAACGAACGACAGTACTAGCGAGAGTATTAAATTATGTAATATTATTTTATATAAAATGCCCCTTAATCGACAAAGCTACTTATTTTTCAAATCAAACGATTTGCCTGTACTTGGATCAAACTCAGGTCTCAATACCACATTGCCGGTAGCTTTTTTGACCCAGCGAAGGAACTTTTTTTCTATTTTATCTTGAAAGTGAACACTTTATGAAACAAAATGATCATCCAAAATAGAAAATAAACAGGATGTTGTAGTCATAGATGAAGTCCAAGCAAAAGGATAGCTACTGCATATTCACGTACATCACCATTAGAAGAAAATGGTGTGCAAAACCAGATCCATATGAAAAAAAGGGATAAACAAATCACTAATTATTTGAGTCTGGCCTCTAGCTATACAATGTTTTATCTGTTTGGCCTCGTAGCTTTACAAGGTCAATAGGCAGGTTAAATAAAAATTCGTCCAATTTTGAGCTTGAATTACGAATTTGTAACCAGTATTTGCAATGTGTCGTGAGAAGTTCAGAAATCTTTTGCCCTCTGCCTCAACTCGTTCAATTCCTTCTCAATTTCAGCATCTCGAAATGGAAATGCAGTATTTGTGCTGCTAGCAGCAGCCCTTCCAGGTGGAAGCTCTCCTTTCTGTTCATAAAATCAAAGAAAGAAGTCCTAGATTGTCAAGACGAAACGTTGACAAGATGATTTAATGCAGTTTGCCTTCGATATGCACTATCTGGGTGCTCTTATTGAATTAACTGAACAACAACAAATCATGAAAATTCTAAACCATGGTGTTTTCCTACATTTTTCTTGGTTAACAAGTACTAGGATTTCCTTAATTTTGAGGGGAAGGATAACCTTTGTGGATGTATGGCTTTCACTGTTTTTCGTAAAATGATTTCTGTCCTCCTTTTATGCCATGGAAGGGTAATTTAAGAAATGGTAAAGTGGTTGTCTTAGACATACCTTTGAGCTGCCAGATAGGTCCTTTTTAAGGTTTGCAAGATCATCGTCAACGGATGAGGTCTCAAGTAGTGCAAACTGCAACAAATGTAAAAGGTAAAGTACAAAGAAAACATTACAAATCAAGAATGAGTCAATTTTCAGGTAATAATCCCTCACGTGCAAGTATACACCTACCATTCTTCTTGAATCAACAAATAGAAAGATATATGCCTATGTAGTCATTTTATATCATCTTGTACTTTTCTTTGCAGTGGGAAGCGATGGACATGAGATTAAAATGGCATAAAACAACACTTGTTTGATTCAGTTGAAGGCTACACCATATCTCAAAAACCATACAATAAAGTTAGAGCATATTATCAAATAATTCTCATCACTAGTTTATTACAATTTATGAAAACTGAGCTCCTAGACTTTGAAGATAAAAATTGCAAGTCAAACTCATGACAAGAATCCAAGTACAGATATCATATAGCCTCAATTTTCTTTGGCAACATCCCAGAAATACATGAACATGCGTGCAGCACACATGCTTACTCATTTGTAACGTGCTTGGCAAATTGCACAACCCAGCATGAATCAAACACACCTCGTATTTATGGGAGAGGAGATGTCATTAAGATATATTAACCATAAGTTGTGGCAAAGAATGACTTGCACACAACATTGGCACCTAAGTTCCATCAATCAGGGACTGAGGAATACTAACAGAAATCATAATATGATAATTAATTCTATGTGCAAAGTCCGACTGAAACATCTTCAGTTTTCAACAAAAGGCAGAAACTTAAGCACGAAGATTGAAAGGGAAAAAGAAGTAAAAGCTACCTTTCCCTCAAGATCGTCAGTAGTTAACTGGTTAAGAGCATCTGCTTGGGACTCCATTGTCAACACTACCAAGATAATCATAGGAAAAACAAATGGAAATAAGATTTTGTCTAAATATCCAGCTTGAATCATCATGAACATCTAACAGGGAACAGAAGAAGTAAAGGTCAGACAGTGAATCCATGCAACCAAAAGCCATATTTCAAAGGGAAGATGGCCATCAGCATTCTGCAGGATAATTACAGTATACGATTTATCAACTAAATACTACATTTCTTTATGGTAAACAATGATGGATGACTATTAGAAAATAACATATATATATATATATCATCTTCACCCATGAGGTGAGTGGCAATGCCAGAGAATGTGAACTGAAAACGAAAGACTGCAATATTCAGTATAAATCAGGGTAATCACAGCTGACTTAATTTGCTCAAACAAAGGCGAAGTACTGGATGCAATGGGAGTGATGTTACTCAGAATAAGGATGACGCAAGTAACTGGAAAAGAACAAAGAGTTTGCAGTTTGAAGATGTCAATAAAGCCAGGCCTGTCCTTAGTGAACTGAATATATCATTAAAATGGATTTCATGGCAATGCTGGCATATGAGGAATAGGCTTAAAATTATCAGCATCCCTACCTGGTAGGGAAAGAGTGAAATTATGCATGGTCTTAGACAAATTTAGGAACCACGTGAGTGAACTTGAATTTCAACGAAAAATCATGGGAAAGAACTTGTATTAGCCCTAAGGAATGTGCACATAATACACATTTACAGGAAAAACAAGGGCAAAATAACTAAAACTTTAATGCAAGAAAATGATTGTACAACACTTACATAGTAAATATTAACTGCATTTAAAAAATAAATGAAAATTATACACCCATCTAATTTTAATAACAGTAAATTATATTATTTGGGAAGGCTGTCCGAATATAAGAGCGAAAAAATGATATTATGGACCACAAAGACCAAATAAATGCAACAAATTAGAAGCTCCAGGACCATCTAAACATGCATTTCTAGGGAACTCCTCAATTGAGGATAGCAGATTCACAAGCTTTCTATAATTTGAGAATCATAATCCTACCAACCCTAAGTTGTGCTTACCCTGAAGGAAACAGACATTCTCAACACTTCTTTAAAGTTTAAAATATAAAGAATAAAACAATTTTCCACAAGCTATCATATTAATGTCATTGAGACAACAATTGTTGCCCATCCATTACAAATCTCAAAATACATAACATTTTATAAGATAAAGAAGATAATAATGCCTCACAATCAAGACAAGCCAAGAATTAAGTACAACATGTTGCATTTTCATTAGGAAATTGTGTAAACAAGGACGAATAAATCTGAATTTTTTTTTGCATTTCACATAAGACCAACTATCTCACCTTTCTCTTCCATTTTTTCAAAAGCTGAAAGAGCACTGCTAGTGTTGACATTCCCCAACATCTCACTCACTTTGGTTGCAGTCCTACGCAATGGCAACCATTACAAGCAACACTAAGGAAGTGGCACCAGCAGAGAAAACAGGAAATTCTAACAGAATTAGGTGGGGAAGACAAACTTTGCAGACTGAGCCCTTGCTTTCAGAGTATCTTTCTTTGATTTTGCCTCCTGTATCTTGCTCTCCAAAAGCTACAAAAATGGAATTTGTAGCAACTATAATAAATTCATTAATACATACATAACTAATCTTACCAATAAAGCTGAAGTTAGTATTAAAAGAAACACTGTGCAAAGACAGCTAGCATTATGACCAATTCCACCAGTCAGTCCAGTCACCAGATAAATTCCTAAAAATTTTCATCAATACCAAGGATATCTCTGATATGGCAATTGGTTTGTTTCTTGAAAACCCAAAAAGGAAAATGACTCAACCATCAGTATAGCTTATGCTGGTTAAATTAGGATATTCAAATAACTGATAATTGGTGGTACGACAATACTCTGTTTTCTTTCCCTCTCTTCAGGCTTCTTGCTACATCCAACCTCAACATATAACAAATATCTAAGCATTTTAAACAATCAATAGAACATGGTTGCAACATATTTTCGTTTCTGCTCCTATCAGCCAGTTATAATTGGAAAAATACGTCATTTGAGTTTAACTTGCATGTACTTGACAAATAAATAAATAAATGGCTATTGCACACTTGATTGCATAATTGCGTCACATGATATAATTAAAAAAACATGGTGAGGCAATTAGAGCTGAATCAACTTACCCGAGTATTAGAAACAAGGTTGTTAACAACATTCTTTTGTTGATCAAGTTGAGCTTTCAAAGCATTAGCATTATCCTACAAAAGTAATAGAAACAGAATATTAAACAAAAATACTTACAATTAATAAGTCGTATAATCCATATCCAAGAGATACCAGCCCCAACATAATTTCACTGCTTCAGTTGCCCATTCTCACATGGACAAACCCACAGCAAATAAGAGTTAGCTGAACTTTTTATTTTGGATTGTTTATGCTAGATTAGCATATTCTGCTATATCAACATACCATCAGAAGCTTAACCATGCACATTTAGCTCCTATGTAAAGCAAAAAAATAGATCAATGAATGAAAAATGCAGTTTGAATTTGTAGAATTGTCTTTCTGTGAGGTTTGCCAGAATGAACTCAAATCAAAACACAGAGTCATGCTTCATATAGGAGGAAATATCTGCATAACTATTTCGCATCTGTATCATATTGATAAATATTAAAATGATACATGTCTCTTTTTCTTCAATTTTATGACAGTTCTCACTGATGGGAACCTGCAAGTATGCCATTTGATATTATGATGCATGTAGTAGGTTCAATCAATCTCCACGCACCAAAGAAATAACATTGCTTCCAAAAAAGTAACGTAACAAGTCATATATATGTGCCATAATCATGCAATATTGTAATGAGCCGATAATCAATAAGGCCTCAGATCTCACATTTAGATATAAAAAGGCATATATATGTGACATACTCATAAGCAACTGTAACGAATCGATAATCAATAAGGTGATAGCATCAGATCCTACATATTCAGTTAATCAAAGTGCAATGGCACCCAAAAATGAGAAGTCAGAACACATTAAGGAAAAAAAAACTAACACTAGTTTAGGAGTATGACAGCTTACTGCATAAGATTTGCGTCTCTTGAGAGCCTCACGTGCCAGATCTTCTTCCCCTTTTTGAAGGGCGAGCTGTGCTTTGCGATACCTACATAAAACTCAAAGCAAAATAATATCAATTATCTTGCAATTAAAAGAATTTAAAAAAAAAAAACAATTCAATGCATATAAAAGAGCAATACCAGTCTTCAGAAGCTTGTTCTGCAGCCTTGTACTTATTTTCCAACCGCTTTTGAGAAGCCAACACCTTTAGAGAGAAGAAAATGCTAACTCTTAGAACAAAGCAAAAGGAAAAGGGTAGAGAGGAATTAGCTTTCAAATGCTATACACATGGAGAAAAGAATGGTAAAAATTCTAACACTAGTCAGACTTCACCATGCGACTCGCTATTTTATTGTGCGGTTAAAAATACAGTCATCTTCAACATAAATTATACACCTTCTACTTCATTTTGTCATAGCAAATAAGAAATAGTAAAATTAAGTACCAAATTGATGAAATGAAATGTCAGTTAAAACTAAGGATAACAAGAGCAAGCTCAATGAAATGCAAGATCATGTGGCTTACTTGTGCCGTGGCCTGGCGCATCTTTACCAAGTCATCGTTCATTTCAAGTACTGCTTGCTCTAAAATCTTCTCTGGATCTTCAAAGGAACTCAGAATTGCATTTGCATATGACTGCAGTTAGCAATTAGGCAGTCACATTACTAGTGTACGAAAACAAAAGTAGTAATAAGTAGCATCAATTTGGTTATATTTAGTACCAAGACATGTTCTATAAATGCAAATCAACAGTTCTCGAAACCCCAACCTTCACAACTCTTGTTAACCTATCAAATAGGTTCATTCGTGTATTAAGTGCTCCTCCACCTTGTCTATAACAATGGGATCGGCTGGAAGGAGCAATCCTTAACCTTGTAACTTTTAGAGCTCCCACTATAAGCAAAAGGGACATCATCAAAATACAGAAATGAGTATGAAGAAGTTATCAAAACATCTATGGCATAACATATACAGTCATAATTTCAAAAACAACGTTAATCAACAAAATAACCAATTCCGAATAAGTTTCATCATACTTTAAATAAATAAATAAATACAGGTCAACTGCAATTTACATGAACATGTGAGGACCCAAATGCAACAACAAAATAGGGCAAACTCCAAGTCAATTCCTATCTCTATCTCCTTCTTCATGTCTACTTTCACATGGTACCCCTGACTCAACACCGAAGAAAGAGGGGAAAAAAAAAAAAAAAACTTGAGCAACACTTATACTTCTACTCCTAACCAATTAACCTTGGCGTCACTGTTTTAATCATCATATCACCTATTCATTGTCACTTCTTGAAAATCCAATTACTCACTATAAAACAAAAGATTTGATCTCCACCTGAGTTACCTTCAGTTTCAATACTAACCACTAAAAGTAGAGCGATACATATGAACACTGAATATGAACTTAATTATACTAATAACAAGCATATCCAGCATTCAAATTTCACAAACCCAAAATTCTACAAAAATTAATAATTATTCTAATATTTGCCAAGCCCACTGGTACTACCAAATTTCACGGATGCTCCTAAAAAAAAAAAAAAGAAAGGCAACAAAGATTGAATGCAATTTCTTTGTTAGTTTTGCATTAATTGTGAGACCCAAAAAAAAAAAAAATTGTAACGAATAGAACTCATTAAGGTACTACATTAATGGCCACAATCCAGTATTTTGAGGAAATTTTATTTCCTTCTCTTTCATTTTCTCAGCAACCAAACAGAGTGAGAACTAAACATAAGAAAAATATAAACGGAAAAAAAAATACCCAAAAAAGATAGAAAACTCAAAAAGAATAGCCCAATAGGGTAATAAAGAAAGTACCTCCGCCATTGAAAAACGACGTCGTAAGGGGCTTCTTGACCATGCAGAGACTGCTGCTAGAGCTCGAGGAAGAAGAAGACGGCGCTGGTGTCATGGGCATGGTGAATCCCGTAACTATCTGTGACTTTGCGGCCATTTTGCGGGATTCCCACAAGTTCACTTGTTGTCAGGAAACAGAATGATTGGTTTTCGAAATGCTTTTGGATAGAAGACGAGAAATTAGAATCGCTTCTTTGAAAATTTTTTTTATTGACGCATAATTTTGTCTCCAGTGTTTCTTTTTAGGAAATAACTTCGTGCCCCTCAATTGTCATCTTTTCTTGAACATGAATAGTTTGTACATTTGTATCAAATATGTCCCTTGTTCGGTTGTTCTGTTGTCAGTTGGCCTCGTTTAATATAATCAAAATTTTCTCTGGATAAACCGAAAGGAGTTGTAAATAAAAATAGAGATTTATATTTTTATAAATAAAAATGGAGATTTAAAAAAGGAATTTGTAAAGACACTAGAATATCTAGGTTATATTACAAGTAGAAAAATATTTTATATAATTAATAATTTATATATACATTCTTAAATTTTATCAGAACTTGTCTCTAAAAATAAGTAGAAATGTTATTCTCACAAAAAATAAAATGAGACTTGAACTTTTCATCTCAATAATGAGACATAAAAATACAAAATAGAAATTTACTAAATAATTGATCTCTTAATAACCTCAATTGAAATAACTATATCTCTATGATACTATTAAATTTTAACCATCATTCTTTCACACTTATCAAATTTTAACTACCTTAAAAGTGACTTAACACTCATGGATATTTTCAGTGTCTTGGATGTTTAATAGCGAACAGTGGGGACATATCTAATACAAATAAGTGAACAATTCTCTTGTTTCAGAAAAAGCAAAGCAACAGGGGTCTGAATGTTATTACTCTGTTTCCATCTCATCTGAGCACAAGAATGAACAAGGCGGGACTAATGTAATGGGGCAGGTTCGAACCAAAGCCCAAAACCATTGAATCCGATGAGAGGTAACAAATCTTCAGCTCAAGTTGGACCCAGCTGTCCCATTTGTGTGGATACTGGATAGGCCGAGATGGGCTGTGAGTTTAAGCCCGTAATTTCGAATATTATAATAATCGAAAAGGTAAGAGATTGGTAAATGAAACTAATTTTGCTACCTCTACTAGAATCAAACTTGCTGGTAAATGAAAAATAAATTAATTGGAGCAATATATTATATATGCAGAGGCATGCTTTTATTTGTAGTTAAGTTTTCATCTGAAGTATTATTTTCTAAGTTTAAGAACTTATCTAAAGCTAATATAAGTTTTTAAAGATATTATGCCTAATGTGAATTTTATGTAAGATATAAAAGAACTTTATTAAATTAATATTTGATAAATTGATAACCTTGATTAAATTTATCAGTCCCGACTTCTAACCTACGTGGTAAATTAATAATTTTGTGAATTTATTTAATAATAAGTTTCACAAAAATTAAATTAAAATTTAAATAATTTAAAACTAAAAACAGATTATATGTTTATGACATTTTTGCAAAATAAGTTTCCGATGTTTTTCGCTTAGAATCTAGAAATCTTAAAGGTGACAATTCTTGGAGAGCCCGTTCGGTATTGTTTCTGAATTTATGTTTTTTAAAAATAAATATGAGAATGAAAATGATGTTTTACAGTAACTGTATTTCGAGTTTAAATATATGTTTGGTATCATTTTCTGTATCCTGTATTTTAAAAATGAAAACAGAAATATGCGTTCGGTAGACAGAATTGAAAATGATAAAACAGTAAATATGTGTTCGGTAGTATTGTTTTCAAAAATAATTTTTACTTTTAATATTTAAGTCATACTCATAGTTACAAAATAAGTATTTAACTAATACATACGCAAACATACGATATATAATTTAAATAAAATAATTATAAAAAATTACATGGTAATAAAGTTTTAGTATCAGCATTAACAAAAAAAAAAAGTTTAACATCTTTATTGTTTTTACACTATAATTAAAATATACATTACAACACATATTATTTAAACAAAATAATTACAAAAAATTACATGATAGACATCATGCATTACGTGTGTAATCATTCCACATAGAAATTACAATTCCATCTCTTGTAGCATTCATCTCTGCGACACTTGTTGGAGATAAATCAATATTAGTAAGTGGCCTACTAGTATCTCCTTCTTCAGTGGTAATCATATCTTGCATATCGAAATCCACAAACAACCTATCACTTGCATTTTCTCATCGAATGAAATTATGTAAAACCCAACATGCAATTAGAATTAAACGTTGCTTACGTAAACTATAATTATGCATATCCCTTAAAATTGAAAATCGCGCTTTTAAAACACCAAAGGATCGCTCAATTACATTATGCAATGATGAATGTCTATAATTAAACAATTCTTGGGGACCTCTAGGTGCTCGACCTGCTCCTCTATAATCGCGTAAATAATATCTCTCACCTCTGTATGGTGTTAAAAATCCTTTCATATTTATGTATCCAGAGTCCACAATGTAGTAATATCCTAAAAATATTAATAATAAAACAGGACTTAATTAAAAAAAATGCTATATATATATATATATATATAATATTATTACCTTCCTGTGGACATGGAAACCCAGATTCTGGTCTATTTAAGGTATCCATAAATACTCTTGAGTCATTGACAGTACCTTTCCAACCCGTATATATAAATGTGAACATCATGTCAAAAGAACACGCGCACATAATATTTTGTGTCACCTGAGCCTTTCTATCTTGATATGATGTCTGTTTATGTGCAGGTGACCACACAGCAATGTGGGTTCCATCAATTGCACCAATGCATTTCTGTATAAATATGTAACAATTTATAATTTATTAACTAAATGTTATTATGACATAAACATTGAAGTAACATATGTTAAATTTCTTACCTCGAAATATGAAAAAAAATTTGGATTGTTTCTAATATCTGGTGGCGTCTACCCTTGAGGTTTTTCTTTTATAATATGATTTGCCAAGCGACAAAGTGCTTTTAATACACGCTTAAAGTGTGTAAATACAGTATCAACTGAACGTTGAAAACGCTCAGATACAACCCGCATAACAGCACCATGGGACAATCTATACAAGCACATTGCCACAGCCTCCTTGATACAAACATGTCTATCATGCTCTAACAACTGTAAATGTTCAAGTGTATAACATAATTAAATGAAAGCTTCTTTATCCATGCGAAACATGTTATACATCCTATCATGGTGACCATTTAACAACTCTTGAACAAATTCAATACCAGATAATTGTCCTGTATAGCATTTCCCTTTTCATAGCACGTTGTTGTTTTTCATATATTTTTATAGCAATGGCTACCTCTAAAACTTCTTCTTCAATATTTGTTAAACTTTCAATATCATCATCTTCGCTGTTGTTGTTGTTCATTTTTCAGCTCTGGTTGAAAAAAAAATTCACAAATTATACATCAAGTATATCATAATTGATCTAAAAAAAATATTAACATACAAATACAAATTTATACATAAATAAAAATATTACCCAGTTCAACTCACAAAAATAAAATAAAGTTTAATACATAAATTTCAACTAACAAAAATAAAATAAAGTTCAACAAATAAAAGTACTACAAAGTCCAAATCATAAAATGAACACGCACATAGTTCACAACCAACAACATTTAAGTTAAACACATTACATCTGAAAGAACAAACTACAAACTAGTTAACCAATATCTTTTCCTACTTTCAGGCATGCTCAGAAAAGCTTTTCTCCATTCAATACTGGACACTAGCTTATCCATCAATTTGTTGTATGTATCTCCATCAATATCTCCCAATTTCTCAACAACCTCGATACACTATTCAATAGACCACTTTTCAACATATTGAGAGGTTGACTCCGCACTTTTACATTTAACCATCTCCAATCTAGCATTCATCACTGAACTAGCAATTTTAAAGTAACTGTCAAACTCACTCTTATTTTTTTTACCACGCTCAGTTGCAGTTGAAACTGGCCGACGAACCTTTTTTTCTGTTCTACCCTCAGAAAGAGGTTCCATTGAATCGACGTCATCCTCGATATCAACATGTACACCATGACCAAGAAAATTCTCTTCTAATTCACGATCCTCATCCGAGGACAATGGAGCTTGGTTAGAGGAAAAGCGTAAATGACCAGAAGCTGTAGTGGTGTTGAATATCTCCCCTAGAGTTTGGTAGTGCTCTAATCCTTTTTTTACGGTATGGCTTCACTCCATGCACTCTCTGTGGAAAAAAGTAAGTGTATAAAACCAAAAAAATATTTTAATTTCATACCAAACTATATAATATACTGCGAAGAAAGGTTTTACCTTAATATATTCAGCCCAAACAGCTTCCGACGTTGTGACCGTATTTAAAATTGGATCCCAACCAAACCCAGTATGAGCTATTAAGTCGGAAAACTCTCGATGTTTTTTGCGCAACCTATTAAACTTGGGCTTAAGTTGGCCTACTTTGAATCTTTTTTGAGATTGTTCAAATAGCTCATCACTTATAATGGTCTAAATTTTCTTAGTGAAAGTTGATGTTTGTAAATCACCCTTTTTAACATGGTCGTGCATTATACGAATAAAAGCGGCTTCAATCCGACTAGACCAATCAGTCTTATCCTCACCATCAACATTATGTGGATCCATATCTTGTTACTAAAAAATTTAAAAAAATAATATATATCAAATATTAATGAAATTAAACAAACTTCTTGTAAACATACATAACTTAATCTAAACTTTTGGAATTAATCTAAATATACATAGCTTAATCTAAACATACACAGCTTGATCTAAACTTCTAAAACTTTTGGGAATTAATCTAATTCAACATAGTATGAAAGCCATTTCAACAATATATAATAGATTAAAAATTGAACAGCAAGTTAAATATATTCTACAACAAATTAACCAATTCAAATTAACGATATGCTCTCGTAAAATTTTTTTACCTCATGTGGATCCAGGCACAACAAAAAAATTTACAATCAATTCTGTTATATTGTAATCAATTAATCAAATTAACCAATTCAATGTCTTGCTTCATGCAACAAAGTATGAACAAATAATCAATTCCAAAATTTTGGCATGAAATGAGGTTATCCACAATATAACATGTTCTAAAAAATAATTTCTCAAAATTATTCCAATAATTACTCAAATAATTACAACATAACATGTTCCAAAAATCAATTACTCTAAATTATTCAAATAATTACTCTTTTATTTGCAAATAAATGTTCTAAAAAAACAATTACCCAAAATTATTCCAATAATTACTCTTTTATTTGCTCAAATAAAACAAATACCAGCAGCAGTTGCGATAAGAGACCACGGAGAAGGAGCAACAACGGCCAAGGCTGAGATGGAGCTGTAACAGTGGCAGCAGAGATTAAGGTCAGTTGGTGGCACATAAAACAAATACCAGCAAATAACACAAATAAAACAAACAAAACCAAGAGTAGATCGAGAGAAGCAAGCAAATAAAACAACTACCAGCAGCAGCAGCAGCGGTTATGTAGATCTGGAGCAGCAGCAGGTAGATCTAGAGCAGCAGAGCAGCAGTAGCAGCAACCACGCGTGAGGAAACAGAGCAGCAGCAGCAGCAATCACGCATAAGGAAGAGAGAGCAGCAGCAACCACGCGTGAGGAAATAGAGCAGCAGCAGCAACGACGGAAACAAAGCAGCACCACCGGAGAGGAGCAGCAATAATTACGTAGATCTGGAGCAGCAGCAATGGTTACGCAGATCTGGAGCAGCAGCAGCAGCAGCAGCAACCACGCGTGAGGAAGAGAGAGCAGCAACACCAACGATGGGGAGAAGATCTGCGATTCTGCAATAAGGGAGAGTGATGAGAAGCGGCAGCAACATGGAAAACAGAGCAGCAGCATCGGAGGGAGTAGCAGCAGCACAGAAGCAATGAGGAAGAGAGAGCAGCAACAACAACGATGAGGAGAAAGAGCGATTAGATCTGCGATAATAGAGAGTGATGAGAAGCTCGATTTTGTGATTTATTTTTAAGTTTATATTTGTAATTCATTGAGAACGTGTATAACACGTTCTCAAATTTATAACTATAAAAGAAAATATGAATTATTTGTTTTACAATTTGTTTCCTGAATTTGGGCCAGCGAACGCATATTAACTTAGATTCATAAAACAAAAATGAAAATAAGGCCTGTAAAACGTTACCGAACGGGCCCTTAGAGGTTAAGAACCTTAGAACCTATAAGAGTTTTTTCAGGTGGTTTGTCCTAAAAACTTTAGAATCTAGAAATCTAAAAGGTTCATCCTAGTTATTTTGTCCTTAGAACCTAGGAACCTCGGAAGCTAAGAGGTTTTATCTTAGGTTGTTTGTCCTAGAAACCTTTAAATCTAGTCGGTTTATGTTAAATGGTTAGTCCTTGGAACCTTGAAAACTAAGAATCTCAGAGGTTAAGAACCTCAGTACGTAGGAGCTTTTATCCTAGGTGGTTTGTCCTAAGTACTAATGAATGTTGGAACTTAAGCTAAGAACTTTAGAACTAGGGGTCAGCGTTAGCTGATTCGGTTTTGTTCGATTGGAGACCAGAACTGAACCAAACTGAGACCGATCAGTTTATCAAGAATCCAAACCGAACACAAATCGAATTTAGGAACCGAACCAAACAGAATCGAATTATTTTGGTTCGATTTAATTTGGTTCAAATTTTTGCACTTTCTTGATTTTACAGCTTTATCCCTAATATTATTAGATTTTACAATTTTCACCTGATTTTATTGAATTTCACAGTTTACACCTACATTAACCACAAACTACACTCTACACACATAATAACACTATATATAAATAAACAAATACAAGATCCTTAAATCAAAAGAAAAATAATAAAAGTCTCCATATGGAATAGTCACAATTCACAAACATGCCTAAATTTAAAATCTATTACAAATTATAAATCCATTACAACAAAAACAAAACATAACAAGTCTGCAATCCTACATCGACATTCGATAAAACCCTACCATAACATAAACCACAACTACATCCACCATCCATGTCACCTACATCAAAATTCAAAGTGAGCCAAAGCACTGAATAATTAAACTAACCAAACTAAAGTTATATTTAATAACTAACAAATAAATGTATATAAATTTTATTACCTAAAAATTGTTGATGTTGAATTGCAGTTTTCATGTTGACCTATCCAGTTGGTCGGCCGTTGTTTATTTGTAAGGTTCTACATTAAAAAAAATAATAACAAATTGAACAAGGTTCATATTATTTAAAAAATAAACTTAATTAAAATTAAACAAGTTGTATAAGGTTCATAATACTTAAAAGTTAAACTTAAATTAAAATTAAAGAAAACATACCTTCTGCAAGTTGATCCATAAACTTATTGTCTTCAACTGATCTATTTAGGTGAGCTGTTGTATCCATGAAAAGAGAAGACCACAACTAATTTTGTAACAATGCCAACACTTCAACTATGTCTAGAGTCAAAGAGCTTCTATATTGATATAGATACGACCTCCAGTACTAAAGGCGAACTCAGAGGCACAATAGTAAGAACATCCCTCGCTATATTTGACAAAATTTTATAACTAGCACTATTCACCCTCCGCCATAGCAAGAATTATTTTTTGAAATTTTTTTAGTCCTCCTCATCAAGTAAATATCCAACTCATTTCCGGGCTACCTTCACTAACCACAACCGCTTTACAAAATTTGGAGAAAGAATCCTCAATCATAACATCATCATTAACCAAATCCCAAAAATTCAAACCACTTCCATTTCCAATAACGAAAGTTTGGCTTCCGCTTGCCCTTCCACTTGCACTCCCACTTCCACATGGTTTATATTGTGCATTATAAGACTCATAAAGTTTAGTCAATAAATCTTTGACCATTTCCTTCATCTCAACACATTCGGCATTATTGTTTCCATATAATTTCTCAAAGCAATGTGTTGCGAATTTCATTTTTCTTCGTGGATCTAGTACAGAAGCAACAATCAATAGTTTATTTATCTTGAAATAGCCCTCCAATACTTATC
Organism: Murraya paniculata; assembly: GCA_030449075.1. Lineage (NCBI taxonomy): Eukaryota > Viridiplantae > Streptophyta > Magnoliopsida > Sapindales > Rutaceae > Murraya > Murraya paniculata. The sequence continues at coordinate 994,232 of JAEVFN010000052.1, read as the reverse complement.
AAATTTCTCCTTCATTTTAATTGCCATCAAACCCAAAAGGCTATAATTACTAGCAGACAATGATTCCAAAGATTGTTTAATTTGACATATTAAACTGTAACAAATATTCGATGTCATCTAAAAGGAAAAAAAAAACAATGTCAATAAAACTAAAGTAAATTCCGCATCATATTTTAAAATTCAAAAGTATAACAAAGATTTGATGTCACCTTTAAAGAAGAAGAAAATTGCAAAGTCACATTATAAAAAGTCTTCAGAAATTTCACTATACAACGAACACTCTTCCAATCACTGTATAACGGTGGCCCCTCCCTTTTCTTCTTCCTACCCTATTTTTCATTGAAATAAGCATCACAAAGCTTATCTTCAAGTGTCATCCGATCAAATGCCGGTTTAAATTTCAATATTCGAGTCATCATGGAATATGTAGAATTCCATTTAGTAGGATAATCCAAAATCACACTTCTTCGACAATTAATTTTCTCTTGTTGCACACAAATTTGAAAAGCTTGCATTGTGGCGATGGAAGATCTCACATATTTTACTGCATTCCAAACACTAAATATACTCTACTCCAATTCCCTCAACCTTTCAGTAATGATCAAATTCAATATATGTACACAACAACAAACTTGCAAATAATCCCCATTCAATAGTAAGGTATCATCCCTCCAAGTCTTTACTCTATCAAGTACTTAAGAGCACCTCATTTGGACTTGCATTGTCAACAGTTACAGTAAACACTCGCTCTGTACCCTAGTCAACTAAACATTTTTTAAGTTACTTACCAAATGTCTCCGATGAATGATCATTAATAGTGTTAAAACTGATAATCTTTCTATGCAAATTCTAATCTCCATCAATAAAGTGAGCTGTGATGACCATATAGCCAGCTGTCGTAATTGAAGTCCAAATATTAGTGATCAAAGATGCTTTCTGCTTATTCCTAACCAATAAGCTCTTGAGCTTAGCCTTTTCCTAAACATACATATCAAGAGTATCCCTAGTAGTGGTTCTTTGTGATGGAAGAAGATATCTAGGAGCCGCCACATTACAAAAATGCTTAAAACCAAGATTCTCCACAACAAAAAAAGGAAATTCATCAAGAACAACCATTTTCATGGTTGCTCGTCTGCAAGGATCCTGACTAAATCCTCTTGCTACAATTTCATCACTACCAACATCTCGAGTTAAAGCTGTTTGGTCTTTTTGAAAGTCCTTGTACTTTTTACTCATCTTTTAGTAATGATTCCTCAAAGTACTAGTCCCGTATCCTACCACGCCACATTCCAATTCGTTACCACAGTAGTTGTATTTTCACTTCTTATCATTATCTGGAAGTCTAGTGAAATGTTGCCACACTGCTGATCTTTGAGCCATTTTTTCCTTGGCAGTGACGGTTTGGGTGACGAAGACTTTTTCCTCTTCTTTCCGTTGGTGACAATTGTTAGCAAATCATTTTCATTATCATCAACTTCAACTTCACACTCAAGATCATTGGCTACACAATTAAGGTTATCTTGAACTCTTGAATAATTAGACATCTAAAATGAAAAAAATAAAAATAAATAAGTAATCTTGATTTATATAACAAGTTATTAAAATGAAAAAAATCAGTTAAAATTTAATTTGTCTTCACAAGAACAATTAAAGTATGCCAACCTATCATAATTTACTTCCAACCATTGTTAATTTAATTTACAATGTCCATGCGACAATTTTTCTTCACAAGAACAATTAAAGTATGCCAACATATCGTAATTTACTTCCAACCATTGTTAATTTAATTTACAATGTCCTTGCGAAATGGCCAATATCAAATTGCAACCTTAAGAAGCTCATTAAGTTATTATGTCAAATACCAAATATTATTTTCATTCGCAGAAATATGATACATTTATTTTTAAACTTTAAATCCAACTACTAGATACTAAGGAATAATATTTTCTCGTAAATGAATTCTCAGCAGCAATATATAGTTATACACCCATTTCATTGCACACATAGAATGAATTTTGTGCACATATAGAATGGATTCTTGCAAATCACTCTTGTATATGTGCCGCACATATAGAATGAATTTTCAGCTTCACCGGCAACCATCGATTCAGTGCACAACTAACATTTAGAATCAGATACTGAACGTGAACGTGAAACAAGAAAATGAGACCATCGATCATTATATTTTATAATCTATATGCTCAATAGTTTATTAAAGTTTCAGAATCTTGGAATAAAAGGCAAAAGAAAATCTGATGGAGTAGTTTTGTTGAATATAATATCTTGTTTTGTATAGAAGGAAAACGAGTGCAATAATTTACGACTCTGTATCTTTATCCCAGCCGCATCGTATGGTACTGATGGCGAGTGTCAAATTTTGAACTGCTGTGCCCCCAAAACTCATCCCTGACCAAATTCCCTTTCAATTAACGGTCAATTAATTCCATTTACAAGTTAGCAAAAAACCAAATATGCATGTAGGGTATGAATCATTCTAACGACTTGGTGCATCGAATGCTTGAGGTAATTCTAATTGAAGTGGTGAATTTGGCTAATAATATCAGATTGAAGCGTATGATACACTGTTTCAGAGATCTTGAGAAGACTATCAAGCTTCATGGCTATTGGCAGTGAGGTCAAAATTTTGCATTTTTGGTTCCTAAAATAGCGTTAGAAGTAATTTCCCAACTCTATTAGGAAAATTGTTTTACTTTTATCGCTTTATAGGAAACTTGGATTTAGCTTCCCCTTTTGCATTTTGTCCATTTTGCAATTTGTAGTATTTATCCGGTAATAAAATCAAGAATATTCATGTGTGATGAATTTGGGGCTATTTCAGGAAATGCAGCCGCTTAAGGTATGTTAGTAATTCCACACGCCGGGAAATTAATAATGGTTATGCATTAGATCTTGGTATTTACAATGGAAATGTGATCTATTATGAACTTGTAATTTATGTTTGGTTGATTGAAAGTTTAATAGCTTTGACGAAAAAAATAAAAATAAAAATGGTATATGTGAGTACCAATTAATTGGGTTAGTAAAATTCTATTTCCGTAAATAAAGAAAGAATTGAATTGCCTATCTGTTGGCCTTGTGCTTCTTTTTCCTTGGATGTCGGTGAATTAATTTGCATGCTAATTGCTAGTAGTGAAAAAACCTGTTCATATAAAATGTAGAGAGATCAATGTGCTTTCATGTTTTGTGAAACTTGACTAATAAAAAAATATGGTGTTCACTTCTCTGGCCCTGCTGTGTCTATTGCCTAGTTCTTATTCACTTAGATTTTTTTCACTGATTGTGGTGTCGATCGGATACCCTTTTGAAAACGAAACTACAAGAGAAAATTTGAACACTAGTTGCATATATTGTCAACAAAGTGGAAGATGTTATACTATTACTCCTGGAGTTATTCGGTTGGAAAGATATATTATTGGATTTGAGCTATAAAAATGGAAAACAAATTTCCTATGCATACTATTCTGGTTGATATGCTATGCCATAGCCTATATGTTACATGCACAAGTTTATCTTAATAATCAACCTATGATTGATTGCTTAATTAATCTTTGTTGATTAGAAAAGTAACTGATTGACAAATCATTAATGCCAATCAATCATTTCCAAATCATGCTAATTATAAGTGTCTTGGACTTGGATTCGTCACGCATGCAATTCTGTGCCGTATGGTGGGAAGATGCCAAGCTCATCAACTTTACTCCTTGACAAATAATAAATATAAAATACAAATACAAATACAAATAATTGTTACGAATATTTCACATAATGGTCATAGAAAAAAAGAAGAAGATCAAAATCCATTGTATTTTGTCAAAATTTGTTCATTTCCTCTCTCATGTTTAAAGCCCATCAACATTCTTTGCTATTAAAAAAAAGAAAAAAAGGCTGCTCAACTTAATTTCAGCTTCTTCTTTTTTTTTTTTTTGTTTCTTTTACTCTTTTACTTATATATATTATATATATTTTTTGATCAATGGTGGATTTTATTACATTAGAAACAAAATAGTTAAAGTACCACAAAAACTAAATCCAACCAATTTTAGCAAAATAACACGTACCTCAAAATTAAAAAAAATCAAATTTATTCGTCTCGTCGAAAACTTTAAAACAATAAATCATGTCTTCATCCAATATCTCATGTCAAGCTGGCGATCCATTACCTTTCTTCCTCAGGAAAAACCACAAAATCAGACCAACTAAAACTACTACCACAAGACTTATCATAATGGCACCACCCACATCAATATCAATATGGAATTCGTTTTTCATTTTGAAGCCAAAAGGCAAGAATTCAACACGAAAAGAATTTGATGAATGCCTCTATATATAACTCGATCTAATAAATGGTTATTATTATTATTATTTTTAACATAGCAATTAGCATGACAGGATCAATGCGCCCTGAATGCTTTTATAGTGACGGTATTAATGGATATTTCATGCTTTTGTAATGATATCTACATGTGCTATTGTAGCCCTGTATTTACTCATTTGTTTAATACAATATGTAATGACTAAATATTAATGTTAACACACACGTGGTAATAATTTGTTGAAAATAATATATATACTGAAGACTTTCTCTGAAGGCCACGATTTTCGCCCATAACTCAACTCAACATTTAGCAGCTACCATTGTCATTAAAAATAAAAAATAAAAATCATCCCCCCCACACACACACATTTAGCAGGTAACACGCACGCTCCCTTTTTAATATGAAGTGCGACTTTGGCCCCTCTTATATATTATTTTTATCACTTGGACTTTCTCTTTAAAAAAAAAGTCATTTTTTGTTTTTAAGTTCCTAGATTACTTTCTCTTGTAAATTATTAAAAAAAAAAATCTAGGAGGAAGAAGGAAGAAGCTCCAAGATTACAATTTCATCTCCCAAAATTTTTTTGCATACTTACGGTTTATAATTAGCACCTTATATACCTGGTCTTTTAATTTTAACTTCCTAGATTCTAAGTGATGACTAGATTATGATGATATTGGATTGAACAAAGGGAGAAAAGAAAAAAGATTGAATTTTCCCATATCATGCCAAAAGAATATCGCCACCCCTGCTTTCCTCATTAATGTTCCTTTCCTTCAATGGAAGGAATAAGTTTCAAAGACAAAAGGTTTGTACACGAACATAGATGAGAACTTGTGCGTCACCTATATTTCGAGCATTATAATCAACAAATATATACATTGTACTTTACTCCCAGCTTCGGGGTCTGGTAACTCTGGTTGTCAAACAAGGTTAGGCAGCTCATTGAGTATGAGTGCGTAAAACGATTTCAAAGCTGAGCTTCAAGTTTCTTCCACAAATATAAGGTTCTTCTTATTATTGGATCGGCTGAAAACCCTTCTGCATAAGCACTTATGGCAGTCAACAGGCTTGTGAATTTCTCCCCATTATCCTGTACAAGTCATGATTTACTTTCAGCTCGGAAAGGATTCACATCGTCTTTGTAATATACTCTTAAAACCAGATTTCTTAAAAGTGCAGAAGCTCTGATACTACGCAAGAAGTCAAGGAGTTTCAATGGACTGAGGAAACATTACACAATCCATTGTCATTTTTGTTAAAAACATAGCAAATGCCCAGAACCAATAAGATAAACAGTGCAAATGTAGCAAGAGCTCATGAAATTTAAGCACACTGCAGCTTTGAATGGCAAAGGAACCTTCCCAATTTTTTGAAATGCTGTCAAAGTGTAATCGTGAAACTCATAAGGTCAAATCAATCTTCAGCTAAAAGATGAATTCATTGACCGTGTAAGTGTGCAAAATGTGTGTGTGTGCGTAACTTTACAATAGTAACTAGACACTTTTTCCGAACTTATGGCAGTGATAGATTTCAGGGCTTTGGTAGCCTAATGCATATGTAACATTCAATGCCCATCTGGCTCCATGAAACTGATATAAGAAAACCCATAAAAGGCCATAATTCAGACAGGACTCAAGACTGCTGGTTAACATGGCAATTAGTAAACATGGCATACAGTGATTAAATAGCTAACATCCCTCGAGTGATTAGTACAGACCTCTGGTTTTTTAAATGCAATATCTCCAGTAGTAAATGGTACCATGTAGAATGGAAGATCACAGCGTAGCAATGCCTGGCATAATATAAATTCTAAATATCAAAATAAAGCTGGTACAATATATGTTCAAGGCAATCAAAATCATGAAATTGGCAATACTATCTCATCCAGAACGTAATGCAACATAACTCAAGAGTGCTCATATTGCAAAAGTAGTAAATGGTACCATGTAGAAATTTCCAGCATCAAGTAAAAGTAGAAACCATCAAGGTTGAGTTGAGTAGGTGATATAGAAGGTAGCATTTTCGGCAACAAATTGTTAATAGATAGAACGCTATGTACCGTTAGGAAAAAACATTGTTGTATAACCTTAGCTTATGAATTACATTAACTAGAATTTGAAAAATATGATGAGATTAGTGGAGAAATTAAAGAGATCATATTTAAACAAGATAACAGGTGGAAGAAGAAGCAATAATAATTACCAAGTTCTTGCTTAGAACAGCTTGATCAGCAAAAGTTATCAACGCCTGCATAAGATAAAGGAGCAAAAGGTTTTGAACCATGATTTTACTATAAATTTTGATCATAAAACACTATAAGGGTAAGTGAAAGAAAGGTGAGCATTAAAAAAAAAAAATCAACCGTTTTAACTGTATGCCATCAGGATCATTTAAAATTTAATCAAGTAAAAGCAGCAAATATCAAGCTGAATCAGAACCGACTTAAAGCCAATGTATTGCAACTGCCTTTTGCGTTTAAATTGTCAAGACATAAAATATGATAGATACTTAGATTCATACTGCATAAACAGTAAATGTCTGTTTGTAACTGGGGGTATTTTATCCAACAAGAATCCTAGCCACATCATTAAGCCTGGATGACCATATAAATTCAATTACAGAGGCCTTAATTGGAGACTTATGGTCAACTAGACTAGAAGAAGCACCAACAAGCTCCATCTAATGACCCAATTCACTCCACTCACTAAACAAAGAAGAAAATGAAAAAATAAATAAATATATAAAATCCTGATTAATGTTACAACTAGTTAATGCCACCTTTCTCGTACGTTCCTCCTCAACTTGATCAACACATTGCAACAAATTCTCCAACGACCCTACGCATGAAAGTACGAGCAAGTCAGGATATCAAGAAAAATAATTTCATGGACAGGCAAGAGAGTTAAATAAACAAAACAAATTTGGCACTAATATGCTCAACTAAAGAGGTAATTTCTAAAGAGGTAATTCTATAATCTGTAGTCAATAAGATTACCCAAATTTCTATCAAAGGGCTAGTTCAGAACAAATACACTTGTGTTGTAGTGTTTGATTCATGGATATGCTATGGTCTAAACTTTCCAATGTACTATTCCTTTCTTTTCTCGAAAGATTTGCTAACCTAAATAGAAGAAAATAAATTATTGTATTTTGCACTCTAGGCCTCTAGCAGTAAGACAAAAAGGAGATATAAAATAAAATTAAACCATGCTCTAGGAGTGCACTGAAACTCAAATTTCAGATGTTGATAGAAATTTTCACCAGTTTCATGCTATAAAGAATGCAGCTATATGTATACCTTGCTTTCACATTTCAGAAAAACATTCCACATTACATACCAACATACCAAATTTAGTAATGAGTTGCACCGCACGAACGTCTCCAATCCCTTCAACTCCTGCATTTATAAAGTAACAATGCATCAATCAATAGAATTTAAGGCTTGTTTGGATCTTGAAATATATAAGTGAAAAAAGAAGTTAGTCATTAACATATTAAAATTTGCTTTCTTTCTGAAGCAATCCAAAGCAAACATTTCCTTCCCCCACTTGTTCTGAAACCCAAATAGTGCCTGACTGTGATCATATCTTACATTTGGAAAGATTCAAGCTTTAGAAATAACTAAGAAGCACATCAAGATATCAGAAGAAGTTGAAAAGCTTGGCTTTTATCAAAATTTCAGTTTCAGAAAGGGACATGAAGGACCAAAAATTATAAAACTCTCAAGGACTTCAAGCTGCAGCAGTGGTTTCTTATGGCTTTAGGATTTTGCTTTAATCATGCCTTAAATTTTTTTCTTTCCTCACCTCCTTCCAGGAGGTTATCTTTAGTAAATTACTTTCTCCACTTCAAATAATTATTAAGCAGCATCAAAGAACATATAGACTACATAAATTTATTTTGAAGAAAAAGAGGGGGAAAAAACAAATATAAAGAGTATTGACCAAAGCAGTCTAGTTCAAATATAAGACAAGAGGTGAATTATTATTGCTTTTTAACTCAGTGTTTTATTAATAATTTCATAAAACAAGCTACATATTTTTTTCTGTAAAAGGTGATTATGGTGAACATAGAAAACTGCACCATATATAGAGAAATGGCAATTTACTGAAATAAGACGTTAATGCCAGGCTAAAATTGGTGGACACAACCTTTCAAAAAAATAAAACAAAAATTGGCGGACACAAACATGTTGTAGTCTATTTGTTGCAAATAGCATTGCCTAACTCATCATTTTGAACTCATGAATAATGCATGAGCAAATGGACAATCAAACTTAATGTAAATTGCAATATCGAATGAACTTCGGCATTCAAATGAAGAGGACTTCAAGCAGTAAACTACTCCAATGACATAAAAGAGTAGTACCTGGAATATTATCAGCTTTGTCACCCACAAGAGAGATCACATCAACGAACTGAGAAGGTTTCAGTTCTCCATACTTTCTAGCAAAATCCTCCATCCCAAATGAAGCCATGCTGAGCAACCAAAATCATAAACAAAAAACCCAGATTAATAAGAGGAATATACATGTGTGTGTGTGTGTGTGTAGATAAAGACACATAAACACACAGATACAGATAGAAATATTATTTAAAAGAAAAACCAAATTTTGTTGGGAAGCAGAAAGCAAAAACAACCAAGAAACTTCTACAGAAAAAGCACAGAAGGAAAGAAAGACAACCAAAAAAAAAAATTGTTTCACATTCTCAATAACTAATCCTCAAAGGCAACGTTTTCAAAAGATAATCTTTTATGCTCAGACATAACAGTAGGCAACTTCTCAGAAGCACAAAGTTTACAACTACAAAATTTGGAAATAAAAAAAGATGATTATGATGATGGTTTACAATACTGGTTAGTTTTAAGTCTGAAAGGATGCTACTTAGATGTCAAGAAAACAATGCAAGATGCGAGATATACTAAAATTATTTTCAAAAAGATGATAAATGATGATGATGGTTTAGAATACTGGTTAGTTTTGAGTTGAAAGGAAGCTACTTTTTACTAATAATAAAGATTCTGAGCTAAAAGATTTAATGAGATGCGCCATCTGTTCATCATCATGATTCCTTAACTGAACCTAGCAGGAGATGCAATTTGGAATACAGAGGTCTATCACAGAAAATTTTTATGCACACAATCTTAATATGATTGAGAAATTATATGATTTGAGAAATTATTTTTTAAGGGAAAAAAAGGGAAAAAGCAAAAGGCATTCATAAACACAGTGAAAAAGGAAAACATATAACAGAAATAGAAAGGTTTATTCATTACTCAATACTTCAAACTTTTAAATAACTGATGTAAAGTTGTAGAAGATTTATACTAACTCAAATCCACGGGGAGCAATCCGTAAAAGACGTAATGAAGGCGAGAGAATCTGAAAGAAGTCTTTATCTGGGGAGACAACTCGTACCTGTCAGAAGAAAAATTAAATTAAGCGGAAACGTTAAGAGAGGGGATCTCAGAGAAGAATATACAGGAAGAAAGCTGCTATTATATTATGATGGCTCTTCTTTGTTCTCAAGAAAATTATGCCTCTTTGACAGAGAGAAAAATAAACTACAAACATACAACTGTCAGATGCCTTTTTTTTTTTTTTTTTGGGGTTTTTTGGGGGTAAAACTTTGAATTGGGGAGAACAAAATATGGTAGGAAATATGATAGTGTTTTGGCCCTTCTCAATTTAGAAAAATGCTTCTATTCAAAGAAACAAGAAATTTTGTTCAAAAGAAAGAAAGATGCCGGGGGTGGGCAAAAAGTCCAGGGGAAGAGAATCAATAGAGCCAAAAGCTGAAAGGACCAAACTCATAGAATAACGGCTTCCCAATTTTCCTTAATTAAAAAGAATGGAATATTCTTGAATTCAATTCAGATCAAGGACCAAAGGGAAGCAAGATAAAAATCCTTGTTCGACAAATTGAAAAAAAAAAATAGGCATCTTTCTGGACCTCCTCCCCAGCTTCTTAAAAAATTCTCTCCATTCTTTCCAACCAAATAACCCAAAAACCTGCCAAACCAGCAGACTTCTGCAATACAGTTTCCTTTTTACCACCCACAATTTCACAAAAAATCTAAAAATTATTGCCTTTGTTTTTTTTAATAACCCAAAATTACTTCATGCAAGCACCAAAAACTTAACTAGCGAGAATTTCAGAAACCCTGCAGCTTTTAATGGACAGGAAGAACGCGGGAAAAATAAATCTCAATGAGGGAGCATCAAGGGGTTTCAAACCTCTGACCTCTTGGTTAAATATTAATCCAGTAACATTACATGAAAGTTTTATCCCCAGAAAGGGAAGGGTAAGGACTGTTCAGATTAAGAGTACAGAGAAAAAAACGCAAAAACAAATCAAGTTGCTTTTTTATTTTTTTTTTTGGTGGAAGAAAATATTTTTCAACAAGTTATCAAAATTAATTGAGGTAGGAACGTGAGCACTTTTTAACAATTACAAGCAGAGTTAATTACCTTGAACCCAGTATCAACACTCCTCACAGCCAATGTTCCAATCACATCGTCAGCTTCCACACCAGGTACCTGCCTTTGAGTAAGCTCTCATGACTAGGTTCCAAATACTATCAGGGTCAACTAACCATAAGGATCTTCATACATGATATTTACCTCAATCACCTTAATGGACATAGCCTTGATGGATGCTTTCAAATATTGAAGCCCCTGGACTATAGTATCAGGTGTAGGGGGACGATTGTTCTTGTATGAAGGGTATAGAGTATGACGAAAGTTCATGCCTTAAAAAAGATTAAGAATATATATTAGCAGACATACTATACTATTTTTGAAAAGAGTAATCAAATTTGTACAATATTACATACCCAAAAACATAAAGACCATAAATTCAATACATATATCTAAACTTGAAATTACTAAGTAAGAGATAATTAAATTCAAAATGAAATAATCGAAGAAGAAGACAAACCAACAGACAAACGGAAATAAGACAAAAGGTCAAGGCTGTAAAAGATACAATAGCCTACTGAGTTAGTGAAAGAGGTAAGGCAGATGTGCAGCTTCAGATAAGTATAATCATTAAGAAAAGTAAAATAATAAAAGAAAAACAGGAATAATTACATAAAATTTGATTTTGTGGGTTTTTCACAATTGTAGTACCAAAGTTAAGACCTTTTATGAATTCCTTTGTGAAGGCTGGAGAAACAAATGCGTGATCAAGGGACTTGTTCCAGCTGACATGACTTGTAAAGAGTGCAATTTAAGAAAAATATTCCACAGTATGCTGGATATGACAGCCATATACTGCAACTTGCCGCCAATATGACAGAGACAAGTCCGGAGAACAAAGATATGGAAATGTTACGTTCAACCTTTATTCTTCGCCAAGGGAAGAGACTTTAGAGTAGAACTAGCATATTTCCAGAGAAGAAAATTTTAACAGAAAAGAAAAACTGAAGGTTCAGCAGATTCAGAGAAAACAAAGATATCCGGTGACTCCATAGGATGCTGAGTATTTTCAATACCAGACCCAGCCATCAAGCATGTTTGGTATTATCCAATCCCTGATCTAAATAGCTCAAGATACATATCAGTGCAACCAACACAAGTAGCATCACTCGAGTATTAAGGATCTCTATGAGGCACACTGCACCCTACCAATTTTTCAGGGATCTAATGGCATATGAACTACAGATTTATATATTTATTATGCTAAAAAGTAACTTAAATCAATTGTTGGACATTTATCTCACACAATTAAAACATGTTTCTTCTGAAGAATAACAATTGAAAAATACATTTGTCTCTATAAAATATGAGCTGAAGTTTCAGAGAATTTTTCCATATCCACCAAATTCACACTACAGACATAACATTTCATGTCAAGCATGTTTGGTCGAGATAATATAGTGAGTTATCCAGTAGTTCTCTAAGGGAATAAAGTTTCTAAACTCTTGCCAACTACAGTAGATAAATCCACCACCATGGAGAAGGCAGCATATAATTTCTCATAGCATCTTCTCAAACATCATAATTATATAAGTTGTTAAAATGACAAGGTATGATGTAATGCCTTGGAATCATAATTATATAAGTTGTTAAAATGACAAGGTATGATGTAATGCCTTGGAAAGACACATGGATAGCTTATATTACTAAGAAATTCAATCACGTTTCTTCCATTCAAGTTCTATGCTGATCATCTTAATAAAAATAGGATAGACATCGCCCTGCATCATTTAATTGCAAACAACATTGAAGAATAAAAAAGCTTCCAGTGTTTCAAAATCTAGTACCATCATAATATATGTGTTAAAGAGTATAACTCCAAAAAAAAAAAAATGTCAGTCCTAATTAACAAATGTGTACAGTAACAAAAAGGAAAATTTTATAGTAAGATACTAACAACCAAAATATTCAAATTTGCCAAGCATAAGATGCAAGATATTTAAATAGCTTTTGAACTGAATGTTTAACTTGAAAAACATTGACAATTGACCACAAGCTACATATAAGGCATGCACGTCCAACGTAATGTCAAGTCATATATGTATCATGTCTTTTATTACATGATAGAAAGCCTCTCCATAAGAGCCCATAGGACTCACCCATTGATCATTCAATTTTTCACTTACAAACATGGTTTCCTATCTTATCAAGGATCACTCAACCTTATCTACCTATTCCTTATAACAAAGAAAAGAAAAAAGTAACAGTAAAAACCCAAAAAGAAGGGGTGGGGGGGTGGGGAGGGAAGAATTACCTTTTGCCATGACATTTTCTTTAGAAGAAATAGAAGTATGACCAAATGCAAATCCTGAAAAGAAAAGGCTAGTTTCAAAATTTTGCTTTGAACAACAGACAGCTTCACAAACCAAATTACCCCATAACTAGTGTTATTTCTCCTCTGACCCACAAAAAGGTACATGCAGCATCTAATAAGACGACAACACTGTGTCTAGTTGCACTAACGTTCAATGGCAATATAAACAAAAGCACAACTCCACCCGTAGAACATTACGTACTTATCCAACAACTAACAGAAAAACACAATTTGAAACACCCAATGTTCAGTCAACAATCTATTCAAAAATAAAAAAATGTTCAGTTAATAATAAAGAATGACAGCCATAATTTCTACACATCAATGCTATGATTAAAACCAAGATTGTGCACTCAAAAATTATACTTCATAAGGGTTCTAGAGTGATTTTACGAACTAATAATTTAAGGCCCAAGCTTCAAGTATGAGTTACACCTCTTCCTTTAAGCTGATTGTGAAAAATGTCCACTGGACTCTCTACAATTAGTGTTCACAATTTATCAGTGTCTGATGAATAACCTCCATTCATTAGTCTCTGGTGAATAGATTGTCAAACCAGAGTCAATTAAGAACTGCTTTGCTCACCACAATATCCGAGAGTATAAGCCTGAAGCACCAGAAGTCATCGAGACATAACCAATCCATGAGGTGACTCAGGAACAGAGGTCCCAAATTCACCAATTTCATTATCATGACCAGAAGGGTTAATAAATCATAAACCGCCCAACAAAGATGAGGTTGCACAAGCCTAAATGAGGATGGGATGTCACTAAACAACTCTAGCCTTCTGAAGCTATGGTAATCAAGCTGATCAGATAACTCCAGCAAAAGCATTAAACTGACAGGATCTATTGAAAATTTCTTTCCTTTGGCAACTTGATATAAATTCTCACTTCCATTTATATCTTTAGAAAAGGAGAAGATTAAGAGTTGAGAGGAAAAAAGAAGTAGTATCTTGTGCTAAAGAAGACCCCAAATTCTTTTTCACAATTAAATAAAATTACTCTGTATGATCTCCTAGTCATTTTTACCTTATTGAATAAAAAATTTTATAAAAGTTTCGGAACAAGGTTAAATAATTAATTATCAAATTAAAGAGATTTTTACTTATTACATAGGATCCAAATAAGGAAAAAAATTTTAAATAAATTCATCAGAATATTTAGGTTGTACTGAATGGTATGACACAGACAGAAAAGGTTTAAGAAAATACATCTGAGGACAGCTGGAACCAAAAACGTTTAAGCATAAAAACACTATTTCTGAAAGACAAATAGAATTTAAAATAGAACGTAAACCAGCTTATACTGACCAAACATAATGCATTTGAGGGAAATTAAACAGGCCTCACAATTGACCAAACCAAGAATTAGATATAAAATGTCCCAAAATTTTTTAGCTCACCATCATGATCGAACACCACCTGAAAGGGGAAAAGAAAGGAACAATATACTAATAAGAAGAACTCCAATAAAAAATGAGAAAAACAGTTATAAATATACAATAACAAAAAAATAATATAAATGACACAGCAAAAATGTGAAAAAGAACATTATTTTGCTACATTTCAACTCATAAGGAATGACTTTTTTATTTCCAAATACAATCCCAAATGACTTTTTAATCTGTTTCTAAAATTGTTTAAAAAGAAAAAGGCCTGCAGAGTTTCACTTAAAAGTCCGAAGCATCTAAAATACCTTTTTTTTCCATGAACTCTTACATTGTTTGTAGGCATTTTATATCTATGCATGTCCTAAGCCAAACTAAACCTATGATCTGAAAGAGATAGGTAACATATTTTAGTATGGACACAAGGTGTAAAACATGACAACTAAAATTTGGAAGCAAAGATACAGGCATAAGCGTTCTAGTTTGGCCTCTTGTAATAAACAAACATATACAATAAACTGCTATTTATATCTTTTACTTATAGAAGAATTATATAACGTCAAACAATAATCAAGCAAGTTTTTGAAATTTTTATGACTTTTTATACCACCCTCATGTTTTAGGGCGAATCTAGGTGCATGCATATTCCTGAAACTATCTGCAGGAGTGTCCAAAAAAAAAAAAACAAATTCACACCTATTGAATGCTTGTTTTAGGTGAAAAAAAAAAAAATCTTTTATCTTAACATTTATCAACCACACTAGGAATACCAAGAGATTGTGTTAGTTTGACCACTGCTCAACTGGAATAAAATCTTCTACATTACAAAACCACTTAGAGTCAGAAGTGGACATGCGATTCTGAGGATGCATGTTTAAAACATAAACATAACCCAAAGTTTAAATAGGAACATGAAACAAAGACATACAAGATGGAAAAGAAAAACATACCGCCACATGTGAAGGGATAAACTCCAAAACATCAATAATCTGCAAGGGAGAGAACAAGCAAAAATAACCTTAGACACAAGAAACTTGAACTAAATTTGGAAAGTATAGAATTTAAGGCCTATGGTACAGCAGAGTTTCACTAAAGCAAATTTAAATTTACATTAAATACCAATCAAGATTTATAAGCAGCATGATTACATAGTAAAGATATCATCAAGAGATTTCCTGGATAATTCTAGTCAAAATACAACAAATACCTATGGTTGCATATCAGTTTATCAACAATTCATGTGCTCTAGATTCATGATACTATATTAGAAAATTAGCTCTCAGCATAGCATTGGAATTTCAAGCCTGAATATATTTCTCTAAACTAAAGAAAATGATTATGCAATTACTAAAGCCTATTCATAAATGGAAATAATCCCTATTGCCATGAACCTCTAAAAGTAAACATCACTCACAAGAGATAGAGCAGAAAATATAGTTAGAACCCAATCTCCATTGCCATCAGCATGTGACAGATGACCATGATGCAACTTTGCTGCTCTCAATCAAAGAAGAAAAAATAATGAGTAGGGGAAATTATTTTACTATATTCCACAAATGTCAATAGAAAAGTAGAAATATCAGTAAAAGAAAGCGAAGGATTAACAAGAATATAAAGTCAAATAACATGCACCAGGTAAACAACACAAAACCATTGAGAAACTTTTTCATGAATACAACCACAAAGAACAGATTTTTCAAATTACAAATTAATCATCATACTCCTCTGCTTAATTCATCACATCCGTTTTCAGTCAACACTTCTCTAACTTGCCATCACTCCACAACTATCAGCCCCCCGTACTCATAGGCATCAGTGACAACGCCACCAGCCCACTTCTGCTAGGGATGAACTAATACGCTTGGCAACTTCTATCAAGCCAACTACATTTATGATTCAAATTCATGAACAACATGCTCATCCAAAAATGTCCTAATAATTTTTACGAAAAAAAAATTTATTACAACAAAGCATGTTGTGAGTTGTAGAATCTTAACCCAAAAAAAAAAAAATTAATAAAATAATAATAAAAAAAAAAATTGTTAAATAACATGTTACTTGATCTCAGTTTCAAGAATTAAAACAGGAAAAACAAGATTCAGATTCCATGATTTTCAATCTATTGATAACCAAGTCATGCAATCCAAAGCATAATATGCCTTAATAGACCAGGATGCATTTATACCCGGCATGTTCAGATGACATACAAACCACAGCTCAATATTGTGTAGAAAAATTCAACCGTACAACTAACACCAAAAAGAAAATGAAGAAGAAAGAAAAGAAAATTAAGAAAACCTTCAATTTCAAAATCAATAAACCATTTGGCATAAATCAAATCAAGAATGATTTCACATACCCAGAATCTTGTAGTAAGCTCTATAAATGATTGACGTTCCATCAATAAGCATTACTCTACCATTTGAGGGTTTTGGATTTACAGCACTTTCTTCAAACTTCACCAGATCAGGTGCCTCTACGGATAATGTTTGTTCACTTTTAGAAGTAACTATACTGTGAAAATTTGCATGACCAACTCCACGAACATTTGTACTCAAATTATTAGATAGACTACAGGAGCCCTGGGCGAGAAAAACCAAGTCCGAGAACATATCAATCAATAGCTGCATGCTAGCTGCCTCCTCAGAAAAAATAGGGAAAAATAAAATTTTTAAAAATTTTTCTTTCTTTTTTCAAGAGAAATTAGAGAAAAATTATGAATTAAAAGAAAAAAAGAGTGAATGAACAAGATGTGCAGAAAACTTTGGAACAACCTTAAGAATCACAAAGTTATCTATTTACAGCACAAACTGGACACTGAACAACCATTAAACATGTTCTGCCCTGTGTAGACTAAACAAGCCACACTTATCACATGCTAAAATTTTAAATTAAGATGAAAAAAGACAGTTACAATTAATCTACATAAATCATATAGCATCAGAGAGCGTGTAGACTAAACGAGGCACCCATATCACATGCTAAAATTTTAATTTAAGATGAAAAAAGACAGACACAATTAATCTACATAAATCATATAGCATCACGGAGCTACTATGAAGCAAATTCCTATTCCTATTTAAAACATTAAAAGACGACTCATGACTCTAGCAAGAACTCTTCCACTTTTTATGAATTTTGTTTAGTATATACTTTCAAGAGTTACCTTTGTGGACTGGGATGATGAAAGACGGGCTAGATCTAATCTCTTGATATTAAACAAGATGTTTCCAGTTCTCTGAGGCTTTGAGAAATCTTTTCTAAAGCAATTTAAACTTCTCCAGAAGGAATGGATGCGAAGATTCAAAGACTGCTGATATGCCATTAATCTAAGCAATTAGACTATGGCATGGCATGATAAAAGAGACTTCAGGGTTGAAATAACCTGAAATTCCAAAATCAGACTGCAGATAATAACAAAAACATAAAAGTTACAGTAAATATCAGCACAAAAACTAAAGGGGTTGGTTGAGTGGTACAGTTCCCCTGGATTCAATCCCTTAGTAGGGTCTAGCAGTATTCCCCAGTTCAGAACTCAGTGAACGTAGTAAAGCCGCGGGATTTCTGGGTATTCGGGGAAAAAAATGTTTATCTTCCCCTCAAAAACCAAGAAGAAGCAATAAAAAGGCAGCGAAGGACAAAGAAAGAGGAAGAAGCTTTACAAATGGGCTTCCAGCAACTACAAAAGCAAAGAACCACACAAAAGCAAGAAAAACAAGGGTGAAAATTTCAATTTTGTTTTGTTCAGAACTGTAAAGGCAGATGAGGCCTGCATAGCTCCACTAATTTACATATAGTTAAAGGCATAAATAGATTATCCAGTTAGAGACACTTAAGGAATCATGGAATGTGTGTACCAGTCTCTTATATTCACAATCACGCAGCCGATCAGTCAGGACACGAAATGGTGAATGCAAGATAATAAGCAAAAGCCTAATATATTGTTGCTATCAAATATCTATAAAAACAAAAGAAAAAATAGTCCCAAATTGAGCTGTTATTTTCATTTATCAGGAAGGAGACCAACTAAAATAAGTGTTTTAAAATTTTTTCCCCTCACTTTCAATTCTAATTTCAAATATTCAGCGCCAAAGAGATAGAATTTCAAGTGCGTTTGATTCTTCTCTACTGTTAATGCCAATAAGCAAATCAAATTTCACAATAAGAAATTGAAATAAATTATTTAAGAATAAGAAGGACCCTAAATTCTTTTCCATTTATATCTCTCAGTGATTCAACAAAAATAAGCAAAATTACTGCAAAAATCAAATAGCTCAAAAGAAACAACAAGTCAAACAAAAAAATTTGTTTAATAAATGTAGGAATCAAAAGAAAAGAAAAAAAATTCAAATAATCACTTACATGGACTTTTGCAGAGCGCTATCGAGTGAGCTGTTGCCCGCCGAAGGGAGGGAAACAATGATGTACGTATTACTTGCCTTAAGGGTTTTATGGCTCCGACATCAAATTTTTGGGGTCCACACTTTATATGTCGCTGATAGATTTCATAAATTATTTAACCATCCTCTAATAAAATGCTATATTGATATTCAAATAAACCATTTCTCGTATCAAATATGAACCGCAGGATTAAAAAACTACGGGACTTGAGGTAAATAAATATTTAAAAGGAGCCGCTCTAACTTAAAAAGCATCTCTTGCAGTCATTGGATGGAAAATTAATAGAAGCAATACTCATTTCAACTATTAAATACAATGGGTACAGGAGATCCTCTCTCCAACATAGCACTTCCATACTTAGAATTATGACAATGCAACCCCTCTTGTTTTCTTCAAAATCAAATATACCAGAGGTTTTCAAAATTTGACGCTGCGGTCCTTCTTCTTTCATTTTTGCACACAAAGGTCCGTTGACTGACATTGACTTTTAGTGAGTGCAAATTACTAATTACTGTATTTTAATATGGTTAATAATTATATAATTAATTTTGGAAAATAAATGATATAATTAAGACATATAATTCTCATTAACCAATTTATTTAATTTTAAATGTTATAAATAACTTTTAGATATATTTTAGCAAGATTAAGGGATGTGTTAAAAATGATTTTTTTTTTATTTTAGAATTGATTTTAGTTTACAAGAATATTGTGAAATGTGTAAGATACTTTCATTGTCAAAAATGTATCACAAAAAAAGTATCATCATTATTAGTTACATTTTATAAAGGTTAAAATATAAATTTTGACATGTAAAATTGAAATTATAATTACTACAACTTTTATTGGGTACACTGCCTTAGTGTTTACATAAGTATAATTAATTAAATAATCAATAAATTAATAATTTATTAGTTTCTCCAGATTCAACTATATTATTTCCAGGCTTTTTCAGCTTTTTATTCGACATTCTAACATAAGTTGGACATAATAATTTTTTTTAATAGAACATAAAATCTTCGACAAAAATATGTATACAAAAATGTATAAATAATGATTTAAAAAAATTTATTCGTAAAACCAAAATACTTCATCATTAAAACTCAAAGTAGTATTATACTATTTCTCATCGCTTCTGTAATTTTAGTCTTATCTTATACACAAATTAAAAAATTTTCCGAGTGATGAGCTTTTGAATGTTAATCATTGGCTTAACTACACATTGTACTTTAAATTATAATTTGAAAGCAATCTTACTACACAAAATTTAATCAATAAGAAATAAGAAAAGAATATCGATTATTTTATATTTGTGCAATTTATTTTAGCTAGATACGAAGTAACAGGTAGAAAATTAAAAAGAAAACAAAAAAGAAAAAATGATTGATTATGAAGGTAGGTAATTTGTTGGGAAATAAAAAAGTCAATGTATTTTTAATTTTTATTTGTCTTTAAATATAATTTTATTTGAAGTGATATTTTATAAGGATAATGAAGGGCTACCAATAGCTTCACTCTTCTTCTTTCCTCTTCTGCGTTGTGAAGACATAGCCCATATGTGTAAATTTGATTTATCTTTCTTTTTTATCTATGTTTTTATTTATTAAGGTCGAACTTATTTATCTAACAATTAACCAAAAAATATTAAATTAAAAATAAAATTTCAAATCATCAAATATTTTCCCTTTCTCTTTTCCTGGAACATAAAATATCAAGCAAAACAACATTCATTCCTCTTCAAATGCTTCACATATCCTCAATTAAGATTCAAAAAGTGAGGTATGCCTAGTGTCACGGGATGAGTTTGATGCGCAGCAACCCGTACGGCACTTAGGCAACTTTCAAGCACAAAGTCGCTAAGTAACTCTTAGAGAATTTCTCAACCTAGCTAAGCGGAAATGCTTAAAAGAAAGCTAGTGAGAAAAGAGAGCAATATAGCCAATTGAGAGATTTTATTACTCAAAAAGAACTTTACAAGTGAGAGCTTTACAATTGCTTGTTGGTGGGTGATGGCTCAAATGCTAAGTGCATTCCCCTATTTATAGATATGGGTGGAGCATTCTAGAGGCTTTACAAGTTGGCCACTTGCACAAGTGGGCAAGTTGTGCAAGTGGCTTACCTACAAGAAAGGTGTAGAAAATTCTAGAAGATGGGCCAAGCAAGCAAGCCTTGGTGGAGCTTGGCCCGTTGGGCTTCGATGACTTGGCGCTCGAGCAATGATTAGGCGACGACTTGGTGTTTGGGCTTGCGGTGCAGGCTTTATCACGGGCCGACAAATGTGTGCGAGGAAGCCCGGCGCTAAACGCACTCCACCATTTGCGAGGATCGTTGCGAAGTGTGGCGGTGTGCGTGCCAAATTAGCCTTTACTCGTAGTTGGTGCGGGCGGCCCGTGACAATCCTCCCCCACCTATGCTCGCGGCGTCTTCGTCGCGTTGTCGTGCTTGTATTTCTGGATGTGCTCCGCAAATTGCCACAAGTCATCTTCACGTTCCCACGTAACTTCGCTTTCGGGGAGGTGTTTCCACTTGACCAAGTATTCGTTGTAAGGCGGCACGCCCCTTCTTCGAATGACTCGGTCGGCAATGATGTAGTCCATATCCTTGTCGAATGCGGTGACTATGGCCGTTGGGGCTCTCCTTGATTCTCCGCGGCTTGGGTCTCCCTCGTCACCTTGGTATGGCTTGAGTAGGCTCACGTGGAAGACCGGGTGGATTTTGAGCCTTGGCGGAAGTTGGAGTTGGTACGAGACGTTGCCCACATGTCGTAGTACTCAGAAAGGCCCTTCGTATCGCCTCACTAGCCCTTTGTGGACTTTCCGCAAGGTCTTGAACTGTTGAGGCAGCAACTTGATCATCACTTGATCCCCTTCCTTGTATTCGACGTGGCGTCTCCGAGTGTCGGCCCACTTCTTCATCTTCCGTGCGGCTTTGTCAAGATATGCTCACGTGATGTCCGCTTCCTCATGCCACTCTCGAGCAATCTTGTGAGCCGCGGGGCTTTTCCCTCCATATGTCGAAGCTATGGCGTTGGGAGTCATGGGTTGGAAGCCCATGGTGATCTCGAACGGACTCTTGCCCGTAGCCTCGCTCCGCTGCAAGTTATACGAGAATTGGGCAACATCCAGCAACTTTGCCCAATCCCGCCGATGAGCGCTCACATAATACCGTAGATACATCTCAAGTAAGGCATTGATGCGCTCCATTTGCCAGTCGGTTTGTGGGTGGAAGCTCGTTGAGAACTTGAGGTCGGTACCAAGCATCTTGAAGAGCTTCATCCAAAATTTACCGGTGAAGCGAGGGTCTCGGTCACTCACTATGCTTCGTGGGACTCCCCATAGCTTCACGAGATGCTTGATGAAGAGACGGGCGGCCTCGTCGGCTTTGCAATCGGCGGGTGCCGCAATGAAGGTTGCATACTTGCTATGTCGGTCTACCACGACCATGATACTCCCGCACCCTTCAGACTTCGGCAAGGTTGTGATGAAGTGCATCGTGACGCTCTCCCATGGCCTTGATGCGGGTGGTAGTGGCTCCAACAACCCCGCCAGTAGTTGGCGATCCGTCTTGTCTTGTTGGCACACAAGGCAAGTCCGCATATATGCCTCGATGTCATCTCTCATGTGTGGCAAAAAATACGAGGCTTGGACGAGTGCGGTAGTGCGCTCCATTCCGGGGTGACCAGCCCACTTTGAGTCGTGGTACTCCTTGATGACTTCCCTCCACAAGTTTCCTCACCTAGGAACGAAGAGACGGTCGCCCTTGGTGAGGAGGATGCCTTCCTCTTGCCAAAATCGCCTTGTCTTGCCGTTGAGAACCCTCTCCAACAAGTCTTTTGCTAGCGGATCCTGCTGGAGGCCTTCTTTGATGCGCTGGATAAGGTCGGAACTCGGCTGGCTCACACTAGGTGTTGCCAATTCTGCCTTGCGGCTTAGAGCATCCGCAACAACGTTGGCTTTACCGGGCTTGTACTCGAGCCGGTAGTCGAACTCCGCAAGGAAGTCTTGCCACCTTGCTTGCTTGGGACTCAACTTCTTTTGAGTTTGAAAGTAGCTTATGGCTACGTTGTCCGTTAGGATCACGAAGTGTGAGCCAAGCAAGTAATGTCGCCACACACGTAGGCAATGGATAATAGCCGTCATCTCCTTCGCTTGTACGGTGTAGCGGCGTTCCGTATCATTTAGCTTTCGACTCTCAAACGCTATATGGTGGCCTTCTTGCATGAGTACCCCGCCGATGGCGAAGTCGGAGGCATCCGAGTGGACCTCAAAGGGCTTGTTGTGGTCCGGAAGAACGAGCACGGGTTCCTCGGAGATGGCCTTCTTCAAGTCTTCGAAGGCGTGTTGGCATTCCTCGAACCAATGCCACGCCCGATTCTTCTTGAGTAAGTCGGTCAAGGGTGCCGCTCTTGCCGAGTAGCCTTGGATGAAGCGGCAATAGTAGTTCACCAACCCGAGGAATGATCGAAGCTCGGGCACTTTGGTGGGTGGCTCCCATTCGAGGATTGCATTCACCTTTGCGTTCTCCATCATCAGCTTCCCATCCGCTATTTTGTGGCCAAGGAACTCCACCTCTTGTTGAGCAAATGAACACTTCTCGACTTTGAGGTAGAGCTCGTTCTCTCGTAGTACTTGGAGGATTTGCCGCAAGTGTTGGGCATGTTCCTCAAGGGTGGTGCTATACACCACTATGTCGTCCAAGTACACGACAACGAAGCGGTCGAGAAAGGGTTGAAGCACCTTGTTCATAAGTGTGCTAAACGTGGCCGATGCATTAGTGAGGCCGAATGGCATAACAAGGAACTCGAAGGATCCATACCTCGTGACGCATGTTATTTTTGGCTCGTCCCCCTCCGCGATGCGCACTTGGTAGTATCCCGATCGTAGATCAAGCTTGGTGAAGTACCGCGCCTTGCCAAGTTGATCGAACAAGTCCGCAATCAAGGGGATTGGATACTTGTTCTTGATAGTGATCTTGTTGAGTGCGCGGTAGTCGATACACATCCGCAACGAGCCATCCTTCTTCTTTTGGAACAGCACGGGTGCACCGAATGGGGCCTTTGACGGGCGGATGTAGCCAGCATCTAGCAAATCCGCAAGTTGTCTCCGCAACTCTTCGAGCTCGGGTGGCGCCATGCGGTAAGGCGCCAAGGCTGGTGGCTTCGCACCTTGCTCCAGCTTGATGGCATGATCAACTTCCCGCCTTGGTGGGAGCTTCTTCGGAAGTTGCGGAGGCATGACGTCTTCGAACTCATCGAGGACTCCGTGGATGAGTGGTGGGACTTGGCTAGGTGAGTCTTCGCGACATTCCCCTTCGTTGAGCTCCCGGATGGAAACCAAGAAGCTTGGGTCCTTCCCGAAGGCCTTCTTGAATTGCATGGCCGAGAGGGTCTTGTCCGCGGTCTTGGCTCGCTCCGCGGATACCGTGCATGCCTTACTCCCATCGAGGATGCTTAGGGAGTTAGTGGCCGGTAGTGGGAAGGCATGGACTTGATCGAAGAACTCAATGCCAAGGACCATCTTGAAGTCGTCCATGGGGACGATGGAAAAGTCGAGCTTTCTGCTCCACGTCCCGATTGCCATGTGCACGGCTTGGGCGGTACCCGCGATAGGCTTAGTGGGTGAGTTCACCGCCTTTATGGTGCCTCCTTCCTTGGTGGCCCTAAGGCCTAGGCGCTTGGCCTCTTCCTCTGAAATGAAGTTGTGCGTTGCTCCGGTGTCTAGCAACGCTTGGACTGGTTTGCCGCTAACGGTCGCGCTCACATACATGAGGCCATTCTTTGTGCGTGTTGACGGATGGCTCTTGAGTGCGCCGAGACGTTGGAGAGAACTCATGCTGGGCTGGGGTTCCTCCGTGGTGGCTGATGTTTTGCCCTTGAGGTGTGCGGCGAGGGCATTCAGCGACTTCTTTTCGGGGCAATCGCGAACCCAATGTGGGCCGTTGCAAATGAAGCATGGGCTACGGGGCTTGGCTTGCTCCTTCTTCCCCTCATTCTTGCCTTGCCCGCCTTTGCCGCTTGGGGGTTTTTTCTGCCCTCAATCCTTCCGATTGTTGCTTTTGTCCTTACGGCCCTCTCCCCTACCTTTGCCTTGGTTGGGCTTCTTGTCTTTGGCTTGGGTGGAGTAATCGGCAAGTGATTCCGCAATGGCAATGGCGTCGTCAAGAGTTTGCGCGCCACGCCGATCGATCTCCGCTTTAGCCCAATCATTGAGGCCATATTGGAAGTAGAAGAGAGAATCCTTGTCGGACATGTCGGAGATCTCAAGCATAAGGGTAACGAATTCGTTGATGTAGTCACGAACGCTACCCATTTGCTTGAGGCGACGAAGGCGTGCTCTTGCCTCTTTCTCGGCATTGCTTGGGACAAAGTGCTTCCGAAGTTCATGTTGGAAGTCCGCCCATGTATTGATGGCACAAATGCCTTTGCCCATGTCGCATACTTCCGCCGCCACCATAGTTGTGCGGCGCCTCGAAGGTATGTGGATGACGTGCCCACCTTTGATGCCTCATCACAAACACCGATGGCATCGAAGTATTGATCGAGCCCAAAGAGGAAGTTGTCCACAATGGTGGCATTGCGCGCACCATCGTAGGTGTCGGGCTTCGGCACATCTATGTGGCGGGCCTCGTTTGCGCTTGCCGAGGCCGGGCTAGCGGAGATGGTCCGCTTGTGCCAAGCTCAATCCGAGCGAACTTCGTCAACCTCTGCACAGACCGCTCGCAGCTCATCTTGCACGAAGCTGCGAAGTTTCAGCAACTCCTCATGGAACACTCGGAACTCCGCCCAAAGTGTGTCCGTTTGGTCTTGCATGAGGGCCTTGGTGGCGACCGAGAATTCGCCATACTCGCCCTCAAGGGCGCTCACCCTCTCCTCCAACGATTCGAGGATGTCTTGAGTGGTGGACATCGAGACCTCGAGTGTAGCAACGCGAGGCTCCAAGGCATCAACGGATGCGGCCTTGGACTTGCCGCGGTGCCTTCCTTGTCCACGGCCTTCCTCACGGCCACGGGTTGGTTCCGGTGGAACATCCACACCGACAACCCCCTCTTGTGAAGTGTTGGTAGATTGGTTATTGCTTTGTGAACTATTTGCGTGTGTGCAAACCATAGCTCTGATACCACTTGTCACGGGATGAGTTTGATGCGCAGCAACCCGTGCGGCACTTAGGCAACTTTCAAGCACAAAGTCGCTAAGTAAGCCTTAGAGAATTTCTCAACCTAGCTAAGCGGAAATACTTAAAGGAAAGCTAGTGAGAAAAGAGAGCAATATAGTCAATTGAGAGATTTTATTACTCAAAGAGAACTTTACAAGTGAGAGCTTTACAATTGCTTGTTGGTGGGTAATGGCTCAAATGCTAAGTGTCTTCCCCTATTTATAGATGTGGGTGGAGCATTCTAGAGGCTTTACAAGTTGGCCACTTGCACAAGTGGGCAAGTTGTGCAAGTGGCTTACCTACAAGAAAGGTGTAGAGAATTCTAGAAGATGGGCCAAGCAAGCAAGCCTTGGTGGAGCTTGGCCCGTTGGGCTTCGATGACTTGGCGCTCGAGCGATGATTAGGCGACGACTTGGCGGCGACTAGGTGCTCGGGCGATGACTTGGCGCTTGGCTTGCGGTGCGGGCTTTATCACGCGCCGGCAAATGTGTGCGAGGAAGCCCGACGCTAAACGCACTCCACCATTTACGAGGATCGTTGCGAAGTGTGGCGGTGTGCGCGCCAAATTAGCCCTCACTCGTAGTTGGTGCGGGCAGCCCATGACACTAGGCTTAGCTTCAAGTACCAGCACAAGCATTAAATAAATAAGATCCACTAACTACAGAATTAATAATTTATTAATATACAGCAAATCCATATGATATCATGTCTAGGAGGCCTTCAGAAAAGGACGTAAATCATTAATTTAAAAATATGTAATGTTCACTTGAAATGGCGATGCCTTGAATCTGCAACAGTAGTAGTAGATTCAGGGCATGCTTGCTCTCTATCTATCTGGTTATTTACTAAACGCCTGTTTGATTTCTTCACTTCTTCACTCCTATCTCTTTCTTGTGTATCTGTAAATGAACAAATGGATGATGACAGCCATGAAGGATCTGAAAGGCAGTGGGATATATTTTCCCATGTCCCACCGATTATTCTAATTCAGATATTAGTTAGATATATCTGAATCCTATAAAACTGAGGCTAGTCTGTTTTCTATTCTCCCAAGTACTGTATGTTTGGAGCACATTGTCACGGGCCGCTCGCACCAACTACGAGTGAAGGCTAATTTGGCGTGCGCACCGCCACACTTCGCAACAATCCTCGCGAATGGTGGAGTGTGTTTAGCCTCGGGCTTCCTCGCACACATTTGCCGGCCCGTGATAAAGCCCGCACCGCAAGCCTAAGCGCCAAGTCATTGCCCGAGCGCCTAGTCGTCGCCTAGTCATCGCTCGAGCGCCAAGTCATCGAGGCCCAACGGGCCAAGCTCCACCAAGGCTTGCTTGCTTGGCCCATCTTCTAGAATGCTCTACACCCTTCTTGTAGATAAGCCACTTGCACAACTTGCCCACTTGTGCAAGTGGCCAACTTGTAAAGCCTCTAGAATGCTCCTCCCATTTTCTATAAATAGGGGAAGGCTCTTAGCATTTGAGCATCACCCACCACAATTGTAAAGCTCTCAATTGTAAAGTCCTCTTTGAGTAATAAAATCTCTCATTGGCTATATTGCTCTCTCTCTCTCTCTCTCTAGCTTTGCTCTTAAGTATTTCCACTTAGCTAGGTTGAGAAGCTCAAAGGCTTACTTAGCAACTTTGCGCTTGAAAGTTGCCTAAGTGCCGCACGGGTTGCTGCGCATCAAACTCACCCCGTGACAAGTGGTATCAGAGCTACGGTTTGCACACACGCAAATAGCTCACCAAGCAATGGCCAATCTACCAAGCGCTTCACATGAGGGCGTTGTCGGTGTGGATGTTCCACCGGAACCAACCCGTGGCCGTGAGGAAGGCCGTGGACAAGGAAGGCCCCGCGGCAAGTCCAAGGCCGCATCCGTTGATGCTATAGAGCCTCGCGTTGCCACACTCGAGGTCTCCATGTCCACCTCTCAAGACATCCTCGAATCGTTGGAGGAGAGGGTGAGCGGCCTTGAGGGCGAGTATGGCGAATTCTCAGTCGCCACCAAGGCCCTCATGCAAGACCAAGCGGACACTCTACGGGCGGAATTCCGAGTGTTCCATGAGGAGTTGTCAAAACTTCGCAGCTTCGTACAAGATGAGCTGCGAGCGGTCCGTGCGGAGGTTGACGAAGTCCGCTCGGATTGGGCGTGGCACAAGCGGACCATCTCCGCTAGCCCGGCCTCGGCAAGCACAAACGAGGCCCGCCGCATAGATGTGCCAAAGCCCGACACCTACGATGGTGCGCGCAATGCCACCATTGTGGACAACTTCCTCTTCGGGCTCGACCAATACTTCGATGCCGTCGGTGTTCGTGATGAGGCATCAAGAGTGGGCACGGCACCCACTTATCTTCGAGGCGCCGCACAACTATGGTGGCGGCGGAAGCATGGCGACATGGGCAAAGGCATTTGCGCCATCAACACATGGGCGGACTTCCAACATGAACTTCGGAAGCACTTTGCCCCGAGCAATGCCGAGAAAGAGGCGAGAGCACGCCTTCGTCGTCTCAAGCAAACGGGGAGCATTCGTGACTACATCAACGAGTTCGTCACCCTTATGCTCGAGATCTCCGATATGTCCGACAAAGACTCGCTCTTCTACTTCCAAGATGACCTCAAGGATTGGGCCAAGGCGGAGATCGATCGGCGTGGCGCGCAAACTCTTGACGACGCCATTGCGATTGCGGAATCACTTGCCGATTACTCCACCCAAGCCAAAGACAAGAAGCCCAACCAAGGCAAAGGTGGGGGAGAGGGCCGGAAGGACAAAGGCAACAATCGGAAGGATTGGGGGCAGAAAAAACCCCCAAGCGGCAAAGGCGGGCAAAGCAAGAACGAGGGGAAGAAGGAGCCAGCCAAACCTCGCAGCCCATGCTTCATTTGCAACGGCCCTCATTGGGTCCGTGATTGCCCCGAAAAGAAGTCACTGAATGCCCTCGTCGCACACCTCAAGGGCAAAGCTTCAGCCACCGCGGAGGAACCCCAGCCCAGCATGAGTTCTCTCCAACGTCTTGGCGCGCTCAAGAGCCATCCGTCAGCACGCACGAAGAATGGCCTCATGTATGTGAGCGCGACCGTTAGCGGCAAACCAGTCCAAGCGTTGCTAGACACCGGAGCAACGCACAACTTCATTTCGGAGGAAGAGGCCAAGCACCTAGGCCTTAGGGCCACAAAAGAAGGAGGCACCATGAAGGCGGTAAACTCACCCGCTAAGCCTATCGCGGGTACCGCCCAAGCCGTGCACATGACGATTGGAGCATGGAGCGGAAAGCTCGACTTCTCCATCGTGCCCATGGACGACTTCAAGATGGTCCTCGGCATGGAGTTCTTCGACCAAGTCCATGCCTTCCCACTACCGGCCACCAATTCCCTAAGCATCCTCGATGGGAGCAAGGCGTGCACGGTATCCGCGGAGCGAGCCATGACCGCGGACAAGACACTCTCGGCCATGCAATTCAAGAAGGCCTTCGGGAAGGATCCAAGCTTCTTGGTTTCAATCCGGGAGCTCAACGAGGGGGAAGGTCGCGGAGACTCATCTAACCAAGCCCCACAACTCATCCACGGAGTCCTCAATGAGTTCAAAGACGTCATGCCTCCGCAACTTCCGAAGAAGCTCCCACCAAGGCGGGAAGTTGATCACGCCATTGAGCTGGAGCAAGGTGCGAAGCCACCAGCCTTGGCGCCCTACCGCATGGCGCCACCCGAGCTCGAAGAGTTGCGGAGACAACTCGCGGATTTGCTGGATGCCGGCTACATCCGCCCATCAAAGGCCCCATTCGGTGCACCCGTGCTGTTCCAAAAGAAGAAGGATGGCTCATTGCGGATGTGCATCGACTACCGCGCGCTCAACAAGATCACTATCAAGAACAAGTACCCGATCCCCTTGATCGCGGACTTGTTCGATCAACTTGGAGAGGCGCGGTACTTCACCAAGCTGGATTTGCGGTCCGGATACTACCAAGTGCGCATTGCCAAGGGAGATGAGCAAAAAACGGCATGCGTCACAAGGTACGGATCGTATGAGTTCCTCGTCATGCCATTCGGCCTCACCAACGCACCGGCCACATTCAGCACGCTCATGAACAAGGTGCTTCATCCCTTTCTCGACCGCTTCGTTGTCGTATACTTGGATGATATCGTGGTGTATAGCACCACACTTGAGGAGCATGCCCAACACTTGCGGCAAATCCTCCAAGTACTACGAGAGAACGAGCTCTACCTCAAGGTCGAGAAATGTTCGTTTGCTCAACGGGAGGTGGAGTTCCTTGGCCACAAGATAGCGGAGGGGAAGCTGATGATGGAGAACGCAAAGGTGAATGCCATCCTCGAATGGGAGCCACCCACCAAAGTGCCCGAGCTTCGATCATTCCTCGGGTTGGTGAACTACTATCGCCGCTTCATTCAAGGCTACTCAGCAAGAGCGGCGCCTTTGACCGATTTACTCAAGAAGAATCGAGCATGGCATTGGTCCGAGGAATGCCAACACGCCTTCGAAGACTTGAAGAAGGCCATCTCCAAGGAGCCCGTGCTCGTTCTTCCGGACCACACTAAGCCCTTCGAAGTCCACACGGACGCCTCCGACTTCGCCATCGGCGGGGTACTCATGCAAGAAGGCCACCCAATAGCGTTCGAGAGTCGAAAGCTAAATGATACGGAACGCCGCTACACCGTGCAAGAGAAGGAGATGACGGCTATTATCCATTGCCTACGGGTGTGGCGACACTACTTGCTTGGCTCACACTTCGTGATCCTAACGGACAACGTAGCCACAAGCTACTTTCAAACTCAAAAGAAGTTGAGTCCCAAGCAAGCAAGGTGGCAAGATTTCCTTGCGGAGTTCGACTACAGACTCGAGTACAAGCCCGGCAAAGCCAACGTTGTTGCGAATGCTCTAAGCCGCAAGGCAGAATTGGCAACCCTTAGTACGAGCCAGCCGAGTTCCGACCTTGTCCAACGAATCAAAGAAGGCCTCCAGCAGGATCCGCTAGCAAAGGACTTGTTGGAGAGGGTTCTCAACGGCAAGACAAGGCGATTTTGGCAAGAGGAAGGCATCCTCCTCACCAAGGGCGACCGCCTCTTCGTGCCTAGGTGGGGAAATTTACAGAAGGAGGTCGTCAAGGAGTGCCATGACTCAAAGTGGGCTGGTCACCCCGGAATGGAGCGCACTACCGCACTTGTCCAAGCTTCGTATTTTTGGCCACACATGAGGGATGACATCGAGGCATATGTGCGGACTTGTCTTGTGTGCCAACAAGACAAGACGGATCGTCAACTACCGGCGGGATTGTTGGAGCCACTACCACCCGCATCGAGGCCATGGGAGAGCGTCTCGATGGACTTCATCACAACCTTGCCGAAGTCCGAAGGGTGCGGGAGCATCATGGTCGTGGTAGACCGACATAGCAAGTATGCAACCTTCATTGCGGCACCCGCCGATTGCAAGGCCGACGAGGCCGCCCGTCTCTTCATCAAGCATGTCGTGAAGCTATGGGGAGTCCCAAGGAGCATCGTAAGCGATCGAGACCCTCGCTTCACCGGCAAATTTTGGATGGAGCTCTTCAAGATGCTTGGCACCGACCTCAAGTTCTCAACGAGCTTCCACCCACAAACCGACGGGCAAACGGAGCGCATCAATGCCTTGCTTGAGATG
Source organism: Murraya paniculata (assembly GCA_030449075.1). Lineage (NCBI taxonomy): Eukaryota > Viridiplantae > Streptophyta > Magnoliopsida > Sapindales > Rutaceae > Murraya > Murraya paniculata. The sequence goes on along the minus strand of JAEVFN010000052.1, from coordinate 962,508 downwards.
TATCTACGGCATTATGTGAGCGCTCATCAGCGGGATTGGGCAAAGTTGCTGGATGTTGCCCAATTCTCGTATAACTTGCAACGGAGCGAGGCTACGGGCAAGAGCCCATTCGAGATCATCATGGGATTTCAGCCCATGACTCCCAACGCCATAGCTTCGACATATGGAGGGAAAAGCCCCGCGGCTCACAAGATTGCTCGAGAATGGCATGAGGAAGCGGACATCACGCGAGCATATCTTGACAAAGCCGCGCGGAAGATGAAGAAGTGGGCCGACACTCGGAGACGCCACGTCGAATACAAGGAAGGGGATCGAGTGATGATCAAGTTGCTGCCTCAACAATTCAAGACTTTGCGGAAAGTCCACAAAGGGCTAGTGAGGCGCTACGAAGGGCCTTTCCAAGTGCTACGACGTGTGGGCAATGTCTCGTACCAACTTCAACTTCCGCCAAGGCTCAAAATCCACCCGGTCTTCCACGTGAGCCTACTCAAGCCATACCATGGCGACGAGGGAGACCCAAGCCGCGGAGAATCGAGGAGAGCCCCAACGGCCGTAGTCACCGCATTCGACAAAGATGTGGACTACATCATTGCCGACCGAGTCATTCGAAGAAGGGGCGTGCCGCCTTACAACGAGTACTTGGTCAAGTGGAAACGCCTCCCCGAAAGCGAAGCCACGTGGGAACGTCAAGATGACTTGTGGCAATTTGCGGAGCACATCCAAAACTACAAGCACGACAACGCGACGAGGACGCCGCGAGCATAGGTGGGGGAGGATGTCACGGGCCGCTCGCACCAACTACGAGTGAAGGCTAATTTGGCGTGCGCACCGCCACACTTCGCAACAATCCTCGCGAATGGTGGAGTGTGTTTAGCCTCGGGCTTCCTCGCACACATTTGCCGGCCCGTGATAAAGCCCGCACCGCAAGCCCAACCGCCAAGTCATTGCCCGAGCGCCTAGTCGTCGCCTAGTCATCGCTCGAGCGCCAAGTCATCGAGGCCCAACGGGCCAAGCTCCACCAAGGCTTGCTTGCTTGGCCCATCTTCTAGAATGCTCTACACCCTTCTTGTAGATAAGCCACTTGCACAACTTGCCCACTTGTGCAAGTGGCCAACTTGTAAAGCCTCTAGAATGCTCCTCCCATTTTCTATAAATAGGGGAAGGCTCTTAGCATTTGAGCATCACCCACCACAATTGTAAAGCTCTCAATTGTAAAGTCCTCTTTGAGTAATAAAATCTCTCATTGGCTATATTGCTCTCTCTCTCTCTCTCTCTAGCTTTGCTCTTAAGTATTTCCACTTAGCTAGGTTGAGAAGCTCAAAGGCTTACTTAGCAACTTTGCGCTTGAAAGTTGCCTAAGTGCCGCACGGGTTGCTGCGCATCAAACTCACCCCGTGACAACATGCTCTGAATCATGAGTTCTGATTTTGAGCTTGATCGTCAACTATCTATCATCAGGACAATTTTTGTTTCATTATCTTTTGAGTCTTGATTAAACCTTGCTTTTGTTGCTACCTTTTCTTTGGATTTAGCGGCTAACTTTAGTACATTATTTTTCGATTACATATCATACTTTGAACTGCTTCTGAACTATATCCATCTAATATTGCTTTGTAAGAGGAAGCAGTTTTCAAATTGGAAATACATGACGATAATTTGGAAGCCCGGCGAGCAGCTTTTAGCATTGTCTCTGAATTTATAGGCATTTTAACTTCTTTTTCACCTCTATCGAACTTTTCTTTTTCCAAGAGTATGATAGTAACTAAATACACTCATTCAAACAAAAAATTTTTAGTCTCATTCTTCCTTTTTCCCCCACCAGGAGTGGGAGTGTGGGACAAGCTAAAATGGAAATACTGCTTTTTAAAGTAACTGTGCATCAGAAAAGGAGAAGTGATGAAACAAAAAAAGAAGTTCACTTTCATTCAATTTACTTCAAGTGGTCTCACCAAACTAACTATAATTTTATCTTCTGGTTATAAACAATGCAATTTCAGCGACTTGCCTTATTTATTTGTACAGGGATTACTAAAATTTCATTTGACTCGAAGGTCAAGAAAATGATTGTTATAGGAGACAATTTTGATGTATTATCTACTGGGACGAAACTAAACGGGCTATGTGGTACAGTGTTAGTCTCTTTTGGACCGGCTAAAGAGCCTGAGGAAGGGGAACATCATAAAGCAGAGTCCAATGAGGCAAATAAAAAGGAGGAGCATAAATTGCCAATTTCGTTCTTTAGCTGAATGTAATTAGATTCATTATCAATTCTCATTATATAAATAAAATTGTCTCGTTGGCTTGAACTCTATTTTACCCATTGCAATTCTTTTCTGAAAACAGTTAACCAAAAAAAGGGCATAATTTCCATTGAATTGGGTAGAATAGAGGAAAAAGATGAAAAGCAAGCACTTCATACATCTTCCCATCAGCCAAAAAAAAAGAGACAGTTGGAAGGAAAGAAACTCAATACCTGTAAATCTACAGACTACGCGGAAAGCTTTTTGCCGGGCTTTATCACCGTGTATTTCCAGTTTTTGGAGCTGTTTTCTGCTACCAAACAATGTCAGATATACTTTAGATCCACATCAAAGTAATCAAAGTAGAACATCATGTCAAAGATGGATATACGCCTTAAATTCAAACAAAAAAAAAAAATTGTAACAAAAGCAAGTTGTCCTCCGTAAAAATTCTGGGTTCGGTCATCTTTGATTCTCTAGCATAGTATTTGAACTTCAGTTTTCCCGCCAAATCACAGCTCATTGGGACATTTCATCGAACATGTTTTGTTTTCGTCAAACACCTGCATTTTAACTTCACTTCCCTCAGATGCCAACCTTGACCTCTCCATATGGTTCCTTGACAAACTCATTCCCGCCATTATGGCCCGACGGTTCATTTTGTTTTTCTTTCAAATTAGCATCACCATCCTCAGTAATCGTAGTAAGGCAACGCTTGATCATACATAATGCTCTTTCGGTGTTGTAATGTTTCAACTTACACAGACCATTGAAAATTTCAAAGAGCATGACATTAAAACCAGCCTTAATTATTTGGTTCCCAAAATATGTAAACAAAATGGTGCAGCCATTTTGAGCAATAACACTAATTTCATTATCCCAGGGAGCTAAAAGGGATTCCTCAATTCTAATCATATACATAGATCATATCTTGGAGCTAATGGTGCAGCCAAAAAGCAAACAAAATGGTGAAAATTTCCCCACTTTTTGACCTGCTATTTTGTTGGGGTGGGGGAGGTGGGGGAGGAGATAGCAAAATATAACTTGGGGTAGTGGCAAGGGGCGATAACAATCTATGGATGACGGGCTGGTAACTAACCATTAAACAATTTCTTGCATATGCCAACTCTAGACCAAATTAACAGTTTGCCGATTAGAAACTCTTAAGTTGGATATATAATGATTGTAGCCGGCACAGATAAGTTTGACTTGATTAGACTCGTTTAAAATCTGTAACCAGACATGGAGAGAGAAAGAAAACCGATAGCCGAGGCCAATCTTCAAGCAGAATCAGCTATTATAGCATTGAAATATAGGATGCCACTTAGAAAGAGATGAATCATAACATGGAGAGATATCATAATTCCAAAGACCTGCTTACCCAACACTCCTGGGCTTGTGTGCTGTGGCAAGGCCAACCAAGATTTGAATTACTTGGCCTTAGCTCCACCTCTATGTCTTAAAACAGTCACAAAATAAAGATCAACGTTTGCTTGTGATCCATCACTTCAAGAAGATATCGGTGGTGCGCTAAAACCTAGAGATGAAATTAAGAAGCAAGGAAACTTGAAACCCCATGAAGCTTGCATATTACCACCTTCAAAATTCAAACCCAATCACAGAGATTGAATCAGCGAAAAAAATAGAGTCCATATTATGCATATAATAGAATGGTTATAGATATATAGAATTTTTAAAACAAAGTAATGAAATATTAGAGGTTGGCAACTAGCAACACCACCTCCTCTGACTATAAAGCTGAATTTATTATAAAATCTAACTTCAGCTCATTCAAGATACTAACTTTCAAAAAATTGTAGTTTGTTTGTATTATTAGAGGAGTTTTTACAGTCATTAGGTTGTTATCTTTGAGTTATTTCCTAATTCAATGAGAATTATTGAGTAAAAAATTTCAGAAAATTAAATACGGAATCTTTGATAATTTTCAGCAGCGATTATAACTAAAATCTTAAGGGATAGTGAAGTATTTTCCAAAAAATTAAGGGGAATACTTTTCATGCTCATGTCATGTGACAAACAGAAAAATAGATATGAATAATTAGATTTAAGGGACAAAATTTAAGACTTTGCATATGGTAACAGAGAAAATTTTGCTGAATTTTGTGCAGTTTTATTTGTTTTTTTTTTTTTTTTGTTTTTTTTATAACAGTCATTTGAACGTGCACATGGAAGCTTTGCTTTTTGGGTTTGTCTGCCGGATATGGAAAGAGATGGCTCAATTTAGAGTGGGCCCCGTTTCTATTGTTATCACTTTGTCTGTTTGTCATCTCCTAATTGCCATTTATTTTGTTATTATAATTTAAGTTTAATCAAATTGCTGGAAAGGAAGGCAAGAGAGGAAAGGATGGTCAAGCTTTCAATGAACATGAGTCATTGTGAATGTCATAATTTTGTTTTATTTTGTTTTTTTTCTTCAGTCGCATTTGTTTCAACTGCCTAAGAATTTCTTTTTCTCCTCTCTTTTCCTTCTCTTGTAATACTTTTGGGTTTTCTGTCCACAGGCTTTGATTGCACCGCACCATATGCTTCCCATGAAGAGAGGAGGTGATTGAAAAGCAATGAACTAAAGACAACCTACTGCAGGGTGATTTATGAATTGCAAAGAATATAGAATTTTCTCTTGCGGCAACCGCTGCCAAGAACAATCTTTCCTACTTTCCCTTGCATTGAAGAAATTACTGATGAAACTTGTGTTGAAGACATTACTGATGACTACGTCCCTGCAAACAATCTCTCAAGCCGCATGTTTGCTCTCTATCTATCTGGTTATTTACTAAACGTTCTTCGCTTCTATCTCGTTCCTGTACATCTGTAGATGAACAAGTAGATGACGAAAGGCATGAGGAAACTGATTCAGATATATTTTAGATATATCTGGATACTAGGCAAGTCTGTTTTCTATTGTCCAATTAATATATGTTTGGAGAACATGCTCTAAATCATGAGTTGTGATTTGCAAGCCTATTGTGACTCGGATTGGGCAAGTTGCCCAAACACCAGGCGTTCTATCACAGGTTATTGTGTTCTTCTTGGTCATTCTCCGATATCATGGAAATGTAAGACGCAATCAACTGTATCTCGCTCCTCTGCCGAGGTGGAATACAGAGCAATGGGAACAACTTATTGTGAGTCAGTTGGCTACTATATTTACTTAAAGACCTTGGAGTTAATCATCCTCAACTTAAATTTTTTTATTGTGATAAACTAACTAAGCATATCGAAATTGATTGCCACTTAGTTTGAGAAAAAATTCAGAGACAGCCTTCGTTCAGTTACAACAACAATTAGTGGACATTTTCAATCGACTGCTTTCCAAGATGGGCGTTCAAAACCTTCACATGCCATCTTGAGGGGGGAGTGTTGAGAATATAATTATTTACCTTGACGCACTGCAAATTTTCTTCTCAATTACCAAACATTTGTTCTCCAATTTTATTTACTTTCCTATTTCTATTTTTTTAATTTAGGGATTGTACAGCTTTGTATTTAGTTGCTTTCCTTTATTAGTTTTCAAAAGTCAACTGAAATTTTATAAATAATTTTTTTGTATTTTACGGCGTAAAGTGAATAACATATGAAAGCATTTTCCAGAACTTTCATTTTTATCGTCACCTTCCCACTCTAGGGCATCCCACCAAGTCTTTTCGGCCTTAATCTTTATTATTGTGTCTTTTAACTTGGAACTTGCACCAATGTTCTTCAACCTCCGGCAATCATAGAAGCTTATTTGTTCTGCTAGATGGGTGGGTCGCCCATGATGGGATAACCCAACCCAATCCGCATATGGTAAGCAGTTACCATATGTGGTTATGGGCAGTTGAAGAAAGTTGATTTAAAATCAACTTCCCACGTTAGTTTCCATGTAGTAGACAACTCCCCAAAATTAAAAATGCAGAAACAAAAGGAACAAGTATCTTCATCTTCTTCTCTTCTTCTTGAAGACATAATAAGAACATTGAACAACTCATTAGAAAGAGTGCATTTACACTATGGTTAAAGGAGAATTTCCAATTGTAATTTCTTTTCGACTATTGACTTGATCAAACACTCAATTACTCCACTACTTAATTCGAGAAGAAATGTATTTCTAAAATCCTTAATTTTTCTTTTGTTGGTATTCGAGCCGGTTGGATTCGTGCGAATGGTTGAGTTTATTTCATGAAAATGCATGAATTTTATGAGTTAATTATTGTTCATAAAATATATGATTTAGTGGCTGTTAAATTTATGTTAAGGAGTGCTAAAATCTCTCTGAAAATTCTAGAATTGAAATGTTGACATATGTGAAGAAACAAATGAGTAGCAGACCATGACAAGCTTGCTGTGGACTCAAGTAATAGATACACTCAGTTGCTGACCTAGAGATTTTAGTTATTCGATATATTTGCAGCTATCAAGTTAGTTAGCTAATTCCAGTTGCTTCAATGATTAGTTTGTTATTTGCTGTTATTTGATTTGATTCTAGTAACTTCTATAATTGCTTAGACAAAATCAGAAACTACTATATAAGCAACATCTGTACACATTCACAGATATAATAAAAAGAATATTCCCATTAACTTTTCTTTTCGGTTTTCATCATTTTCTTACTTTCCAAACACATGCATAACAAAATCTAATATGAAAGACAAAAACTACCTAAGATTTAGATTGCATGCACCCTAACAAAACTTGAAAACCAAAATTTTATTTGATGATATCTTTTGATCTAGGCAATTTGATATTATGATTTATATATCATTAGAAAGATCTTTTCAAGAAATTTCCAATGATATATGATTCATTAAAAACGGCCTTAAAATGAAAAAGTTATGGCCAAATACAAATATGGTAGCATTAGGGTTACAAAATTTTAGAAATGCTAATTTTGGAAAAAATGATGAACAGTACCAAATTTAGTTTTTCGATGATTTCAGCTTATTCTGACCTCTGATTGACAATCTAAAGCCACAATTGGAATCAGAACAAAAAGTCGAGTTAGAAGATGCCAGGCCCGACATCATCGGAGCCACGAAAGGCAATGGGTGAATCACACTCTTTAATTGTGTGCACAAGAGAAGTGCATGACATTGTACCACTACTATAGTACACTGTAGCAATACTGTAGCACATTGTGGTGATTAATGTAGCACAGCGCTTGACTATGCGTGTGTGATAATATGTCCAGATTAATGTTTTCTATGTATATTGCTATCAGGATTGTGATTTGGGCGTTGTTTGCGTTGTTTGATCCAAAATTTAATTTTCTATTTATTTTTAACATAAAATCAAAGTTTTTAATTTTTAATTTTGAAATAAAATTTGGATCAAATATATATTATCTCATGGATGAGCATTATACATTAATAAATATTTCACTTTAATGGGAGCTCAAAAATATTTTTTGGAAATTGGCTAAAATTTGATTACATCTCGTGTCTAGTCGTTTGTTAACAGTCACTAATATGAATTTCATGTTATTTGTTCTAGATGCCTCTTGTTAGAAAATTATGGACTGAGGAAGAGGGATTAATGACGTATAGGGCATGGTTGGCACCTATTGATTTAATTGAGACTAATAATAACTTATCTCATGAAGAACTTGTGAAGAAAATAGAGAATTATAAGATGCACCCTGATCATTCTATGTGTATAAATATAGAAGACATATATGATGTCTTTACGTAGTTAATGTGTGGAAAAGCATACACTAAGTATACAGACTAGAATAATTATCAACCGGTCCTCATCAATTCCTTGCCTAATGATAATAATACCTTGTCTTTAAGGCTTGCATGTTAGAGGAGATTAAAAATCCCTTGAACGCATATTATTTATTGAGGTGTGAAATTGAGCTAATAGAGAAGCGCCGTCTTGCTTAAAAAATGAGGTGAACTTCAGTACTTGGCATTCACACGAGCCCTCAAAATGGAAGACAAGCTAATCGCCTTGGTAGAGGGCAAAAATTATAATATGAGAAAACCATAAACAGAATCATCGAGAATGAATATTTATTTTTATATGAAGATACACACGAGTGTAAGTTGGATGAAAAAGTCACAAGTAACAAACAATATTTTAAAACATGTAGAAGATTCTTTGTATTAGCTTGATCATATTAAGTTATTTCATTTGTTTGTTGACTACTATTGGTTTTGTTTTATTGATTGAACAATATCTTGCTATATTTTTATTATTGAATTTCTACATTAATTGTTGTTAAACTCAATATGCTCTTTTACGTATCTCACGAATCCTTCATTGAGTGGGAGTTTTAAATTGAATTTAATTAATTTGATATATAACTAATAATTTTGCGCATTAAAATCAAATTAATTATGAATATAGTAAAGGGAATTTGATGATGATTGGAAACTTCGATGACCTTTTGATTCCATTCCCGATATTAATTTATCATTTTTTTATTTATGTTTGTGGAAAAATTAATTATTTGTGTGCAATTATAGATTATGCCTTTTTTTAATTGTATTTTGAATTGTCTATATGTTAAAAAGATAGTTAAGTTGGTATCTGCATCTAAAAATATTGTGGCCGAGCTGAACAAAAGTGAGAAGTTGAATAGTGACAATTATGATATTTGGCACCATAAAATTCAGTACATCCTTGAAGAGCAAGAGACTCTAAAAACTCTAAACAACACCCTAGTTGAGCTTGAGCATGGCAATACTGCTCAACATAGAAGGGATCTTGAGGCCTACCAAGCCTAGAAAAAGAAGAATAGCAATGCTCGCATAATGATGTTGAGTGGCATGCAAGATGATCTCATGTGTGAGTTTGAGAAGTATGAGACCGTTCAAGAGATGTGGCTCGCCTTGAAAGATAAATTCGGTGACACTTCGACCACTAAACTAAGAAGGCTTACGATCAAGTTTGATTCTTATCGAAAGCGCGAGAATCATACCGTGAGGTAGCATTTAAGGCAGATGTGAACATGATTCGCGTACTTAAGTCTGTTGGACATATTCTAACTAATCAACAACAAGTCAAGGCAGTGATAAAATCTCTACTTGATTCCTGGGAACACATGAAGGTGAATATGACTCACAATAAAAGTATCAGAACTTTAAATGATATTGAACATCACCTAGAACTGGAGGTTGAGCGTTTTAAGGCAGCTAAGCTTTCTGATTATGTTTAATGGCCGAGTCAAGCTCGTGCAAAGTTATAGGCTTCAAGTGTAAGAAGGGCCATAAGTATAACTAGAAGGGTAAGAGATTTGATCCTAATAAAAAAAAAGCCAGATGCTAAGAAGTGCCCAAGGGGTAAACGTGCTGGCAAGAAAATTGACAAATCCAATGAAACGACCTGCCCTGAACTCCAGGGTGAATCTATCTAGGCTCATCAAAACCGAACTGATAATAAAGTAATAAATAAAGATTCTACCAAAAATTCGGTAGAATCTCCCCTATAAGTATAACACTCTCATCCTGCACGTGTAAAGCAAACACTTCCAAATAATCTAATAAACAGCAAACTCCAATACTCAACACTCTCAGTCATATTACTGAATTTCATCTAAGACATCTTAAAAGTTTCAAAAGATTATATTGTCACTGGTAGTACTATACATTGGTTTATTCTTAGTCTCAAAAGAATAATACACTAAAATTATACAATCCCAAAATAATGAGCTTATCAAAATGCTCTAACAAAATCATCTGCATCTGCTAGTATAAGGTGGCCAAAATCTCAAAATATCTACAATCGCTGAGTCAGTTCAGTATACCTGCAACCTCCTGTTGGGGGGGGGGGGAATACGATAAAACGGGGTGAGTATAAAACTCAGTGAGCTTAGTGAGTGGATAATCATTTTCTTTTGAAAATAACTTACTATAAAATAATTTACTCGTTCGCGAAATAATGTCAGCAAAATATCATAAGAGTTCCAGTAAACTTATGTAATTTAAATCATGCACTGATACAAAAATAATACATAATACTGCATAAAATTAAGGAATTCACATTTATCATAGCAAATACTGAATATCGAAATTATAGGAAAACAAGTACCCAGGGGAAATAATCTCATCATATTTGGCCCTCGACGGACGTGCAATGATGTACCATCTGGGTACCGTCATGTCCCAGCCACCAAATAAATAGGAAAGTATCATCTCATATCTCATCATATTTGTGCGTGCATTAAATCCCCAAAGGACAAAAGGGCCCAAACATATGGCCCAAAGCCTCTATGTGTACTCAGACGGGCCCCAAAGCCCTGTATCTCATCTGTATCTCAATATCTGTACCAATCATGCTGCGTGCGCATCATGCTGCATGCATATGCCCCCAAAAAGCAAAAGCGCCCAAACACACTGCCCAACGCCTCTATATGTGTTCAGACGGGCCCAAAAACTTATATCTCATCTGTATCACTGGGGAGGGTACTGTGCAATAATTTTAAATACAATCTTGAAATCATACTTTTATTTTCAGTAATACATTTACATCAACTTTTCTTATCTTCAAAATGCTGTCAGGTTTTATTCAAAGTCAATACAGCAAAACATAACCGTACACTTTTTAATAACATACCAATACGTAAATCAAATCAATTTCGAGAAAATCATTAAATCCAATCATTTAAAATACTTATTTCACAAACATACTTTATTATCATAATAAATTATGAAAACAGATTTTTATATATTCCACTCACAGTGATGATATTCAGATTCGGCGGTCGTCTAGGGCCGAACTGATCCTCCCTCGGGGGTCCTCCTAAATCAAGGAAACAACATAATTACTTTCCGTAAATCTAAAATATAACTAAATTTTTGCAATACAGCTCGAAACAAGTATTTATACTTAGTATACAACTTCTGTGTTAATATAATTACGAAACTACCCTCGCGTCCGTAAACTCCAAAATCGTGAATTACTGAATTACCCTCGAAATCGTAATTATCAATTTATCCTCAATTCTAATTATTACGAAAATATCCATAAAGTTTGAAATTACAAAATTACCCTCAAAATAGTGAAATTACCAAAATGCCCTTCTCGGTCAACAATGATCGGAATCCAAGCGCCGGTGATCGGGAAGTTCAGGTTAGATAGTTTGGATCGAGCTAAGTTCAATGGTGCCTGCGGTGAGCTCCCACGCGCAGCGACAGTGCCGAGTGGTCGGTCAGCGGCAAATCGGCTTCTCCGATGGCAGTGGATGGTCGGAAATGGAAGCTGGTGGTGCAAGGAACAAATTCCAGGTGGTGGCGCAGCCGGAAATCGGTTGAATCGTGGCAAATTGTGCGGTGGTTCCATGGTAATTCAACGCTTCGATCGGCGGTGGTCCGGTGGCTTTCGGGCGGCAACAACGGCGGGAAGCTGACCAACGGCTCAAGGACTTCCAATCGGTACCTTCCTTGGCCGATGAAGTGGCTGGAAAATGGAGATATAGCCGGGTCAGGTTCTCTAGTCGAGTCAGGTTTCGGGTCAAAAAATCCCTCCTTCCCTCACGTCTGTGTGTGTGTGCTGTGTTTCTTTCTTCTTTTTTTTATAATAATATTTTTTTTGAAACCGCCTCTCTTTTTTGTTATTATTATTATTCTTTTTTTATATCATATGTTACATCCAATATGAAATGCTAGAATTGTAACAGGCTGGGTCACTTTATTGGTGAGTGCACTGAGCCAAAAAAGGTGAGACTCAACTCTACTTTATTAAATTATGCATTAGTTACGAGTTTGGTACTCCTAACAGATTGTTATCCTATGTGGACTGTAGACTCAAGAGCAACAGACAATACAGCTTGCGATCGAGATGCATTTGTGGAGTATCATTAGATTAGTTAAGGGACTAGATGGATATAAGTGGACAACAACTTCAAAGTTGAAGTAAAAAGAATAGGCACCTACAAATTAACTTTGCATGGTGGACGCATTCTTTTGTTACATGATGTTTTATATGCACCGTAGATTCGACGAAACTTGGTTTCTGTTCCTGTTCTTCTTGAATTAGGATACAATTCAAACTTTTATTGTGTTTGTTTGGAGATTTTACTAAATTCGATTCTTATTGAAACTGGGCGTTTAGTTTGTGGTTTTATTATATTAGATACAATGCTTGATGGTTCAAGTTATAATAATAGTTGTTTTTCATATGTCACTTCTTCAAGTAATAATGAAATAGATGTTATTACTTGGCATGCTAGATTAGGTCACTTAGGACAAAAAAGAATGTATAGACTTGCGAGAAAATGACATGTTGGGTCCACTCTCCAAGGTTGAATTGCCCATTTATGAAAATTGTTTAGCTGAAAAAACAATTAAAAAACCTTTCGGCAAAGGAATTAGAGCTGAAAACCATTGCAATTAATCCATTCTGACATCTGTGGTCTAATGAACGTAAGGACTAAACATGGAGCCTCATATTTTATCATTAATGATTATTCACGTTTTGGTCATATCTACTTAATTTCTTACAAATCAGAAGCATTAGATTGTTTAAGTTATAGGCAAACATGGTGGAGAATCAACTAGATAGTAATGTTAAAGTCCTAAAGACTTACCGAGATCGTGAATACCTTTTTGAATAGTTTAAGAAACTATGTAATGAGAAAGGAATAAATAGATAGCTAACTATTCCTGAAATTTCGCAACAAAATAGTGAAACGGAAAGAAGGAATAGAACTTTGTTGGAAATGGTTAGGTCAATGATGGCGCAATGAAATCTTCCAATAACATATTACAGAGATGCTTTGTTAATTGCTACATATATACTTAACTGAGTTCCTTCAAAATCAATTAGTTTTACTCCATATGAGTTGTGGACAGTTAGGAAACCTAACTTATCTCATTTGCGGCCTTGGGGGTCTGCAGCTTATGTTCATAACTCCACCCATAAGTTTGGGAAATTGGGAGCTAGGAGTAAAAAGTGTATCTTTATTAGATACTCAGAACACTCAAAATGATATATGTTCATTGGTGAACATAAAGGTGGAACTGTGACTGAACTGGAATTACAGGATGTCAATTTTCTAGAAAATGAATTTCCTAGCATTGAAGAAAGTTGATAAAGATTTTTAATTTTATGAATTAGAAGATCCGAAAGAGGTTATCACTTCTAATGTCGGTGTTGGCACTAGTGCGAATCCTTTAAGAATTGCTACTCTAAATTTGTGGATAAAAGCAATGGAAGAAAAAATGGAGTCTATGAAAGCCAATCATGTCTGGGACTTGGTTGAACTTTCGTCTAATTGTAAAGCTATCGGAAACAAATGGGCTCTTCGAATAAAATGTAAAGCGGATGGAACAATCGAGAGATACAAAGCAAGATTAGTTGCTAAAGCCTATACCCAAAACGAGGGAATAGACTATAAGAGACATTTTCTCCTGTGGTAAGGTTTGCTTCTATACGATTAATCTTAGCTATCGTTGTAGATCTAAAGTTTGAATTACATTAGATGGATGTAAAAACTGCATTTCTCAATGTAGAATTAGAAGAAGAAATTTATATCTAACAACCATATGGTTTTATTGTTAAAGGCCAAAGCGCAAGGCATGTAAGCTTAAAAAATCTATCTATGGCCTTAAACAATCCTCTAGATAATAGATTCTTAAATTCCATCGAGCTATAATGTCTTATGGCTTCAGGATGGTTGAGGAAGATCATTGTGCATATCTAAAGATGTTTTTGCGATATTGTCTTTATATATGGACAATATATTGTTGGCAACGAACAATAAAGAGTTTGTCAAAACTGTTAAAGATTTGCTATATTCAATTTTTGACATGATTGATATAGGCGAAGTAACTTATATCTTAGGAGTCAAAATTTTCAAAGATCATTCAATAAAACTTCTAGTTTTGTCACGAAAGTCTTACATTAAAAAGATCCTTGAAAGGTTCAACATGGCCGATTGAAAGCCAAATGATACACTTATGGCCAAAGGACAATGTTTGTCTCGATATGTGCCCTAAGACTCCTCAAGAAAATGAAAGAATGACTAGAGTTCCTTATGCAAATGCCATTGGAAGTCTCATGTATGCCATGATGTGTACAAGGCCTGATATCAGTTATGTTGTAGAACTAATAAGTAGATATCAATCTAATCCTAGTTAGAAGCATTTGAGTGCTCTCAAGAGGATTTTAGCGTATCTTAAAGGCACTGCAAATTATTGTATATATTATCAAGGAGGTGGTTTGCGACTTGTTGGATATTCCGATGCCCACTAAGGTGGCGATTTGGATGAGCGCAAATCTACTTCAGGATATGCATTCTTAGTAAACAGGGGAGCAATTACATGGAGTAGCAAGAAGCAAATATAAACTACTTTATCAACAATAGAAGCCGAATATATTGCTTGTTCTGTAACAGTGCAAGAAGTTGTATGGCTTAAGAGATTTATGGAGGACTTAGAAATTAATATTAGTGATGATAATCTAATAACTATCTATTATGACAGTCAAGCTGCTATGTCTTTCTCTAAAATGCCAAATACCATGGCAAGTTGAAACACATTAAGAGTAAATACAATTTATAAGAGACATTTTCGCGGAAAAGAAAGTAATCATACAGTATATATCTATGCATAGCATGATAGCTGATCCATTTATCAAAGCTGCAACGAGAGATGTTTTTGCCTCTCATGTTAAATCGTTGGGGTTGCATAGATTGTAATTTTACATTGTTAAGATGTGCTTATTTGTTGTAAACATTTTTAATACATGAGTTGTTTTGAAATGAAATGGTTATGAAAGGCATAATTACACATATATAAGAGTATGTTGTCAAGTTAAGATCAACTTTCTTGAACTAGCGGTCACCTCAGTTGCTTTAGGAGCAAGCTGAGATGAGACAAGCAGAATAATAAAACAATGTATTTGTTAGATAGCCAAATAAAAGGAATTATTGTACAAGTATTGTCGCCTTGATTAGAATCAAAATAAGGTCTTACACAATTTTTATCATAGACTAACTATGTGTACCTTACCATCACAGAGACCTAATTGAAGCTAGATATGAGATCTTATTTTGGCGCTAGAAGAAAGCATTCATCTTAAGAACTCAGGTCAGTTGCTATAAAAGAGCAACTGGACTAAGATCTGTATAGTGAATTGAATTAATGAGACATACACCCTAAAATAGAAGATTCACAGTAACACATGTATTATACCACACGTGCTTGATGACCAAAATTGGAAAATGACATAATCTCCATTCTTCTTTAATGTGTAGGTTTCATATGATTTTCTATAAATCAATCCATGTATCCTTATAACTATCAACTGTGTTTCTGAGATCTTAGACTCCTGTCTGCTACTTTAGCATGTTATTTATGACCTTGACATGATTCGGTCTATAAAACATGACTAGGAAAGTGACTATTATAGATTGATGGACATGTGTGTGATGGGAAGATTTAATGTTTCTTTTATGTGATTCACAGGTCGACCAATTGTATAATATTTTTTTAATATTATAATTATGAATATATAAAGAGATTGCGCAATTTTAGCATACCGAGGGGATTTAGTATGCTTGACTATTAAAATAAATTAAATCTGGGATACAATGAATATGTTTTGAAATTCTCTTACATACGATTGCAATTAAGACATCTCTTGCCTGATCGAGATATGTTTTTGGCTCACCGAATAGGGTTTTTTTATACGTTCATGGTCCCATTGTATATTTGCCTGTATTATTTCTTTATTCACTGCTCTACTACTTCGACGTCGTCCCATCATATGCGAGAGGGAGATCTTAGATGGGTGGGTCGCCCATGATAAGCCAAGCCAACCCAATCTGCATATGGTAAGTACCATATACGGTTATGGGGAGTTGAAGAAAGCTGATTTAAATCAACTTGCCACGTTAGTTTCCATGTGGTAGACAACTCCCCAAAATTAAGAATGTAGAAAAAAAAAGGAACAAGTATCTTCATCTTCATATTTATCTTTTTTTCTTGAAGACAAAATAAGAACATTGAACAACTTATTAGAAAGAGGACATTTATACTGTGATTAGAGGATGATTTCCAATTATGATTTTTTTCCGACCATTGACGTTCTAACACTCGATTACTCTACTGCTCAATTCGCGAAAAAAAAAAGGTATTTCTAGAATCCTTAATTTTTCTTTCATGTTAATAAAGAACAAGACCTTGTCCAAATATTAACCAATCCAGGTTGATAACGAAGCATTAATTTCTTCAAACTTGGGAGGGTGATGCAGTCAGAATGACTTATCTCCCCTTCATGTGTGATTTCTTCCGTGGCTGGACAATCCTCAACTACCAATTGCTCTAATTTAGAGAGAAATTGAGTCATAGAGATGCTAAAGACATACGTCAACTTTGGGCATGCATATACAGACAAAACTCTTAGCTCAGCAAAGCTTCCTTTTCGTACTATCCCCTCCCAAATACACGTCAAGTTCCAAAAACGATGAATACTCAAGTTCTCCAGGCTTGGGAAAACAGTTGCAGTAAGTTCCTTGCTATTCACAACTGCTTCAATCTTAGGACACAAAAATTATTATTTAATCAAAGTTTTTAATTTGTCGACAACCTACTGTGTATGTATATGGCTAAAATGTAAAATATTTGGACTGGCAGTCCGTAAGCCAGAAGCATAAAAGCTTCGATAACAAAAATTGCAATATTTTGTAGCAATAATGAGTATACAAACACATGCAGTCAGTAAAATTATTTACAAATAATAAGAGATATGAATGTAGTTTTATGCACTTGAAAGCTGCAACTATTTAATTTAAATTATTATTTTTTATTTGAAACTTTAAATGTTTCATTTAATCAGATATCTTTGAGTATTTAAAATGCCCAAAGCATATTTTCTCATCTTCGGCTGCCAATCACCTTGCGCGATTTCCAGTTCCGGCAATGATGACGGAACTGATGGGGTTTCCAATGACAATTGGCACGTGTGTTCGCCATGGTATGTTATTTCAAATGATACTGGATCATCGCTGAGCTGCTGAACTTTCTTCCTTGCAAGGCACCCATGCAAATGTCCATCGTTGCACCTGTAGCAATTCCTGAAAGAGACCCAGAAGGAAGATAACCAACAACAACAAGGTTGGACACTTTATGGTTGGGTTATGTTGCCACTTCATTTTATAAGAACAATCTTTCATTCTCTTACGCGGCCAAGTGAAGAAATAAAGGAGACCTTATTAGCCTTTCACTAACTATTTGTACAAAAAGAACATTTTACGCAAGTAATCAAGCAACCTCTACCAGTTCCAGAATAAATTTTAGCTTTCTTGTGTCTACTTGTCAATCATTTCGAAATACATTAAAGAAATTTGACTGTAAGAGCAATTTCAAAAGCAATAAATTACAAGTTAATCAGTAAACTGCCTAGCTACATGTTATGCTTGGATGTTTCAGATAATCATGTTCAATCTTAAACAGCCATGGCTAGGAAGCCAGATAGTGGGACTGGATATTGCACCTTGGAAACTTTGAACCCAGAATTTCCTTCTGGCCATACTTCCTCCACGCGTAGCCGTCGTCCTCTGGATCTGGGGTGCGTCTACTCTCACTGTTAGCCGATACTCACTAGATATGCAGAGTCAAACATAGCTGTCAGCTCAAGTGTTCGCAATGACTTAATAGAACTTGCTACTTGCTAGCATACAACCTATATAAATTTTTTGGATTGTGTTGTAAGGATGCAGGGCCACTAAGATTATGTTAATAAAATCGTCAAATCATTTCTTCTTCTTCTTCTTCTTCTTCTTCTTGTTCCTTTGTTTTTTCCCTTCTTTTTTAAGAAAAATCAATTTGTAAATTAATAAACTCAGAAAAAATAAATATAATAGCTTCCATTTAAACATACATAAAATGAAGAACTAATTTATCCAGATTATGTGTGGTTGCTTTAACCAACCATAGAACATGTCGAATCATAAAGTGGGCTGGGAAGGAACTAGTTGTTGGCTTTATTGCACCACTTGTTCCTCATCTTTTTTATGTGACGTGGGACTGTGGGAGTTCGTAATTCACTCATTTCTTCATATTTACATCATCAACAATAACTTTCTTCCAGAGAGTAGAATAGATTCATCAAAAATTACATATATTAATCGATTCTTTAACTTTCTTTTCCCCCCCTCTCAAGTAGCTACAAAACATGGGATGAAAGTATCACTCTTCTTGTCTCTCTTGAGTAAACACTATTCAAGAATCACTTTTAGCTCTTACAAGGGGGACAAAACTACTTTATAGAACTTTTTCATGTACATCTTTGAATTTTTACTTCTTTCTTAAATAAATATATTAATCAATCGTCATACTTCGAGTATGGGTTAAGCTATTTCGATTTAAATTTTTACTTAAATTTTTAAATTAAAATTTTTGAGTCATGTAATTCAAAGTAAAAAATGTTACTCGTATTATCAATTTACATTCAACGACTAAAAAATTTTTTTGGCAAGAATCCTCCTAAAATAAGATGGTCATATTAAGGTATCTGTCGATACTATTTTTGCACAATAAACAAGCGAAATAGTTGATGGGAATAGATATAATTTGTTAATTAGGGCTAATTTGGTAGTGTTGTAGTTTTTAAAGTAATTACTGTTAGTTGTACTGTAGAAATAATTAGCTGTAAAAAGAATCAGTTAAACATTTGTTAAAATTTATTTTTAAAAATGTTGTGAATTTTAAAAGTAGTCGTATGTATTTAGTAAATCTTATTGTTAAATTACTGTTAGGGTATAAATGACTAAATTAGATATGAATAAAATTATTTATATATTTATAAACATATATATAATATTTTTTATTGTGTATATTTAATAATTGATAACTAAAATAAACATTTTATATTACTAATTTTATTTTTTATTTTGTTATCTCAATCTAGTTAGTAATAATAATAATCTCTATTTTATTTCTTAATTAATGACGATAATTTTATATGTTATAATATATACGAGAATATATATAAAATTATATTAAATATAAAATTAATTCTCAAAATTAAATTTTAAAAAAATTATTTATTCTTTTTTAAAATCTACTTTGGATTTAGTGATTTTATTAAAAATTTCTAAAACAATTAACTAAACATTAAAATTAATTTTTAATTTTTTAACATCACATTCAAACCTTTAAAAAATAATCACAAACGGCATTCACTGGCCAGCGTAGTCACTGTTTCATTTTTTCAAAAATTTTATTCCGCTGTTTCATTTTTCAATTGGCGCGGTCTAATTTAAAAGTATTATTGTCAAAAATGCTTTTATTGCTGCTCAATTTGTAAATTATTAATAATTTGGGTCATTTTCATAAATTTCCTACACAATAAAACGTTGTCCTGTTCTCTGACGTGTCCAGACGTCGAAGACAATTCCTCACTTACTGCCTAACAATGGTGGAAGCTGTAGCGTCTCCTTTCCTTGATAGTGTCTGCAACAGATTGGATTCACACGCCACTGTTCTTTCGAGGAGCACAGGCTTCGTACAAATGCGTGTCAAGTTAGCAGAAATACGAGCCCTCCTCGATGAAGCAAATTCAGACCATGAGCATCAAAATTCGAGTCTCAGGCGCTGGTTCTCTGTTCTTAGAGACCTCGCTTATGATGTAGATGAAGTTATCGATAACTGGGAGGAATCTGAGAATATGAAAGCAACCTGTTCGTTATCATCAATTGTGAATAGTTCCAAAATCGAGCATGAGGTTAAGAGCATTCATGTAAGATTGGTTTCGCTCTTAAATTTGTTTTATAAATTTTCCCCTGATGTTTTTCTAAAAACTGAAGCAATTTCTGATATGGGTTTCGTAAGATCTGATCAATATGTTGTTATTGGTAGAGATTTTGAGGTGTCAAATGTTGTGAATATGATGGTTTTAGATAATGAAAAAGATGAACTTGAGATTTTTCCCATTGTGGGGATGGGTGGAATAGGAAAGACTATTCTTGCTCAAAGAATTTACAATGATGAGGTTGTGAAATCTCATTTCCAAATAAGGATTTGGGTTTCTGTAGGTGAGAAAAGTCTTGATGTGGGAGCAATTTGTCAGGCAATAGAAGTTGAGTGTGGTAAAACTCGTGGCAAGGGGAATGTGGTGGAAGCTAGTTGTATATTGGAGGGGAAGAGATTCTTGATTGTATTGGATGATGTGTGGGACGAAGATGGTGAAAATGTGGAGAAAGTGCTGTCGTGGTTAAATGTTGGTGGTTCAGGATCTTGTGTGTTGGTAACTACACGTTCTGGTCGTGTGGCAGGTATGATGGGCACTGTCCCAACTCAACAACTGACGTGCTTGTCCAGTGAGGATTCTTGGGTTCTGTTTAAAAATTTCGCGTTTGGATCTGTGGAAGATGAGAGCACTGAGTTGGAGGAAATTGGTCAGATTATTGTTGCTAAGTGCAAGGGGTTGCCTATTGCAATTAAGACTATTGGCAGCTTTTTGCGTTTCAAAGACAAGGAAGAATGGTTGTCTGTGGCGGATTGTGATTTATGGGCGTTGCTTGCATTTAAGTCTCATGTCTTGCCAGTTTTAAAACGGAGCTATGATAATCTACCTTGCCATTTGAAACAATGCTTTGCGTATTGTTCAATATTTCCAAAAGATTGTTGGATTAAAAAGGAGAAGTTAGTCCGCTTGTGGGTTGCAGAGGGGTTCATTCGATTGGACAGTGGAAGCGAAGACTTAGAAGAAACTGCTGATGACTACTTCATGGAATTATTGCAGCACTCGTTCTTTGATAACATAGTGAGGGGTATTTCTGGGGAAGTAGTAATGTGCAAAGTTCATGATTATATGCATTTTCTTGCTCAGTTGGCTGCAGGGGTTGATTACTCAATTGTGTCAATTGGAGATTCACAAAATATTCATACAGATATCCGGCATTGCACTTTGGTTGGTGATTTGTCATCATCAACAATTCCAAGAGCAAGAAAACTGCGGACATTGCTTTTGTTGAATGTTAAGATGGAATACTTGTCTTTCCCTTGTCAAGAGTTTCAATGTTTACGGGTGTTGGACTTGGGTCAAAGTGGCATTATAAAGTTGCCAGTCTCTATTGGTACATTGAAACATTTGAGGTATCTTGATCTATCTCATACATATATAAGAAGGATACCGAAATCCATCAGTAAGCTGAAGCGTCTGCAGACTTTGGATCTCTCCAACTGTTACAACCTTGAAGAGTTACCCAAAGCTATTTGTCAGTTGAAAAACCTTAGAACTCTGGATATCAGTTCGTGCTATTCTTTGACTCACATGCCATTGGGGATTGGAAAACTAAGGCCTCTCCGGAAATTGCCAGCCTTCATTCTGGGTAAGAAACGTTTCTGTGCTGGCCTCAGAGAGCTAAAGTCGCTTGACCTTCGAGGAAGATTAGAGGTTAAGAACCTTGAGAACTTGAAAACTGTTGTTGATGCAGAAGAAGCAAAGCTACATGATAAAGTACATATTCATTCATTAGGATTATCATGGAGTCGGAATGCCCAAATGAGAGATGACAAAGCACAGGTTCTTATAGAATTTCTCAGGCCACCCCAAGGTCTCAAAGTATTGGATCTAAAAGGCTACAGAGGTTCCGTCTTTCCTTCATGGCTGAATTCAGGTCTTCCGAATCTAGTGAAGGTTTCTCTTGTTGATTGCACTTGTCAGGAGCTTCCACCTCTGGGGCAACTACCAAACCTTGAGGATCTTTATGTGAAAGGGATGTCTGCTGTGCAAATTATAGGCTATAAATTTTATGGAAATGATGCTATCAGAGGATTTCCATCATTGAAACTGCTCCAGCTTTATGATATGCCTAATTTGATGGAATGGAATGGCCAAATGACGGAGGGAACAGATGAATTTGATGGAATGCAAGAACCATTCCCCTGCCTGGAGAAACTGGTAGTTGAAGGATGCGGTATGTTGACTACCTTACCATTTATTCGAAATCTCAAGAACTTAGCCCTATGCAACAGCAATGAAAAGCTACTATGCTCATTTTCTCGTTTTCCGTCGCTTTCCTCCCTGGTGGTTGACAACTTTCCAGAGCTTAACTGCTTATCTGATAAGAATGGAAACTTAAACTCTCTTGTGAATCTGACAGTACATGAGTGTGACAATCCGGAGTCTCTTTTGGTGCACGTGCAGAGTTTCTCTTCTCTTAGGCATCTCAGTATTCTGCATTGTGACAAACTGGAATTCCTGCCGATGAGCCTGGAAAAGTTCCGTTCCCTACAAAAGTTAGATATTGTAGAGTGTCCAAGATTAGTCCATATCCCTAGTATTATGGGCCAACATTCTTCCCTGCTAGAGCTGACTATAGAGGGTTGTCCAATGTTGACGTTGTCACCCAAAAGCATCGAGTTCCTTAGCCATCTTAAAAGGTTGATAATTGAAAAATGTCCTGAGTTAGAGAGACAGCTGCAGATGAATGCACTCCAGCAATCATTCACGCCAATTGACTCAGATGTAGGTGGTGTCTATGACGGCTCCGATGGAGGTGGTGTCGATTACGAAATTGAACTTGATGGCAGATGAAGATACCAATAGAGACTGAATAAGAGCCTGCTAATATACCTGCATGCACGTATGTTAGCAAAATCTCTTTGGCAAAATCATTTATTGTCTTGTGTGTATATAAATAGTTTTCCATTTGATGATGTATATTGTTGCCTGTTTCAATTTGGTTTCTTATCAAGTTATATTATGTTAATTTTGCAGGTACTTCTCTTCCTAAAAAAAAAAAAAAGCATGGGTGAAGGCTTTGGGCTTTGAAGTCTCAAAAACATCACCAATTGTAACTTCATCAAAAAATTTTCATTCAAAAAAAAAAAAGAGGAACGATGGTTACTCACTCCTTAGTTGTTCCTGAGCAATGGTTCTTCGAATTATTCCTAGTGCATCAATGTAATCTGAAGTAAAATATAATAAGATACAAGTGAAGCAGGATAATTTATTTCAATTTCATATTTGATTTTACATAGCATGTGATTGTTAATGAACGGTACATTTGATTTATATATATTTATTCCAAATTAGAAATAATTTGTTTCTGCCGGGTTGTAACGAAATCAAAACAGGTTTTACATAATATTGCTATTGAAACGACGTACAATACTCAAACTTAGTTTATACGTAACTACATAATTCAATTAAAAAAAAATTGCAGAATTAAAACATATTTAATTAATTTAATTTTTGGAAAGTGCTATGAAATGTTATAATGTGAAAGTTATTAATATTTAATTTCGTGTCCGTTTGGGACGTTTATTAAATTACTATAAGTATTTATTTAATTTTATAAGACCTTTTTAAAATTTTATATTGTTGTTTAGTTATTTTTTAAGTAGAGGTTTTGGGTCTAAATGAGCTATTGTGCCCTTGTTACTAAAAGTTCAAATTTAAAAGCTGTTGCTAATAAAGATTGGAGTTTTTTTTTTTTTTTTCAAGTTCAATTATGTAAAATGTTCATAATTGATCTTATATTCTTATATAACATAATTATAAAAACTTGTTTATTAAAATAATATTATAATTTTTAATAAAAATTCTCATTGATAAATAAATAATTTTTTTTAAATAAAAGATTTAGTAATAAAATTCTACTTAAATAAATTTTATTTAAAAAATTATTTCAAAATAGAGCTTTCAAGAAAACTTAAACGTGAACTAATATCTATGCTAAATTATAAAAATATAAAAACAAATAAAATTAGTATGCATTATAAGAAGAAAGAAAATTATGAATTGTACATCGAAAGTTCGACCAAGACCGAAAATTTAAAGGGTAATATTAATTATTTTATTACGTTACAACATTAATTTAGATATTTAATATTATGACGTCACATATATTGCAAAAAAGAGAGAATTTTCGAACTCTGGTTCAAGTGAAAAATGATACACAACCAATAATTTTCCAACTTCCACCAAACTTTGGTGCAAATCTTAAAATTTTGCATAAAAACCCTTTGAAATTTGTCGGGACTTGGTCTAGGTAGTCTAGCTCAAACTTCAAAGTATTACAATTTGTTGAAACAAAAAGCAACTCAGAATTTTTTTTGTTTTAACTCTTCGAATAAAGGGTAGAAGAAAAGTCAACATCGTACAGATGAGTAAAGCTCAGCACAGAATGAAGATGGCATCGAGAAACTTTTTGTCACAGCTTACGAAATTAGAAGGAGATCGATTCGGAACTTTCTCTCCATCAAGCGGGTTTTAGCTGTCTGGTTAGTTCAAATTTTTAAAGGATCCTTCTTTTGATTTTGTTTTGGCTTACACTTCTTTTGACTGAAACTATGTGTAATTTCACCGCATGCTACCTCTTTCTTGACAATTCAAATACGCGGACTCAACTAGGTCTCCTTATAAAAGGATCCACGATCATAAGGTAAGTACACTGGTTTTTGGAGGTATGCACCACAAAACTAGAAACTCTCTCAATTTTAAAATTGTTACCGGCGGTGCTCAAGTCGGCGATTGGGGATTGGACGAAGAGAGAGTTTCTAGTTTTGCGGTGAATATCTCCAAAAACCAGTATACTTACCTTATGATCAGAGATCCTTTTATAAGGAGACCTAATTGAGTCCGTGTCATGTTTGAATTGTCGAAAAAGAGGTAGCGTTAGTTTCAGTTGGACAATGACATCCCAATCAATCGGGTCCGGAGCCGCTCTAAGATAGAGCACCCTTTATAACCACATTATTAAAGTTATAATGAATTTTTTACTATTTATTACTTTGTGTGGGGTTACAATTTGTGCTTTACCTTAGAGCAGCTCCAAAGATAGCCATAGCCAAATCACAATTATATTTGGTTTTTCTTCCCAATGTGCAAAATAGGATATAACACATCCGTTTCTACCTTTTGTTATTATTGTTGTCATTAGCTAAGAATAATATTTGTACAAGTTAGTGCTTTAACTTTGAAAGTACAGTGTAGTTAAAAAGTGTTTAGTAAGTATAACTTTTTACTCGACAGCTAGTGATTGATTAAAAATTCACAGCACCTTAATATCAAACAATTCTATTCAAGTGATTTTTAGGTTGCCAATGAAATTGTTTTCCAAATACTGTTCTGTTGACAAAAAGAGAAAAAGGCAAAATCCATATTCCATATTTATTTCACGAGTTATCTTTACCAAACATATTTCCAATATTTAGTTCTATGAAAAAATTGGCCTTGGAAAATGATGATAAACATGCTTTTAGGTGTGGTCCATCTACCATCTGGGTATTATACATATAGCCAAAAACATGTTACTAGAATCATATTTATACAGTGTTAACTGTTTGCCGTTCAATTTATTGCTGCCTACATTACCAATCTAAATGTTCTATGTTAGTCTTTCATTATAATTTGGATGTTATTCCTGTATCACTATATCTTCTTGTGATCAATCTTTCAGTCATTGAACCTCTGACTCTATTAACCCAGATTCTTAAATTTCATCACAGTTCCTTCGCAAATTTAGCTCTAAATGCTACGATACTCAACTTGCTGTATGAGAAACACTTGTAAACAAATCAAGTGCATTTTATATATCTTCTACATTAACCAATGTGGATGTTATTGCTTCTCTTACATTGGCACCGAAGAGAACTTATAAAAGATTATTCAAATGAGAATAAGTATGAATCTGCACACAATTCACTTGGACAACCTTATCTCATGTATTGATGGATATTCTGTAAATTTTTTGATACAATTGTAGTTTTGATGCATAGTATTACATACTGTTTACAATGTAACACGCTTTAAATTCCTTATTCTTTGTTTGAACACTGCAGGTGAAATGGAATTTATGTCGTCCGTGCTGATCTCGCCTGTGGTTTCGCTGGTTCGGAAAATTGTACCTTCAAAAAGGCATGGCAGGGATGTTGAATTGCTTATTCAGAAGTATGAAGGTTTGTATGATATGAGAGATTTTGTTAAGGAAGAAAAAATTAAAGTATTAATGCTGGGTTCAATTCAAACAAAGGATTATCAGAATTGGCTT
The DNA here is from genome assembly GCA_030449075.1 of Murraya paniculata. Classification (NCBI taxonomy): domain Eukaryota; kingdom Viridiplantae; phylum Streptophyta; class Magnoliopsida; order Sapindales; family Rutaceae; genus Murraya; species Murraya paniculata. The sequence goes on along the minus strand of JAEVFN010000052.1, from coordinate 936,321 downwards.
TACAAGGAGAGGGAAATTGAAAGTCGTGTGAATGACATGTTAAAATTAAATAAGGAGAATTCACATGCGGTGTTATGTTCATGCATGAAGCTACTGCATGGTGATCTCATGAATGCACTTGATGAGGTTACTTACCACTTAGAGAATCTTCCATCAGCACAGAGTTTAATATCTCATGCACAGCATCAGACAGCAACAGCATTAATCAGTCCAAGAATTGAAAGCAGGACTCATGGCCAGGTTGAAGTGACTAAGAATTTGACCAAGAAAAGAAAAGTTGGGACAGTAGGTGAATCAAGTGTAGAAGCTCATGCACAGAGAGAGAAAGCTGCACAATGGAAAGAAATGCAATGTAGTAACACACAACCCCCAGTTGAGGGACATCAAAAGCATGTGGGAGTTACTGAACCAGAAACTTTTATGTTTACTAAAGTATTGCATGATTCAGTGGCGCAATCATCACATACGGAAACAAAGACATTAACCAGTCAAGGAGTTGGAGGCAATACATGTGGAAAAATTGAAAAGGTTAAGCCTGTGAACCCAAAAAGAAAGGCTGAGATAAAAGGTAAATCGAGTGTAAAAGCAAGTACGGAGATATTGACCGCTTCACCATCATCATTTAGATCTATGGTTGAGGCTTATACGGGAAATAGACCGGTATCTGGAGATAAAGATGAGCTGACTTATGGTATATCAGGTGGTGTTCAGATGCCAACTGAAACTGTGCCTACCACATTTGCAAAATCTTTGTCAGCTGCTGATCAGGTTTCTGCATCAAGTGTAGAACCTGTGACAGAAGATGAGGTGATATGTCCAACACAAATTGATACACGAACACTGCATGAATCTGAAATTCAGCTTTCTTCTAGTGAAGTAGAATTGGGGTCCTTTGTGCATGCTGCAGGGACTGTGGAAACTCTCTCGGATGGAAATGAAAGGATGCTGCCTGTGCAGAGGGAGGAATTTGAAACTGCTCCTTCTCAAAATGAAGTTAGTTCTGCTGCCAAAGTAGTTACATTCAAATCAGGCCCAGGTAATGTAGCTGCAGTGGAACAAGCAACTTTTTCTCCTTTCAGAATAGAAGATGAAATGCCGCCTGTGGATATGGCTGAGGCAGATATTTCTTCTAAAACTAAAACAGATCAGTGGTTGCATGAATTCGGTTTGGTTGTCAATCAATCAACTAAGAGAACTATGCTGGAGATCCTCCAATGCGTCATAAGTGGTGTTGAAGCAGGAAAAATTGGCATTCATGGAATTGGTGGTATTGGCAAGACTACTGTTTTGAAAGCCTTGATCAGTTACCCAAAAACCAAACTCATATTTGACATGATCATTTTGGTGACTGTCTCAAGATATTGGAGTGTAAGGAAGATCCAAAATGATATTCTACGACAGCTATCACTTTATTGTGAAGATTCTGAAGCTGATTATGATGTTGCGGAAAAGTTATTCCATTTTTTAAATGGGAAGAAGTTTTTGTTGCTACTTGATGATGTTTGGGAGCATATTAATTTACAAGAAGTGGGAATTCCTGATCCCAGTTCAGAAAATGGAGGTGAGATTGTAGTGGCATCTAGAACAGTGGGTGTTTGTCTTGAGATGGATGTAAGTAAGTTGATTGAAGTGCAAACTCTCTCTAACAAGGAAGCTTGGGAACTGTTTTATGAACAAGTGGGACAAGTCATTGAATTGCCACATATCCAGCCATTTGCACAAACTATAGTTGAGGGCTGTGGTGGCTTGCCATTGTTGATTATTGTTATGGGAAGGGCTTTAACCGAGGAAAATAATGTTCATTTGTGGGAGCACGCAGCGAAGCAATTCTCAAAGACTATTGGTAATGCAACGATTGAGGAGGTAATCCAACTGTTGAAATTCAGCTTTGACCAATTGAAGGATTTTGACACGAAGAGTTGTTTCCTCTATTCTAGTTTGTTTCCAGAAGATGAAGAGGTTAATGTTTTTGAGTTCATCGAACATTGCTTCCACGATGGTGTAATTGCTGGGAGTTTGGGTGATGCACGTAGAAGGGGACAGGATATAATTGATATTCTAGTTGGTGCTTCTCTGTTGCAAGTCACTGAAGCTGGTGATTCCATCAAAATGCATGATTTAATCAGAGATTTAGCTTTGGGGATCTTATCTGTCTCAGAAGGTAGTCAGTTTCTGTTGCGAGCTTATTCTAGAATGATAGAACCTTCAAATGTAGCATGTAGTTCTTCATCCAGGACACTCAAAGTCCCCGAAGGTCATCATTTCTTATTGAGAGCTGGTGCTGGTCTTACAGAACCCCCTTCACTGAAGGAGTGGGAACAAGCTAAGTTGATATTTTTGATGGATAATGAGTTGTGCACTCTACCTGAGAGGCCAAGTTGTTCTGAACTTTTGGCCTTGTTCCTCCAACGCAACTATCAGCTGAAAGTCATACCCATGTCCTTTTTCCAATTTATGACTTCTCTCAAAGTCTTGAACATATCCAACACCAGAATCAAGTGCTTGCCAAAAACACTTTTTGAGCTTAAAAACCTCCAAATTCTCATTCTACGTGATTGTGAACGACTATTTACACTCCCTTCTGATGTTGGATCTCTTGAAAATCTTGAGGTGCTTGATCTACGAGGTACTGAAATTAGCAAATTACCTGATGAAATTGGTGGATTGGCACGTTTGACCTACTTGGAAGTGTGCTTCTATGGATCTATCAGCTACATTGAGTATGTGAAAATGCCACCTGAGTTGATTTCTAGTGGGATTATATCAAGGCTTCATGCATTGAAAACTTTAAGTATTGCTGTATACCCTGGAGATAAACGGTGGTATAAGGATGTCAAATCTTTCGTACTTGAGGTCTGCAATTTGACAGAGTTGAGTTCTCTCTGTTTCTATTTCCCAGAAATAAAGCTTCTTGAACTGTTTCTCCAAAGATGCATAGCATGGAATGCTCAATGCTTAACTGAGTTCAAAATTGTTGTTGGCCATGACGTTAAGAACATTGTCTCTCGGGTCCCAGACTCCGTGGCATTTGATTATAATAAACAGTGCAAGTGCTTGAGATTCATAAATGGTGAGAATGCACCTGATGCAGTTCTTCAAATATTAGCTTGCTGTACTGCTTTCTATTTGGATAATCACCTTGACATAAACAGTCTGTCAGCCTTTGGGATCAGGAGTATCAGTGGCTTAAAATTTTGTATAATAAGTGAATGCCCAAAGATTGAAACGGTTGTGGATAGCAGGGAGCCTACTACAGTCATCTTTCCAAGCCTTGAGAATCTAAGTATTCATCATTTGTGGAATTTGACATGCATATGTGAGGGAATTGTACCAAATGGAAGCTTTGCTAGGTTAAGAGTTTTGACAGTGCACGCATGTCCAAAATTGAAATTTGTCTTCAGCAGCTTCATGATTCAATTTATGTCTAACTTGGAAGATCTGACAGTCGAAGACTGTCCAGCCATCGAAGAAATCATATCCGAAGGAGAGATAATTGATTCTGGTTGTGTTGCACTTCCCAGGTTGAAGAAGTTAACACTTCATTATCTGCCTGGATTGGTTAACATTTGGAGTTGTGCTTGGCCTTCACTAGAATATGTCAGCTTCTATGATTGCCCTAAGTTGAAGAATATTGGTTTCGATTCTAACTTAAAGCATTCCATTATGGAGATTAAGGCAGAGAAGAGTTGGTGGGATGATTTGGAGTGGCAAGATTCAGCATTGCAATCGCACCTTCAAAATTGTTTCACTATCATCAGTGAAGATGATCTGTAGGGTAAAAAAATTTACGTGTAGGGAAAAAAAAAAAAAGATTTGTTGGGATTTGTTTTAAAGTAAATTTACTAGTGACAGAGGTTCTTTTATGGTTATTTTTTAAATTATGAGAAATTAATTGTCAATATTTAATTTTTACGTCTAATTAAATGCCATAAGCAGTATCTTGCTGGGAAAAAGCGTTTGAAAATAAAACTTAAAGAACAGCAATAAAGATCCTTTTAGGGTCGCGCCTGTGAGATCAAAAGAATCATACTTTGTTTAAGACCCGAAAAAGAAAGCGAAAGAGATGAGAGATCAAAAGGAAAAAGGGGGGGATATTTGTTTATGAGAGCATTGAATTAATAAAAAGCAGTAAACTTTTAACATGAAAGTCATAATGACTTTGGAGATCCAAGAATACCTGTAATGATTCTATTTCTATGTTTCAAATAATCAATCACTTGTTGCAGCGATGCATTGACAACGCAATCAGAATTGAATAAATAAATTGGTGATACGTTGGTAGCATCAGCTCCGACTTGTCGTTTTGCTAGGCTAGGGCTAATTATTCGTCCCTGATTCAGTGATGAAATAAGAAATATTGTTGTGATGAAGTGTAAAAAGAAAGGTCAGGAGCCTTGATTTTTTTTTTTCTAAATAGTGTTTTGTTGAAAAAAATGGGAAAAAAAAAAGGTCATACCATGGAATAAGCACTGAATGTGATGTTCTTATGAAATCTCCTTTACACTTTGGAAGCAGAAAAACACTGTGTAATTGAATGGGTAGATAAACACAAAGCCACTCTGTAGCTCTTGGCACCATTTTGAAGGAGCTAAAATCTTTGCTGCTATTCTGGAAGTATTATGCTATTATTCATCCAAAGAATGACAATGAGCAAAGGATTACTAGCTATATGCTGCACTCCAAAGAGAAAACGACAGTGAAAATGCAAAATAAAAAATACGAGCAAGATCACAACTGAAAGTACACATTCTGCAGGCAAAAGCAGCTTATGAAAGAAGATCTTCCAAGGTAAATAGTAGCAAACACAAAACATCAATAACTTCCACAAACATAGCTATGTACTACATCACAACAGGCTGCATTTGAGTGCAAAATTGCTGGCCTCACCATACACTAAGGCACAACAGGTAAATATTTGCAGTGACCCAAAACTATCCGTTATCCAGCAAAACCAAAAGAAATCTGCAGACAACAAATTCCAGCAGTAGCTCAAAATAATTAGTACAAACTGTATCTTAAAAAGTTAAATCTGCTGTGAAGCGTTGAAACAATTCTGTGCATCTGATTTCCTCATACGAATTGACAAAAGCTTTGGAAGTGGTCTCTAACATGCTCATTTGGCCAGATCAACCTGCTCCACCAAGCTTGATTGCACTGGATACCTCTCAATTTGGATGCATTTTCAATGGTGGACAGGAAATTTCTCAGCTCATCACAGCCCTTAGTTGTTATTGTTTCCAAAGAGGGCCATGCCAGTGACAAGTTGTGGCAAATGTTTGACAATTTTGGCAAATCAATGAGTTGCAAACTCTTTAATTTAGGAAAGGTCTTGGAATCAACTGCACTTCCAGCCTCAATGATCTCTTCCATCTCTTTACAGTCCTCAACTTGTAGATATTGTATCTGATTAAGTTGGAAGACAATCTCCTCTGAGAATAGAGTTTTCATACTGTGGCATCTTTTCAGCGTCAGGGTTGTAAGCATAATGAGGCTTTCGGATTCTATTGAACCTTTCCAAATATGCATCAGTTTTGGAAGATGGCTGATGTGCAGCTTCTTCAAGTGTTGAAATGCGACACCTTCTGCAAGGTTACCATCAATGATGCTTATCATTTCATTGCAATCTTCGACCATACAAGCTTCAACATCTCCAAATTTATTAGCACCAAATTCTGACAAATTGGTGGCAGTCCTATGACCAATCAGCTCAAAAGCACATGCCTGCTCCAGTATCTTTACAACTGCATCAGGAAATCCTTCGCCATCAGCAAATCTCAAATACTTCTCAGCTGAGCATCCTGAGAAATCAAATTCCAGATGAGGGCTACTTCTTTGGTTATAGCCAACAAGGATGCTGAATGATCTGAAATTGCAGTTTCCATTCCATGATTTACTTGCATTGATAAAATTCTGGAGCAAGTCTAACTTGGGAAAGTAGAAACAAAGAGTTGTCAAGTCTTCCAGAGAAGCAACTTCTACCGCTATATTTTCTACATTCTGATTCCATCTTCTGTTGTTGGGGTCCACAACAATGCTCAACTCTTCTAATGAATGAAGCCTGGAAATTATGTTTGAAGAAATCATCTCCATCGATCTAGCTGCAAAACAGTTTTCTTCTCCAATGTTTGCAAGAAATGAAACTCTTAGACACTTGAGATTGACTAATTGACCAATTTCAGATGGTAAACAATGAATTCCAGTGTGGCTTATATCAAAGATTTCAAGATTATGAAGATCTCCTACCTCTGCAGGCAGTTGCATTAATTGACAACAATTATTTAGGAACAATGCTTTGAGATTTATCAAACTGGAGATAGATGATGGAAGCAACTTGATTTTCGTATCATGCAAGTCAAGAAGTTGAAGGCTACACATATATCCAAAGAATGATCTTGGAAGTTCTGCCAGACTACTTTCTTGAAGCAACAACGTTAAGATTCTACAACACTTTGGCCTTTTTGGTAGAGTGGATAGACACAAACGAATCAATGAGATCCTATTTGCCACTTCCCACTCTTCTTCACTAATCTTCTCTCCCTCCTTTACTAAAATTTTGAAGCTGTTCTCATTGAGATTGGCAATTCTTAATGCTGCTCGTTGAAAATGCTCAAACATCTTATAGCGTGAAGCCTTTCTCCCCTTTTCTAGTAGAGATTTTTTAACAAACTCATCCAATATAGATTGCCCTCTGTCACGTGCCTCCCCAAGCTTTCTTAAGTATGCGAAAAACTGCTCTGCTCTCCAGCATTCAATAATGTAGTCTTGGTGAAGTTCATAGGCCAATAGGAAAGATTGCCCAATAAAGTAAGCAAAGCTGTTTATCTGACGGTAGCTTCTCACATACAAGTTTAAAGGACTTGTAAACTTCTTCAAGTTCTTGTTTTGGTGCCATACTTGGAGATCTTAATTGATGCAGCGTATCCCGCCATATTGCTGGGTTGTTCACATTCGCCAAGCTACTTCCTATCAATTTAATCATGTGGGCCATCCCACCACACTCATTAACAATTAGTCTTGCCACAGGTTTGATGTCTCGACAATCCTTCAAATGCACACCCACTGTTTCCCAAAACAACTTTTGAGCATCCTCACCGGACAATCTCTGCACATTGATCTCCTCATCTATCTGCCCACAGATGTTTCTGAAAATACATGCAAAGACCACCTTTCCATTTTTATGTTCATCATGAATGCCAATATCTCTCAAATTGATCTCCGTGGAAACTTCATCGAGAAACAAGACATAACTCTTGTCCTTTAGCTCTTCAGATATCATGTCTGCCCTTTGGTCAATGTTGTGTTCCTCTGCTCTTAGATCTAACCTCTTGAGAAGAACTTCTTGTATATCTCTTATGTTTCCCTCTGAGTTCACAGTTACCCAGAAGATGAACTCAAATTGACGAGACTCACCAACTGCATCATGCAAGTTCTCCATTATTGTTGTTTTTCCAACTCCTGGCGGTCCCCATATGCAAATTCTCTTTGTTCCTACATTTCTTAGACACTCCTGGAGCATTTCCACATGCTTATTAAGCGATGGAACCTCTTCTATTTTTTTGGCATGCCTTTTTATGACTGGAACTGGTGCCTTCCCAACCATAATGGATATTTGGCCAATTTGTTCTCTTAGAGAAACTACCTCTGCCGTCAGTTTCACGATTTGTTTACCAAGCTTCAGCAGACTAGGAAATGGGCATACGCCACACAAGAATTTGTGGGTACTGCTGTAGCTGGACTTCAGTTTTTCAATCTCATCTTTCATCTTTTCTACCTCATTGAGCCAGGTTTCACATCTCCGTGACTTCTCCATTTTTAATTTATTCCTTTCAAGTCTTGTTTTCACATCTGCCTCTTCATCACATAGATACTTTTCTTCTCTTTCCAGGTTCCTGAAGTTCTTGCTCATGTTTGTCACATATAAATACTTGCGCTTCAGACAATGGAATATGCCTGTGCCACCTTCTACTGCTGGTCCAACCAATGAACCAGCTGCTTGCCCAGCTGCCTGTGCAGCTACTGCTTCCATCCTGCAGATACTTTTTGAGAAATTTTTCATCACTTGCCTAACCAAAAACAGAAAAAGAGTTCCAAGCATTGCTTTTATCGGTAAAAAGCCATCAATGTCATATATATGCTAATAGCCATGTTGAGTGAAAATTGCTTTCACAGCCATGTTCAGTGCTAATGAAGAAATCATATATCCATATGTATAATCTTTCAGTGCTAATGAAGAAATCATGTATCTCTATGTATATCTCAATGAACACACAAGTGTTTTTGTCTCTTCTGTTAAAGATAACAATCTAATGATGCAGAGCATCGACATTTTTCAAATTGGTGCAATAATGCAAAAGCTATGGACACGATCAGATCATTGATATTTTGTGAAGCAACATGTGATTAATATTCTGTTCTGCTTTCTGGCAAAATAGGCTGTTTATATATGCCGAAAGAAAATATTTGTGCGATACAAACTATAAAGAAAATCTGAATTATCCTACATGCTATTGCTAATTTACCCAAACAATATAAAAAAGGCAGAAAAGAGAAAAAGAATTTGCACGCCACTTATCCATTATCAGTCGATCTTCGTTTTAGTAGAGATAAAGTCAACTTTGCTCATGATGATGACGATGCACAACCAGAAGCAGCTTCTTTACAAAGCACTTTCCAGAACATAATAACATTGCTTTTCAACTAAAATTAATGCATTGAACAATTAATGCACAACCAGCAGTTGCATTGCTCTCGAGATTATCAGTTATATATGTTAATTAGCTAACAAAATTAACTTAAATATATCAAACCTGCAAAATATAGCTCGTTTGTTTTGATGTCTCCTGCTTCTTGGATTAACTGTTGCAGCTCAAAAGTGAATGAAGCAGCTCGTTAATGGTTGAAGGCTCTAGTAAAGCCAGTTTACTCAGGAAGCCAATCATATCAATAGTGAGAAACGTCCCAGTAGGTGCATGCGGGACCCTTTTTTCTAATATTTTTTTTCCTATTATCGCCGAATACTCTATAAAATTTCCCAGCATTTTCTGCTGGATAATAAAACTGAGATCCCTAGATTTTAGTAAATTCACAGGAAATATACAATTTTTGTTTTTTCATACGTCAATCTTCTATTTTTGTGATGGAATAATATTAGACTTACAAAATTTAAATATTTTTATGGTAAATGATGTGACATTTAGTAGTGTTATTTATTCTTTAGTACTAGGTAATTATCACATTAATAATGATAAAAAAGGTTAATCATTACATGACACAAGACGTTATATAACACAAGGAAGTTGTTGATAGGCGACACAATAATTGGAATATAGATTATCCAATTAAATTATGTAACCTTAGCATTAGTTTCTCATATTCTTCTTATATCCAAACTTTGTAAGGTCAATATTATTCTCTCGAATTTTTAATAGAAACTTGATTTTACACTCTTGAAATTTTTGAGAAAAGAACTTATACAAATAAGTTGCTTTTAGGAGCATGAGAGTACGACAATCAAAATTATTGATTTTATAGATTCTGATGATATGATTTTTTGTATTGTCTATATACATGCTATTTTTTTACGGCTACAAACTCTTGTATACTGATGTAGCATTGTATTATATAGTTGAATGAAAATAAAATAATAAAAATGAATTAATTGAATCATGTGATGTTTTCATTCAACCGCATCTTTTTATTTGCACCGTCTCTATATTTTTGGATTTTTCATCTAAATCTAGACATCAGATATTAGTGTAGGTTCAACCCACACTATACCCAGAACAAAAAATACTATAGTTTTTGTGTGTGTAATTTACGTTAATATGAGCTGACTCAGCCCATTATTGGCCTAGCTTACTTTTCATTTTAAACCCTAGTTACAAAACAAGAAAAATTTTCATAAATTTCTAATTTTAGAGTCTGAATTAGGGGTGGACACTATTTGGTTTAGTTCAGTTTAGGCTTAGAATCGAGCCAAGCCTAAGCCAATTGGTTCATGATTTTGTGATTCAAATATGACCCAAGCACTAGATTTGAACAATATTAATTCAATTTGGTTCAATTTAGTTCTATAGTTTAGTTTGCCTTGGTTTTGCTCAAGTAATTTTTACCTTGTATACTTTATAAAAAAAAATAATAGTAATATACTATTACTACAATAATAATCTTGAGTTCATAAATAATAAAAAAAATAATAAAATCCAACAATAATTTAGAAATCCACCATCTCAAAAAAAAAAAAAAAAAAAGCCTAGAAATCCACTACAATTTACAAAAGAAACTTCACATCAAAGTCCTATTACCACTTAGTACTTTTTCAATCACCACTTCTTAATCATTCAACTTCCATATCCAAAATACTTTTGTTATCTCTCAAAGTGAGCCAGTAGCCAAGCACCAACAATTAGATAAAATAAAATAGAGTGTATTATCACATTGATAATCACATTTATTTTGCTAATAAATAAAAGTTTCAGCCTCATTAAATATTTTTCATATTGAACCACATGAACAAAAGTTGAATAAATCAAATTTTACAATCTACTTAAAATAAACTTAAATTTAAATTTCACATACATTTTGAAAGCTGGTCCACGAACTCATTTTCTTGAAATAATTGATTAAGGTTCATTGTCGTAACCAAGAAAAGAGAAGACCGTAATTACGTTTGTGTTAACATCAATGTTTCAACCATATTCAGAGTCAGAGACTTTCAATATCGATCTCGTTTATGTTAGGGTTTTTAATTTCTAAAATTTTATTTTCATAAATTATATTTTAAATTTTTTTAGTGAATCATTTGGTTCTGTGGTTCCGTTTGGTTTTAAACTGAACTAAATAGGAACCAATTGTTTTGAATAATTTTGAATTACTTGGTTTTTGTTGCTCGAATCAAACAGATATAATAAAGTTTGGTTCGGCTCGAACTGAATCGAACGAAATGCCCATCCCTAGTCTAAATCAAACGGATTGCTACAACTCCACTTTAAGACGACAAAATAAATCGGTCGCTTTGATTTCGCGTTCATTGTGGAGATAATCGGAATTGCAAGGTATAAGTTTTAGTGTTGTTTTATTTGTTTACGTAATGAGTCATTGAAAAATTAGCTAATTATTTGTTTTGTAATTTAATTAAGCTAATTTGAAGTCTCTATCTCGGGCAGGGGTGGAAAGGGTCAAAAGCCAGTCAATAAGAAGTCTAATAGAAGATTGCGAGATGTGAAACCTGAAGACATTGGACTTCTGGTTGCAAAACATAGAGTTAAAAAAAAGTGAAGTAATAAAACATTTAAAAATAAATGAGTGCAGTTTTATCATTTAATTCTGCAGTCTTATCCACAGAAAAAAAAAAAGAACAATATAAGCTTTATTTTTAATAAATACTTAAAAGAGAGGGAGAGATTTTTTTTTTAAAGCTTGGTTCTCATTTTATTAAAATGATGATGTCATTAAACTAGAGAAAAAAAACAATACTTACAATTTTGAAAGAAAATAAATATATACTTGAGGAAGCCAAAATATTGCCTAGAACTAAGTTTTTGGTTCAAAAACATTAGAATGAAAATAAATACATACTCGAGAGAGCCAAAATATTATCAACAACTAGGAAAGAATAAAGTTTCGGTTCAATAAAATTAGAATGAAAATAAACTCACACTTGAGAAAGTCATAATCTACTATCTATAAATTAGAGGGCCAAAATATAAAACTTTCAAAAAAAAAAAAGAGCTACATTTCAATTAAAATTTTATTATTATTAATTTTATTTTATCTTCATTTTTCATTCTCAAATGAAATAATATTCATCCACTAGATTGTGAGACAGACATCAGTATATAAAAAGGAAAACTTTGTTTGGAAATTGTAGTATTTAAAAAGGAAAATGTTATTTTGAAAATTGTAGTATTTGCATTTCTCAATATTTAATGTCATAGTAAGTAATATGAGGAGGCATAGAGGACTTAAATGTAAATTACGTTAAAAGTTGGATGACAGATCAGAGAAAGTCGTGCGCCAAGGCAGAAGGTGCATGGTCGCACGTTAATTATTAGAAATTTTATTAAAATTTTTATTTTCTTAAATTTTAGTTGACTATCATTTTTTTTTTTTACAAGTAAACTCATTTCCAGCGTTCCACTGTGTCAAAAACTTTCGTCTTCAACATTTGAGCTGCATCTGAGAATCGAAGAACGACCATTGTCAGACAACAAAAGTAAAATTTTCAGGTTTGTTCTGAACTTGCTTTCATTTGACTGTTTGGATAGGAAGAAAATATTTGTGTAATTATATGATTCATTTGACTTTCTATTGAGCTATGAAATATTGATCAAAATGCATGAGATGTAATTATTGGTTGAAGCAGTGACAATGTGCCTTCAAAAATGTGCTTTCTCCTTTAAAAACTAGGCTTTTTCAGAAAGCTATCATATCTCAACTCCAGTAAAAGAAAAAGTTGAAAATGCCAAATGCTGTCTGAATACACTTATTCCATTCCGTCAAAAGATAACTAACTTTAATAAGATTAAAAAAAAATTTGATGAATGCCTATTGGTATACTACCTGATCGATTCCCATCAATAAAACTAAATTTTGTTAGCTTGATTGTGGTTTTTTTTTTTTTTTTCCCAATTTTACCTAAGAAATTCCTTGTTCAAAAGTTTCCAGAATGGCGGAAGCTGCAATTGTACAAGCAGTTGGTTCAGTCCTTACGCCAGCAGTGGAAGGTGGCTCAGGCATATTCCGCTATTTGAAGCTTAATTATGGTTACGTGAAACATTTGAAGAGGAACTTTGTTGAGCTTGAAAAGGAAGTAGCATTTCTATGTGACCTTGAGACCTCGGTTAATGAAGAATTGAATGGCAATAAAACAAAAAAGATGATGACGCAAGGATGTAAACTTTGGCTCGATGGTGTCAAAGAGGCGAGGGATGAATTCGAAATCTTGAGGAACAAGTATCAGCAAACGGGTGGATGCTTATGTGTAAAACGTCCGATTCATAGTCAACTTAAGCTTGGTAAAAAAATTGTGAAAATGACTGTGAAGATAAGTTCTCTGAGGACTGAAATTGGTCATATACTAAAAATGTTGCCAAAGCCGCCAGATCCATTCGTAAGCAGGCATGCTAGTAAATTTCCATCACATAAGAAGTATGTGGAAATACTCGAGGAGCATCTAAGTAGTGACGGATTGAAGAAGATCTGCATATGGGGACCTCTAGGTGTTGGGAAAACTACAATAATGGAGAATTCACACGATTCAGTTGGTGAATCTGGTCTATTTGACATTATTTTCTGGGTAAATGTAAACACGGATGGAAGTAGAAGTGTTATACAAGAAATAATTTTAGAGCGATTGAGGCTAAATGCAAAAGAACTCAACAATGACCTAAGAGCGGACATTATATCTAAAGAGTTGAAGGATAAGCGTTATGTATTTTTTCTTGATGGAGTTTCTTCAGAGATTAATTTTAAAGAAATTGGAATTCATGATGACCATAGACATGGAAAGGTAGTCTTTGCATGCAGATCCAGAGAATTCTGTTGGCAGGCAGATGACGTCATCCATGTGCAGCAATTGTCTCAAAAGGAAGCTAAAAAGTTGTTCTGGGAGGTTGTTGGTGTACGTTTGAAGAATAATCCAGACATCAAGCTAGTGGCAGATTCAATTGTCAATGAGTGTGGTGGTATGCCATACATTCTGAAGTTGATAGGAAATGAGCTGGCAAATGTGAGCAGTGCAGCACTATGGCGGGCTACATTGTATCAATTAAGATCACCTAGTATGGAAGAAAAGGAAGAACTGGAAGAAGTTTACAGGTTCTTTAGACTTGTGTACAAGCAGCTAGCCCCAGAATTGAAACCTTGCTTACTAGGTTGGGCAATTTTTCCTACGGGTTGTGAACTTCATCAAGACTACATTATTGATTGTTGGAGAGCACAAAATTTTTTGATGCACTTCAAAAAGATTAGGGATGCACGTGATCAAGGCCTTGACATATTAGATAAGTTTGACAAGAAATCTCTGCTGCAAAAGGGAAGTAAAGTTACACATTATAAGATGTTTGAGTTTTTCCAAAGAGTAGCATTAAGAATTGCCAATGAGAATGGTGAAGGAATTTTGGTAAAAGAGAAAGAGCATATTTGTGAAGAAGAATGGAAAGACACAAAAAGGCTCTCACTATTTGGTTTTCCACTATCCACTTTGCCAGACACGCCCAATTGCTGTAGAATCTTAACATTGATACTTCAAGAAAGAAGATTGGAAAAACTTCCGACGTCATTCTTTGAGTATATGTGCCACCTTCAACTTCTTGACCTGCACAATACAAATATCAGTTGTCTTCCACCATCTATCTCTAGATTGGTAAATCTCAATGCACTCTTCTTATATTCTTGTAGTCTATTATTGCAGCTGCCTGCAGAAATAGGATGTCTCCAGAAGCTTGAAATCCTTGATGTACGTCATACTAGAATTCAGTGTCTGCCATCTGAAATTGGACAACTGATTAAACTCAAGTGTCTCAGACTCTCGTGGGTAGAAAATATCGGGAATCATAACCGTGCTGATGCTGGGTCAGGGGAGATAATTTCTTCAAACATAATTTCAAAGCTTCACTTATTGGAAGAGTTGATAATTGAGGTACCAGATCCCTCTGATAGAAGATGGAAGCAAAACGTGGAAAGTATTGCTGGGGAAATTGCTGCCCTGGAACAACTGACGACACTCTGTTTCTACTTTCCTACAATCAAGTGCTTCGAGACTTTTATCAACCGAAGAAAATCAGTAAATGGAAACAGCTCATGGCAGGAAGACAACTTCAGATCATTCAACATCCTTGTAGGTTATCAGCAAAGTACCAGTCCTCTTGCTGGATTTGATGTCTCTGAATGCTCAGCTGAAAAGCATTTGAGATTTTCTACAGGTTTAGAAGAGATTCCTGTTGAACTCTTAACAATATTGAAGCAAGCAAATTCTTTCGAACTGATTGGTCATCAATATGCTGTCAACTTGTCAAACTTTGGTGTTGATAACCTAGTAGGGCTGGAAGCTTGCATAATTGAAGACTGCATTGAAATGACAAGCATCATTGATGGTAACCACACAGGAGGTGTTCCGTTTCAAAGCTTGAATAAGTTGTACATAAGCAATCTTCCAAAATTGATGCACATATGGGAAGGCTCTGTAGGATCTGAAAGCCTAAACAGCCTCACAATTTTGACATTGAAAAAATGTCACAGTATTAAAACACTCTTCTCAAAGGATATGGTTGTACAACTCAACAAGCTACAGTATCTGCAAGTTGAAGACTGTCAAATGATTGAAGAGATTGTCGAGGCTGGAGCTGTACTTGATACTGGGGTGTTTCCAAAATTGAAGACTTTGGAACTGACTGATTTACCAAAATTGTCAACCATCTCCAACAGTCTGTCATTGGTATGGCCCTCTTTGGAGACTATAATTATTAAGACATGCAAGAAGCTGAAAAGTTTCCCATCTACCTTCAAAAACACGGCCAAGTTGAGAGTAATTGTGGGCGTTCAGACTTGGTTTGACCAATTAGATTGGCAAAATTGCCCTGATCTTAAAGTCCGTTTTCAGGGAATACTTCAATCAATATGATGAAATTTGAATACACATTTTTTTAAATCTATTTCTTCTCTGTCAAGTAAGCTCCCAGGCTACCTGATTAGTTTCAATGTTTAAATCAGTTTTAATTATCTGAGGTGTACTAACTTTTTAATGCTGGAGACTGAATTTGGTATCTGCAGCTTTTGCAGATTCTCTTCTGCTGGGAAGCAGATAGTTGCGTGTCATTGTTAGCGGAGCTTTGCTTGATACTCGGTTGTGGTTTTGATGCGGTGCTGACGATAATGCTGTTTATAGGTGTGGAGGCTGGAGCCAATCAGCAGGAGCTTACTGAATAAGTAGAACTTCCTATTTTGCAGGTTCTATGTAGTTGTAATGCCTCACCAAACAATCTTTTCCATATGCTGGAACAAAACAATCTTTTCCATATGCTGGAACAAGTGATATGATTGTTTAGATATTATAATTACGTAGATGAGTGTTGGTTATTGCTATTTATCAATGACTGAAGAATTTGTATGTATGATTGTCATGAATGAGTTGTTTGCAAAACTCAAGACATTTACGATTTTACAAATCAAATAGTACAGAATTCTCCTTGAAGAAATAGAGAGAGAACCTTTTTATTTTCAGTTAATTTCAATTTTGGTATGAAGGAATGAGGCCCCTCTTCCTTCAGGCCCCTCTTTTTGCTTGTTCAATTTTATTTGTTCAGTTTGTTTTACTGTGCCTAGCTCGGAGTGTTTGTTACTCCTTCCACTTTTATGAAAGTATCTTGGATGTTAGGCATGAAAGTTTGATCAATAATAATGAATTCACATATTGGTTTCTCCCACGTTCACATTCTTTTGAAATCGTGGAGAAGACAGGAAAAAATTTCGGATGTGATTGTGATCTATTATGATTGAATTTTATGGAATGGGCATTTTCAACGCATCACAAGCAAAATAGCCATGCTTCCGAACTGAACAGAACCGTAATTACGCAAAAGAGACAATTCATAACTCGGACATATAATATCTTCCAACAAATCTCAATGTTAGTAACTTTGGTTGACATCATATATTTACACAAATATTACACTTATTATACAATCTAAATCATTCTGAGTATATCGATACAATGGTGTAAAACTTATGTACAAAATGAGGGTCCTTGATCCTCATTATCTTCAGAAAACATGCTCAAGCGATCTTCAAGATGAATGGGCAATTCAGTATCGTTCCACTCCAACTCAGCCCACCATTTTTTCTCTGCTTTAATCCATATTACGGTATCTTTCAACTTGGAATCCATGCCAATCTTCTTGAGCTTGGGACAACCGTAAAAGCTAATATATTCCAATGAGGGCCAATCATTCCTCCAAATGTCAACTAATTCAGGCAGATGATGAAGTCTTAACTTCTTCAGACTGGGCAACACGATGGCACTGGAATCAGTAATCTCACCATCAAGAATGATACTTTTAACTGTCGGGCAATATTCAACTGTCAACTCTTCTAATTTCGTAAGAAATTGAATCATTGAGTTTGAAAAGACATATTCCAACTGCTGACATGCATGAACTGACAAAATTCTTAGCTCTGCAAAACTGCCTTTTGGTAAAATTCCCTCCCAAATGCACGTCAGATTCCACAAATGATTAAGAGTTAAGTTCTCAAGGCTTGAAAATACAGCTGTAGTATGTTCCTTGATATCGACAACTACTGTTTTAATCCTGGGACATTCACTTACTACACAAAACTTCAACCCATTCATGTTACTAACACCAAAGTCGGAAAGACTGTCGATGCTAAGGTGATGATCTACATAGAGAGCAGTACAACGAGCTAATACTTGAATAACTTCAGGAGGTACATTCTTACCATTCACAAATCGCAAGCATCTGGCATGTTGATTATAATCACACTGTACATAGTCTGTAACCCGAGAAACAATGCTCTTGACATCATGGCCAACCACAAATTTAAACTCAGTTAACTGTTGATTCTTCCACGCCACACTTCCTTTCAAGAACTCCGCAACATACTCTATTTTTGGAAAATGGAAACAGAGAGAACTCAACTTCGTCAAGTTGCTAACCTCAGTTATGACATATTTCACATTCTTGTCCCACCTTTTATCCCCTGGGTACACAACCATACTTAGACTCTCCAATGCCTGGAGCCCAGAGAGGGTGCCACTAGAAACCAAATTGCGTGGCAATTTAGTGTTCTCACTCTTGTCGATAGATCCATAAAAGAAAACATTCAAATATCTCAGGGATGCCAACTTGCTGATTTCATCAGGTAACTTGTTAATTTCAGTACCTCCAAGATCAAGAACTTCAAGACATTCAAGAGATCCAACTTCAGAGGGTAGTACAAGTAGAAGTTCACAATCACGTAGAATGAGAATTTGGAGGCATTTAAGATTTGCAAGTGTCTGAGGCAAGGATTTAATTCTGGTCTTGGATAAATTCAACACTTTGAGGGAAGTCATTAGTTCAAAAAAGGAAGGGGGTATCACTCTCAGTCGACAATTTCTTTGTAGGAACAAAGTCAAAAGGTT
The DNA here is from genome assembly GCA_030449075.1 of Murraya paniculata. Taxonomy (NCBI): domain Eukaryota; kingdom Viridiplantae; phylum Streptophyta; class Magnoliopsida; order Sapindales; family Rutaceae; genus Murraya; species Murraya paniculata. The sequence continues at coordinate 918,182 of JAEVFN010000052.1, read as the reverse complement.
AGGACAACTTGGTCTCTCAGGCAGAGTGTATAGTTCATTATCCATCAAAAATATCATCTTTGCACGTTTCCACTCCTCCTCTGAAGGTGGTTCTGTTAGACCAGCACGAGCTCCAAGTAAGACTTGATGAGCTTCAGGAATAAACAATCTGCTGCTTTCAGGGTTTTTCAGTGAACTGGATAAGGAACTAGTTTTTGCGTTTGGTGGTTCCAATAATCTTGAGTATGCTCTTAACAGATATTGACAACCTTCTGCTTTCAATAATAAACGACTGTATCCTGCTGATGACAATAAGATCCCCAATGCCAAATCTCTAATTAAACCTTGCATTTTGATGGAATCATGATCCTCATTGATTACCAATAGAGAAGCATGTACTAGAACATCAACTATATAAAGTCCCCTTTTATGTGCATCAGCCTGAGTCCCAACAATAATACCTTCCTGAATACAGTAGTCAATGAATTCAACAATTGAAACCTCTCGATCTTCCGGAAACAAACTAAAGTGAAGGAAACAACTCTTTATGTCGTGATCTTTCAATTGGTCAAAGCTGAATTTCAATAGTTGGATTAAATCTTCAACACAACATTCTTCAGCAGTAATAGGCAATGAAAACTTCCTCGAAGCATGCTCCCAAACAGAAACATTACTTTCCCCAGTTAGAGCCTTTCCAGTAATAATAGTAAGTAGTGGCAATCCAAAGCAGCCCTTAACTATAGCTCGAGCATAGAGCTGAATATCTGGTGACTGAATGATTCCACCCACCTCTTTACAAAACAGTTCCCAAGCTTCCTTCCTAGATAGAGTTTCCAATTTGACCACCATACTCACATCCATATTGCGACAAACATCCAGTTCTCTAGATGCCATTAGTATCTTGCTTCCATTTTCTGACCTGGCGACGGGAACACCCACTGCCTCTAAATCAATCTGCTCCCAAACATCATCCAGAAGCAATAAAAACTTCTTCCCTTTTAGAACATGCCATAATTTTTCTGCAACTTGGGCGTCCGTTTCTTGATCTTCACGACACAATGATAACTGCCTTAAAACTTCATTTTGGATTTTTCTCGTGTTCCAATATCTTGAGACAGTCACCCAAATAATCACATGAAACATGTTTTTGATTTCAGGGTAACTGACCAACGATTTCAGTGCAGCAGTCTTGCCAATCCCACCGACACCATAAACACAGATCTTTGAGGCTGAAACATCATTCACATATCTCAAAATCTTCTGCACATTTCTCTTGGTGTAATTCACTGCAGTTACATTACTTGTGCCTAATCTGATGACTGGTATAGGCTCAACTGATGGTTTAACACATGCATTCAATCTAGGATTCGTCTGAACTCCGCGTTCATTTATAGCTTGCTTATCTGGCTGTGGACTATTTTTCATCTGATCTTCCGTCAAAGTCTCCGGTCTTGATGCAGGATTCTCAAACAAAAATGGCATTGAACCTCTACCTGGGGCAAGCACAGATTTACTTAACACCTTGAAGCGTCCTGATAAATCAGAAGTCATTACAGCTTTACATCCAGAGGTTGAATGTCTTTGTGGTTCAGTCATCACCAAAGATTCTGGTGCCATTAGTCTAAGATTCTCCCCATGTTCAAGCACTGGACTCTGAGCTGCTCCTAGTGATGGTGCTAATTCACTTTCGAAATGACATTCAGAATCCAACTTGGGCAAACTTGTCAACTGCCGTTCTGAAACTGAACTCATCATAGTTGCCACACGGTGAGAGTGAGTAGTTACCAAAAAGCAAGAACCCGAATCATGCATGTTTGAAATTAATAATCTGAAGTTGCGCAATTTTTCATCATCTATATCACACACATCATCCAGCACAACCAATAATCTCGCAGATAAATACACCATATTTTCAGCATTACGAATTTCGCTAAATTGGACTGCTATTGCATTTAGAACTGTTGAAAGATCACGATTCTTACCAACAGAAAACCAAAACCTGAATGCAAAATGGGATTTCACCTTCTTGTCGCTGTAAATTCTTTGAGCAAGAACAGTCTTCCCAGTTCCACTCATACCCACTACAGGTAGAATCCGTACCATGTTCACATCACGTAGCAACTCATAATATACTTTATTAATAAAATGAACAAGATCTCTTTCAGAAACAGCGTGGTCATCAGACCTTCTAGAACGCAGCTCAGAAATAGCACTGCTTTCTTCTTCATGCCCAGTGGCAAGTTTATGGAACAAATTCAAGAGCCCAACCAACTGCTGATGAATTCTCCTTAGCTCTTGGTCAAACTTAGATTTAGATATTTCAGATTGCTCCCAGTCATCAATTAACTCATCGACATCATATGTGAGAGCTCTCAGATCCGTAAACCAAGTGTCAATAATCAAATTTTGGTCAGATCCACATTTTACAGCATCCTGAAGGAGGTAGTGCACTTCAGCTAATTTGAGGCGCAGCTGTTTCAGATCTGTGTGGTTCCAGTAGGCTCTCGCATGGGAGTCCAGTCTGTCACACTCCACATCTAGCTTCTGCAAAATATCATTCACAATTCATCAGAAAGATACTTCAGGCCTTGAGGATGAAGCAATTTGGAGATCATATAAAATCTTAGGCATATAAAACCCAAGCATTCTAAGAAAAGATGTATTCGCAAAGACTCCAAAATCAAGATGCGCGTTTCATACTTTTGATAAATCTAAGAATATGCCCTCACTTGAATGAATTCTTTAAGAAACAAAAGCAAAGGATGAGTCAACTAAAGAGCACAAAAGCTTTGATAATTCATTCCCTATTTCTTTGACTAAGCTTACTAGTTTTGAAATCTCATTTTCCCCCTATTTGGGTGATCTATAGTGCCCTTCATCTACTTCTTGTCCTGGGAATGAATTTATGGAATTCACTACTAGAACATCCATTCATCTTCAATTACGTGTGGCCTTCCACCAAACTGAACTTATTCTATTTGCATTCTCATAGTTTACAACCACCACTGATTCTTTCTTTCATAACCAGACCCATTCCTAACGGATTCCATCTGTGAAGTTGATTAAATTATTGGCTTTGCGGCACTAAATTGGACCTATTGGCATTCTTCGATAGCTACATATGGGGATTGGCTATCTAGGAACTCCTGGTGTTGGATAAAAGCAGCATGCTTACATCTTTCCTCAGCCAATGCCAATAAATGGATTGCCACTTGACAGGTCTTTTAAGATAAAACTCCTATACTGTTGCTTTAATATTCAGCTTCTCCAGCATGATTTAAGGTTCACTCCAGAATGGGGCATCAAAGAGTATATCCTTAAGTGAAGACAAAATTTGCATGGGTAGATTTCTTATTGAACATCTTACAAGGGAGGTAAAAAGGTAATTAGACTTCTGCCATATTTTTTTCCAATACTTGATTCATCTTCATGCAACCGCAACCCACTATAATTACCCAGTTCTCTTTCGGATTCACAGTGAATTATCTCCTGACCTCTTTTTTTGATCAGAAAATTAGTTTATTAAACAAGAAATATAAAGAGTACAAAGATGAAACAAATGTCCACAAATAACCAGAAAGATAAAAAAGAGGAAGGGAAATAATTTCCTGAAACATTTTTTGCAATAAACAATGCATTGGAATTTGTTGTCAATTGATATTGTTATGAGTATCAACTATGCATTCAGTAAATAATGCAAAAAGTAACAATCACCAAGTGTCATTGTAGCATGATCTCTATCCCTCCAGTAAAGAAACATGGAACCTCTAGAAATATATTCCTATGGATGTACTAATTCACCCTTCTCTGATTTTCTGAAACATTTTCCATGAAGCACTTACCTTCACAGCAACTAGAAATTTGGTTGAAAAGCACTCTAGCAATGGCTGTTTTTCTACCTATCCCACCCATTCCCAAATTCATAGCATTTGAACAGTCAGCAATCTGATGCATAACAGTGATTTTATTTTCTCAATGTCTGAATTTAGTCCAACTAGGTCCTTTAAATCAATTGAAACTGATATATGTTGTTCCAAAATTAGCATTGATAAATTTCAGAATTACTTATAATTAAAGAAATAAAAGTAAAGGGCAGAGATCAATAGATTTTTATTTGAACTTCCTGTAACAAAAGAAAATTGCTAGAATAAACTAACATAAATGAATTTTGCAGTTAATATTCCAATAAAACACATACTATTTAGGTATAACGAAATACCTTTTTCCCTTCCCAGATTTCTTCAACATTACTATAAGGCAAGTTCAGCTCAGTAAGCTTCACTGTATCTAAATTCTGTGGCAATTTTCTCAAAGGATATCCAGGGCAGTGGAGATATTCCTTATTAAGATATTTTAGGAGTTGTGGCAGAAGCACTTCAGAGTTCGTAATTGGAACACCATAAGGGTAGAAATCAAGCAATATAAGATTTGGCATATGTGCAAAGCATTTGAAAGCTTCCTGTAAGAAGAGAAAATTACTAGAATAAATTAGCATAATTGAATTTTGCCCTTAATATTTAAATTAAAAAATTATTTCAGTATGATGTAATACCCTTTTTTGGTTCCAGATTTGTTCAACTTTACCATAAGGCAAGATCAGCCCAATAAGGTTCTTCAAATAAAAACTCAGTGCCATTGTTCTCAAAGGATATTTGTGCCAATCTGAGCCTTCTAGAAGATGCACGGTAGAGCTGATAATTGGAACACCATAATGCTGAGATGTATATAATCTAAGATTTCTAAGTTTTGGCATCTTTGGAAAATATATGAGCATGTCTCTTATTTTGAGCAAATCAAGGGATTCTTCCATTGCATCAGTCCCCTTGCAAACAAAATCAAAGAACGAGTTAGCATAAAATGCACAAAAGTTTTTGTAAAATTTATAAATAGGTCCTTAATTGAACACAAAATCTGCACACATTCGTTTCTCATTCAACATCTGTATAAGTAAAAAATCAAATGATGGATACATACTGTATTTCTCCCCAGTAAATTTTCATGAAACCACAGCCTGCTACGCTTGCCTGGCTCTTTGATAGATTCTTGGCAAACAATCTCCCGTCCCATTTCTTGCAATAAGTCATGCATTTGCAGCTTGTTAAAACATGATGTTGTTATGAGTGACTTATCAACAAGGACATTCAGTCTATAGTCCACAGAAGTAGAATGACCATGCATCATTCTCACATAATCTTGATCCTCTCCATTAAAGAAACATGCAATGTCCAGAAATATACTCTTCTCTTCTGGCTTCAGTTCATCATAACTGATTTTCAACACGTCATAGATATCAGGTTGAGAAATCTGTTTTAAGTTCTCCAGTGCATTTTCCCATTCTAGTTTGCTCCTTTGATGAAGAAAAGAACCCAGCACTTTAAGAGCTAACGGATTGCCATTGGCATAATCCACTATCTTCTTTGAGAGTACCAAGCGATCTACAGGGCAATGACTTTGTTTGAATGAATAATTATAGAAGAGCTCGAGAGAATTATGATGGTCCAATCCCTCAACCTTATATATGTACTCCACTTCACATTTATCAAGAACTTGTTCATCTCTAGTTGTTACAATGATTCTGCTACCCGAACCAAATTGATTAAGCCCGTCAGCCAAATATTCTAACTCTTCTGGTTTACTTACATCATCGAGCACTATAAAAACCTTCATTAGCTGAAGCCTTTTCTTAAAATATATAGGAAGATTTAGAGTTCCTAATTCGAGATCTTCATCCAGTATTAGAGAAAGAACTCGTTTTCGTAAGTGTACTAATCCAACCCTTTCTGATTCTTCTTTGACATTTATCATTAAGCACTTGCCATCAAAATCACTAGAAATCTGGTCAAAAACAGCTCTGGCTATGGTTGTTTTACCTATACCAGCCATGCCCCAAATTCCCACAATTCGAAAATCCGGCATTTCGATAAATAACAGTGATTTAATTTCCTCAATGCATGGCTTTATTCCAACAAGGCCTCCAAAAGAACTCGGGTGTGTCATATCTTCCAATTTCTCCAAGATATCTTTAACAATTAGGTCCACAAGCTGTGCCTCAGACCTAACATTAGCGAAGATAAAATGCAATGGTCAAATTATACTTAAGACCAGAAACAGAACAATGAGAAGGTATATTCACTTTTTCCTTCACTATGTTTTCTTTTCTCCCATTAATTGTAAATATTTAAAAGGGTTAAGATGTACCTGATTGTCATGGAATCCCATCCAGACAGATTGGATGCTTCGGTCAACACAGCCCTCCATTTCTGAACCTTTTCTGGCATCTCCTTGAACCGCTTTTCATGCTCAACAAACGCAACCCCGAAACCTCCAGTTTGCTTCCGCACATCGGATGGATTCACACGGTAGAAAACTGGTATAACAATTTGGCCTTTCATTTCATGGCACTCAAGGATTTTGACAAGTTCATCCAAGCACCATCTCGAGGAAGCGTAGTTCTCTGAGAAAACGATTACAGAAATCGCCGATTGGTCCATTGCATTCAAAAGAGACGGCGCAATCTCTTCGCCTCGCCTAAGCCCCTCATCATCGATAAAGGTCTTGATTTTCTTGTCACACAAAGCAGCATAGAGATGGCTGCTAATGGTATTACGGGTATCCTCCCCTCTGAAATTGATGAAAACATCATATTTGGAAGAGGATGAAGAAGAAGAAGAAGAAGAAGAAGAAGCAGAGGCCATGAAGGTAAGTGTGGAGATTAATTTTTTTGTGTCAAACAAACAGAGGATGATTCTTCTTAGATCTAAGGCACTGGCTTTGTACTGAAAAAGAATAGACTTGGTTGACGAGGTACTGGGAAAATCATGACGAGTACCAAACGACTAACACAGTAGTGACCAAATCACGGTAAATATTACATCATGTTAATTGTTAAAGTATGGAAGTAAAAATTAGAAAAAACTATTTTTATAAAAAAAATTTATTTAATTCTCATTTTTAATTATATTACACGGCATTAAAAAGGTACTAACATAATAAAAGAAGTATAAAATAAATTTATGGAAGTAGGGTTTCGTCTATATAATATTAAAATATTGTTTATTTTTTAAATTGAATCATTTTATTTTTATTATTCAATAATATATAATAAATTTAGATTTATTAAATACCAATTTATATCCATATTAAAAATAATATTTAACTTGAATAACAACATAAATATTAATAAATCTAAATATTTAATAAATAAATTATTATATATTATTTTACTTTTATTACATAAAATCATTTTAATTATTTTACTTTAAATATGTAAAAAGCATTTTAATTATTTAATCATTTATTATTTACTAAAATAATAAATTTAAAAATTAATTCAAATTAAATAATTATTTTTGACATTATTAAATAAAAATTAATTTATATTTTTTATTTTATTCATCTATAAAATTATAAGATTATAATAGTATATTGTAAAATTATTTTTATGTTTTAAAAATTAATACATAAAAAATAATTATTTAATAATTAATTTCAAAAGCTTGATAATATACCACTAACATATTAATAAATTTAAATAGTACACTAAACATTGATTTCAGTGCAAGTTAATGCATTATAATATAGATAATACAATATAATGCAATATAATGAGCCAAACACACTCTTTAGGAAAATTCTATGATATTATAATTAAAAATAACGGTAATAAAAATAAATTTATAAAATTAATAGATGAGAGATAAAATAAGTAAATTAGCACAAAAGTGGTAAATTCGTATTTTAAAATTATGAACAAAACAAACACCTATAAAAACTTGTAAATCAATATTTTCTATCATAATATCTGTTTACCACACAGGTCAAACAAGCAAAATAGCAAATTTATTTTTCTTAATATGGATCGAGCAAAAATAAAATAAAAAAATATTCTTATATTACTATACATAAATGATATATCAATAATATTGGATATAATTTCCAGTCTCATACATGCTTTATATAATTTTAAACTTTACTTCTTACTTATACTTAAAGTTAATTTGATGTTGTTATCGAAGAAGTTTAGAAGGATGTAAAATCAACTCATCTTATAACAACTTTGAAAAACATAAAAATAATAGTTTTTTATAATTCGAATATGAGAATAAGTTTATCCTTAATAAAATTTTTCATATATATATCAATTGTATTACATGTAAATCAAAACTATCATTATTCATTTTAGAAACAAAAACATAAATATATAAGGTAATCAACTAATCATTATCATAATGAGTTTTTATTTTACATTTGTAATTTTTTTCAATAACTTTTATATTAATTTATTTATTTTACTTTTTTATTTATAAATTTTATGTTTCATTTACATAATTTATGTTTTGTTTTTTACTTAAAGTTAATTAACAAGTTTAATGTTACATTTGCAAATATTTGTTTTGTTTATCAATAATACACTAATTTACTACTCTTATATTAATTTACTTGCTTTACCTTCAATTTACGAGTCTTGTATTTTATTTACTTAATTTATATTTTATTTCACACTTAATATTGGTTTACAAGTTTTCAACTTATATTTATAAATTTTTGTTTTGTTTACTAATAATATACCTTCAACACTTTTATTTTAGTTTACTACTTTACTTGTTTACTTTCTATTTACAATTTTTATATTTCATTTATGTTTTATTTTACATTTAAAGTTAATTCACAAATTTTATATTACATTTGTAAGTTCTTATTTTATTTACTGACAATACACCAATTTACTTATAATATCCCATATCGCTAACAAGTGAGTTCTTAGACTGATTTATAAGTATTGGGTTCTCTTAGTTAGTTAGACATGTTATGGATTGCAAAGCTCAATAACAAAACTGTGACAAGCTGTATGCCAAAAGTAAACAATATCTACTTGGTTCTTAAGCCTAGGCTGCTACAGATAGTATCAGAGTCGACTCATGACCCGATGTGTAAATGGATATGTTTATGATTTAATTATGTTCCGTTCTACTTTTGATGACCCTCATAAGGACTTGAATTTCTCAAGTATGTAATAGTCCACATAGCTAACGAGTGAATTCCTAGATTAGTTTATAAGAGCATCACCAAAAGCCTCTTCTAATTTAACTCTTCAAATATTTATTTGTTTACATATGTGCAAATGGAAAAATGTGAAAAAAAATTAGCCATCTCCCAAAAGACTCTTTAAATAAAATAAGTTCATATTGTTTAATCAATTTTTTTCTCCACCATCTCCCTTCAAGAATGAGAAGACAAAAAATATTATTATACTAAATTGAAGACTATAAAAGGCTCTAGAAATATGATTCTTCAAATGAAATTGTCCTTTTTTTTTTCACTATTGAAGAGAAAAAAAGATAATCTCATTTAAATAGTTTATTGAAATACTTTTTATTTAGGTAACTTTTCAAGTAACAAGTAAAATTTTATTTGAAGAGACTTTTGATAATGCTTAAAGCCTTGAATTCTCTTAATTTAACAAACATGTTTTTGGTTGCAAAGCCCAATAGTAATATCATGGTGGATTATGTGCGGTTGTGCTCAAAGTGGACAACATCTGCTTAATTCTTGGGTTCGGGTTGTTACATTACCACTCTTATGTTAATTTACTTACTTTATCTTAATTTACAAGTCTTATATTTTATTTACATAATTTATATTTTTATTTTACATTTAACATTTATTTAAGTTTTTATGTTAAATTTATTATATTTTATTTACATAATTTATGTTTAATTATAATATTAATACCATGATTTTAATCACGACATCAAAGAATGATCTCCAAAATTTTGATTAAATCTATCATTAGAAAGAATCGATTCAATACATTTCTTGTGTACCCCCTAGCTGCTATATTAGATTTGAATATGATTTTGGATCAATCTAGATTGACTAATTGCCTTCATTATGCTGTTGCTAGCAAATATCATTATTTTTCGTTTTGGATCTTCCAAGTCATTGACGCACGAGATCTGGACCCTTTTTTTTTATCCCACAATAAAAAGATTCATTCTCTTCATAAAAAAAAAAAAAAGAGTAGAACCAATGAAATTTCTTTTTTGATCCATTCCCAAAGGTGAATGCTTCATTCAAGAATTATTTTTTATCCGGTCTATAGTAAAAATAGAAAAAAAAAAAAAGAAAGCTCCCATATGGTAGATCAAATGTGGCTCCATTATTGATAGAGTGAATAAATCTACCATTTCTTAAATTATCTCTATTAATTTAAAATTGTGGTGTGACGAGTATTCCCTGTCCAATCATAAAATAGATGAAATAAATTAAAAAATAAATTTTTGTTTAAGAAGGAAATCCTTATTTTATGAGTAAATGCTATACTACTGAATTATGTTACTCAATTGGAATACTCATCATTGAGTATTAATTTAATAATGAAATCAATTTATTAATTTAATAATGAAATCAATTTAGACAATACACATATTAATAATGGCTGGCAACTCATCATTGAGTACCTCCAAATTAAGTACATCACCACTGTGTCACTTTTTGAGTTATCGTTTTTGAATCAAAATTGGTGTACTAGCGAATAAAAAAGAAAATTTCTCAAAATTGACAGTAACTTTTGTTTTTTGAAAGGAATGGGATTGATACAATGATATGTCCAAAGTAATTTATTGGCTCATAATTACCTCAGAATTCAAACTTAACTTAAGAATTAGTTAACAAAATTACTTAAAAACCTATCCATCGAGCCTTGAGGTCCTGTAATTTCACGTTTCATTAAGATTCGCTCCTCGCACAGGTCACGTTACTCATTGTTTGGTTACACATAATTGCATGAAATTTATATGTGAAACTCATTTATGTGAGACCATTCACACTCTAGTATATTCTGGATTTTGGACACCCTTTTAATTTGACCACCTCTTAACTTCCTTTAAATATTACTTTTATCCTACTCACCCTAGAAAATATCTAAAATCTCCTTAATAAATTTTGAACCATTGCTTTTAGTCCTTACTAGTAAATTTCTGTTAAAATTAAAAAAGCTTTTGTGATAGGATAATTTGATGTTGAGAATGACAACGTTAAGGTTTAAAGTAAAATAAGATTTTTTTGCCCCAAAAATAAAGTAAAATAAGACTTCGTTTTAATTTCATTAAAATAAGATCTATATAAAAGGGTGTAAAGTGTAGTAATATTTTATTTAATTATATTAATTTTTCCTTTATTGTAAATTACATTAAGGGCATGATATAAATTTTTATTAAAATTTGAGAATTCAAAATATTTTTAGGGTGGGAGTATAAATTTCAGATTTTATGTAATCAATTTTTATAAACTAACCCTCCATATACTGAATAACTGAATGATCCATCAAAGAAGTTGACAATAAAATGATGACTTTATAAAAGAGCAAACAATTACAAATCGAATTGAGTTTACTAATTCTATATTGATGTAAATATCTGAATATTAGAAATAAATTGTAAAAAACAAACAAGCAAAATTTTTTTTAAAAAAATCTGAAAATGAAAATTCAGATTTATACCTTTAACAAATAGGCCATTCTATAGCAATAAGCCAAAAATCCAAAAATAGGGAAGAATTACCATTTCCCCCATAGTGTTTGGTCCAACTATAACCGCCACTACCCCCCTGATATTATTGGGTTAATACACGGTTAAAACATTAAGTTTAGAAATTAATTGAAAGGCGCAAACATCTTTTGCCGTGGTTACCAAAAGATAAATTTGGAAGGTGTAAAAGACAAAATGTTTTAAAAGACAAAATGTTTTAAAAGAAGTTAAAAATACAGAGAACGAATACCATCTTAATAGCAATCATCTTCTTCAATCAACTCCGCGGCATCCATTGGAGGCTGAACAGTCTTCTTAATAGCAATCATCTTTCCGTTGCTTCCTGCTGGCTCAGCTTTGTGAACTTCTCCACGCCAACCGGATCTTATTTTGTCCAAAGAAGCAAGACAATCTTCTTTTTCAAAGATTGTTTTTTTCTTTTTTCTCCCTCACAGGGTGGAAATGTATATATAAGGAAGTGTCAACTTCAATTTTTGACTTAGAAATTTTGACACAGATTAATACGAATTAGGCAATAATATGTCAATACATGTCAAGTCAATAAAAATTCTTCAATAACAAAAAAAGGTGGAACAAACCCGAACTTATTTGGTATGACGATCGATACCACTGGTCTGATCACATACCGTAATAGTTCTCAATATCAAACGACACCGTAGTCTTAGTGCCCTGTGAGATCACAGCCATTAAAATCTTGATGATTCACCTAACGAAAGCACTGTCTCTTCAATGTTCTGCTGTGCCCATAAATTTTCTTGCGACCATTTCACCCTGTCAAGCTCCTCAGAAACTTGCTTCATTGTTGGCCTTTCTGTCCCGGTACTGCTTAAACATTTAGATGCAAGGTCAGCAACAATTTCTATCTCCTCCAATTCACTGTCATCATCAACCCATAAGTCCAGAATCTGACGCAAACTATTATTTTCAATAGAATCTAGAAAATATTCAACACTGCCACTGTGCTCACTGGATGCCAATGCCATGTAGCCAGGCTTCAGGCCGGTTAATAATTCCATAAGGACAACCCCAAAGCTATACACATCACTCTTCATTGACAAATAACCTGTCATCAGTCGGGTGCTAGTTAGCTTAATTAGTAAAGCGGTCCATGGGCAGTACAAAAGATTTGGTTTCAAACCCGCTCACATGAAGGAGAAAATTGAGCATGCCATGAGGCTAAAATTTTTTTTTTAAAAAAAAATTACCTGTCTTTGCATACTCAGGATCTAAGTAACCATAACTTCCTTGTATTGATTCCGTGGCCAAAGCAGTTTCATCTGCCGAGATCAGCAATGAAAGACCAAAACCGGCCACTTTTGCCGTATAATTGTCATCCAAGAGTATTTTGGTGGACTTTACATCTCCGTGAATGACTGGAGGGCTTGCTAAAGAATGCAAATAGTAAAGAGCTGAAGCAATTTCGGACGCAATCCTCAGACAAGTTTTCCAAGTTTTCCGAGTTTCTAAACACTCTGAACGCTCACCTCTGACGTAGTGAGACAAAGTTCCATTGGAAACAAATTCATAAACCAGTAGTGGCACTTTGGTTTGCAGACATACCCCTAAAATCTTGATCACATTCTTATGGTTTATTTGTGAAACAATTCTCATTTCGTTTTGAAATACCTGATTTATCCGAATCTTATCTGTCATTTTTGGCTTCTTGACTGCAACCTGGGTATAGTCAGGTAAAACGCCTCTGTAAACTGAGGTAAACTGACCTTCCCCAAGAAAACAGCTCTTATCATAATTTTTGGTGGCTTTTACCAGTTCTGACTTGCTAAAAATTTTCACTTGGTGATGCAAGAAAGCCAAGTCCTTAGCTTTCTTGATTGGTGAACGACTAAACATTGCAGGGCCAGGATCTCTACCTCCACCTTTAACTGCTGCCAAGTTTTGCTTCAGAAAAGAACAGAAAACACATGGAATTAGCATTGGCAACTACTCTTTTTTCTAGCATTAGCAATTCAACAATCTTCTCTTTACCTTTTTCCCTTCGATACATCGGCGAAAAATGCTAATAACAGAAAAATGTCCATTTTACCTTATTTTTCAATAGAGTAAACTGACATGTTATCACAGTTTTTGTCTGCATTTTGTCAAATTTTTTGGTTTGAACATCATTACTAACACATTGGCTTCACTCACCAAAGGGGTTGTGGGAACTAACACATTGGCATCACTCACCCAAGGGGCTGTGAGTAATCTTTGCCTAACATTTCTAGACTTTCCACCTGAAATTTCTTTCAAATCTAGTAGGTCTATCTGCAATGCAATATCTTGCAATCTAGCATTGACCTCCTTTACTTAGACATCGCAATGGAATCAAAATCAATCATGGCATCATCATCTAGCAGCAACTTCCACTGGAAAGTTTCTGCAGGAAACTCATCCAACAAAGTATATCACAAGTGCCAAGTTCTGAAGTTTGCCTAGCCAGCGAATTATCGTAAGTAAACTTGGGCATCTTTTACTCTGTCGATCAGTGCCTTCTTTCTGATTCAAATGGAAAATGGAGGGTAACAAGTAACTCTTGACTTCTTCTAGCAATGAACCATAATAGGGGAGAGTAACCATTTTCCCCTAGTTTTTGGGCCAACTACCACTCAGCCCCTGATTTTTGACTAATATGCATCTAAAACATTAAGGTTAAAAATTACTTTTGGAAAGGCAAAACATCTTTTGCCATGCTACTTTTTCTTTTCCAAGCTAAAAAACTGACTTATAATGCAAAAGATAAAATTCTTGGCAGATGTAAAAGACAAAAAGGTTAAAAAGCACAAAACTTTCTTTTCCAAACTAAAAAACTGACTTATAAAGCAAAAGATAAAATTCTTGGCAGATGTAAAAGACAAAAAGGTTAAAAAACACAAAACACACACCCCAAAAAAAACAAAGAGAATGAAAACAGAAGAGATGACAAGAAAATTAATTCTTTCTCTGTTTTTTTTATTCCCACTCATTCTTTCTCAATTCTATTTCTTAATCATTTTCTCATCCTCCTCTTCCCTACACCAACTCAGAGACAGCCTAGATGTGGCCAATATGGCTGCGAGAGGCCACCATATGGCTTACGCAGGCCTCGCTTGGCATTGCTGTAGCCTCGGGCACTCAAGCACAGTGCAAGGCTCCTGCCACCAGATATAGAGCCTGAAGATGCATTCAATTAATCAAATCTTGAATGTTATTTGTTAATCTTCATTCTGAGTCAACATGAATAAGGGGCTACAACTAGGTTTATCGCATGTATGGGTAATTATGGTTTGTTTTTTGCTACTTGGTTTGTTAGTTACCCTTTTTTTCTTCTCTCTTACTCTCTTCTCTTTTTAAAAGCAAAACTATTGAATAAAAAGAACACAAACTTAATACTTTTATTAAGTAAAATATTAACTTTTGTATTTAAACACAAACTTCATATTTTTTATAATACAAAGAGAACTTTATTTAATACACAAATTTTATAATTCAATTATATTTATATTCCCAATGCAAGTACACTGATAGCAGACATGTCAAGTCCGACTGTCTTCATGGAAAAAAAATATAAAAGAAGAAAAATGGTTGACATTTAATAGAATCTTTCTAAGGGCAGAAGTACTGCTATTAGCCAAGAATTAAGGGGGAACAATAATTCTCTGCACCAAGAGTCCAAAACAGGGAGCGAATTTGATGTGTTTTGTCAGCTTTCCACTTTCCAGAATTTCTCAGTATAGATCTCACTAAACAAATGTAAACCAAATATGGTTTTTTGCGCATGAGTTCTAAGAGGGGCAACAGAAACACTTTTTGGGCATATTGGAGAACCTACCACAACTCATATAGGATGAAAATTGCAATCCAAATGTTATTTTACCACATTAATAAGACGAAAGGGGGAAATCATAAGGACAGTGGACTTTCTAGTGTCTAGCAACAGATAGTAACTAATAAGCTTCAGACTTATTCTAGTAGGGAGCATCACTCAACTATATATATGATGCAATCATGTAGCACCTCATGAATATAGTTGAAGCAATTAACATTGTAGCATCATATGGCAACTTTGCCTCCATAAGATGAGCTACATCGCACAATAGATCAGAACTGCTTAAATTTATATATAAACGTATGTTGTATTTATTATTAGTGAAGGACAAAGATACATGAAATAAGATGCTAAAGGATGTAGCTATCACACCTGACATAGACTTATTTATGCACATAAAAGAAATAGCAAATTGGAAGAAAATATATGAAAGAAACACATGAAGTTGAAGAAAACGCGTGAACACCCAATATTGAATTAAAACAAACTGTTGCCTGCAAAAAAAGAAGCCACGAAGATAAGGATGAATTGTACCTGGGTTTTGCGGCTACCAGAGAGATTGGAGGAGAGTTTGTTAACGGTAGCAGCTGCTGGAGCAGGTAACAAGGGAGAGGCATTCGGCGGCAATGACGACCCCCTCAAGAGAGACTGAGAAGAGGAATTAATATACATTGGGAGTTAGGGTAAAGATATTAAAGATATAAAATTGTAGTAGGGATAAGACGTTAAAGTGTTGAAACCAATAAATGTATGTGTCAATGAATGGACATTTGGTTTTGGACTCTCAGGCATTGAGATTATTTAATAAAATGGATGAAAGAAAACCATATATATATCATTGGGTAAGTTTGGTTCGGTTATTTACTAATTTCTACATAAAAATCCCACCAACAAATCCAACTGATTACATATTTCAATTTCTGGATTCAATTGAATCCCACCAACAAATCCAACTGACTACATATTTCAATTTCAGGATTCAATCGAATCCCACGTGCCAACTCACCAAAGTCGATCAAAATTGAATTGGTTTACTCAATTTAGATTGGATTTTGAACACCCCTTCAAGCTTACAAAGTTAATACACAAGATTCAAAATTCAAAAGTTCGAGTAAACTCATTTACTTTCTACGGCTGTGTTGTCAGAGGTTCTGCAACAGTTACATGTTTGGGCATATTTGGGAAGCTATCTCACGTCACATGGATGAACATTGCAATATAAATGATATTTTACCACATTAACCAGTAAAAGACAAAAAGATGAAGTCACAAGGACATACTGTTTAGTATTTAGAAACAAGTTTGTAAACAGTAGTATGTTTTTGTCAAGTATGTTAATAATGAAGTCAATGTGAGGTGTAATTGCTTCATCTTTCTGTGGGACATTCAATGTAAGTTTATTGTTCACTGTTAATTAATTCTGGTTACATACATTTAATAATATAAATTTGAGCAGTTCTGCTCTAGTGTGTGATGTAACTCATCTAATGGAGGGAAAATTGCCGCATGATGCTACAATGTTAATTTATTGCTTCAACTATATTCATGAGGTGTTACATGATTGTGTCATGCATTGAGGTATGCTAATTATTAAATGAGGATGACTTATACCTGGGTGTTATGGCTTCCAGAAAGATTAGACAGTTCGAGAGCTCCGCTAGCTGCAGCAAGAGAGAACATGGGAGAGGCCATCTGCAGGGGCAACTGTGGCTGCAACAAGAAACTAAGAAGTGAATATAAATATATTTAAGGAGTCAGGGCTAAGAGATAATAGATTTTGGACTTTAGTTTCAAGTTGATTGATTAAATCGAGGGAAAAAAAACAATAAATCTGTCATTGACAGACTAATACACAAATCCACCAACAAATCCAATTCCTTCTGGTTTCCAAAACGTGGATTTGATCCAATTCAAACCGCCAAGTGACCAAAGTCAATCAAAATAGCCCACTCGGTCAGAATAGATTAGATTTTGAGAAGATACCACCCCTTGCAACTTAAACAAAGAAAAACTAATGATAAAAAGGCGAGGCCTTGAATCAAGCAATGGCACCTCTTAAACTTCAGACTTGTTTGGTAAGGTCTATTGCCAATCTTAAGCAGCATATCTACATACACGGCACAGCCATGTAATACATCATGAATGGAGTTCAAGCATAGTATGAGCACTGTAGGATGAAATAGCAGTGTGGCTCTCTGTGAGGTATGTGAAGCTGCATTCACCACTCGATCAGAACTGCTAAAATTTATCTTATTAAATTTTTTTTTACAATTAATTATGAATATTGTAGGATGAATCTAATTAGAATGCTTGTACTGAAGGATGAAGCTAACACATCTCATATCCATTTCTTTACTGATGCAAACAGAAGAATCAAACAAATGTGAAGGAAACAATATTATTTACAGAGAAGACCTGCACATGAGGAATGAACTATACCTGGGATTTATAACTGCCCAAGAGATTTGAGGGGGGCTTCTCAGTGTTAGTAGCTTCATCAAGAGGAAATGAAGGAGATTTTATTGACAGCAGTGGGAATGGTGACTGCAACAAGAGAGACAGAGAAGAGATCAATATGATTTAAGAGTAATGATTAAGAGGTTAAAGATCTGATATGTTTTAATTTCTGGACTTGAAGTTTTGGGCTTCAGGTTTTGAGCTGGTAGATTAAAATGGACTGAATAAAAATTTAATATATGTTTTGAGTCCATTAGGTCGACTACTAGAAGATATTTGTAGGAAAATAACCAACGCTAATACAGTGGGTTAAATTTTTCATTTTCTCAATCCAATCCAATAAACAGAGATTCAATTAGTGGAGGTGATAGTTTCAAACTCGCTTACTATATGCAGCTACATTGTTAAAAGATTTTTTATCACTGGTACTTTTGGACATTACTGGGAGATGAACAATGACCCTACCAAAAGGGAAAAAGGCAAATATGAGACCTGACAATAGAAGATTGTTTAAATATCTAGCACTGACACTTCTTACTTTTCAACTTTAAAATTATATACCAAGTATGAAAAACAATCTACAGCCATCCACGAAATAGCGTAATTCATACCTTCTTTTTATGTAACTGCTGTATGGTTGCATTAAGATCACCCTCCCAGCACCCTGTATCTACTCCCCAATTTTGTCGTACCTCTTGTAACTTTGGTGTCTTCAAGTCTCTTGTACAGAAAATCTTAAGGTTGGGACACTCTATCACAAATAAATCTTCCAGATGTGGGAAATTGAAGGTGTAATTGCCAGAATGGAAGCTTGTGAGACTTTCTAAATTTTCAAGTGACAACCACTTCAATTTGCTGAAAACGATCTCATCTTCTGCCACATCTCCCTCATTTGATATTATTTCTGTTATCATTTTACATCCATCTATCCTCAGTCTCATGAGTTGCACCAAGCTCTTGGCTGTGGATGAAAATACTAGGTTTTTCAAACCTTTGCAATTCCATACTTCCAAAGTTACTAGATTCCCAAAAGATGCTGATGATGGCACTAGATTTACCAAATTGTCACACCACCATACTTCTAACATTTCAAGATTTTCAACAATTGAATCCAGTTTAAAATCTTGTTTCCACAAGTACATCAGATCAGAAAGTTCCCACAGCTTTAAACTCTTAATCTGAGTAAGCTTCCCAGCATGTTTCTCGGGCTCTTTATGTGAGAATATCTGTTTGTATGAGCTCCATCTAAGTTCAAGCTTTTCTACATTCTTAAAACACTGAAGGAAACAAATTGAAAAATTATCTGATTTATCATTCACAACCTCAAGAATTTTGAGGTTTTGAAAAAGGTGTGCTGGCAACCGGCCCTGGCATATCATCCTGATGTCTTTTCCACTCAGCTTCAGTTCTTCCAGATGGGAGCTAACCTGAACAACAATGGGACAAGATCAGATTAGATTCCATCAAACTATTTCAGAATGTGTAGTATATCTTCTTAACAGGTAAAGGGGAACAACGTTGGATAGATGGTCATCCATAGACCAACTAATGTGGAAAGTTTTTAGTATAAACCACCTTAAACTGAAAGAAAACAAATGGGGTCACCCAAAAGCACTGTAGTAAAAGATTTTCCCTACTTTTCCATTTTTCTACTTCCTATATTTTGAACCATATCAAAAGCCAAAAGAATAAGTACTCTATTTCCTTCTCTTCTCTTTCTTGCTCGTCAAATAGTATTTTCAGAAGATTTGTGATCAATAAACTGTAAGAAGTTCTAAATTTCACTGATACCAAAATTTTCAGAACCTAATTTATCAGTTCAATTAGCAGATTTCAAAAAAGATAACCTATACGAAACCAAAATGATCTTTTCTTTTAAAAAATAAAATAAATTAAAAGGCCTGGTAATGGGTCGTGTTTAAGCAGATTCGTGTCATGTTAAATAATACGTATCCAAACCCAACCATTAAATTATTGGGTCAAAAAATGAAAACCCAAACCCATTCGTTATCATTATCGTGTTAATCGAACTGACCCATTTAACCCACTCTTTTTGGTAATCTAAAATAACTGTTTTATATTTTTAGTTTAAAAAACAAATAACAATTCGCAAAACATAGTTTTTTAAACACAAAATTGTCTCCAATGTTTGTAACATCCATCTATCCAAAAAAAAAAAAAAAACAATAGAAGAACAAGGTATCAATTATTAAGTGCACCAATATCATGAATTAATAATAATAATAATAATAATAATAATAATAATAAAAGATTACACTAAGATCTTAGGAGGAAGAAAAAAAAAATCCTACAAAGAGATTTTTTGGAAGAAATCATGTTCGGAGAAGAAAATTGACTAACATTTGACGCAATCAAACAATGATGGCTCCAAGTTTTACAATAAACACGTAAGAATTTTAGGATTTGTGATAAATTTACATAGGTAGTCAATATAAAGTCAATTTCTTTTTTTGTTTAAAAATTTATAATTCAATTTATTAAATATATTAAAATATTAATATTAAGTGATAATGGGTAATGGTGAATTAGGTTTTGATGCTTAAACCCAAATCCGACCCCTTATGGAATGAGTTATAATGGGTTGGCCCATTAACGACCCGATAAAGATTGATCCGAAGCTGTTTTTATCATGTGGGTTCGTGTCGTGTTATTAGATTGTGTGAACTTTTGCAAGGCCTTTAAAACTAATATTATTTTAAGTAAAAAAGAGAGATGCCAAATGACATATGAATTACCAAAAGTCTTCCATGTTGATAAGCAATTGTCTAAATTAACGAATCATAAGGCTAGGCCAAATTGTTTCTAACAATCTAAAATCAGATCAAGATTTAGCAAAATTCATTGGTCTACAAACATTGAATACACCTGGTTATGACTTCCAAAACAAATGCAAACTAGTGTCTCCAGGTAAGATTAACAGTCATTCTTATCTTTAAATCTTTAATATTTTTAGGAACTTGCATATAATGTGAACATAATCATGCAACTAATGTTGCTATGCTGCTAATTTATGTAACTTAAGTGCAGCTTTGAAAAGACTTTTCAAATCACTGCCTATACTTTTAGAAGAAAAAAGATGGTCTTGTACCTTTTCAACCAAGAAGAGGGCTTGCTGTGTTGAAATATTGAATTGGATCTCCTCACTAGTTTCTGGGAAGCTGAGATAGTCCAAAGTGAATACCTTTACTTTGTTACAACCATATACCTCCAACTTTTTCAACAATGGCCATTCCGATGTATGTATTCCAGGGTAGAATGTTTTAAGTTCTGATAAGTCCCAAAGTTTCAGGTAGGTTACTTTTGGAAAGACAAATGTGGCAGTTGCTTCTGCTCCTTTTTCCTTGCTAACAATCTCCTCCAAAACTGTGCAGTGGCATATCTCAAGGTGTTGGAGCTGGGCAAAGTTTTGAACAAGAGAAGACGGAAATAAATATTTTAATTTCTCATTGCCATGCACAATCAAGCGGGTTAAATTTCGTATGCAAGGAGATAGCGCCACAGGTTGGATGTGCCAAATCCTTTCAGTGTTAATTGCATAAAGTTCCAAGGTCTCCAAGTTAGGCAACAGAACCTGCAGAAACAGTTCTTATTTCAATTTATTTCACAAAAACTAATTACTGTCATTCTCTGTAAAAAGTTAACATTTAACTTCTCCATGCACAAAAGTTTGCTGATACATTCTATTTAAAAACTATTCCTAATCCGAAAAGTAGTAGAACCAAGCCTAGGGTTTAACGGGATTCAAAGAACTACAACAATTAAATGTAAAAAAGTAAAGGAAAAACACAATAACATTGTAAATATGCATGCACAAACACATTAATGGTGATGCATATAATATCATGCAAGAACCATCAAAGATAAAAACCTTCAATCAAAGGAGACAAAAAATGCAAGCCATTACAAAACCCCCAGACTGAACTTAAAGGTGTTATGTAATTTATATTACATTAAGAAATAACTGAGATCACACTCAGAGATAACTGAGATCACACTCCCTTTTCCTTTCCTAAGGAGTTCATATTCCTAAATTTGTGTAACAATTGAAATAAGCAGAAAGGGAAAAAACAATAGAGGAAAAGCTACCTTTTCGTTGAAAAGTGGCATGGGTTTATCAAGCTCGTCAGCTGACTTCAGTTGAGAGTAGAAGCTTGTGAGCTGTGGAAGAAATTTTAGAATCAAGGAGCGTAATTGACCAAATTGAATCTTATCCACTTTACTGTAGCCAACATCATCTTCTCTTCCAAAAGAGAAAATCTCTTCCATATTATTGCATTTTATCACCTTAAGTATCTGAAGTTGTGGAAGGCCTCTGGCAATGGAGAATGAGAAGATATTTTTCAATTTATCACAGTTTCTCACTTTTATGATTCTCAATTTACAGAATGACTCTGCTGTAAGCAGATGATAACATATTTTCTCCAACTGAATCAAGTTATGAAGAAACATAGACTCCAAAACAGGAAAGGCATTACAACGGACCCACGCAGTTGAGTCAACAATACATAAAATGAAGAGATTATTTTGGACATGGAGATGCTTCAATGCCGGAAAACCCTTTCTGTCTAATTCATAAAGAACATTCTCGATACCTGGAACTTCATCCAAATAAAACTCTTCAATGCCCTTCAACTTCATGATTATATCATCCAAGTAAATGTTGGTAGGAAGCTTGAGTTTTAAGGTTCTTGTATTCTCAGACTTACCAGGCCAGTCCCACATATCTCCTATGAGTATTTTGTACCTTAAAAGCTTGCGGGAAAACAATCCTTTTGGCAGGATCGCAGCATCTACAATATGAATTTCCAAAGTTGTCAGGTGAGACAAAATCTTCAACTCCTGAAGGCTAGCATTATTTCTTTCAACGTTGAGTCCTTCAAACTCCCATTCAACAGATGTATTACCCAGATAAAGTTCTTCTAATTGGGATAAGCTGGATATAACATTTGGAGGAATAACTTTTAGCTTTGAACAATTTGTCAAATTTAACAACTTTACCTGAGTCAATTCACCTATTTCTATGGGCAACTGCTCAATATCAGAACATTGCAAACTAAGGATTTCTAGTTTCTTCAGGTTTCCAATAATCGCTATGTCTCCCAGTATGCATTGATCCAGACACAATGATTCAAGGTTTGCTAGGTGACAAAAGGATGATGGCAGAGTCAATAATTTCATTCTAGTCAATCCCAAAACTCTTAGTTTTGGCATACCAGCAAAAAAGTTGTCAGGAATATGGAGAAAGGGATCCTTTGGATTCATAAAGAAAGATGTAAGGTGTGGGCATTCCAATCCTTCAGGAAGCTCCCCAGTGTTAATATCATGAAGGAAGATTGCAATGCAATTTTTAAGCATGTCCTCATTCGGCCATTCAATCAAAACATCATTTCTCACCGTAAATATACGATGATTTCTGGATGCAATTGATATGGCAACATTACAAACAATGCCAAGCATAGAAAAACTGCCTGCTGTAACATTATCAAGCAACAAATAAGACTCTTTGAGTCTACGGACCAATGCATAGACTCTATCTCGTCTTTCTTGCATCGTATAAGTGTCTTCAAATAAACCCAAACCCGTTCCATATTTCACCAAGTTCATAATTGGAGCATCACATGGATGTTTCATTAGACTACAAAGCAAAAAGGTTAATTTGAGTTCCTCACCTTCCAAATAATTGTAAATCAACTCTATAGTTGAATCCACCAGTGCATCCAATCCTGTTAAGTTTCTTCCAGAAAACCTCAATTCTTGCAAAGCTCTCTTCCATGCAAACAAAGGCTTATTTCTCAATGTCCTTGCAACTGTTAAAATGGCAATGGGCGAACCTCCACATTCATTGGCTACCTGAATTGCAACAGTTCGCATATCAGGGTCTTCAACACAATCACCTATCGCTTTTGAGAAAAGGCTCCAGGCTTCTTCTTTATTTAAAACAGAAACACAGTAATTACTTTGACAATGCATCTCACTCACCAAAACATCTCGACATCTTGATGTAACCAATATTTTACAACCCCTATGAACATCTCCAAAAGGAATCCCAATTTTCTCCAAATCAACGCTTGTCCAAATATCATCCAATATAACAAGGATCTTTTTCTCCCTCTTCAATCGGTCACATAACATCATTATTCTTTCAGAATCACTCTCCTCATAGAAATTCAAACCTAGCTGATCTGCTATTTCTCCTCGGATTCTTTTCACATCTGGAGTCTGTGATACCTCAGCAAAAACCACCTTATCAAATATCCTGCCTTCCTTAGCCAGCCGAGCAACTTCCTTCACCAGTGTCGTCTTCCCAATGCCAGCCATTCCATAGACCCCGATCATGTTGACATAAGGACCCCTCAATGCATCTAGTATATCATTCAAAATGGACTTTCTTGACTCAATAAAAACCTGACCTTCTGTACAACTTTCAGTATATGTAACCAATCTGTCCCTTGAAATGCCACGAACAGAAACTCGATCAAAATGCCCTTCATCCTGTAGTTCAACAATAGCTTTCACCTCCCTTGCTGCTTTCTTGCGAAGCTCGTGCCGATTCTTCAAATTTGGACACAAACCCTTGAAACAATGATTCTTTGCTTCCTTGTCATCTTCAACAAACTTCCCTGCCTCGTCAACGATCTTGTCCACACTAATCAGCCAATTCTCAACACTCTGTTCGATCTCTTCCCCGTTTTCTCTAGCAAAATCAACCCTATCCTGAACACTCTCTCTCCTTTCCCTCAGCTTTTCAACTTCTTTCTTCAGATGATCAAAGTTGCTCTTGTAGCAACACAAATAACCAAATTGTTTCCCCTTCCCCATTACTTTTCTCTTTCAGCAAAATAATTACGTCACGAAAGCAACTCTGACAACAACAGAATGACAGCAAATTAATTTCTGAAATCGAAGGAATTAACAGCATTGGGTTTTTTTCACCAGAAAAAAAAAATGGAACAGGAAAATTCTAATTTACCTCATAAAAAATTGGTTTCGGCCTCATCAAATTTGATGGCATGGGCACTGGGTGGACTCAGACATCGATCGTGACTGATACGGCGACGTTGAGCTTCGAGTGGTTGAGAAGATGAGGCGGCTAGTGAGAGGTTGGAAGATTTGAGTTGACTTTCGTTGTCTGAACTAAGGGTTGGAACCGAACCCGAATTTTAATTCGGTTTTCGATTCGGTTCGGGTTAATTAAAAAAAAAAGGGAAAGAGGCAGCATCTCGCAATTGCCATTTGCCAGCCACAGCCCTAAACTCACAATTTCACAAAGGTGCCAGACAAAACGAACCCTAGCTCAGCCACTGCCACCCCACAGCCCACAGCCTAACCCGATCACCAACCCCTATCCGTTCGCTGGTTCCTCCACGCCACTTCACGTCAGCCACAGCCACACCCACACCCACACTCACAGCCCACAACCGCACTCTTCTCTCTCAAATCAGCCTCACTCTTCTCGGCGTCAGCTCGCCGTTAGCTCTTCACAATCGCCGTCAGCTTCCTTTTTGCTTGTAATTGCTTGTGAATCTTAACAATTCCCTGGAATATTTGCAAGTTTATTGAGATTTAAAGCCGTGTGCTTCAATTCCGCGGACCACACCATGCAAAATGGGTACCCGTAGCTGTCCCTAGGAAACCATTTTCTTACCTTTCATCTGTGTAAACTTTTTTTGATTTGGCTGCACTCGTATCTCTCATCAATTAATCGATAGGTAATGACAACTTATTTGATGTATTAGTGTATTGATTTGGCTGCATTTGTATCTCTTATCTAGTCAGTGCATTTGCCTTTTATTTGCAATATGTTTCTTTATTCTTTCCATCTTCTGAACTGAATATTTTGTTGAAACTACATAATTTTACATTGCTTTGTAGGTAACCTAGAGCTTATTTTTCTAAATTCATGACTATGAATCACATTTATTTTATTAATTCATGACTTTGAATCACCTCTCACCTTTACCAAATAATACTCTTGCACGGCATAGCTCTTGTTGATTGGCTATAAGTACAAGCGAAAGCATGCATACCCAGAATATAACTATGAAAATTCAATATTGTAAGTTTCTGGAGTTCATGGCCTGATGTGATTGGCTATTGAGTTGTAAGCTTGTATGATATTTTGGACAGTAAAAATTGTATCCAAGGCCATCTGTAACATCCCAAATCTGCAATGTTAGAATGTACCTTTTTGAATAACCCGAACCGACTTATCAACCCAAACCGTTTTCTAACCCAAACAGTATTACAACCTGAAATTAACAATTTGAAACCGAACCGAATAATGAACTCAAACCAAACCAAATTTGAAACTGAACCGAACCAAACCGAACCGAAATAATTTTCCAACCTGTTTGGATTGAATTTTTAAACCCAAACGGATTGCAAACTACACTGCAAACCGTACAAACCGAACCGAAAACTGAAATGCCCAAAACTTTATAAAGGAAGGCACAAACTGACGAAAGCCTATAATTTTAAAAAACATACATATTTTCAAGAGTAATTATAGATATTTTAAATTCTTTATTCCATATTTTATCTTAAATGATGTGTCATTAATTGAGTAGTTGATAATTCTTTATAAGATTCAAGTGAATTAATTGTATTATCTCATAAAACAATTGATGAGTATCATATCATTTGAAATAATTTTTTGGGATAAAAAATTTGAGATGTGTAGCACTACTCTATTATTAAGTGCACATCATAAAAGTGATAAAATATGCCTACAATTAACAAAATAAAAATAGAAAGGTAAAAGAAATATAAATAGATAAAACTACTAGACTAGCACCATGATTTTTTTTTTTTTTTTTGGTGAAGGGCAGCACCATGTAAGTATGATATCTCTCTTTACTGTGTATATATTTGGTATGATTTTTGTAGAGGTCAAAATTACCTTTTTAATTCCAAAAGTATTTATCAAAAATTTTTAGTAGTGTATAATTATTTTTTAGTAGAATTTTTACTCTTAAAAACCCAATGTTTTTTAGAACGGAGGTAAAATAGCTTTCCTATCTTTTATACAATGTCAAGAGCACCTTTAGATAATTTCATTAATTTTTCCAGTACTCTTACTTATATACAAACCTTAAAAACCCATCACATGTCGCTGCCAACTAAGGAATATTGTAGGGTTATTTTGGGAAATTTATAAAAATAGCCAAAAAATTTTACCAAATTTTGAAAATAACCACACCAAAAAAATCCTATCATAACTAGCCAAAATTTTCATTTTCATCCTAAACTACCCTCAACATTTCTCCCCCCTAAACTCACGTTACTCCACCGAAGTTTAGCATCTTCAACAGCGAACGGCGAACGGCGAACGTCATCCGGCAGCCGGCGACGGCAACAGCAACACCAACGGTGACAACGAAGTGAGTGGCTTTATATCGAACCGGATCCACCATAATCAAGCGGAACCGAAAACGAATCCAAGATTTTCGTCCATTATCAAACCGTAGGTAACAAAATTCAAGCTTTTATAATGATTAGCGTGAAATTGATTTGTGTTGTGATAGATCTATAGGTTGTTGGAGTGTTATGATGAAGAAAATTTCATTAGAATGATGAGTTATAAGTTGTGCATATCAAGTGTTTGATAAAATTTCTCTTAAACAATTTAAGTTTAGTTTTAATAAAATCAATGTTTGATGAGGGGATTGTTGAGTTGTATGTGTTGTTTTGAGTATATGAAGTGCATTTAGTGATGGATAAAACAATGCAAGGCTGGGTATCGCACGGGTCGACAGGCACAATGTGCCACACGGCTCGCGCGCGCGCGCGAGGCCTTGGCCCGTCGCACGAAGAGCCAGGGCGAGGCAGGCGCAGGCCGCGCGCGCGAGGCAGGCGAGGCCTGTCGCACCCTGGTGCAGGATTTTTTTTTTTTTTTTTAAATGTTGGGGGTTTTTCATACTTGTAATTTTGTAATTTGTAACACATTTATGTCATATGACTTTCGAAAAATGTAGTTTGTAATCTTATTTCTTTTGTTTTTTTGATGGTTTTAGGGTTGATGGATTCCGTTGTGCTTCAATTGTGTTACGATGGTTGGTGGGAGACGTTGGCAGATGGCCGTATGGAGTACGTGAATGCTAAAAATACTGCTTTTTTTGTTCGGAAAGATTGTACGTTTGATCAGCTTTTGGCAAGAGTGTATGAAGTTTTACAGATAAATCCTAATAAATATACTATGACGATGAAGACAACTTTGAGGTCTAGCAACACAATGTATCGTGCATGTTCACTATCTATGGACATATTTAATGATGAAATGGTAAATGTTGTATTACATATGGCCTCTGATGTGGTCAACTATGGATGTATCCCTGTATTTGTGACCACATCTCCTCGAGTTCCAGTCGAAGATCTTGAGCCATTTGTAGAAACTGAATCTTCTTTTAAAGCAAATTACTCTGTCCCCGATATTGAAGAAGAGGTGTTACCACAGCCGATATTGGGGCAGCAACATTACTCTCCACTCCATGAAAACAATATCTTCGTTGATGAGAACGGTAATACATTTGCCAATGCTGAAGAAGAGGTTTTACCATTTATGACATCGTTAGAGCAACGGTACTCTCCATTCTACAACAATGACTTTCGCAACAATGATGATCCTGTTGGTGACGCCAACAACACAGAAGCTGATTATGTTTTTGCAGAACCCTTTAATAGTGTGAGGCCCATTGTGTCCAATAGTCCTATTGATAATCGGAGCATCGGTCATTCCGATATTCCTAGCAATGATGAGGATGAGCATGAACATGATATTCCCACTAATAGCAGAGACAGCCGATCTATTCCTCCAATGGCCCGTTCGAGGAGAAAGGCAACAGTTGATCCCCTTGTGACTCTTGCTCCAGTTTTTCCTTCAAACTTGGTCGGTCCAGACTTAGTTAGAAGTTGTAATTCTGCTAATATTAGCGTGGGTACGCTATTTGCTGAAAAAAATGAGTTAATACTAGAACTACGGAAAGCTGCCTTGAGGGATAAGTTTGATTTTAAGATTGCACGCTCCACAACGTCACGCTTTGAGGCCACCTGTTCATCGGAATCATGCAATTGGCGTATTCGAGCAACGAGAGGTTCGAATGACCAGAATGTTTCTTGGGTTGTGAGAAGAGTTGATAATGTACACACATGTTCTAATGAGGTGTTGCCTAGTGGTCTTCGACAAGTTAGAAGTCGGGTTGCTGGTCATATTATCGCCGATAAATTTATTCAGGATAAGCGGATATACACTCCGAATGATATCAGAGCAGACATGCAGCAGGAATACGGTGTGCAATTAACATACCAGCAGGCATATCGGGCGAAAGAAGTTGGCCTCGAAATAATACGAGGGAATCCTGCAGAGTCATACAACTTGCTTCCCAAATACTCTCACGTTTTGACCAGAGCAAATGAGGCTACAGTTACTCACCTACAGCAAGATGGAAATGATAATTTCCTTTACTACTTTCTTGCTCTTGGATCTTCCATCAAGGGTTTCATGCAGTACATCAGGCAGTAATTGCTGTAGATGGTACTCATCTAAAGGGGCTATATCGTGGGAGCATGTTTGTGGCAACATGCCTGGATGGAAATAATCAACTGTATCCGTTAGCCATTGGGGTAATGGATTCGGAAAACAATGATGCTTGGGAATGGTTTATGACAAAGCTACATGGAGTGATTGGCGACAGACCAGAGTTAGTATTTATCTCTGATCGGTGCACTGCTATTAAGAGAGCCGTTATGAAAGTATTTCGCACTGCTGGCCATGGTATTTGTTTTTACCATGTGAAAGGTAACATAAAGTCTAAATTCAGAATGTCTAAAGCTCTTTGGGCTGAATTTGAGCCGGCCTTTATTAATGCAGCAAAAACATATGGACACAAAGATTTTAAAAAACAACTAGAGGGGTTGTGGATGCTCCATTCGGGGGCGGCTGATTATTTAGAGAATAATATGGGTACGTGTAATTGGGTAAGGTCTGAGTTTGAAGGTAGGAGATACAGCATCCTCACCACCAACATCGCAGAGAGTGTGAATTCATTTATGAGGGAACCGCGAAAATTTCGGGTTACTCATCTTGTTGATTACTTTAGAAAAACATTGCAACAATGGTTTTATGACCGAAAAATTGTTGCTGAATCAATAAGTACTCGCCTCACAACATGGGCAGACGAAATAGTTGCTGAGAGGAGAATTTTGGCGGAAAGAATGACCGTTCGTCCTATATCTCAGCATCGATTCCATGTTCTGGGTGGTGGTATTAAGGAAGGGATTGTTGATCTATGTAACAAGACTTGCTCCTGCAGAGTATTCGAACTTGATCAGCTTGTCTGTGCCCATGCAATTGCTGCTTGTCTCACCGTCCGAGTTGATTACATAAGTCTTTGTTCTAACTTTTACTCATAGGAGTCGTTAGTCATGGCATATGCGCAACCTGTCGAGCCTGTTGGCGACATGCAAGATTGGGATATTCCTCAGGAAATTCGGCACATGGAGGTTAACCCACCAATCGAAGCACCACCAGCTGGTCATCGTCCAGAGCTCAGAATACCTTCTATTGGTGAGGATGCAAACCGGAGGACTGTGAGATGCGGGCGGTGCAACCAACCGGGCCATAATCGCAAGAGATGCAAAAATCTCATTGCTTCAAATCCAAACTAGTCGCATCATTGTTTATGATAGTTGACTTTGGAAGTTTCATCTTTGGTGTGTTGTACAATTGTATTCTGATTTTAGTATTTTATTTTGTGTTAAATAAATTATCAACTGTTCAAATAGATCATCAAATTTGTGTGTCTAAATGTATTATATTCATACATTACAATTCGAAAGTCTACAATGGCTTACAGTCCAATATCGCTATTAAATATATCAACAGCAATCTTGGATTGTAAGCCATTTAATGGCGATATTATGTTGCTGCCCCAGTATCGGCTGTGGTAACACCTCTTCTTCAATATCGGGGACAGAGTAATTTGCTCTAAAAGAAGATTCAGTTTCTACAAATGGCTCAAGATCTTCGACCGGAACTCGAGGAGATGTGGTCACAAATACAGGGATACATCCATAGTTGACCACATCAGAGGCCATATGTAATACAACATTTACCATTTCATCATTAAATATGTCCATAGGTAGTGAACATGCACGATACATTGTGTTGCTAGACCTCAAAGTTGTCTTCATCGTCATAGTATATTCATTAGGATTTATCTGTAAAACTTCATACACTCTTGACAAAAGCTGATCAAACGTACAATCTTTCCGAACCAAAAAAGCAGTATTTTTAGCATTCACGTACTCCATACGGCCATCTGCCAACGTCTCCCACCAACCATCGTAACACAATTGAAGCACAACGGAATCCATCAACCCTAAAACCATCAAAAAAACAAAAGAAATAAGATTACAAACTACATTTTTCGAAAGTCATATGACATAAATGTATTACAAACTACAAAATTACAAGTATGAAAAACCCCCAACATTTAAAAAAAAAAAAAAAATCCTGCACCAGGGTGCGACGGGGCACCGCTAGGGCGACGGGCCTCGCCTGCCTCGCGCGCGCGGCCTGCGCCTGCCTCGCCCTGGCTCTCCGTGCGACGGGCCAAGGCCTCGCGCGCGCTGGGCGTGGGACGGGGCCTGTCGCACGCACAGCGCGCGCGAGCCGTGTGGCACATTGTACCTGTCGACCCGTGCGATACCCAGCCTTGCATTGTTTTATCCATCACTAAATGCACTTCATATACTCAAAACAACACATACAACTCAACAATCCCCTCATCAAACATTGATTTTATTAAAACTAAACTTAAATTGTCTAAGAGAAATTTTATCAAACACTTGATATGCACAACTTATAACTCATCATTGTAATGAAATTTTCTTCATCATAACGCTCCAACAACCTATAGATCTATCTCAACACAAATCAATTTCACGCTAATCATTATAAAAGCTTGAATTTTGTTACCTACGGTTTGATAATGGACGAAAATCTTGGATTCGTTTTCGGTTCCGCTTGATTATAGTGGGTCCGGTTCGATATAAAGCCACTCACTTCGTTGTCACCGTTAGTGTTACTGTTGCCGTTGCCGGCTGTCGGATGACGTTCGCTGTTCGCCGTTGAAGATGCTAAACTTCGGTGGAGTAACGTGAGTTTAGGGGGGAGAAATGTTGAGGGTAGTTTAGGATGAAAATGAAAATTTTGGCTAGTTATGATAGGACTTTTTTGGTGTGGTTATTTTCAAAATTTGGCAAAATTTTTTGATTATTTTTATAAATTTCCCGGTTATTTTTCATGCTCCACTCCCATGTTCATTGTGCATTCCGATATGTATAATTTTGATTTATTCATATGCCTTGTATGCACCACTAACCTGTTTCAATTTATATATATACAAATTTTGTATATATAAATAAATGGGTTCCCTCTATAATGTTGGGTTAAAACTCCAGTATCAGTAGTGGATAAAATTAAACCATTAGATGGGATCCAAGGTTCATGCTAGTTAATTAAAATTAAGTGAAATATAAAAATTTATTAGGTAAAGAGAATTTCACCAGTAAAGAAGATTGGATTGAGATATTTTCCTAACTGAAGGAGGTAGAAAGCCCCCAAAAAATATGCTTTTTATGTGATAATATTTGAACAAATCACAACTCCTGTAATTTTCTCTATTCAAATATAAACAAAATAAGTTATACTAATATGCAAATTAGAGGCATAAATTCATTTACATATATCAATTCATTCATAATTTTGTTCTAAATGCATTAATAGATTATTTTAAATTTCTTGATACATCATTCATGATTAATTTAGTATTCAGTTTTTAAATGACAATATCTAAAATTAAAATCTAGTCACTATTTGTATAGTTGGTCTTTAAAAATAAACATATGGGTAAAAATTGAAAAAAAATAAAAAATATAAAAAAATTATATTTCAACTTATGAAAATTATCTTCACCAGATTAATAATTTCCCTCTTTTTTTACAACGAACTTTAAAAAAAAATCCTACATGAATAATTTTTTTTTAAAAATGAAAAAAAATTACTTAAATCTAAAGGTCCACAATAATCTCAACAGCAATGCTGTAAAACACATACAGTATCGTAGGAAAATTCAAATAACTGTTGTAATGTGGAGATAAAAAATAAATAATTTTTAAAATAAATAAAAAATTTTGTATTTTAGAATTACGACCATCAGAAAACTCGGACCGGCCCAAGAAAAAGCCCAGAAATTTTCCGGGCCCAATAATGTGTTTTGCCCCGCCTAAACCCTACTCGCAAACCTTTTTCTGATCCTTTTTGGTTTTTACAGGAACAAGAAAAATCAGGGTTTTAAAAATTTCCGATTCCAGAGAGGAACAAAACGTACTGCAATTTCAATCCAAACGTAAAAGATTTCTTTTTCCTGGTCATTTAAATTTGATTTTGTTTTTCGAGCCAATCGCCATCGAAACGCCTAAAATTTACTGTTGTTTTATTTTTGTACGTAATGAATTGTTGAAAATTATCTAATTTCTCTTTGTTTCGTAATTTAATTAAGTTAATTTGAAGTCATGGGCAAGAGGGGAAAGGGTCAAAAGCAAGGCAACAAGAACTCTAAGAGAAGATTGCGAGATGAAGATGTGAATCCTGAAGATATGGATGACGAAATTGATGCTTGTAAGCTTTTTTTTTTTAAAGAATTGTTTATTTAAAAGTTCAATTTTTTGAATTTTTTTATGCTATCCACAAACCACATGTGCATTTCTTGTTCATTTATTTGCCACACTATTTTTTACCTTGGCAATTTATGTGTTAAGAAATGATGCTTGTTTGAGGAAATAAGAGATGGGATTTGGTTTACATTGTTTTTGCAGTTCACAAGCAGAGAGATGTTATTCCTTTGGATGTAAATGGTGATGCTGGGGATTCTGATGACGATACTGAGCATCCGGTGTTTGATTTTGAGGTTTGCATTTGTGTTGTTTGCTACTGTTGGTTCTAGCTTTGGTATTAGTTTAAGTTGCAAAATGAGAATTTCTTATTGCGGGCATTTCAAAACTTCTGTATGTTTGATGAATGCATGTTTGGGAGCATCCTTGATTTCTAAAGAACACTAAAATTTTTCATATTATTTTTTTGGTATTGATCAGCTCTTAAACGCAGTCATAGGAAATCACAAGTAATCCTTGCTAAGAATCCAGTAGCAAAATAAATACCGCTTTTCTTTTCTGTTTTCTTCCACGACTTTTGCTCTGATAATGTAGTTGATTATTTTTCTATTTCCCAAATCAATAATTATTGATGGGATTTTTTACTAAATAAGTTTTGACCACATAAGGTCGACATGTTTTTAAGATCCCAAACTTTCCTGTGTCTTTTCGTCTGAAGAAATTTAATGAGAAGTTTTTTTTTGTCTGCAATATGGATATAGATTCTTAACATCTCTCTGTTCCAACCATATGCTGCATACAGGATGATGAAGATGATGAAGATGATGAAGATAATGATGTCAATGATGCTCGCGATACTGGAATGGCTGCAAAGAGTAAGAAATTTGAAATTTGTTACATTTAGTAATACTTGAATGCTATCATAAATTTGGAGCTTATTTAATTTATACTGCATTTGGTTAATTGTTGGTTTGCATTGCGTACATGCTCATATGAAAAATTTCTGATTAATAAAATATGTTGTTTTTTTCATAAAAAATCATGCAAATGTTGGTCCAGTTGTCTTTCTGGTTCCATTAGTATATTTTATTTAAAAAATAGATATTTTCATTGTTGCCTGTGATCTTTTTTTTCCCTTTTTATGCCAGCTTTTAAGAATAGGCTGGGACACTCTTCTAAAGTTTTCAATCATTTGGTAACCTGGCTTGATCAGTTAAAATTGATACTTTGTACTAAAATAATATATTTCACTAGATTTTCCCAGATAACATTATCAGTATCTAGTTTTATTAATCCCAAAATTTTTTTGCCTTGTTCACGTTGAATGGTTTTGTTGTACTCCATCAATATCTCTATCTCTATCGGAATTAACTTTTTAATTTTATTATTGGAGGCTCTTACAATTGATTGGACTGCACAAGAGGTTAGCATATTGTTTTACTGAATAGTTGCGGGATGTGTGTGTGTGTTATTGTCCACAGTTAAAAGGCAACAAAAATTTTTGCGGGCAAAGTATGGTGGCATTGAGGATGAGATGGATGATGATGAGGAAGATGACAAGGAAGAAAAAAGGGATTTGTGGGGTGGGGTAAAGAACCAGTATTATTATGGTGACAATCGTGATTTTGAAGTAAGGATTTAATCCCAACTATAGAGTGCTTACCCTCTTTCTATCCTTCTTTCCTCTGTTTATGCATACAATTATAATCTTGTTTACAAATTTATCTAATTAGAATCTTGTTTACAAATTTATGTTAGTGTTCCAATTATATTACATTACTGATCTCATAGTTTCATAATTTAACACACTTTAAAGTTGTCTTTAACATTATTTAAATTCTTTTCATGTGATTATGTAGTTGCAATCAAGTGATGATGATTCCCCTGCTTTAGAGGAGGAATTGGTGGTAAAGGAGCTGGAAAAAAGAGCAAATTCTTTAGCAATGGAAGACTTTGGCCTTCAGGACTCAGGAGATAGTGAAGATAATGAAGATGAGGGTGACGAGGGATTAACCTTAGCGGTGGGTTTTGCACATTGTGGTTTGACATTGTTAGCAATTTCCTTGATAACGGCAAGGATTTTGATTCTTAAAATTCAATGCTCAAAGTGGTTGACCATCAATTTTTTACAGGAAATCTCGGTTAAAGGGGGAAGTACAAGAAAGCCTTGGGCAAGCAAAGAAGCTGTAGATGAGACGGGTACAAGTTATGAGGAGGTCAAGAAAGACTTAAATGCTTTGTCAAAGGAAGAGCAAATGGATGTGGTATACAGGTATAATTGGGCTGCCCCATCTCTTTTTATGCTTTTGTTATGGACAAAATTTCTGATCTGAAAGAAAATAGGTCAACAGTGGTGCTAACGCTTATTCTTAGTTGTAATCAATTTCTTGAATAAATAGGATATTTCAGGGCCTTAGTTTTTGTATTATCTTGTATACTGGCATATCAAGTTATTTACCTGCCTCCTGTATTTATACTTATAAAGCTTAAGAAATTCTCTACATGCTCATTAATGAGTCAATGCTATGTGTTGTATATTTGGCAACTTTTGATAGTAAGAAAGGCTTTCTTAAGATGTTGTGTGGGAAGTATGTTTCTAGTTTGTGACATAGGGGCTAAATGACAACATATATGACCAGATCTGTATCTTTAGATGTTTTATTCTTAGCGGATTTTATAATCTGGTGATTAGTGCTTTAAATTACATAAAGTTGTTATGATAACAAGTCTTATACACATGATTCCTAGCTAATATACTGCCTTCTTCAGTTCTGCTCCAGAATTGGTTGGCTTGCTATCAGAACTGAATGATGCACTTGAACAGCTTGAAAACAAAGTTAACCCATTGTTAAGCAAGGTACTGTTCTTCTCTGACTCTTAATCTTGCACACTACATTGAGTAACCTCTAGAATTTCACATATGAGTCAATTGCTGCACTTTGAATCTGTGTACTAAGAAAAACTTACAATTGATCTCTTTTTATTTTGGTTTTCCGCACATTTGATGCATTGGCACAGTTTCGTGGATTTGAAAGGATTGTAATTATCACATGTTTCATGCTATGAGATGTTTTCTATGCATAGATTGTGATATATGAATTTTACGATAATCGTAACGGTCCCAATGGTATGCTGGACCCGTAAACCCTCCCGCCTCCCCCCACCCCCCACCAAAAATAAAAAATAAAATTTACTGACAGTCTTGTTTCTTAGTTTCTTCATTGATTAAGGGTGAAGTAGATTACATTTGATTGATGGCTTTGTATTCAGTATGGTAAGTGTCTGGTGATTTGTGTAGGTGAAAGAGCGGGAGATCATGCTGGAAGGTGGGATGCGCTATTTGGAGGTGAAGCAACTTCTACTGCTGGCGTATTGTCAAGCCATAACCTTTTATCTTCTTCTTAAGTCTGAAGGGGAGCCAGTTCGTGATCATCCTGTCATAGCTCGCCTTGTAGAGATCAAAGGATTGCTGGATAAGGTCTGTTGTTCTCTTTGAAGAGGGTACCCTGCTCTTTATGGTCATCAGATAATTTTTTGCTTGCATAACGTTGATAGATTTTATATTGACTAAAGAATAATTTTTTTCGCTTTCATAGCATGGATAGATTTTATGTTGACGAAAGAAAGAAATTTTTTATTATAATGACAGTCATGTGAATTATTGGATAATTTATGTTCATCTAAATCTTGGAATATAGTAGTTACACAATGTAATGATACCATGCTATAAAATTATATGTGATTGGGAATTAGGGGGTCGTAACACGCAATATGGAGCCCTAAATTTTTTTACATGCTTCATATATAAGGTTAGATTAAAGTTGTTGTGAAAGTAAAATTAAATGACTACAGCTGATCAGGAAGCGTAGATCAATCTAGAAAGCTGGTAATTAATAGATGATAACTTTTTACTAATTTCAATATTTATTTATTATCTTATTAGCTATTCTTTTATGTAAATTGTGTTTTATTGTCCACTGATTGTTCAATTTGTTTGAAGTTCATGAGTTTATCCTTATTACAATCTGTATTCTATTTATAAATATTTTTATATATATATATATTTTTTGGGGGTCATTTTTCTTTGGCATACATGAATTCGTTTCCTTGTTTGTCTTCAAAGAGTTAAGGGCTAATTATGTTGTAGCTTGAAACTTTCTTATGCATGATCAACTTAACAGATTAAACAACTCGATGAGAATCTTCCATCTGAGTTAGATGAGATTTTGAAGAATGATCATTCAGCTGAAACAACAGCAAAGTTGGTTAGAGAGAACACCAAAATGGCATCCGATTCTGTTGCGGAAAATCATCATAACTCATCTTATATCTCAGCTGATACAGAGCATGCATCTGTGGTAGGCACAAGTTCTGTCTTTTCTGTGTCCTAAATAGGTTGTCTTTTACAAATTAATCTTTTGATATTTTTGTTTTCCTTTTGAACACTACAGGCTTCAGATGTAAACAAATTGAAAATGGAGGACACTTTGAGGGATCATGATGATAAAGGACGGAAACGCAAGCATCAGGTTGATTATGTTGTGTTTGATATGTTCTTGCTTTCCTTTTCCCAAATGGCATAATATTTTCATTGTTGTTGCCTCTGCTATTTGCAAATCTTTGACTCAAATTTTGCAGAATGATCAAGTTGGTGTACAGAGCATGGAAATGTTAAAAGTAAGAGCTGCCCTTGAGGAAAAATTGAAGCAGAAGGGAGCCTTTAGCTCTATTGCTCCAATGCCTGAGAAAGCAAAGAAACGTTTGAAACCAGTGAACGGGTACTGCTTTGCTCTTAAATTCCTGAAATTATGCTGATTATTGACAATTTGAAGACTTATTCTTTCTGAATTCGAATGGAGCAGACAGCTTGAAACATTTGATGATTTTGATGACGATGCTGTGGGTGTTAAGAGGGGAAATCTTGGAATGAGTAATGGGCATGTGAGCTCATTGCGATCAAGTAAAATTTCCCAACTTGTCACTGCTCAACCAAATAAGCCAAAGGTATGAAACTTGATAATATTATCTCCTCTTTGTATGTCTTTTTAATAGAGTTCTATGATGGGCCAAAAATTCGTCCTTAACAAAATGTACTCTGCGTAAGAGATCAGTCATCGGCTTAACATGGTTTGAAACTTTGCATATTATGTTCAGTTTCCATTTCCTTGTTTGAACATGGCTGAAGTTAATACTTTAAACATAATTTAGGAAACTACATTTGTATTTAAATATGCTCTTAGTAAATCGATGAAGAGTTCAATAGTTGAGTTGTTGCTCTGTTTGCTTTTCAAATGACAGGCAGATTCCATTTATTACTCTGGTATTTAAGGGCTAGTTTCATTAGATGAAGATTTCCCGAATAATATTTGTTTTCAACTGTTAAGACATGAACTTAATGCTTACCACATGACAACCACTTAACCCATTTGATTCAATGTTGGACTGAATGTATGAAGGTCTATATTGTGGAGGCTGGAATTGGAATTCTTATAAAAAGTAGCTTGTGGTGATATTAAATTATTAATCAAACATTATGTTTGTATACCTGATAAGCTCCATTTAGATGTTTCTAGCATGCATGCCACAAATTTTCTTTTCCTTTTGGAAGGTTGTTTCTGGTGATGATGATCTTCCAAAGAGGGACGACATTGGAGAAAGGCGGAGGAAACATGAGCTCAGAGTACTGGCAGGAGCAGGAATTAAGTCTGCAGATGATGCTTGGGATGAACTTGGCACATTTAGGACTGATGAAGATGACAATATGGAGGTTGGGGATGACAGGGAAACCAGGGAGTCTGAAGATGAATTTTATGAACAAGTAAGACGTCAGCGAGCTGAAAAACTAGCTGCTAAATCTGAGATTTATACAAGGTGTGTTTAATTATTGATTTCCTTCTACATTTTGGTCAGATAGCTTTAAATTTTTGTTGTTATGGTTTTCCTTTCTCTCAAGTGAGAGTGCATTTTGACTTGTTCAAGTCCCTTTAGATTTTATCTCAAAACATGTTTGTTTTTGCAGGACCCCAGCAACCCCATCTTTGCCTGAAACTGTAGATGGAAAGCGGCACATCACTTATCAGGTGAGTGTATCTCATTTTATCAGCTTATTCAATCTTTCCTTTCATTGCTTCCTGTAGTTAATTGTTGCTGCCAATTTTACATCAGATGGAGAAGAACAGGGGTTTGACACGTGCACGCAAGAAGCTAACTAAGAATCCAAGAAAGAAATACAGAGTATGTTTGGAAATTCTTTGTACTATTAATTTAATTTGATGCTTGATTCTGAAATGGTATCTCATTTTCTTCTCTGATTGCAATGTGCAGTCGAAGCATGAGAAGGCAGTTGTGCGTCGCAAAGGGCAAGTTCGGGATATCAGGAAACCCACTGGTCCTTATGGTGGAGAAGCCACTGGCATTAACCCGGGAATCAGTCGAAGCACGAGATTCAAAAATTAGATGCTGTTGTTTTGATTCATTTTTCCTTGTTGATAATCCCAGAGGTAGTATTGAATCAATGAATCATGTAACGTTGGGGTGGTGTTCGCAGCAACCCAAAATTTTGTTGTAGCTCTGTACACATATTTATCAGTTGAAATATAATCAGGTGGTTTCAGTTTTTCATTTCAAATTTGGTTATTATTATATTTTTTGTCCTGCCCCCATTATTATTATTATTAACCCGAAATTATTTATGATTGCGGAAATGTATTTCCGAGGTTTTTCCCACGAAAATAACCTTGACTTCTCATTCGAAAAATCCTATATTATAATAAACCATTTTAAAAGAGAAAGAAAAAGTTGTGTTATTATAGTGTGTTATAATAAAATGCGCGAATATGCTAAAATTATTTGGAAAGTTAGTGTCTTATTCATTGATATATTTTTTTTTTTTGGTTGGTTCGAAATATTCCCACATATTTCAACCAGAATCTTCAATAATATATTTCCTTTGAAAATGATCACCAAGAACACACTTGCAGAGGAAGTATTGAACATTTTGGCCAGTACTTTTATCAACAACGCGATAAAGACAGATATAACGCCAGTGGGAGAGTAGGACTGCCGGCTATACTTGTGGCTGGGCTGACACGCTACTCCAAATGTGTGTATAGAAGCCTCTTTTGCGGCATTTTATGTTGTCATGAGTGATTATGGTTATGTCACATCAGTTTATAATTCTATTATTACCGATACATTTATATATAGTACATCGGAATAAGAATATGTAAGTTAAAATCGTGTGCATTCTCACTCACTTTGAAGAAGAAAGGAGGTAAACATGCTCACAATTGCAGTCATCTTGTTCATATTTGGCCTAATTACCAGATGGTATTTTTTACAACCCATTAACGAAAACTTACCACCTTCTCCACCAAAGCTCCCGATCATTGGAAACCTTCACCAAATTGGCCCTTACCCACATAATCCCTCACTCAGTGATTTAGCTCAACGCTATGGCCCCCTCATGTTGCTTCACTTTGGCAAAGTTCCAGTTCTTGTTGTCTTCTCAGCTGATGCTGCCCGCGAGATCTTGAAAACACATGATGTCATCTTTGCAAACCGGCCAAAATATACCTCATTTGAAAAATTTTTCTATGGTTGCAAGGACGTGGCCACGGCGCCGTATGGTGAGTATTGGAGACAAATTAAAACCATATGCGTGCAACATCTTTTAAGTAATAACAGGATTCATTCTTTTCGTAATGTTATAGCAGAAGAGGTAGCCCTTATGATCGAAAAGATTAAACCGTTTGTTGTTTCTTCCTCTAATTTGCCAATAGATTTAAGTGATGTCTTGTGTACACTAACAAATGATGTAGTATGTAGAGTAGCTTTGGGAAGAAAGTATAGTGATGAATGGGAAGGTGGTAGTGGTGGTGGGTGTAAGTTTAGGAAGCTTTTGGGGGAGACTGTGGAGTTGCTAGGTACTTTCAATGTGGGAGATTACATTCCATGGCTTGGTTATTGGGTGTGCCATTTCAATGGATTTGAATCCAAGCTTGAGAAAACGGCCAAGGAGATGGATGATTTTCTAGAGGCAGTGGTTGAAGAACATGAGAATAAGGTGATGAGTGGTGGAGTTGAAGATGATCAGAAGGACTTCGTAGATGTCTTGCTTCGGATTCAGAAAGAAAATATGATTGGCTTTCCCATAGAAAGAGCTACCATAAAGGCTATCATCTTGGTAAGTATTTTTAGTATCTTTAAATGTTATATATATATAGAGAGAGAGAGAGAGAGGAGAGAGAGAGGGGTGGGTCAAATTCAAATAATTTTTATTTTTTCCTTATCTCCTCAAGGCTTGAATTCAGGTGGTTATCTGTTACAAGTTTCATACTGTTACCAACCCAACCACGCCCTTAGAGACTCTTTAAATATTATATGATGATATAAGTTTTGTTGAACTTTTAAAGATTTTGTGTGATATGTTCCTTTAATATTTAATAATTTATAATAGGAAATAGTTAAAATTTAATCATTTTTACATTCTTATTAAATAACCAGTAATTCAAACGAAATTTGGATCCACGAAAATAAT
The DNA here is from genome assembly GCA_030449075.1 of Murraya paniculata. Taxonomy (NCBI): domain Eukaryota; kingdom Viridiplantae; phylum Streptophyta; class Magnoliopsida; order Sapindales; family Rutaceae; genus Murraya; species Murraya paniculata. Next base: position 876,160 of record JAEVFN010000052.1, on the reverse strand, counting down.
ATTCTTTTGTCTGGTCAGTAATTACCCCTTATCTAAATATATATATATATATATGCTTGTGGGTCCAAACTCATTTCAATTATAACAAAAACCAAAATCACATATGCTAATTCAGTTGATTTTTCCCCTTTAATAATATTACTATTTTTTTTTGTTGTAGAATATGTTCGGGGCTGGTACAGACACAACTTACACTGCCCTTGAATGGGCAATGACAGAACTCTTGAGGCATCCAAAGATAATGAAGAAACTACAGAATGAAGTTAGAAGAATTGTTGGTGATAATAAATCAGACATAACAGATGATGACTTGGATAAAATGCATTATTTAAAAGCTGTGTTTAAAGAGACTCTTCGCTTTCATCCACCAGTTCCATTACTGCTTCCTCGGCAATCGACTCAGGCTGTCAAAATAAAAGGCTACGACATTCCCGAGGGAACACAAGTACACATTAACTATGGGATGATTGCAAAGGATCCTGCGTTATGGGATCGAGCGGAAGAGTTTTGGCCAGAGAGGTTCTTAAATTCTTCTGTAAATTTTATTGGCAATGATGCTCAGTTCATTCCATTTGGAGGTGGCAGAAGGGGTTGCCCAGGTATGGAGTTTGCAATGAGAGTGTATGAGGTAGCATTGGCAAATCTTTTGAACAAGTTTGATTGGTCTTTGCCTTGCGGAGAAAGAGAGGACAATTTGGACATGTCTGTATCAGCTGGCAGTGCGATACATAAGAAATCTCCTTTGATTGCTTTGGCAACTCCATACATATTCTCATAAAATCGTGATGGAAACACGATTTTGGTTCGACAAAGACCAGAATGAAGAAATAACAAATTTCTGAAGTTTAAATAACTTATTTGTAAACTATGAGGGCCGAAACGTATTTATTAAAAAGAAATTAAATTGGCTAAATTTCAATTAGTACTCTTATACCAACGACCTGGTCCTGGTGCCCTCCCGCTGTGAGCAAGGAAGATGATAAAAGAGTCAATGTCCAATCAAGATTCTTATTCATCAGCTTTGGTTTCAGAATTTTCTCGATACTTTTCAGGAAAGATGTCCTGCCGGTGGATGATGAAAGCCAAGGCTCTCTTTAATTTTTTTTTTTTATCAGCTTTCTTGAATTTCTTTCATTAAAAATTATTTGTAAGTGTATTCTTAGAAAAACTTTTCTCGATCTGAAATCAAATTAAGGAGGTAGTTCTCTTGAGCAAACTTCAAACCCTTGATCGGTGATAAAAATAATTAAATCATAATCATATGTGATCATAAAAACGCACGCCAATTCATTCACACATTTATTCCAACACTACTTGTCTAACTGAAGAAAACATCAAGAAAAACTGAAAGCATTAAGAAGACGACTACCAAGTTAACATATGTAATAGTATAGGTGTAATTTCTCTTTTGTGGACATCCGTACCTTATAAAATACAAATTTGAGAAATAAAACGCCGTTTTGCAGCGTTATATTGCAGCAACACCGCGTTGTATTTGTCTAATTTGTATTTTATAAACTGCAGGTGTCCGCATTCGAGAAATTTTATGCAGTAGTATAACTATATACTTTCCTTCTCCCTCGCCTGAGAAATCCACCTGTTCCGGAACATGGCACAAATGAATATCGCGAAGGCTGAAGCCATGGAAAACATTGAATAATACCTGCAAAATCGAGCAAATTTTACCTTCGTATCCATGAGAATAGCGCAATAGGAGGCAGCGAAGGCGAAAATGATGAACACAACGAAGGCACGAAATTCAGAAGGAAGCCCCTTGAAGATGATTTTTGGTATTGGATTTCCATCGATAGACTCATAAGGTACCAGCATCAGAATTGAACCTATTATTAAGGAGCTGATACAGACTATATACTCCAAGATACCGTCTTCATTCTCAAGGATTTTCGGAAGCTTTAAAGAGATTTTACAGGATTTGAACTCAAATTTCCTGAGCTCCATTAGTGTCGTACCACCTCAGAACTCCATTCTTTAATGGTTTCCTTTATATAAAGATAATGACCATACGTCAAAAAAGGCAAAGCCCTAGTAGAAAAATGTTTTCTAATCAACTAATCAACAGCTAGCCTTAAAAAGTTTGGGATAATTGTTAATTGTATTATTCACATTTTATACGTAGTTGAATAGAGAGATTAGCCCATATAATAATGTAACTATAGACTTGACTCTTGGTGCTTCTCCTGGGTCTCTTCAATTTAAAAATGCTAAGGTTGGGTCATTATATATCTGGCTGATCTTTTTAAAATAAAAATTTATGTGTAATTATATATAATTATATACTAGGGTCTTACTAAGTTACATATAATGTAACTTACATCAACTTAAAATTAATTTTTTTATATGACTCAGTTGTTGCTTGTCAAATTATATTAATATGTACTTCTTATTGTCACTTAACCGACACCATAGACTATAGATAAATTTTTACTTAATATTATGTTAAAAAAAAATGATGTTTCTATTTGAATATTGCAACTATACTATTCTTCTTACCAAAAGTCTACAACAATACTTAATTCATAATATATATCAGAAAATACTTCAACACGAAAACTTGAAACAATGACTTGTGAATTTTTTTTTTTCTTTTTTTTTTTTGCATCGGTTGGATTACATATTAGCTATTTAGAGAGAAAGAGATAAGTTTGACACGTTTTTGGTCGTAAGCTTATCAGAAAATAATTTTTTTTTTGGATGATGTATTAGATCTAACTTGTATCATCACTCATTCATAAAATTGATTATCATATTGTGAAGTAATTTAAAAAATAAAAATTAAATAAAATGGTAAAAAATTTAAACTTTTACAATTAGGACATTCATCCTTTTTGTATTAATATATTTTAATCTCAATGTCCAAGGCCGCCCAGGTCACGGCATAGGTAACCCATGGTTACATATATCGTCATTGATGACTTTGAGCTAATGTTCATGGCAGAAATTGATGCTATCAATGATAATACTTTTTTTTTCCTTTTAAAGTAGATTAAGATACTCTCTTAATCTGATCATGAAAAAACCCTAATCTGATAAAATGATGTCACCATATGACGGTTTCAAATCGGTGTTCAAAATTTTAATGCCGTTGACATCGAGTAGTACAATTTCTTAAGAACCAAGGCAGCACTTTATAAAACTTTTTATTGCCATTATTAGTTACAGTCAAAAGTCTGCAAAATTTTTAATGCATTATACATATTAGAGAAAATCTTCATCACGGAAACAACTCTGAGTAACAGACTTTTTAAAGCTTTCAAAATTAGCCTTTATCCAACTTTATTTTATATATATATATATATGCACTTAGGTTGTTATTACACGGGATAGAGGTCTCAGTTTTTATTTTATTTATAAGTTTAGACGTTTACTTTGTAAGTCTGATCGATCTAATTTCAGGCTCCTTCTGTTTTCAACCCCTCTTTTTGGGTTCAACATTAAAATATTTAGGTGTGACATTTGAAGATTTGAAATTTATTCTCTCCACACCAATAAGAGAGGGATTAGTTTATGAATAATAATATTATATACTGTATTAGACTTTTTCAAGTATCATCCCAATTTTATGTATCTCAATAGCATTTGTAAGAAGCCAATAGCTTAGTAGTAAACCGGTTCCAGCTCTTACTACAATTACTAATAAACTATAATTTTATAAAAAATTGCCGGTTCTTTTACTACACTTAGCCCTTCTAGTAATATAATTTTAATAGTTTAACAAAAAGACAATTATGTCTACTTTGTATATCATAATTTTGCATTACTACAATTACTAATAATCATGTATCAGTATAAAAAAAAAAAAGTCTTGATATTTTTGTCTAAAAATAGTTTAATATGGAGTTTTAAACAAGAATCATTGTGATCGAAACTTTGTTACTACATTGAAATTAGATGTTATTATTATTCTTTTCCCTTCGTTCAAATCATAGATTTGCGATTTTTTAATCAAATTAACAATTAGATTTACAGATTATCACATAAGTTTGATTGATTATATGAACTATGGAGTTCGTTGGATTTAAATATATAATAATTTTTTCGCTTTATGTAAATTTATATCTTGGAAAAAAAAGCCTGTATAGAAAACATATGTTTTATTATATTTTAATTAGTGTATAATAAAAAAATATTTTAATAATAAAATTTACCATGCATGTATTATTTTTCAAACTTACAGTACTTTTAGCAACATAATTGACCAAACCAAAATACTTTTTGGCTTAACTAATTATTGCATCATTACAGGAGAAGAATATAATTTTGTAAACCACAGCGATCTCAAAACCAAGGGGTAGATCCAAGATTTTAATTTTTGGGTTATAGAAATGCATATTAAAAAAAAAAATTCAACGAAAATGAAGTAAATGCTATTCACATATTAAATTAATGAAAATACGAAATAATTGTATATTGCACTATCTAATTCAATCATATATTAAAAACAAATTTTAAGTTCTTTCAATTTATGTGGACTTTACATTCGTGAATCTTGAGGTACGCTTGGTGGCCTTGGCCCTTGTGGGAGAGAATGAAAGAACTTAAGAAGGAAGTTGAATAGTTCATTTAGTTATTTTATGTAAAATAAACTTTAAAAAAAAAAAGAAGATGAAGATGCCAATTTTAAATCTTAGGTACTTAATGTACAGCTGTGGCTCATTGATCGGAGAAAAAAATGCTAGATAATTTACAGTTTATACAAATAAAAAGTAAAGTAATAATGATTAATGAGTATAAAGTAGAAGGGTTATTTATGTATTTTCAACTGTTAAAGAGTTTTCAGTTATTAAATTTTTCTCAACTTTTACTTTTTGCTTAATGTTTTCAATATTTTCTTAGAATTAAAAAAGGTTCCCAAAACTTTTGGGGTTGCCCGAGCAACCTCAGACACCAGAGTGTTTAGGCCACTGCCCAAAACTTGCCTTTAGTTAGTTAACTTAACCCTTAGCTTGCCTATTTAACGGGAACAAATTTCGAAGGAAATAATGTTTCAATTAAATCACTTCAATTTCTAGTTATTCTTAATGTATTCTCCTTCTTCTCCATCATCATCATCATCTTTACAGTTATTGTTAGCATTGTATTGTTCTTCCTCTTCCTCTTTCTAATGGCTTCCCTGCTTAAACGCCGCCCCGTAGACCCGAATTTTCACCTTAAAGTCTTGGAAACCGGATAGGAGAAAAAGTAAGTAGTCTCGCTACCTCACACAGCTTTTGAGTGTAGAAATAACAATCATTTATGGAAGAGCCTGTGACAGATACTCAAGAGGCAGGAGTGGTGGCCGACGAGCGCTTTGAATCTGGAGATGAAAATAAAATGGAAGTGGAGATCAATTCAGTGGCTGATGAGATTGTTGCGGCGGCTGATCGTAGCCGTAGCAGCGGCCCTCTTGAAATCCAAATCCGCGTCTCGTTTAAGAGACCCGAGAAGGTTTTTGACGTCGAAGTGCAGACCCCGGAAAAGAAGGATGAAGCACCAAAATCTGATGAACTTGGAAAGACATTTTTACCCTTCACTGTTCAGGTATGTCTTTCGGTTTTAACCATTTCTTTGGGCACCGGTAGCCTCTCGTCGTCCGCCGAAGTTAGAAAGCTTCTTCATGTAGCCGTGGCTTGCAACATGCTCGGATACATTGGGTGCTTGGCCGATATTTTATTGGCCCAAACAAAATCTGAAGTTGCAAAGATCACTGGGAAGGTTGGGGCCACCGCTTCTGTTTTTGGATTTTCGACCACGATGGCAGCCCTATTGGCGCAAAACTTTTGGGTGTCCATTGCAGTTGCTGCTCTGGTTTCACTCTCATTCTTGATAGCCCTTGTGAAGGTATAAAATATGTACACACGAACCACGTAGAAAAACTTCTCCATCCTGCAATTACAAGAGAATCCCTCTATATATTTGTAGTGGGGTTTTCTAATTAAGATTAATTTTTTTTCTTAAAGTCTTGAATTTGAATTTTGCAGTTCGCTGGATTCATCACCAATGAATTGAATGTGTCTGATCCATTCGATCAAATGGTGGATGAACACAACGGATCAAAATTTAAGTCATTACTTTAAGTTAAAATTTTTTTTTTTAATGTTCCCAGCTCTATACAAATATGTATAACAAGAATAATCAACACCATATTTAAATATGAAAAATGAATCTCCTATTATGGTATTTTGATTATTTTCCTTTATTGGATAGTTTGTTGTCACTATCTTGTGTAAATTGGGCCTTGGAGCTATTTGAAATAAATAAAAGAGAATTATTATTTCCTCTCATATTATTCTTTAAATATTTCATAATGGCGAAAAAAAAAGGTCACCGCTGCCCGAGCTAGCCTTGCGAGTTGCCATTATCATCGTCCCAATCATCTATTTACAAAGATCACCATTACTTTTGAGACAACGTCGATCAATCCCGAAAACATATTTTTTGTTCATTACCTTTATCTTCTGACTCACCATGGTATGATGTATTGATATATTCATTTTAAACTATCTTAAACTGCATGTGATTCTTCTAGTTGTAATTAACTTGTACTTGAACTCAACTAAACAAGTAGTCAGTTACGGATAGTGATGTCTAATTTTTAGGTTCAAGTCTTATTTGTAGCTTAGTATTTAAATTAGTATCATTGTCAATAATGGGTGTCTTGATCCAATATTATTTTGGCAACTCGATCATTATTTTTAGGAGTTGTTGCTTCTTCAAAGTACCAACAATATTTATTGGGAGCTGTAGGTCGATTTCCCGTCAATTTTACATGTATCCACCATCAAAGGCCACAACATGTCATGAAGACTGAAGAGCTTTTGTTCTTAGTCACATATGCGTGCGTCACATGATTACTTTAAATTCCATGAACAGTTGCTCATAAATTTTTTATATGGTCAAATATAACTTATATGTATGAATTACTTGTGGAGCTCTAATGCCTATATGGATTAGGTTCCTTTTAACTTAAATTTTTTTATTTAAAATATTTACTTTATTTTTCAATTATTCGATTTATTCAATCCAGTCAATGGTAGATTAATGATAACAGTAGTGATAGGTACACAAAAATTAACATAAAAAGCAGTACATCATCACTATAAGAAAAAAAAATTATTACAAGACAATCTTCTTTTCTTGTCTCTTATAATTAATCCCCATACTCTTTTGAATTTGTAACGTAGCTAAGATATCAAGATATCAGTCTCAAAAAGGTTAGAGCTTGGAATTTTATTTTATCTTATACGATAATATTTAATTCATGAAATTTTGATAAAAATATATATTTGAGAGACATGTTGCTTGATTATATTTACTTTGAACGATATGTCGTCTTTTTATTTGGACAGAAACAACAAGTCTACATGTTATGTGTTGGTGCATACTGTGCATGAATTGCTGTCCACAATATGCTAAAAGATGACCTATCGTTTAGTAAATTTTTGTGTGTATGTCATGTCATTTTTATGTTTCTTGCCTAAACGACACGTGGTTCATTGTTGCAGTTTACATGTTGAGTAAAAGAGTCACTACTTGTTCTTGTCGAACAAGGAAAATAGACATGAGTTAATTAGTTGTTTCAATTTTATTATAATTTGAATTTATTTACTTATTGGGTCCGATTCAAATCGAAATAGGTTTATTAATTTATTATCCACTTAATATTTTGATACTTAATTTTCAATAAAAATCTTCTTTTTAATTTTCCTACTAGATTATTTATCTTTGTGTGGTTAAGAATTCGAACAAATATCTTTTTAAGGATTTAATAATCTAAAACAGAACTCTAATAACAAGTTATCAAATTTTGATATTGAGCAATGTTATACTTACTATCCCAAATGTCACCACTAGAATTTCATTATTTGGATATTATCACTACAAACATCATTATTCTAATGATAGCTTAATAAATACTACTCATTACTTTACAACTATATTATTAGATTGAGTGAATCTAATGTATGAAAAATTAAGACAAAAGTTTGAGTAAAAAATTTAAGTTAAAGAAACCAAATTTGAATTCGGCTAAGACCCAGTTCGGTAATGCTCTATCTTTTAAAATAATTACTGAAAATGATTAGTTAAATGTTTGATAAAATTAATTTTGAGAGTGTTGCGAGTTTTAAATCATACTGTTAAAATACTATAAAAATATAAATAACTGAATTAGACATAATGTTCAATTAAATTAATTTACACATTTATAAACATGTATATAAATATTCTTTATTGTGTATATATAATAATTGATAACTAAAATAAATATTTTATGCTATAAATTTTACTTTTTTATTTTGTTATCTCAATGTAATTGGTAATAATAATAATTTCATTAAAGTTAATGATTTTATTTCATAATAAATAAGAATAATTTTAGATTTTTATAATATATATAAGGATATACATGAAATTATATTAAGTATGAAAATAATTCTCAAAATTAAATTTTAAAAAATTACTCCTTTTTGTTTTTAAAATCTGCAGTAGGATAGGTGATTTTGATTCTCATTTCTATTTTCCTTAAGTAAATCCGTTTGTTTTTATGGATCTTGTTGACATGACGAGACAAGCTAAAATATTCTGAAACATCCAATCTTGGGAAATTCGAAATCTTACACTATCAACCACCCGTCAGGTGCTTCAAGTTTCTTAGAAAAATAGAAATGAGAATCAAACAAAAACACCTAATAGATCTAGGTAGGGCTGGGCAAAATATCCGATCCGACCCGACCCGACCCGATCCGACCCGAAAAAATTCGGATTAGGATCGGATCGGGTTGATATACGAACCCGATCGGATATATTGGTGCCAACCCGATCGGGTTTTGATCGGATCGGATCAAAACCGATCCGATCCGAAAACCCGATCGGATTGGCACCCAAAAAAAAAAAAAAAAAAATACAGCAAATTAGCAACAGCAAGTCAGCAACACAGCACTCGCACACTGGCACACATACACTACACGTCCACACGGGTCCAGTGTCCACACTTCACACTTCACAGTTCACACACACAGCTCACTCTCAGTCTCAGTCACTCACAAACAACTCAAACTCACAATTTCACAAACCATTATCCAGCAAACCAGCAGTGCATTACACAAACAAAATTCAACCAATCACGCCAACACTCGTTACGTTACAGATTTACAGTACACAACTACACATCCTCAACATTCAACAACAGCAAACGCGGCCCACAGCACTTGCACAGTTGCACGCAAGCAGCCAAGCAGCAGTGAGCAACAGCGGTGGCCGGTGAGCTCCGTGACGCCCGTGGCCAGATCTGCCGATCTGCTGCAACCGCCGAGACCGAAGCTGCTCCGTGACGCTCGTGGCCCAGATCTGCCGATCTGCTGCAACCGCCGCCGAGACCGAAGCTGCTCCGTGAAGCCGTGGCCCAGATCTGCCGATCTGCTGCACATATTACCGGATCTGCTTCCGCTGCAGCTACACCACCTCCACGCCTTTAATCCTCCACCATCACCGGATCTGATTGAAGGCTTGAAGCTGATTTGTGGTAACCCGGTGGCTCGTGTTGGAGACTTGGAGGAACCGAAGCTTGAGAAAAAATTTTGCGGTTTTACTTTGCCGTTTGGACTTTGGAACTTTGCGTTTTGATACTTTGATAGTTGCTGCTGGCTTGCTGCGTTTTGATACTTGACTCACTTATACTGTGTTGCCGTGTTCATAATAATTATGGTATAGACTATATACTATATACTATATAGCTTACATTAATTTGTTTTTTATATGCGTGTAGTGTTAAATGTTAATTGTTCAATACTTCAATTGTTCATAATCAATTAATCATAATAATTAAATTTTTTTTTTAATTGAGAGTGAAATATTAATTGAAATTTAGTAATTATTAATAATATGTAATTATAAATTGTTAAATTTTAACAATAGAATGAAGAATATTGGGGCATTAATTTATTTGTTTAATTATTAATAATCAATTTTTTTTGTATGAATAGATTAGGTAGATCAAAAATTAAAATCAAATATTATGTTATAATATATGTGACTATATGTCATATGATATGTGTTGTGCTTGTGTAGTATGCAATAATATATGTGACTATATGTCATATGATATGTGACTAATCTCAATTTTTTTTGGCATTTTAAAGAGTTTGTAAGATCACAAGCTTCAACGGTGGAAACGATGAGCACTGACATGGGAGTTATGGACATTTGAAAGGTAATTCTTAATATATATTATTATTCATAATTTCATATTATATGTTTAGGTTGTAATTTAAACTATAATAATAATTATTAATTATAGTTTAAAGTAACAACTATAATTGTTTTAGTTGGATGCGTTGAAGTTGGTGACATGGTGGAATGGTATTACGGTATTACCGATGATTGTTATTAACTTTACGTTGTAATGAATGGCATAACATAAGCCACAATTGACTTAATTTTTTTTTCTTATATTTAATCAAGTGTATATATATAGAGACACAACATGGTGGAATGGTATTACGGTATTACCGATGATTGTTATTAACTTTACGTTGTAATGAATGGCATAACATAAGCCACAATTGACTTAATTTTTTTTTCTTATATTTAATCAAGTGTATATATATAGAGACACACGCACACACAAATTGGGCTTATGTGTTTGTGTTTAATGTGCCTTTATTTGCAATGCCACTTCAAGAATGTAGACATGTAGTTATTTATTATTTCTTAAGTTCTTCTCTAGGGAATCGAAAGTGTTGAAGTTGAAGTTGGAACTTGCCGAAAGTGCTTGCGAGGAGCGGTGGAGCCATGGAGGAATTCTTCTTAGTATTGAACGATATTGATGCTTAAACTTGGTTGTGTTTTGGACTTTGTTATTTGTGTTTTGGAAACTATTTATTATGCATGAATTTTGTGACTTTGTATTTTAAACTTTAAAGATTAATGTTTGGATATTGTGCTTTGGATGGAGAATTGGAGACTATTACGTAATAATTATTAAGTTTAAACTTTGTGTTAATTTTAATTTCCATTCATTGGAATTTGATTTAATTGTAGTTTCCTTTTTTGTTGGTTTGGAAATTGGTAAAAAAAAAAATGCTTACAATTAAGAAAAACAACTCAAAATTAGGTGAATCCGAATTGATCCGAATTAACCCGATTTTTATTTGACCCGATTTCAACCCGACCCGATCCGAGTTCAACCCGACCCGATCCTAATTCAACCCGACCCGATCCGAATTCAACCCGACCCTATCCGAATTCAACCCGATTTTTTAACCCGATCCGATCCGATCCGAATTTAATTCGGATCGGATCGGATCGGGTTAGCGAATCGGGTTGAATTCGGATGAAACATTATCCAACCCGATTAACCCGAGACCCGATCGGATTGATCCGAACCCGACCCTAACCCGATTTTGCCCAGCCCTAGATCTAGGACCCTTGGGAAAGATATTCTTTTCATTGACGGGACAAGTAGCTCTTTCTGTGTCGGCTTTTGTTTTCAATGCTGCCAGCTTCTCCTATCAGAAATTAATTCTTTTGATGAAATCTATCACTTAAATTTTAAAAATATTTATGTTATATTACCAAAAATCAGTAATAGACTATGCAGAAGCGTACTTGAATGCACAATGTATATTTACTTTCTAAGGCCTTGTGATTTATTTTCCAGATCAACACATTTTTTTAGAGAATCCTTTTAACCTTTCTCCTATACTCCTCTCTAATTGATTGAATGTCAGGAAGAGAATAGGAAACAATTATGATGAACCGGGGGCACCATAACCTTTTAAACAGATAACTTTTCTATTATCTTTAGATATTCTTATTTCAGCCTATCATACAAATAGAAATTACCCTAAAGTCTCATACATTAAAGGTCTACACCCTATTAGATATATTAAAGTTCAAATTACCAAAAACTTGAATAGACTATTTTTACTTAAGTTTAACCTTTTATGACAGTTCACAATACATAATTATTCACATATATTAATTAAAGGTCCAACAACATTGGATTAAGGATCCGACATCTTTTTCCCTGCTAAAGCTAACCATCTTTTGCATGTAGCTGCTGTGAGCAACATGGTAGAATGTATTAGATATTTAGCTGATATTTTGCTAAAACACCATGGCAAGTTCAAGGTTGCCGATATTATGGGAACAATTGGTGCCACTGCTGTTGTATCTGGATTTTTTTACCATGATGGGCACTCTGATTGAGGTTAGTGGTTATGATTGGAATCGCTACCCTTGTAACACTAGTTTTTCTTGTCGTGTCATGAAATTGTAAATTATCAAATAGTTATCCCATGATTATTAGGGAAAACAGTTTTGCAGATCAAGTGCACCATCTCAATATAATAAGGTGGTGCATCGATCAATAAAAATTACTATTTCATAGTTGTGATGAGACTTATAATATATTATAATGTGGCGCTTCGAAAGGGATCGTCTAAATTAGGATTTTGATTATACATTGCTCAGGATGAAGAAATTACAAACTTGCTTACCTTATAATCACAAATTTGTAAACTAAGGAAGCCAAAATGTAAAATTTTCAAAAACTAGACTAAATTTTAATTAGAACCATCTCTAACTTGGAATGTTTGTCACTATTATAAAAAATATAAATGTATCAATTTTCCAAGAGTAAAACAAATAGAATGCTTTTGGCAATTGACAACTAATTCTCACAAGGTTTTTTCCGTAGGTTTTTTCAATGCATAACAGATAGAAAAACACAATCTATGATGTGTTGAACTCTATATATTAATCAAGGATTCTTAACCGTATTAAAGTCGAGAATGAGTTAAAAGATAAAAAATATAGACTTTAATCTAATGTATTTTTTCCTATAGTATATTGATGAAATCTGCGTTCTTTTATTTTTTATCTTATCCATGACTTTAATATGGTCAATGACTTATAATTGGAAGCTCATTAAATATCATAAATTTTCATACTTCCAAATGTATGGAAAACATATAGGTTTGGGAGAGTGTTAGTTTCCTCTCTATTCAAATTAATATCTATCACTTACCTCATACTGTGTTCATACATAATAGCCAATAATCCCTTTGACAAAAAAAATTTAAGGGAAAAAAAAGTAAATAGGTCGCGTGATATTTTATTTAAGAATACAAAATATATACATATTATAAAAAAAAGTTTAAAATAAAATAAAGAATAAGGAAAATATCTTATTTTTAATTAATTTCTTATATTCACATTGAGACTTATATTTCTTATTTTCAATATTCAATTTTTTTTAATATCAATTAGTATGATTTATTTAATTACAGTAAATATAAATAAAAATATATTTAAAAATAAAGATAATGCTGTAAAATTATAGTGGCACCGTGGCGGAAGTTTATTGACCACTATGAAAATAAAATAGGAGTATTTGAACCCTCCAAAATACTCTACAGACCCATATTTTTTATATAAATTGTATTACTTTTATGTCCATTTATGAATTTACTAATAAAGACTTTTATACAACTAAATGAAATAATTTACCTTCTATAACCATCTCAAAACACATTTTTCTTTGTCATCCATTTTCATCCTTTAAATCGTAGAATTCAATGGGCTTCTATAACATTTTTTATGAATGTCTCTTCACACTACTAATAAAGGGAACTCTTGCAATGAGATTTTTATATTGTTATAAAATCTTTGATTTTCCAATTGAATGAGAGTCTTAACTTTTAAGAGTAAGGGAATTCATATTGTATGGCTGACTGCAAAACCCCACAGGATGGCTTAAAGTCTCCAACAGATATCAATGGATTTTAATCTACATGTAACTAGCAAATGATCTAACTAAGTTATAGTTTAAAACAATGACTTCAATTTCGATTTTTATTTTGTTATTAGGATAGAGATAGCTTTGGAAATGAGGGGTAAAGAGAGAAACATAGCGAAAGAAAGCTATTTCTTCAAAATTTTTATTTGATTTGTTTAAATTTTCTAATATATGTACACTTGTTTGTATAATTAATTGATTAAATTCAATCTCAAATACTTGATTTTGTTAATAATAATCTGCAATATTCAAGTGGCCTAAAAACTACACAACTTAAATTTTGTTTGAGTGATTTAGATTAAACTTTATTTTCAAGTTTTTAATAAGTTAAATTGAAAACTCTAACCAGCTATATTAATGATTTTAATGGGTATATTTAGTAATTACATTAGGAAAAATTTTGTTTTGTGAAGGATATATTTGGTACTTAGGTGGGTATATAGAGTAAAATTTCAATTTTCAAATTTTAACGATAGCTTTAAAAAGCAAATGAGTTTACATAATATTTTGGTGGTTTCAAATAGCCTCGTCAATCAAAATAATAAAGATTAAGTTTTATATGTTAATTTCAATTAAATATCCCCACATCCACCGGCGTGGAGAAATTGGCCGTCATTGTGAGAAAGCCAAGCTTGTGGACTCTGATACTCACAAATTGGGCTAAATATAGTTATAGTGATCGGCTCAAAGGGATGTCCGATATAGTTCTGCCGTACTTAAAAGAGAATTCATGGGAGGCTACAGTTTATTAAAATTTTATTTTTAATAACCTTGTCTAATTGTGAACTGATCAAATTTCTGACAATAATTAGAAAAGTTTAGGGTCCGTTCGTGATTTAAAAATGGTTTTTAAAAATTATGAGTTGAATTCTTAGTGTTTTGAGTATTTTAATACGTATTTATACCATATTTAAAAATAGTTTTTAAATTTAAAAACTGTAAAAGAACTTTCGATAAAATATCTGAAAATAATAAAAATAAGGATATGTGTTCAAATTTGATTTGAATAAATTTTGAACCAACAGTTAAGATAATATCCAAAAATAGCTTTTGGATAAGATTTAGCCAATACATTTTTCTTACAATTTTCTGTATTCTTTATTTTTTAGAAGACAAAGAACCGTAATCCAAAACAAATTATGCATCCAATTATTTTCACAATATTCTGAAAAGTACAAAACCAGGGGCGAGAGCGAGAGAATAGGAGAAATCGGATCAAGAAAACCAGGGGGCGATCATTACCACTTACTGTTTGATGACTCAATTAACAATTATTGTGTTCGCGAGAAATGAAAAAATAAAAATAACAACAGTGATTTCCACCAAAGCGAGAACTCATCTTAATTATAAACAAAGGGGAATTAGAAGAGTAATCCTCAATTGGACCCATTATAATTGGACAAATCATGTAAGATTTCCTAATAAATTTTAATCACCTACTTACATAATTGCAATGGTCTGAAAGCTTAGCTGATTTGAGCCCTTGTAGTTTCCTCATTAGCTAACACACACACGATGCTTAATCAACCAAGCGTTGCAACTGTTATGTGGATCTTTGCGAAGGCACACAGAATCCGCCGCTGATTTTCAAAATCATTTGGCTATTTTAAGACCAAATATAAGAAAAAGAAAAGTATGGAACACTAGTTAGCTGTTTCCATGGCTCCCAATCTTATTACCACCTCCACCTTGATCAACGCAGTTCCATTTGAAAATAATCCTGAAAACCAAATTATCTCTACTGTTTACAATCCTGAAATGGTCTATGAATTCTTGGGTCTCTATCATCGGAGCAGATTAGTGGGAGAGAGATGCGAAGAGCTTCAGGAATTTATGAAGCAAGTTTCCGAATTTGAGCAGAAGTACGAAATCTCTTTTTCACTCCTTGTGAAAGTAAAACAAGCAGTCCTACTTCGCTCTCATTTGTTGTGTGTGCAAAACTCGATTCCTGGAGTCAACCCTTTTGTTTTCATGGATCTTGTCGATATGATAAGACAAACTGAAATTCTTCGGAACATCCAATCTTGGGAAAATCAAAATCTTACACTATCAACGGTGCTTCAAGTTTCTCAGGAAAATAGAAATGAGAATCAAACAAGAGCACCTAACAAATCTATGAAATTGGGAAAGACATTCTTTCCATTGACGGTACAAGCAGGTCTTTCTGTGTTGACTTCCATTTTCGATGCCGGCGGCTTCTCCTCCACCGATGAAGCTAAACAACTGCTGCAAGTAGCTGCAGTGAGCAACGTGGTGGGATATATCGGATGCTTAGCGGATATTTTGTTAAACCAGCATGGCAAGCACAAGGCTGCGGATATTATGGGAAGAATTGGTGCTAGTGCTGCTGTATTTGGATTTTTGACTATGATGGGCACTCTGATGGAGGTCAACCCAGCGGTGATGATTGGTATCTCCACCCTTGTAACACTAGTTTTTCTTGTAGCCGTCACCAAATTGTAAATAATCAAACAATTATCTTGTGATTATTAGGAGAATGGCTAGTTATGTGAATCAAGCGCACCAGTCTCAATATAGTGAGTTTGTGCATTCGATCAATCAGAAATTACTATTAGGTAAATCTGGTGAATCTTGTAATAGGATGAGTCGGAAAATCATATGCTTTAATGTTATGGGATCCACTAAATTAAAATTGATAACATACTAAATTCCGCGGAAAATTTTTCAGCCTGCTATATATATATATAAAATACGTGTACCTTCCTCTGTTCTGTTAAAAAGAAGTAAAAGTTACAAATAAAGAATTTAAAAGATTCAAATCTTTTGATAGTTTGAAGAGAATGTTTTGGGTAATTGACAACTAATTTTAATCAGTTTTCACAAAGGATTGCATAAGCGAGAAGTAGAACGACAATTCAGTTCTGTAATTTCTTAATTAGTTTAAACCTTTTTAACCTGGTTATAAAAATTGAATTCTTCCCGTGGACATGATTTTCAGTTAATTAATTTCATTTAGTTCAGCAGGAAGGGTCAGTCCTGGAACAACCGAAGAAAACATTAAAAAGAGATTAAAAAAAAATTAAACTAAAACTAAAACTGAAAGCATAAAGCAAAACAAATAACGAACATACTCCTAATTTCTCTCCGAACGGACAACGGGGCTTTATAAAATGCTTATATGTTTCAGTAATAGCAATTTTCAAAGAGTTCGTGGCGTTTTTGTAGTTATGCGATGACATCAATAGTTTTATTTAATTATTCAAAGTCTTTTACAGCAGTTTCTTTACAAAATCATAAATATATTAGAGCAAACTTCATCACGGAAACTCAGGAAAGTGAAATAATTCAAAAAAAAAAAATGATTGCCTATGATTGTCGCTTTTAAAGTTTCCGTAATGAAGTTTTTGTGTAGTATATTAAGTAAAAAAATATTGTTGATGGCCTTTGGTGAGAAGGATGATTACCGTTGAAATATTTAACATAACTGCCAGCTTTGACAGTTGCTCAATTGCGTCTTTTCAATATTATTATTATTATCTTTGGTTCCTTAAATTTGTTAACCAACTTTCTCTATCTGCTGCAACAGTTGTCAGGTTCTGATGTTGAAAGAAAACTAAAGGTGCATATAAAAAAGAAAACATGAATACAAACCAATTGCTTCAGCTTTCACAAACAAAAACCAACTAGTTCCTTGCATCAGTTCAATTCAGTTCCTGCAGATTTTCTGTTCTTCATTTCCTACAATTTCTTTCTTCAACCCCCCCCCCCCCACCACCACACCAAAAAAAAAAAAAAATGGCAATGATCGGAGAGACCATTCTGTCCGTCTCTATTGAGATGCTTGTCAATAAGTTGGCTTCGGAGGCAGTTCTGTTGTTTTCACGCCAAGAGCAAATACAGTCGGATCTGAAGAAGTGGAAGAAGATGTTGGTGAAGATTAATGGGGTGCTCGATGATGCAGAGGAGAAGCAGAACAGGAAGCAATCAGTTAGGATGTGGCTTGGCGAGCTTCAGAACTTGGCTTACGATGTTGATGACTTGTTGGAAGAGTTCGAAACCGAAGCTCTCCGGCGGAAGTTGTTGCTTCAAGAACCCGCTGCTGCTGATCAACCCAGTACTAGCAAGTTTCGGAAGCTCATTCCAACTTGCTGCACAAGTTTTACTCGTCAATCAATTAAGTTTGATTACTCGATGACGTCCAAAATAAAGGCGATCAACTCCAGATTTGAAGAGATTGTGACACAGAAAGACCAATTGGAGCTGAAGGAAATTTCCTTGGGGAAGTCTAGAAAAGTCAGACAGAGACTACCCACAGTCCATTTGGTGAATGAAGCTAAAGTATACGGAAGGGACAAAGAAAAGAACGAGATTGTCGAATTGCTGGTGAGGGATGATTTGAGAAGCGATGATGGATTCTCTGTAATTTCTATTGTAGCAATGGGCGGTATGGGCAAGACTACACTTGCTCAGCTTGTCTATAATGATGCTCGAGTGCAAGATTATTTTGAGGTAAAAGCATGGAGCTGTGTCTCTGAAGACTTTGATGTCAAAAGGCTCACTAAAACAATCCTCAGGTTCATTGCCACTGCTGATCAGCCTGTCAGCGAAACTGATGAGTTGGGATTGCTTCAAGAGAAGCTAAAGAATCAAATGTCTGGAAAGAAATTTTTGCTCGTTCTTGATGATGTTTGGAATGAAAATTATAGTGATTGGGACAGCCTGAGCCTCCCATTTGAAGCTGGCGCACGAGGAAGCAAGATTATTGTCACAACTCGCAATCAAGATGTTGCGGCAATCATGGGGAGTGTTCGAGATTATCCATTGAAAGAGTTGACAGAAGATGATTGCTTGCAAGTGTTCACTCAACACTGCTTGGGGACAAGAGATTTCAGCACGCGGCGATCCTTGAAGGATATTGGCGAGAAGATAGTGATCAGATGCAATGGCTTGCCCTTGGCAGCAAAAACTCTAGCTGGCCTTCTGAGAGGAAAAAATGATCCGCGTGACTGGGAAAGCGTGCTCAATAGCAAGATATGGGATTTATCAGAAGAAAGATGTGACATAATACCAGCTCTTAGAGTGAGCTATCACTATCTATCTCCAAACTTGAAACGGTGTTTTGCATATTGCTCCTTATTCCCGAAGGATTATGAATTTCACGAAGAGGAAGTAACGTTATTGTGGATGGCCGAAGGTTTTCTGTATCATATAGGTACGAAGGAACAAATTCAAGATTTGGGCCACAAGTTTTTTCATGAGCTATATTCAAGGTCCTTCTTTCAACAATCAAGCAGCGATCCATCTCGATTTGTGATGCATGATCTGATCAATGATCTTGCTCAGTGGGCTGCGAGAGGATTATGCTTTAGAATGGAGGATACATCGGTGGGTAGCTTTCGACAAAGATTTTCCAAAAATCTTCGTCATCTATCATACATTCAGGGAGATTTGGATGGGATTAAAAAGTTTGAGCCCTTATTGGAGGTCGAAAATTTGCGAACCTTTTTACCAATAATAGTTTCCCATGGCGGTAGTCGCTTGGCATCTAGCGTTCTTCATCGATTGTTGAGACTCCCTCGCATAAGGGTCTTTTCATTGCGTGGGTATTGGATCTCCGAGTTGCCAAATTCAATTGGGGATTTGAAGCATTTACGGCATCTTGATCTATCTGAAACTGATATTCAGATTCTGCCTGAATCAGTGAACACACTGTACAATCTACATACGCTTCTGCTACAAAAGTGTGAGCAACTGAAGAAGATGTGTTCAGACGTGGGAAACTTACTCAAACTGCATCATCTGAACAATTCTGATGTAGATGCATTGGAGGAAATGCCAAAGGGAATCGGAAAATTGACTTGTCTTTTGACACTGTGTAGTTTTGTTGTTGGAAAAGACATTGGTTCTGGGTTACAAGAGTTGAAGAAGTTGTTGCATCTTCAGGGAACACTTGAAATTTCAAAGTTGGAAAATGTACGAGATGTCAGTGACGCCAGGGAGGCTCAGTTGAATGGCAAGAAAAATCTTAAAACGTTATTGCTTCAATGGACAAGCAGTAGTGGTGATTCAAGGGAGCCAGAAATTGAAACACGTGTGCTCGACGTGCTGAAACCTCATCAAAATCTGGAACGATTTTGTATCAGTGGCTATGGTGGTACAAAATTTCCTATTTGGTTAGAGGATTCTTCATTCAAAAATTTAGTTTCCTTGAGGTTAGAAGGTTGCAGCATGTGTACTTCTTTGCCATCAGTTGGGAAACTACCATATCTTAAGAGGCTCAGAGTTTTATGGCAACGGTTGTTTGATTCCTTTTCCATCACTGGAGACTCTTCGTTTTGAGGATATGCAAGAATGGGAAGATTGGATTCCTCAAAGTTCCGGTCAAGAAGTTGAAGGCTTTCCTAATCTGCGAGAGCTTTATCTTTTAGGATGTTCTAAACTGCTAGGAACATTGCCAAAACATCTTCCTTCACTGGAGAAACTTGTTCAAAGATGTGAAAAATTGATAGTTGACTTTCCAAGTCTTCCATCCGTCAGCGAATTAAAACTTGGTGGGTGTAAAAAGGTGGTCTCCAGAATTTCAGGCGATCTCGGGTCTCAGAATCCAGTGATTAGTAAAGACATATTGAATCAAGTGTTTCTCACGAGGCCGTTGAAGCTACAGCTACCGAAATTGGAAGAATTGGAGATTGATAATATAGAAGAGCAACAATTTCTATGGCAGTCTGGAACTTTATTCCTGCAAGACATCAGCTCCCTCAAAAGTTTGAAGATTGAAAGTTGTCCCAAACTTCAATCCTTGGTGGCAGAGGAAGAACACCAACAACAACATCTTGGGTTGACATGCGGACTTAAATATTTAGGATTGAGCAGTTGCAAAGGCCTGGTGAAGCTACCACAAGCATGGCTCAACCTTAGCTCCCTGAGAGAGTTACAAATCTTCAAATGCAGTTCACTTCTTTTGTTTCCTGAGGCTGTTCTGCCTTCCCAGTTGAAAGTAATATCAATTTCGTTTTGCGAAGCTTTGGAATCCTTACCTGAGTCATGGATGCACGACACCAGTTCATCCCTGGAGAGTTTGTCAATTCAATGCTGCGATTCGTTGACAAATATTGCTAGAGTTCAGCTACCACCGAGCCTTAAGGATCTGAGTATCGCGTTTTGCGACAATTTAAGGACTTTGGCAAAGGAAGAGGGCACCCCCGAGGGCAGCAGAAAGTACAGCTCTCATCTTGAGTACTTGCATATTCTAAGTTGTCCATCTCTCACATCTATATTTTCAGAAAACGAATTGCCTGCCGCACTCCAGCGCCTTGAGGTTAACTCTTGCCCGAAGCTTGCTTTGTTGTCATTGAGTGGCAATCTACCACGGGGTCTGAAGTACCTTGAACTTACAAGTTGTTCAAAGTTGGAGTCAATAGCAGAGAGGTTAGACAACAACACATCTCTTCAAGCAATTACAGTTTTCAGATGTAAAAATCTTAAAACTTTACCGGATGGTTTGCATAAGCTCAACAATCTTCAAGCATTTACAATATGTAGAAATCTTGTGTCCTTTCCCAAAGGAGGTTTGCCATCTGCCAAACTCAGAGATCTCGACATAACTAGTTGTCAGAAACTAGAGGCCTTACCGAACGGCTTGCACAATCTGACCTCTCTTCAACATTTGAAACTGGGAAATCTTTCGAGTGTGGTACCTTTCCCGGAGGATGGCTTTCCCACCAATCTTGATTCACTTGAGATTGAAGAGATGAAGATTTGCAAGGCATTGTTCGAGTGGGGATTGCACAGATTCGGCTCTCTCAAACGACTCAAAATCGATGGAGGGTGTGATGAGGTGGTGTCATTTCCCCAAATGGATATGGGAGTGATGCTTCCTGTCTCTCTAGCAAGACTGGAGATTGTCAATTTTCAAAATCTGGAACGTCTATCCTCAGCTTTTGTAAACCTCACTTCACTAGAATCTCTCGTAAACCTCACTTCACTAGAATCTCTCAGGCTTTATGATTGTCCGAAGCTCGAGTACTTTCCAGAGGAGAATGGCCTGCCCGCCTCACTTCTGCAACTTTCTATCTCAGGATGCCCGTTGATAGAAGAAAGATGCACAAAGGATCAAGGACAGTATTGGCACTTGCTAAACAATATACCTTATATCAGCATAAATTTTAGAGTAGTTATTGATTGGCAAACAGACGACGACGAGTGACTGTAACCTCAAAATTCCCGATTCTACTCTTTGCTAATGTGTAATAGCAATATCAGTGTAATAGTAATCAATCTCCCCTGAAACTTTAAAGTTAATTCAGAACCAGGAATTTTTATGTGTGTTGGCCAAATCATGTAATCAAATTAGTGTGATATAGGACTAGCTTGATTCGTAATCAAATTGTCCAACGTTATGTTTGATCAAAGCATAAACTAGTGCTATACATAAAGTGGCATCATTTTTCACTATCACAAGCCGCTGAGTTGCATTACTTCTATTCTACAAAATAAAAATTACAAAAGCGAGAAATTATAGTTATTGCAAAAATTACCAATTTAACCCTACTCTTTCTAAAACCCAAAGCCAAAACCCAAAACAACACTCGACTTGATTTCCTCTTGCAGTCCATTAACGCGAAGAGCAAACAAACCAAGAGCATCCTTTCCGGTCAGTTTCTCTTTACGAACTTCTCTTTTGTTCGTTACAATCGAATCCACCATCTGGGTTTTGTCTCTTTATTTACAATATAAACTTTAAGACCAGAATTTTTTTTTTTTTTAGCGTTATTCTTGAGGGTTTTATTCGCGAATTTGTTAAAACACTTCTTTTGTAATTTATTATCACTTTTCAATCAAAGCTCTAGTTTATCCTTACTGGGTTTAATTATAGTTAAAACGGAGGCTTCACGTTTGTTTTGATCCACTGGTCAAGCTTAATTTATATATGTTGGCATGTATAATTGATGGTGACTATTGTTTAGTTCATTTATTTCCCATCTGACCCATTTACTTGTCTTGGATAATATCTCTGTATTTTGCAAAAAATAAATGAAATTTTTATTACTTAGAGTGGATTAGAATATTTTTATTTTTTTTGTGCTGAGAATATTGGATGAAATTTTGCCCAAACTTGTATATATGTTATTTAAGACAGCATTAGAGGTCCAGTTTTATTTTTGTATTCAGATGACATCTAGTTGGTTAAAGGAATAGTTTGTACTGTTGTATTGCCGAAATTTCTCATTACGTGTATTTCTGTAGCAAAGATGGCACTAAGAGGTGCATGGCAACTTCATAAACTGATTGTGAGCTTTTGTGACTGGGGAGGAAGCAGTAGGGGCATCAGGTATGATCTGAAACCGTTGTGCTAATTTGCTTTTGGAGCTGATGAACATTTGCTGAGGGGCTTAATTATTATTGAAAGAAGTGAAATGAAGATTAGCAACTGATGCAGTAGTTTCTGCTTGTTCAGCATGTACCTTATACAACACATGCATTGAACTTGTTATACGCCTTTAGTATTATTGCCCTGCACCGTTTTATCTCTTGGTGTTGTTTCCATTTCCCTTTTGCTTCTAGTAGAAAGTTACTATTTTCATCATTCTTGTAGAATGAGTAGCTGGGTAGTATATTCCTGTTGAATTTTATTCTTAATTTGTTGGCTTTAGGGTTAGTGTAGATTGGTCGAGAATAAAAGATCAAGTTAATTAGCAAATGAAGTGTGTGTTGCATAGCCAGATCATATGTTTCCAAAATTTTGAATTCACACAGATCCTTCGTCGTGATTTATATGAAAAAATGACCGGTGAAGAAGGTTTAAAAACTCTGAGATGAACGAGATTTCTATATCCAGGGTGTTTTATTACTTTAGTAGGTCTTGATTACACATTTTATACCATCTGCTAACCAGCCTGCAACTTACAAATGATTAGTAATACAAGCCGATTATCAACATTCAATTTCCCCTTTCATATGTGTCATCAAAACTTACTGGACTTGTATTGCATGTTAGCAATGCATGTGCTTGTAGTACATGAGCTTGGTACAGTCAGTAGTCATGTATGGCTACTGAAATCTCTTAAATCTTATGGTTTCACTTCTTTAATGGGGCAGGGCATTTATGGAGTCACATTTGCCAGCATTCAAAGCGAGCAACCCTCAGCTGGAAGTGGTTACTGAACTTATTCGTGGTCAGCATCCACATTTGAAGGGCTTGTATAGTAAGTTTGCTATTCCTTCCTCTATTCCTGCACGTATTTTGCATTTATATGTGCTAGTTTGTTTATCCATGCATACCTGTGTGTTTCACATCTTTGAGAATTGTTCTTAGTTTTCTAAGGGTGTCTTTTGCCACATGCTTAGAGAACAAAAATGAGCGGGTTGTATGTGTGAAGAATTTGACACCAGAAGAGATACATCTGCATGCAACAAGGCTAAGGAACTCATTGGGAAGAAAAGTGGTAAAATTGAAGACAAGACACGTAACCAAACACCCTAGCGTCCAAGGTACATGGTCTACAGCTGTGAAATTTTGAGGGACAAGAAGATGACTACATAAAAATATCCTTTATGGTTGTTTCATCATAGTTTTTATCTTGCAATTATGGCAATTGCATGAAAGCAGCATCATTAATTTGGGTCATAATTTGGATATTCAAAATATTTTGGATGTATTTCTTGTTGGGATTTGAAGGTTCATCTGAAAGAATAAACTCCTAGGTATTTTCTCTTCTGCAGTCTTATGTTTCCTTTAATTCACTTTGATATGTGGTGTGCAGAAAATGAGAGTTACGTTTAATACCTTTGCAGCGCAATTATTTTCATTTCTTCTCTGTCCTTGAAAAATGATAATCAAGGGGAAACTTAACCCTTCATCTCATAATGCAATTGATTTAGTAAATCTTTGGGCAGACACATACAATGCGTATATAAGGCAAAATAAGAGGGGCAAAAGAATTGACTAAAGTATGAACATCTGAGATTCATCGCATAAAATGTATCACAACAATGCTTCGGGATATTGTATAATGTGAAAATGTTACATCTCAGATTAAAGCTTTGCTTCATAAATTTCTGACTACAACAAATAAGGCATATGGGAATTTCTCTCAAACAAAATCATGCGCTTACATAAGCGATACCCTCAAAAATTTTTCGTTGAAACCATGAACAATGAGAATTGCATCAATATGATGCTAACTTGATATCGGTTAATTTCAGCTTCCTCTCGATAAAACCTACATGCTTACATAGGTTGATAAAGGTGCCGTTATGCAGGAACCTTGCATTAAATCATGAACTACCAGCGGCAGCTTCGGCAGCCTTTTTCTCCTTCTGTTTCTCCCTTTTCTTCTTGTTTCTTAGAGCATTTTTGCTCATTTCTCTGAATCAATGTGGAAAATATGATGAGCAATTTAACATTGCCATAACACAAGCTACGTAAATGAAAAGAGAAATATACATGTGTACTTACGGTGTGGGGCTCTCTCCTAACAACTGCCATTAGAAGATCATGAGAAATCATTAGAACCACAAAACAATAAATGGAAAACAGCTACTACACTGTTTAAACGGTTAGATCAATAAAAAATAGATTTTGGCCATGAACTTGAAGCTGTAGTTTGTGTATACCTCTGCCTGAATAGCAGCAGCCTGCTTGGCATGGGGTGGGCGATAGGTGGCAGGTTTCATTGCAGAAGGGTTACTAGGAGCAGCTTTTCTAGAAGCTGATCCTGAACCTAAATAAAAAGCAGGCACTTCAGTAAACCAAAAATAATGTGACTTATCCATCTTCAAAGTTCAAGTTCTAAAAGATCAACAAGAGATGGAACCTTGTGGTTTGGTTTCTGCAACCTTTAATGAACCGACAGACTTGATGAGTTCAGAAATATCACCAAACCTATCTGGAGACACTGGTTTCCACTCAGCCTGGGAAAATAGATGATATCAGATACCAAGGTGCTGGCTAAGGCAAACTGGTAAAAATAATATTTCAAGAAAGTATTATTCCTAATGAATACCAACCTGGAATAACTTGTCAAACATCTTCTTAAAGAACAATGATCCATTGTGGTGGAAAATTTTAATCCTTCAATAACGAATAAAATGAAAATCACAAAATGATCTTTCAATGTGTCGCAGCTCACCTCTGATCAAATTAACTCACACATACCCAAAATAACTGCAAATGAAATAATGTTGACTAGCATCTATGGAAATGGTAGTCTACATGCTGAGACCATGCTTAGGTGCTAAACAAAAGCACGGCCTCCTTTTCACTTGATGACTTTATTCATCATTTATTGATTGGCCCAACAGATAAAACGCTAGGCATTCGAAAATATCAAACAGATCAGAATTCCATTATCAGAACAACTGTTCTGCAAATGACAGGATACCATACCATAGACACTGGGTATCGGAGAAAGTCATCTCTGATACATGTTGAATGAGATTCCCTTGTATAGTTATATATTTACAATTAGATATATTTTAAATTTTCTATTATTAAATTCAAACATATTTATGTGTATATATATATTACAGGAAAATTTCAAATTAAAAGTGAAAATCATATAAATGAAACAGTGTCCAAGGCTTGGTTAAGCTATTTGGTCCAACTGATGCAAAAGAGTTTCCAGTGTAATAAATGCTTCAAGAATTATGGATCCGTGAATGTACTGCAGATGCAAACTGTACCTTTAATCTGCAGATTGGACACCAGCAAAGAGGTCCTAGCCACAGATTAGGCATACTAGTTATAATTGTCTTTATTTAAGGAAAGACCATCCAAAATAATTTTTTTAAAAATAAACATTGATCCAAGTTGATATGTGGTGAAGTCTACCTATGAATCCGTCCTTGAACCTTAAAATCCGCAAAATAATAAAGCCGAAATCAACTTACCCATTGTCAATTTGGAGTCTCGGAGCTGTTGTGGCAGTCATAAAATAGCGTCCATCTGGGGACCATTCACTAGTTACAGAGCATTCAGCCCTAGTCGTTCCAAGTTGTTTTCCATCTACATAGTCCCAGAATGCCTGAAAGATAATGGTGAAACATAACAGTTACAGTAAATAGCAGCTAACACCATCAGATGTCGAATACATGAAAGGGACTTGAGAATATTTGCCAAACAAAAAAGCATCACTAGCCAAAAGGCAATTATCAGACATCATTCAAGCACATAAATGAACACTCACAGAAGTCACTTCAAAAGGATTTTCTAATTTGAAATAAAAATAAAAAAAATAAAAAAATATATATTTCAGAAACTACATTAGTAAAAGAATCAACACGAAGAAAGTCCCCAACTGAACAAGAAAAAAGGAAAGCCACCAGGAAAAGACTCAGTCACAGATCACACTACTGAACTAGCATCAGTTTCCTCCGAGAGTCCGTGTTTTTTGTTAGAGAAACATTTCTTCCAAGAGTTTACACTAAATAATTATCATTCTTCTCCTCAAAGGCTACTAAAAGCAACAACAATAGGAAACTCCATGAACGTTATGCCCACAAAATTCCTGACTAATATGTCACTTTTTAAATGAAGCAAACAACAGTAGTGGTATAAAACCGGTTGACTAGCTCATTGGAAGCGAAGCACATGACACATCAAAAAACTACATTCTGGAAATCAGAATTCAATTCCACTGTGGAGTGACTTTTGTATTAAAAAAACATTATAGGAAGGATCAGTCCAGGTGATCTTAAGAACAAGGAATATCAAAATACAAAGTTGGGGCATCTATATGGACATACCATATCACCAGGTAAGTTCCCAAAACCAGCCAAGCATAAAACTGCAGACCAAAGAATTAAGGCCACAAATGTATGTAGGAAGAGAACATAGATGGAGCTGCTTCAAACTTTTCAACTATATTTAACAAAGAAAAATACAACAGAAACTTTGAAAAGGATACATTTTCCTTTAGGGTTCCATCGGACAGTATTGTAAGGGCCATTTCCAAGCTCGAGTATTGGCCTGCACTTCTTGTTAAAAATTGTCGCACTTGCAGGCATAACTATTATAGGTCAAGGGAAAACAGAATATTCACAAATGTGTTATAGTCAAGGAAAATTAATGACCGAATAGTTTGTCAAAAAATCGACATGACCACCCCAAACCCCACCACCAACACAAAGAAAAATGATACAAAATTTTATCTCAACATCAATAGCAGTTTGATCACAGCAATTTGATCACAGAGACCATAACTGGAGAAGCCACATTAAGTGATCACCATTACTAAAAAGATTTTGTTCCATTAGCAATAATGATTTTCTATGTGTTCAGTCTCTAACTCATATTAAATAAAACAGTTCAAATCTCTAATAACAACCTTTAAAAATCAACCCCAACTTCTAATTCCAGTGAACAGATGCTTAGAGAAGTCCAACTAATCTTGATACCCAATGTCCTTCAGATAATAGATGATCCCATACGAAGGACATAAATTGAACATTGCATATGTCTAGCTGATTTTTCTCTCAAATTGTCTTTGTGAAAAGGATACATCCATAAACAACAGCAAACTCTGAGCCTGAATATGACCACTGAACATCATGAACAGGACCCTCTTTACCTGCCAAAAATGTATTCCAATAATAAGTAATGCCCAGGAAGTACCAAATGTGCACAGAATAAGCTAGAACGTACGAAGAGGCACAAGCCCTTCATGGGTTCCATCAGTTGTAAGGTAGTTTAGCTTTGACTCCCCATAATAACTCTGATTGGTCTTATCGACATCTGACTGCGCCACAGCTAGAAGACCAGTTGAACCACGATTCCAATTCAGTTGCACAGTAGAACAACGGAAAAAGCTCCTTCGAGCAAGAGGTTGACTTTGCAAATCTTTTCCACAAGCATATATCTGGACACTGGCAGGACCCCCCTACATTGTAATAAAAGTTTTTTTTTTAATATTTATAAAGTTCAATATAAAATCTACTTGAAAATCAAATACAAGAAGGAACCCTTCAGACCAAAGTGAAACATCAAATACATTTCCATATGCTACCAACCAAGAAGCAACACTCATTGTCTTGGTAACCTAGAATGTTGGCCCAGATCAGACCTACCACACCCCAAGAAATCACATAGATTGATCAGTAATACCATCTTCTTACAATAATACTCCTCCAACATCAATAAAATTTGAAACTTCTGAAAGTTCAGCTTCAACAAATTTTTAGCTTTCAAGTAATACGTCAATAAAACATACAAACGAACTAGATACTTGTCAGATCTATGACATGGTTGACAATTCAAACAGACAAAGTTTCAGTACATTTTTCACCCAAAATATGAACAAATAGGAAAATTATAATCAGTAACTTGCATGCAAGGTTTGTAAATCTTAAGCCATTTCTGCATTAGTTCCCCCATCCATTAACGTAAACCAAAATTGAGCTCCTAGATTAAGCTGAAATCAGGGAGGACAAACCTTAGATTCTGGAACAAATACTGCCACATGAGAACCAGGTGCCTTAGAAACCTCAAAAGCAGCCACCCCAGGAACTCTTAACCGATATAAGATTCCTTTAGGAAAATCCGTAGCATCAAAAAATTGTATTTCGTTTGTTGCCATGCGACATGCAATAGTTTCATCTGAACTAAATCTGATTGACGGCCTGGAGGAGAAACATACTATAAACAATTGAAAAATTATGAAAAACATAATACTGAATAGAAAATATGTGCAAACACAGTAGCAAAGCATAGATGAACACACAATATCAGATTTTTAATCCTCCATTATGATTTGGTGACCTCAATTTTACAGTGACATAATCATAATTGGATACAGACTTTATAAATCTCACTGATACACAAGAGCTTTGAATATTAAAGAAAACAATTTCAAATCTTAATTTTACTCAAAATATAATATCTCGACAATAATTTTAATTACCATGTGGTCTTTGTCATGTTCTTCTGGAATAGCTGATAAACAGCTTCACCAGTTTCCGTCTTCCAAAGGTTCACATTCTTTTCCTGTGGTGTTGAGGACTTCTGAAATGTCTGAAGATAAGTCCCACAGGAAGACAAGTCAGCAGCAGCAACATCGGGGACTTGAAATGACCTTATCTCTTTAAAGCTCCCACAATCGTATATGCTAATAACCGAGTCAGATTTCATGACCATGAGTCTGGACCCGTCCTCACTGAACCTCACATTGGTGCATGGAACTCTTTCAAGCTTGATGCTAGGTTGCCCATTGCTAAATGGAGGCCCATTCCAGACAAAGAAACCCTCTGGCTCTCGAACTGAGAAAAGGAGGAAAATAAATAACATTAGAAAATGAAAACGAAAATGCACTGATCATTCTACCGAGAAGCATGATCGAGCACCTAAAATGTCCAAAGATGGTGAAGCATCCTCTGACGCCATTGGAGGCGAACACACGGGTATGCAAAAGAGATGCTACTCAATTGTCGAAGGAGCAACTGCAAATATAATAGTCAGAATATAATAGTTAGTACAGATATTTCTTAAAAGCATGCAGCATAGTAAGCACAAAACTTCAACTAGAAAGTAAAATCAACACCTGGATATCAATTAATCAAGCCAGATTTTAAATTAACCTAAAACAAGCATATACATGTATTCAATTTACTAATTACAAGATCCAATTAGCAAGCACACGTACACTAAATAATCAAACCATGTCGAATCTAACATCAATTTGTCCCAATAAGGATAACACGCGTATGTACAAGTACATTTGTATATCGAACATTTATAAACTTAAATGTGAAAGATATTTAAAAATTATATACAAACTATAGCTTTGTTTAAACAATAACAACTCATACAATTAACAATTTCATATTAACATTTAAATAGAATAATTAATTAATTAAAAAATAAATAGATTGAATTAATATGTTTAACAAGTCGAAACGCAGAAAAAAAAACAGAAAATCGAACTGTTTTTCATTTTCTTAACTTTCCCGGAAGCCAAACAGAAAAGAAAGAAATATAGATAAATACCGGAACTGGAGGATGTAATCGGAGCGGTTTTAGCTGCCGGCGAGTGAGATTTTGGCGGCGTAAAATGACTTGAGAATCAGATACAGAATATCTACTTGCTATACGACGTCGGCTTATAGTTACGTACAAATTCAAAAAATGAATAAGGGCGTGTTTGGAAGTATAACGTTATTATAACTAATTATTTTCATACACTATATATACCAAATAGTTTTAAATATGCATTTGTTAAATTATTTATCAGTTAGGAGCACAACAACATATCAAGAGAAAGAGAGAAAATAAATAAGAGACACAATGTTTAAACAAAAATTTTTATTCAATCTCAAGTGTATACAAATAAGGAGTAAAAGCCTCCATTTTATAGTGATACAACCATAAAGTAGAATACATCATAATTATAAGAGACAACAATCCTCAAATTAGGAAGATAATGAGAGTTATAAGAGATGAAAAGTTGCTTGTGCGGAGATAAAGATTGCTTTGATGAACATTCACATAAATTATAATTATTTCATAACGCTCCCTCTTGAATGTTCAACCTATAAAGAATATGTCATATTAAAATCTTTGTTAGTAAAAACCCTATGAGAAAAAAACTAGCAAAAAATAAACAATACACTCATTTTTATCTTAAAGATGTGCAAACTACTTTATTAAAACTTTACTAGGAAAATTCTAATGGGATAAAAGCCTAGTGAAGGGAAAAAGAGTATAGTGCATGTAATCCTCCATATCAATAACTTTCCTTGTTAAATATGCTCTCTCTTTAAATGACATGGATGCTTCAAATATTAATTATAATTTGTTGTAACTAAGAATACTTTGGTGAAACAATCTATAGGATTAACACCATCCTTTGAAAGCTTGAAAACATATGATAAATTATAGATATTATCATCTTGAATTTGAAGAACATCACCATGCATATATCTTCATAATTTTGTTGATTTTTTTTAAATAAAATCAAGCTTTAGCATCCATATTAAGGAAATAGTGTAATATACTTTTCACGGTATTTTGACATTTTCAAGTTTATACTGAACATATTTTAATTTGCAATTATGCAATTTTCCAATGTCTTTATAGATACAATTTCGAATAAAATATGATTCTTTCGGACCAACATATATACGACATATTTTAGAATAGAATAATTGTTTAATATTAAATACCTCTAGTATTTCTATAATATCATAATTCCACTTGATAAATTTCAATTCATAAATTGAGAAAAATTCTTTTATTTTAAAATCTTTCATATTGAATTTTATTCTTAAAAGAAACAAATTTATAAGCTCTTCAGGAGTCTTGTCATGATAAAGTCATCAAGACATTTTACAAAGATTACAAATTTAATTTCTAGTTTTTAATAAAATCACATAGCAAAATGGGTGATGATATATCCCAATTATAATAAATTCACTCAAGTGAGTATACTTTTATAAGTTTAGATTACTATAATATACGCAATTGTGATTATAACTTTATCAAAAACATATAAGGGGAAAGCTCTTCAAGTACTTATTTTAAGCACTTTATCCTTAAAAAATAAGTACATAGATTTTTCAATTTATTTTTTAACACACTATAGTTTATATTCATATTTTATTAATAAATTTTACGACTTTAGGTGTATGACCTACATGTCCAAAATTCTTTATATTTTGCCAATTAATTTTATGTCTTTTAGCATATGAACTATAGGTCTAAATTTTAACCAATCAGATAAATCGATATTTTTTCATATTTTTGTGATTCAGGATCCTGAATATTTTATTATAACAACTAAATTTTTATTGAATCTTATGTTAATTTTCATTTTTCTCTTGCACCAAGTACCATCTTACTATTGATCAAATATTTTTTACTTTTTAATATATATGCCTAATAAGATCTTTCAAAGCTTTTAATAAATATGCTTCTGCAAAGGCTAAATATCTCTCTTTATTTCTCACAATTTAACTCTTCAAGCGTATTTGAGATTTATTTTTCTAGTTGGCACATTATGCCTCTCTAGAGGCAATAAATTCAATAATTTAATATAGATCAAATATTTTACTATACATGCAAACATGATCTCTTCAATAGAACCAAATTATTTCACTTCAACTTTCCAAGAATTAAATTTTTGCATCAATTGATCAACTACATTGCTTCAAGCATTCATTTATTTATTTGTCTCATCATTTCGTCCTTCAAGGACATCATATAAACCAATAATTATATTGTGGTTGTGATTTTTTACTTTCACATATCAATATCAATAATTGATCAATAATGCGCATTGTACAATAATCTTGTTGAACTTTACGTTCGAACAAATTAACTCATATAAAGATCAAAATAGGATAAAGGTAATACAAATAATTTGTATTGTCTACAAAATGTATCTCACTTTACTCCCCTTAATTGTAGGAGAACTTTCATAAAATTATTAAGCTTACATAGCAAATTTACTAAGCTAAATTATTGAAGATTTTGGATTTGAACTTCTGGTCGATCACCAAAATTGATTCAATTTCATACCATTTATGGTGATATAATATTCATATGTTGCTTTTTATGATAAAATCTATAACCATTATAATTTTGAAATGTTATTTGAGAATGATTATATCTAATACTAATCCACAAGTACAAAATCCCATTAAGGAATTGAATTGGCCATGATTTTCTTTTAATCAAAAACTCATTTTTCATTTTTAACAAAAGAAAACATAACATCAATTTATATTGGCACTCTTAATTTGCTACTACTACTAGGGTATATTTGTGCTATAAAATCATGTGTTCTTTAATATGTTTTCTTTTGTATTGTTCTCTCTACGTAGTTTCAAATGAGAGAATCAATCGAGCTTTAGAAATTATTGTTAAGCTTATATATGTACTTTTAACTCCTTCAAGGAGATGATCATAAAAGAAAATCATAATCTGTTACAATCCTTCAGGGATTGATTTCTTCCACAAAAACATTTTAGTACTATTCATAATCTCAAACATGTAAATATTAGAATTTAGTATTTCAAGATAATCATAAAAGAATCGTTCATGAAGAATTTAATAAAAACATATAGATCAATTAAAATGGTCAAGTACATATATATTAAAAACATATTCGTATATTTTATTACATCAAACTGTTTTTGAAATTATCTAATATAAAATAGGCATGTAAAATCTGTCACTAAAAGTCTAAGTGGTTGAAAACAAATCAATTACCCAACGAAGTCAAGAAGTTGTTTAAACAAAAAACGAACAATTTTTTTAATGACGTCATTTATCATTCAAACACTTTTGATTGTCATATTTTTTTTTAAATTGTTTCAAAGAACAATTGTGCCTTATTTATATGTTTATTTTGTAACTTCTTCTAGGATATATAGAAAAGAAAATTCGTATATAGTCTTACATAACATATACATAAACTCATAATATTTATGTAGTCCTTCAAGAATATGTAAAATCTACACTTATATAATAAATCATTAATGAACAAGATGAAATAAAATGTTGGTGAATGACATCAAAATTTTAGAATAGCTCTTTATGAACATATTTTGAAAGAAAATTTTTACTATGTGTCAGTACAATCCTTCAAGGATGCATTCATAATTTTCTTTCGTTCTATATTACAATATTTAAGTGATTTTTTTTTAATTCCAAGAATATAAAATATATAATAGTAATTGAATATTATAATAAGAAGCATCAAACAATAGCAATATCCATGAATGGAACGTTAGATAAACATTGCAATACAATTCCCATAAAATATATACAATGATTAATAAATGAACGAATTCACAAATCTATTCTCCTAGATTATGGAAAACACATAAATATGATTGTAAACAAAGTCTAAATAGTGCAATTCATACCTTTATGATCAAGATCAAAGGAGAAAAATTACCACACTACCTTTATGGCTAGAGACTCTTGCTGATAACGTGTTAAATTATTTATTAATTAGCGGCACAATAATATATCAAGAGAAAGAGAGAAAGCAAATAAGAGACACAATATCTAAAGAGTAATTTTTATTCAATCTCAACTGTATACAGATAAGGAGTAAAAGCCTCCTTTTATAGTAATACAATCATAAAGTAGTGAGTAATACATCATAATTATAAGAGACAGCAATCCCCAAATTAGAGAGATAATGAGAGTTATAAGAGATGAAAAGTTACTTGTGAGGAGATAAAAGATTGCTTTGATAAATATCCACATAAATTATAATTATTTCATAACAAGATTTAAGATATTTCAAAAAATATTTTTTCTTTTTATTATTGTTTTCATTTTAAAGTTTGAGTGAGAAAAATTAATCCCTTTGATCAAACAAACAACGCCAATGAAACACCTCCACATATGCATGAATTGGTAAACACACATGGCATTGTCAAAAATCTCACAATATATATATACATACATGCATACAGACATATATATATATATATACATACATGTGTGTGTGTTTTGAGGTAACAATAGATTTTTTTCAAAAAAAATGCTTCAGTTTCATGTAAATGTAAATTATTTTTGAAAAGTTTTCAAGTTTCAATTACTCATGTTTTAAAGAGATAAATATGCAAAAGATAAATATGCAAAGCTGCTTGAATATTAGACCAAGGTTCGATACAAAAAATATTACATTTTTAACATGAGTAGAACTTCCAACACCCTTTTTAAACTCTTAAAAAACCCTGCCTTTTATTTTTATATTTTTCTTTTTATGAAATTACAAAAAAGGACATAAAATTACAATAAATTTTTAATTAAATTTTACTATCATTTAGAATAAATTTTGTAAGCTTCTTTTTCATAATAAAATTACTGTTATTAGATAATTTATTTCTTCATTGTTTTAAAATTATTTTAGTTTTATCAACAAAATTAATTATATCATATATTAGGATTAAAAATATAGTTAGGGTGCATAATTTGTAAAGACATTTTAGTTTAATCAAATTCACATATGTCTTTTTATATAATTTTTATTAACAACACAATTAGGATTGCAAAAGTGGGTGATACAAGGACATTTAAGGGGTGTGAAAAGCATTACTTATCTACTATCATTAGGCCCAAAGTGAATAAGCCTGACAAATTTTTCATGTTCTATAAATGCTACGTTGCTACACAGATTTTGAGTTAGTAATTTGGGTGCGTGGACTGGGTTTGGGTAGAATTTAAACGACACGTATTAGAGTTTCGGTATAATTTTAAACGAAACATATTAATTTTATTTTTTTTAAATTATATGATATTATTGCTCAGATTACAATTCATATTATATGATATTGCAACTGACATTTCAATCAAATAATTACTAGGATTACATATCAAATCTTATATAGTACTGTCTAGATTTTCACATTCTCTAATATTCGAGGAATGTCAATTCCACTCACATTTCAAAAAAAGAGAAGATTACCTTCACTTAAATTTGAAAAAGAAAATTAAACCCCCACAATATTTTGGTGGGGATTCAAACCATTACCCTCATACTTATGAGGGAGTGACTTTTTGGCCAAGTGGTTTTGAAACGTATTAAATTTTAGTTTACCCGTGTTCAACCCACTTATGGCCTGTTTGGTACTACCATTTGAGCTATAGCTACAAAGTGTTTGATAAATATTTGTAGTTATGGTAAATAAAATGCTTAAAAAATTACACTACCACAATATCGAACAAACTTTTAATAAGTGAACCATTATATCAAGTTTTGAACTTGACCTATTTAATAAAAAAAATGGGATAATTCCAACGCAATTAATGAATGAATATTTTTTGGGTTTTTGACACAACAATGTTCTTTTATAATTGTTACTTAGAGAATATTTGTTTTTTTTGACTTAATGACTTAAAATAATTTAACTTAATTAATTAAGTCAATTAAAGATATTTATTTTTTAACTTAATGAGACTTTTTAGATAATTGTAGCTGAATAAAATGAGTAATGATAGATATCTCAAATTTTTTATCCCATTTCATTATGAATGATGTGTTATTTATTAAGTAGTTAGTAATTTTTTATAAAATTCAAGTGACTTAATTATATTATTTCACTAACTAATTAATGAATGCCACACTATTTGAGATAATTTTTTAAAACGAAAATTTTGAAATGCATAGCAGTAATTGAATAAAATAAGCCTTTTTTTTTGGCTCATTTTCTAAATAGAAAATTCTGCATAAGCCAACTAAATTCTATTGTCAAATCTAAAAAAATAAAAAAAAATTCTATTGTCAAAAATATCTTATTTTATTATTTATTTTCCACACCTCGGGTAATAAACTATCTTTATATAATCTTGTGTTTACAAAATCTATTTTTCTGAATTGGATTTTAATTCATCCTTTTAGGTGTGTGAGTCTGGGTTTAGGCCTTTAGGGTAAGAAGTGCTCTATCATTTTTCAATTTATATTGCTTTCGGTAGATTTTATTGCAAGCTAACATGATCTCTTTAATTATTTATTGACTTGTATTTAACGTGCTCATCGAACACAAAGCCAAATATTTTTTGGCTTGATGACATGGCAATTTATTTGGCCTTCAGATTCCACTATTGTGAAAGGATATTCATGCATGAGGCATAATTTGGGATGTGGTGTTGAAATTCACAATTGATTCCATTGGGAGTTTTTTTATAGACTTATTGTTCCTTTTTTTTTTCAAGTATCTTTTTAGTTTTTTCTTATATTATGCACCATTTTTTTGAACTTGTGATAATTTTAAAGCTTAAAGTATTTTATATATATTATAGTTTCATAATCATTCGCTTGAAGATGGTTTAGGGTACGATAATATATTACCGTATTTAAATTCTTTCATAAATATATTATTTATTTGACATTTAAATTTAGTACGAGTGCAAATGTAAAAGTAAATTTTATTTACTTTTTCGCAATTAAAAAATAAATAATTTGATACTTATTGTTAGAGATTCAGATAAAAAAATAAAATGTCATTTAATTTTAAATATTTAAGTCCATTTAGATTTCAAATTAATTCAGTGCATGCATGAATAGAATAATTAGACCCAAATCTAATTAGCTTTAAATTTATAGTCGTACTCGACAGCATTATTAAAGGAGGAAACACATATTTAACTAACCCAATGAACGTCCATTTATTCCGTGTCAAACAAATGAATTGTGACCCAAATTACTACCCGCAACAAATTAAGATTTAAGAGTAACAAACGCCTCAAGTTATCTACAGCACATTTTATGCTCTAACTCTGCTAAATTTTTTAATATATATGTATACACACACACATATATATATATATATATATTAATTCTCTAATGGAAATATTTTTATTTTAATAATATAAAAATTTTATTATGAAATAAAAAATTATAATATTTATTATATTAAAATTTATATTTTTTTAATATTTTAGTGATGCCCTTGTTAAAAAAATACTTCACTATTCACACAATATTACATAATTCGGTAAGTCCAGACAATCGGCGCAAGTGGTCCATTTTTCTCGTAGAATTAATTATTAAGTCCTTTCAAATAAATGATTGGGCCCAAGTGCTCGAACCGGGCGAGCCCGCAGGCGCATGGTCACTTGCCTCGAAATCATTTGCTCTTTCCCAAAATGAAATGACCCAACCGCGGGGTCTCACATGGAAAAGCACCATTTATATAGACTGTGTTCACTGTTTTCCAACAACTATTTGACACTATCAATACCATTATCAAACAATAAAAAAAAAATTTGGGGGTTGGATCACGTAAATGTAAATATAAATTTCTCTTGAAACAATAAAATGTATACTTATTTATTATGAATACGTTCGAACCAGATATCACATGTTATTTCTAAACGACCTAATAGAATTTCAGGAGCAATACCATTAGTATGACTCGTTCAATTAATGATAATTATATGAGTAATGATACAGTCATAAACTATTGTATAAATTAAATTAGTACAAACTGATGTGGCATTAATTAATTAATAGAAAGAAAATATAAAATAATGAAAACAAATTATGTGGACCAAGTGATATTTAATTCAACTAATTAAATCATGTCACATTAGTTTGTACGAATTTAATTTGTACAAGAGTTTGTGGTTGTATCATTACTCTAATTATATAGATCTACAAACTTTGTACACATTTAAATATACATACACATGTGATATGTATGCATATACAACTGTATGTACATGTATACACGAAGAAAACAATCATGATAAAGGATTTTTCTAAGTTACAGCCGGCGTAATTTACAGCCGCAAAATTTCTACGTAAACAGTAACATCACGTGGTTACTGTTTACGCAGAAATTTTACAACTATAAATTACGCCGGCCTTAACTTAGCAGCTCTCCATGATAAATTAATAGCCTCTTAGACATCTTTACATTCATTATCCAACTTGTCCCTTCAACCTCCACTTGGAGCATGCATGCCCTGAGCCTTTCTTTTCCCCTCTGTTTTCTATTGCCATCATTACGAGGATTCGCACCCAACAAATTCATAAACAAATCCAACCCTAAACCCACTACAATATTTTATTTAATTTCACTCTCTACCTTGTCGTTCCTTTATTAAACGTTGACAAAACCACCATAAATAATTAAAATTAAAGAAATATATACTCGTCCAAATTATTTTAATACAGCTGTCCAAATACAGGTTAAGTTAAAAATAACAATAATTTTTTTCTGTTAGCTTTGTAATTTGACAAAGTTCTTGAAAAAGATGTTAGCTCTATATTTTTGGACATTAGGTAATATGTCTTGCACCATGAGGCAATGTAATCATAAATAAAGTAGGTATTTGGTAAAATGTTCGCTAAAGCCAAATTGAGAGTCTTGGTCATGTAGCATTAGAATAATCACAGCTCCATAGGGTTTCGAAACCATGTGAAATTCTTGCATATAAATTTTCATTTGTGAATGACGATTTGAAGTTGTCAAGTAGGATCAATTTGCCTTTATCTTAATCTTGTAATCTTTTGCTAGGACTAAAAAAAGAGTTCTTTTGTTGTATTGTTTTTATTTTTCCCTCCAATTGGGGCTTGCTTTAGGTATTGTTGTAATGTTGTTGTCCTACTTTATGCTTTATACGTGTGTGTGCGTACATATTACCGTATAATCAATCATACTTAATGAGAGTCCACATGATATAAACTAGAGAAAATTGTAAAATATTGAATAAAATTTGTGGAAGATACATTGTTATGACCTATGATCCCTAAAGAAAAGAATTGAAATCCAAACCAATTTAAATTAAGCTTTCAACTTATAATTTTTTCAAACCTAATAGAAAATTATTAGTTTAGAATCTTTTTTGTTTATTTTCTTTTAATTTATATGTATCTATGTGGAAACGGAAGACGAGTAACTTCTTAATGATAGAAATTTGTATTAGTTATTATCAATTTATTTTGTACAATAATAGTTTAAGAGACTATTTGGAAAAATAGTCAATAATTGTCATTTTTTTTATATTAGAAAAATGAATGCTTCAATTAAAAAACAAATCACCGTAACAACTTCTTTATTAAAAATAAAAACTCTTCGATTGGAACTCGTCAAAACAAAGAAACTATTGAAAATGGGATAATAAATTTTGATACCCAATTTTTTAGGTTTTTTTTCAAATAAGTTCATATTTTTAGTTTATATTGAATAGGTCCTTCACTTTTTTTCAAATGAGTGTATCTCCTACAAAAATTAAATGACAAAAGTAAAAGTAGAATTTTGCAAACTATATAGTAAAAAATAGATATTTCTGATCATATGACAAAGTTTTTAATTCAAAATAATATACAACAATGATGCTGAGAAAGCAAGGCACAAATAACAAAAATACAAAAATAAAAGCATGTTATAGAGAAATAAAAAATATGATAGGATTTAAAAAATAAATGCATAATGCATGATGATTCAAAAACATGATAATAATATTTCTAAGAATACTTTAGATGCATGAACAAATACTATCATAAAATTAATAATAGATAATTACGCTAAGTCTATAAAATGGGGCTTCGAGCTCATCCCTAGCATCAAAATACCCTCTCCCAAAAATTTAATTTTATAAATATATATATCATTTGATTCTTTTCTTTCAGCAAATTAGACACAAAAAAAAAATGGAGATAAAACAATGCTTCTTTATTTGAGAAATTATAAAACATAAAGGATCTATGTGTTATTTATTACTCATGCAAAGTACAAAAGATATTTTGTCTGACAGACACCACAAAACTGTAAATGAAAGCAACGACAAAGGACAATCAAGTCCATGCAGGAGCCAATAACTGGTTCGTTTCGTAAATTCCGCCACCTTCTAACACTGTGTTTCAGCATTTTTAATACACCCACTTCCTCTCTCCACACACTCTGTTTCAGAATTTTTAATACACCCACGTCCTCTCTCCACACACACTCTCCCTCTCTCGATCCCCTGTGGTTATACTGTCTTTCTTCTATACATTTAAAGTGAGAAACATCTGTACACGTATAATATATACGCATATACATATAGAGAGAGAAGCACTAGGGTGGAAAACTGGAAATGGTGGATGATGATTTCATGGTGTGTGTGGACAGGATTATAGCAACAGCTTGCTTTGAGAGGCCATTAGAATCACAAGCACAAGCACAAGCACAAGCACAAACAGAAACGCAAAATGCGACATTGAATAGTGTTAATGTTGTCGTTTCGGAGCAAGAAGAGAGGAGCAATAAAGGCTGTAAAAATGGAGGTGAAGGGTGTTCATCATCTTCAGCAGCAGCTTTAATGGTGATGGTCGAGTGTAGGATTTGTCAAGAGGAAGATGAAGTTCATAACATGGAAGCTCCTTGTGCCTGTAATGGCACTCTCAAGGTCTGATTTCGATTAAAAAAAATTATATTTTTCTTGTTTCTCTTGCTTCTTGCTTTTGTGGGTAATTTTAATTTCTGTTAAATTTTTGTGGGGTTTGGATCATTTTTTATTCTCTCTGTTTTTTTTAATGAATTTTTCTTTCTTTCTTTTCAAATTTGGAAAGCCCTTTAATTATTCAGTTTGAATGTCTTAAATATTTTTTGGGTTGAAATTTGAACGTGTGGGTATTGGTTGGTGTTTGCATTTAATGGGTCATGTTGTGAGTGTACTTTTCTTCTTCTGAAAAAAAAAATCTGGGTTTTTTATTTAACATACAATTTTTCTATTGTAAATCAGTAAATAATATGGATTTACTTGGTTAAAGAGTGATTTTCTTTTTAATAATTTTTTTTGTGGATCACTATGTGTTTGTTTGTTGTGATTTAATCTCCTGTTTGGTTACCAAGAAAGCCCAGGAAAACAAATGAAAGTATCAAGTATTGACCTTTATAATATATGCTTGTGTTTATTTTCTCTGAGTGAAAAGGGCAAAAAAAAAAAAGAGTTTGTAGCCCATTCAGTAAAGTATCAAAATATATTCTTTTGCTATATTTTCATGGCAGCCAAAGGAATTTCTGTTTCAAGCTAAGTACATTTGCTGGCAATTGTTGATATTTTTTTTCTTGGTGCAGGGGCCTCATATTTTTATTTATTTTGCTATTTTTATTAAGCAAGCAGTATTGAAATTTTTTATTTTTTATTTTGATGAATTTTCTTCTCCTACTGTAAACTTCCCAAAAGAATTTCTGTTCTGTCAATTGGGTAGATGTATTTTCAATTTGAGCAAGCTGTATTTTGAGCTCAAGAAGATAGTCAATAGCTGAAGGTTAAAACTTTGATTGCTTTCTCAAAATTCCCCGCATTAAATTTTTCAAACGTTAAAAGAACTTATTGCTCAAAACATTTTGAAGTGAGATTGAGCTTTGGATATTTTGCGGGCAATACACTGTAATATGAGTCCATATATTGTTCTCATGATTTCTGATTACTTGGGATGCAATTGTAAGTTGGGGTTTGGAAATAATCTGCTGAACTCTCCTCTTTGTTAATGCAGTTTGCTCATCGGAAATGCATCCAGAGATGGTGCAATAAGAAAGGTGACATCACATGTGAAATCTGCAATCAGGTAGAAGTTTCTGTAAGCATATATAACAATCATTATGGTCGAATAATTATGTCTTTTGAAATTTTAACTGTCAAATAATTATTTCTTTTGAAATTTTAACTTATATATGTTCGACTGAGTAATTGCAGATATTTTCACCAAATTATTCTCTTCCTCCAGCCAGAAGCAATCCAGATGTTATGGCAATTGATATCAGGCAAGGCTTCATTGTTCTCACTCTCTGTTCTCTTGCTTATGCTTTATTCCAGAGTATTTATGTCTTTTAAATTAACTCATCATGTTTCATAGAAATTTACCCCTTGGTTTCAGGCAAGCTTGGGGTCCGCACATTGATCTCCGTGATTCTCATT
The DNA here is from genome assembly GCA_030449075.1 of Murraya paniculata. NCBI lineage: Eukaryota > Viridiplantae > Streptophyta > Magnoliopsida > Sapindales > Rutaceae > Murraya > Murraya paniculata. Next base: position 833,039 of record JAEVFN010000052.1, on the reverse strand, counting down.
TACTAGCTCTAGCAGCTGCTGAGCGTCAGTTTCTGCAGTCAGAGTATGAGGATTACACTGTTGCTAATACAAGTAGTCTTGCCTGTCTGCGATCTATTGCTCTAATTGTAAGACTAGCCTTGTTGATTTCTGTTTGTTTTTGCTTAACATTCATATGCTTAATGGGCTAATGTGCTTGTTATTGTCGATAGTTGCTGATGGTTTGGCTTATACACCAAGTTCTGATAGCCACTAGAGATCCCGGGATGGTACAGGAATCATCATCTTTCTTCAGTGTAAGCTATGCTGACACTGAAGTATTTGTCTTTCATGCCCTTTTTCTTCTGCATTATGACAAGTATAAATACATATATACCTTCACAACAAGTATATAGCCTTTAGATACAGAAATGTGTGCATATATTGAATGAAATTAGGGTAGAAATTTCTAAAAATTTTCCTTTATAAAAAAACTTGTAGATGCAATTTTCTCACTTTATTACTGAATTTTTATTTTCTACCCTTTGGATGTTGAGCGCTGAATTTGAATCCTTGAGATCAGTTTCAGGTTTCACTCCTTCAGTTTGGTGGCTTTTTTCTTCCATGCTATGTCATGGCCCGCTCTTGGTACATCATGCAAGGCCGAAGGAGGAGACAGGTGGGTAATGGCGTCCTTTCCATCTATGCTTACCATGTATAACATGTAATAATTTACTGTGCAAAGCATATTAATTTGCCTAGTTTTTCCTCATAGTTAGGATCCTAAACGGAAAAAGAGGGAAAAAGAAAAGAACGGGGTTTGTTTTTTGGGGGGGGAAGGGGGATCCTCTATTTAAATTGATATTGAACATGGTAATATGGTATAAGTTAATGGTGTAGATATATGTTCATTTGTTTCTTGACATGCTTAGAAGGGTTCATAACTGTTCTCTATTTTGGTTCCTATAAAAGCACTTGGTGTACGTGCATACAAAATTTAAGGCATTAGAGAAATAAGTGCATTATTAAGGTGGTCCTCCAGAAGATCGGGTTGAAATTATCTGGGATCTTTGTTTATTTGCTGAGATTATGTGATTGCCGATAGAAGGGTAATTTGCTTATGTGTATGTTTATGGCACTTTTAAAATAACTTTAATGGTTCAATTTTCTTCACTGTGTTCATTTTTCTTTTTCCTCTCTTCTTCAGGGTTTATTTGTCCAACGTTGATGAAGATTTCTACTTTTGTCGTAAAAATGGAGGCGCTTTCCCTCTTTCCTCAACCCTGTCCTTGTTTCCTCAACCCCGTTTACAGAAAGCAAGAGCTTTTGTAAATGGTAACCTCTAGTATAAATCAAAAGATGCCATGAAAATTTGGCTAAGAATATATTGCTGAGAAAGTACTTGTAGTTCCTCCTTGCTACCTAATAGCTCATCAGAAGTGTAAATGTAAACATTGAGTTAATTAGGGGCTTTTGTATCTCTTTGGAATGTTAGATGTCATTAAATATATATGATATGCTTGATTCGGTTAAAAAGTGCAGTTATTGGCATATACAAGTTCCTAGTTATGATTATATTTCACAGCTACCAATTGGAATCCTTCATATCGTTTTGTTAATTTTTGTCATTATGGTTACATTTTACCTCAAATCTCTTACACTATAACATGTCTTACCGATATGGCTAATTTACTAGAATCGCTCTTTCTTCGGTTACATCCACCGGAATTTCAGTGATCGTAGTACAGGTCTGAGATAAATATGCTCATTTTGCTGGTTGTCTTTATAATTCTACCATTAGAGTCTGCCTGTGACAGCCGGACATTTAGACTCAGTTTCAGAAAGCTTTACACACTTTTATGACAATTATGCCTAATGAAATGCGCATGGGATCGCTACGATCATCAAAGTGAGTGTGCATAACTATTTCTGAAATGAAAGGTATCTACATGTACATTGAACAAGTCTTGAGAGTTAGGAGACCTTTTTCACCAATTACAATAATGGTAAATAGAATGCAAAGTCCCCCTCTTCTGTACACAAAATGGGTTCATGTACCCGGAAATTGTTTGCAAAACTATTTAGAGTGGAAGTGTCAATGGGGTCGGAGGCCTAGCCTGTTATGCGTTTGGGCTTCAACCTTTTGGACTTCACTCGTCCCAATTTGCCTGTTTGAATCCTCTAGGCTAAGAAAGAGTCCACAGATTTGAGCATTTACACATATAAATTATTGGTACTTTTTTCTTTAAATGAAAGCTTAAATTAGAAGTGAAAGAATCTTATTGCCATCATTAGAAAAGAAGAAAAGAACAAATTATGCTTGTTATTGTCACAGCAAAAACCAAAAAGCATCTGTCTTGATAAGGATTTTGCACCTTCAAGAAGCCTTTTTTTGAATCTTGAAGAAAATAGAAAGGTAGATGTTGGCAACATCATCTTTTGACATTGTTTAACCACTTTTGCTAAAATATGCAAATAGCGACATTTTTTTTTTCTTGGAACTTTTTCTTTCAAATATGTGAAAATTGGTCACCCCCAAATCCCAAGGCACTTGCCATGACTAAAATTATAAGATTTGATTCAATACAATGGTTCTTTTTTTTTTTTTTTTATATAAAATTCAATGGTTTTGTTAGTAAATCAACAGGAGGTTAATTTGGATTAGAAAATGTCACATGGAGATATTTTGAATCACCGACTACTACCTTAGTTAACGAACTATAATAAATGACAATTTGAATTTAAAGTTGAAAAAACAACATATTGTTAGCTTTATTCAAATGGTTTTGTCCTTAAAATAATGATACAAAAAATGCTCGCTACCAGATGTTCACACATGCATTTTGCACTATCATAAGACCTTGTTTGATATTGAAGTGTTGTAGCATCTGTTGTGAAAAAACTTATAATTATGAAACATAAGTTAATAGTATATAGTAAATAAAATTTTTAAATAATAATTTTGATAAAATTAGTAAAAATATAATAATTTTGTTATAAAATAAGTGTAAAATCAAATCAATTTACCTTCTAAGTTACAACTATTAGTGTTTACTAAACGGTTTAGTACCTCAATCTTAAAAAAGACCTAATTCCCAACCTCAATTCTCAAACATGACTTAAATTTACTTTTAAAAATCATGCAAGCATCCATTAACTTATAAACTATTTCAAGTTTGTTTCTTTAGTTTTTGAACTTGGTTAACAACATGAGGAGCTACAAACTTTCTTTTAGCATATTCAATTTTTAGAAAATGATATTTAAAATTGAATAAAAGGGAACCTTTTACTAATTGTGTGAGATTGTATGTAAATTATATCGATTTTTTTTTTAATAGTGATTACGAAGTAGTCAAAAATCATCCTTGTATCTTAAAGTTGGTTCCAATTAATTAATAATAATAATAGTACGAATGTGACAAAAAAAAAAAAAAGACTTATAAAATAATGATCTTGCCTATGAGGCTATGAAAAACCTCTTGCGTTATTCTAAGCCGCGTTGAGCTGTATAATAAATCATTTTTATTTTCTTTTAACTAAAATGATCAACATCAACCTTCTTTAAAAAAGTTCCATTATTTGTTTGATTATTGTTTGTTATAAAAAAAATAAATAAACAATATAGATTAAACAACTTCCTACTCTACTAAATTTTGTTGACATTATTGAAATCTAAGCCGAAGTATCATTATTGTAGTTGTTAAAACAAGATTAGTTATAAATTTTGTCTTTCTAATTTGAGTATTTTTTGCGGTGTTACGTATGAGTGATTATTTTCAGTTCTTTAATTCATATTGTATTTCTCTCAGCTAGTCATATATGCGCGTTGTTTAACGTACATACATTATTTCATATAATTAACAACAATACAAGATATCAAATCCTACAATTGGCATCATTTGGCAATATCAATACTTCTAATCAAATATTTTAGTGGTGAAAGACGAGAATGATGACAATAATCAAGTTTGTTTAAGTGTACGTTTTATTTTTAATTAAATTTCATTATCAAAGAATCTCAAGCCATGCAAAATTTCAAGATTTGGTGTCTCTGTCATTCAACTTCTTTTAATAAATGATACCAAATTTTTTGCCACGATTAGCGGTGGCTTCGTTCTCGTGAATCCGTCAGCAAAATGGTCTAAGAAAATGACTAATTACCCAATTAAGCTCATATGTTCATACATAATGCATTAATAATAAGAGAATAATCAAAGCTTAGAGGGTTGGTAAATAACTAAATATTAGTTACTTCATAATCCTGATTACAGCAAAAGGAGCTAGTTTTTGGTTAATTTTACAATGGGCATTTTAATTTGTTTATAAGTTGAAACCAACTAAGCTTGTATATAGTATGAAATCAATGGGATTTTATTGAAACTCAAATATGTTTACTGTAATGGACAGATTTTGACTTAGAATCAGAATCTAACCAATCTCTTTGTTTTCAAATCAATCATAATCCTATCCTTTCTAATTTATCTTTTCTGTGAATCAATAAGCTCCGATTTGAAACTTAATGATTGGTTTAATTACACACAAATATATTAAGAAATGAATCAATGAATCAATCTATCAATCAATCTATAAAGATTAATTTTGAATACATAAATTTATTTTATTTATCAAAATATTCCACTAAAATCGTTTAAGTGGTTTTCAGTCTCTTTGTTTAAATTAACCCACCTGAGTCTTGAGTTCGATTATGTGAAAAGTAGATTTAGATTTAGTGATGATCTGAACTTTTTGCTAGTCTTTTAAAAAAATATAATGAGAGGTTATTGGAGAAGAATATAAAACTAATTAAATCTTAATTATATATTACTATACATACACATATGATAAAAAAATTATGAAAAGTTGATTATAGTTCAGCTCAGGATTAAATCCGTATTCATGAAAAGTGGAGTTTCAAAATTTAAATTCTCATGATCATGACCGAATAATTTTCAAATAGTTTTTTTTTTCCAACTGATCATCTAAATTTGGATCCAGAAAAAAATATTGACTGAAAATATAATTTGAGCTTTGCCCGCACTCATGCTCTTTCATACATGTGCAGAAGTATAAAACAGTAAAAACTGTAATTGTTTTTTTATTTTATATAAATTTCATAAGCTTAAGTTTCCCACACACAGCATTTTTCATTTTATAACATTGAATCTTTACACGAAAGCCATAGAAGTTACTGAAACTTGAAACTCAAAGCACTTCATAATCTTATATAAGATATGATAAATTAAGATTGGTAAACATGCCATTAATAAAATTACATTCTGTTGCCATAAAACATTGATTTCAACGTTAATCCCATTTAGAACGTCTCTCAAAATATCTAAACCAAATCTTATCCAAAAATTGTTAGAACTCTCCATCTAAATTCCAAAAGGGAACCATCAACAATTTTCAGGGGCTCTTAATTTATTTTCATAAAGCAAAAAGCATGCAAGCATGTATGCTTTTAGTTAATTAACTAAATAATTTTCTTTGGTTCTAGATAATTGAATTGTTAATTGTTGCACTGTATAATTGAACTTCGTCTACGACTAGGAGTAGAACTAGCCACAATTAATTAAAATAAAATAAAATTTTTTACTGTTATTGTTATAATTATATTAGGAGAAGACCTAGTCCACTGTAAAAAAAAAATTAAAATAAATTTTGGCCGATTATTGTTGTTATTATTTTTATTATTATTATTATTTAAAAAAGAAAAAAAGAGACCATCCGTATAAGCAACAGACAAATATCAAAACCGTGTGGGTCCCCAATACGACTTCTAACTCTCTCCCGCTTTCCGTCGTGGACTTTTGTGCGCACGGCTCTCAGCTCGTCGTGGGTCCCACGCTCGATCTTCCTCTTTATTTTTACATCTACGCTTGACATTAGAGCGTAGGATATACGTACAGTTTATAAGCTAACACGTGTAATTTCTCGCGTAGTGGATGCTTTAATTCAGCGCCTGCCGCAACTTTTGAGAGACGAGGGCGTTACGGCCAAAAGCCGAAAGCGGGACATGAAGGGGCCCACTGTCGGGAAAGCTCTGACCCGACCTGAGAAACCGCTCTGACAACGATTTCCCGCCAAAAAAAAAAACGACACAAAAGTCCCTCGTATGAAAAAGAAAAAAAATTAAATTAGATATATATTTTCTTTATTTTTAATATATAATAAATCTTAAAATTTTTTATTTTTGACGATTCGTATGTTGTCATGTTGGGTTTAAGCAATATTATAATCGCGAGCTTCGGCCTTTAAAAAAAATAAATGGGGCTATATAATCCGAGCTGGCGCTTACGAATATTCAATATTATTATTTAGTATGTGAGCATATAAAAAATTAAAAAATTATAAAAATATATAAAATAAGTGAATTTAATCCTACGGAGATAATGTCGTTGGACAAATTTGACAAAACTGCCAGTAATCCAAAATAGAGGAGACAAATTAAACTGGCTGAGTTTGCTAAATTTTCAAAATATTTTTGAATGATTTGTGAACTAATTCGCTTTCATTTTTCTCATGTGATTTAGGGTGCGTTTGCGAGAGCGAGGTGACGTGACTTTTAAGCTAAAATTGCTGCAGAGTAAAAGCCATAACTATTGGGTAAAATTAAAGAAAAAAATTATTAAGCTGCAGTGTTACTAAATACTTTAGTAGGTAGGTTGCTTCCAACTGCACCCTTATTTTAATTAACTATTTATAGACCTTTGAAATAATTTATAACAGAAAAAATTGCAATCTATAAAGTAAAACTTCCGAGATGAGAAATTAAAAGAATCTAAACAGTCTTATCTCTTTTAGTCATTTTTTTTAAATATATATATATATATTTAAAATCTAAAGCATATTTAACATCACGCGACTGTATATCTTGTGAGCTAGGTGCCCCGTCAATTTTTGTTTTCCATATAAAAGAGCCGAGACCAGCAAGCTATGAAAACTTTTTGTTAGATTTTTTTTTTTTTAATTACAAGAAGCCAGAATACACTATAATAGCCTATGTGCCTCGGTCTATGTGATTCTACTGCTTTGTGGGAGTGGGAGCTAGTCAGCTACTCAGCCAGGGCTAGATTATAAGTAAAGCTTGGGACCCCAGATTTTGGTGCCGTATACTTTTTCCCTTTTGTATGCAAAAATTCAACGACACGTTAATAATTATTACAAAATAATTTTGAACTTCTGCATTTTTTTCTTTTCTCTTTCCCTTCGTTTTCAAGATAATGTTTTTCCATGGATTGATTGACGAGGACATATTTATATAATTTTAAGAGATAAAAAAATTGGAAAAGAATCAAAATTTGCATCAGGTCTTTTTAAAGTGTACAGCTTCTGGTTGATATGAAATAATATAAACAGGAGAAATTAGTGAAATGGATCCTTAACTTGTGGGAAAAATGATAAAGTTAATCTAGGTAACTTATGAATTGACTTAATTATTTAATCGGTGCACACGGCGAATCACAAAATTTTAGCGATAGATGAGTTTATAGAAAATTTCATTAATTAATTATTGCGTCTGTACCAAAGTGTAAGACCGTTTTAATATAGTATCTTATTAATGGCATTGCATCGATTTGATGTTAGAAATACATGTTATATTTAGACTTATCGTATTGAATTTTAAATTCACATAATATTATATAAAGTGTAATTTTTTCTTTTTTAATATGTTATAAGTCATACGATGACACTTATCAATACCAAGTTGATACAATAATTGAATCTTGAATAATCGACCCACTATTTTGACTTTTAGACTCAAGTGTAATAAATGATAACACAAATTTAAGAGAACAATCTTTGTGATAATTTTTTCTTCTCCCTTTCTACGGTAAGTATTTTGTTTAAAATACCCTTCTACAATTAGTGATTAAGTGCGAAATTTCTAAAATACCTTAATGCAAATTTCGACATTTATAATAATGAGAATACCAAAATAGTACGTGAAAATATTTCATTAATTTTATGAGAATGTTGAGACAGTAGTAAATGGTACATAGACAGAAAACATTAAATGTCAATATTGACCATACAGTAATTTGCATATACTGATTTTTGCCTCTGTCTATGTTTCAAGTAATTTAAGTCTATTAAGTCAAATAACTCTACCACACTTAAGTAGTATACTCATATTTTAATTAAAAAAAATTAATTTTTTATTTTGTACACTCTTTAAATTTTTTTTAAAAAATTCTTACTTAAACTATTTAAATTAATTAATTTTATTTGCTTGAAACAACAATAAAGTTATTTAACACACCCAATTTTAAAAGATTTAACACAAACTAAGAACAATATAATTGAGCAAGTTGTAAACAAATTATTTAACACAATTTAGTTATCAATTTTTTTATTTTTTTTATGTCCAATATTAGATTTTGCATCCAAAATAATTTGTAATGAGAACATAATAATAATAATAATAATAATAATAATAATAATAATAATAATAATAATAATAATCTATAGATACTATCAGAAAAAGAAAAGAAGGAGAAGAAAAATAAGGAGGAAAAAAATAGTTGTTTTAAAATAATTTGGTTTTATTCTATTTTTTAAAAAATAAAAATGATCACATGTACTTTATACTCAAAATTTTTCCAAAATCTTAATTTTCTCACTGTTCACCTAAATTGTGATTAAGATATTTGATATAAAAATTTTAAGATTTCAAATATATTATGAGAATTATACATCGAATAACAAGTGTAATATGTGAGTGTTTAGAATTACTAAGTAATATTAACTTATAATATATTATTTTTAATAGTAATTTATATAATGAATATTTTTATAACAAAATTTTTATTAAAATTAAAGTACTGAAAATCATTTTTACAGTACAAATATGTACTTCTTTATTAAATATGAGTCCTCCTAAAAAAAATGTCACATTCAAAAATAGTAGTAAGAATGACGTCATCTATCGATGAACTAACTTCTACTTCAGTCCTCTCATTTCTCGGCTCTTTCATTTTTGCATAGTTGGATATTAGCTGTCAAAATTATTTAAAGAAAAAAAAACATTTTTTGTTTAACAAAACTTTGATTTCACAAAATATTTTATTGTTTTTAAAACCTTATAAAAACACTTTCACACAACACCTTTATTCTTCTCCTCCTCAGCTTTTCACACTCCTCTTCTAGTTCTTTCCTTCCTGCAACTTCATAGCCCATTTATGGCTTCTCTTCTTTAACCCTTTGATGCGCAAATTTCAACTGGGTTTCGGTGATTTTAGTGAACTCTTTTGAAGTTTTGATTAAAGGGTTTAGTTTTGTCGTAAAGTTTTCAACTTTTTTAGACGCAAAAACTGACAAATATAACAGAAAGTTTCATTTTCTTGAAAGGGAAACCGTTTTTAGTTCCCAACGACGGACTTTTGGGATCATTGATTTTTTGAAAAAACTTAGAATAAAGCCATTTCTTTTGGCTTTCACTTAACACTTTGGTGGAAATTTGAGTGATACTTGAGCTGGGTTGTGATTGTTTTTAGCTTATAAAGTTAAAGATTTTTATTGTGAGCTCTCTTGGCAATGCTGACTCTATACTCTTGGTGAGTTTTAAATTTTGCTTGTTTCTTCTTCTTAATTTTTAAACAACTCTGCTTCACTTAGTTTCCTCAATTTACTGAAATATTGTTCAATTTGCTACTTGATTTCCTCTTTATTCTTGTTTGAGTATGCTTTTGCTATGTGTGTTAATTGCATGGTAGCTATCGTAATTTCTTGGTTACTATCTATTTAATTGTGTTTATGTTGGTTAATTATATTCCGTGATTGATGTTAGATTAAGATGATATTCCTTGATCCTAAATAATGGTTAATTGGAAGATCAAACACGCAAATTAATTTATGATTCATTCATGCATCCTCAGTATTGATTTTCACTAGGGACCCACAAAAATCGTTTCTTTTATCTGGGTTTGTTCCCCATCAAACACACAAAAAGACATCATTATAATCCTAAGTTATTTTATATATTTGGTGTTTGTGCTTTAGTCGATTAATAAAGTATTGAATAGTTAGCCATTTTTAAATTCATTGGAGGGTCTAGATTGTGTAGATATACCAACCCTATACATCACTTGGTTTTAATATTAAGTAGGTGAACGTGACTTTCACTGATAGATGGAAAATCTTGTCTATTTGTGCGCTGAGAATTAGTTCATTATAATGATATTGTTTCTTAATTATGCAAATGTGTATTTTGTATTGTGTTTTGCGTTTCATTTCTGACCAAAACAGTGGATGTTTGTTTTATTTATGCAATATCAGCAATATTATGATGTTTATTTGAAAGATGTCTTTTACGGCTATAAAATATTTGATTATTTTAATCTATAATGATAATGGTGTTTTGTTTCACCTTAGATGATTGTTTAATCAAATTAACCTCATTGGATAGTCAACTGTGATTTTACATTATTTTGGGTATCGTCACACGGGTTTATACTGCTGCTGATCTCTAGGCAGAAGCTTCATCCCCGTGATCAGCGGTATCTGAAGTCTTGACTGGGACCTACCTCATTGGAGGTAAGGGATGAGCCAACCACTCAAAGGGATACACATCTTTCATGGACTTCCATTGAGTAGTTGTATTATTTCCCTTTTAATGAAAAGCTCCCTAGGTGGACTCTTAATCAGTTAATCATGGTCTTCATTTTGTCTTGCTTAATATTGATTAACCTAAGTTTCTTCCCCATACAAATTCTAAAGTAGTAAAAGTTTATGTTGGTTTTAGCTATAATAAGATGTTGACGACGCTTTTCAGTTTTTGTAATAAAATGTTTTCGTGCTTTCTTGTTTCTTGACTGGAAAAAAAGGTGCATCTATTCTTCCAAATACAATTCTATAGTAAGAATACATCATCTATGAGTACGTTGTGTCATTTTAGTTTGGGATCATATTTAGTATGAAAAATCCTTTATTATTCAGCTAGCAACAATAACATATCTATTAATTTGGAGTTAGTCAGCTTTGATTAAGGTACCAGTACTGAATATACTGTGATGAATTTATTAACTGAACAGTCTGGTTGATATTCTTGTCTTGTAACTTGATAACTATCCGGTAGAAATGATTGCTGTGTAAATTTGTTTTGGTTGTTTGGATTCTTCGTGCTGTTTTGGTAGGACTTAGTGGCATGTAACTCTTGATTGCCTTTGTCTTCGTCTTTTACTATGCATTGTAAGTCATTTGCAATTTTTTATTAGGGAGAATAAGGTATAAAGGTGCCAAAGATGATGGAAAATAAAAGAAGTCCTTGCGCGGTTGACCAAGGCAGTCTCCCTACTCTTACATCCAAGCGACACAAAGCTGATCTGTCCATCTCCGCCAAGGTTTCTTCACCTTCTTGTCCTGTCTTTTTTTCATTTTTTCATTTGGAGTATGTTTTTCACCTTTGGCAGAAATAGTAAGGTTATCATGCACCAAAAGTTGCCTGTAAAATTCTCAGCTGATTATCTGGCTGCATGTGATGCTTGGTTATCTTTGTGGTTCTGGAACATTTTTATTTTATTCTGATTTGTCCTTGGGAGTCATGCTTTTTCCAATCTGTGGCTGTTGATATCTTATTGGGCCTTCTTCTGGTACTTTTGTTCCTTATATTTGATTTTAGTAGATAAATGTATGCAATAAAGGCTAGTTTACTTTATATTTCTGTAACAATTCATCATCGCCATTGAGTCTTTTTCTTGCAAGTTAGAAAACTGCTAATCTCGGAGCTCATAATGGTATTTCAAAAATGAAATTGCTTCAAACGGGTTTAAATATTTGATGTAAATTTTGGCATTTGAACTTTGGTTGGCTAAAACAGAACCCAAGTTTGACCCTTGTTTGTGGTTTGCTGAGCACAAGGAAATGGTTCTTCAATGTCTTGGTCTTAGATTCGTTGCTGCAGTAACTTGTTTGCTTGGGGTCTCTCTTTCTACAACGTGAGAAGTATGTTGCTCGTAATAATTGTTTAATTTACTTCTTGGGTATAGGAGAGGAAAGAGAAGCTTGGTGAACGAATCATTGCTCTGCAACAGCTTGTTTCACCATATGGAAAGGTAAATATTGAGATTAAATCTTTCCACTAAAAGTGGAAAATAGCCCGAGTATATTACAAATGATGTTCCTGTGGTGATTGAAGGTGGGAAATTTACCCCTAAAAAAACCTTCATTCATCTCTTTACTGATATCTTTTCGAGTTTTAGCTTCATTATTTATTTCTGACTTATACATCCTTTACAGCTTTCAATCTTCAGAGTTGTGAATTGTAGAAGTAGATTCAAAATTCAATTTTTTTCATATTTATATTATTTGTTGCAGACAGATACTGCATCTGTCCTTTGGGAGGCAATGGAATACATACAATTTCTACATGAACAAGTAAAGGTGTGGTGATTTTCCTTCTTGCTGTAGTTGGATTATTTCGGTAGCCTACCCCGTTAATTGGCACAGCTCTATAGACATTTCTGTAGAGATCAGAACCGATAATTTGAATGTTGATGTGGCGTGTGCATTTGCATGTGCGTGTGTTTTAGTTTTGGGACATAGAATTTGCATCCAGTCAACAATCTGTGTCCTATGAATTTTTGTTTCTGTATTTCTTTTCTGTGGAAAGAAGAGAGAAAATGGACGAGTGTAAAAATACAAAACAAAAGAAAAAAGAACAAGATGCTCTTGGTGTTAGGACAATATGCATGTGCCATATCTATCGTGCATTTTTGAGTGCTTTGGAGAGAATTTTGATTTTGTTCTCAATTATTTTGTTTTCTTGGAATGGTTTCAGGTGTTGAGTGCTCCATACCTCCAAAGCATGCCAGCAGCTAAGGTGCAGGTGAGCATGAGCTGGACCCAGTTAATATTATTAAGTGGATAATACTCATGATAATTGAGATTGTGAAAGAAAAGGGTCAAGTTTAGTGTCTTTTTCTGTAAAGCTATATCTCGGTGTTGCTTTTCATAATGCATTCTAGTCCCCATCAATCACAGCACATTTTGGGTCCCTATAATACCATGATTGAGAACATCTTAGTATAAAGGGTTTAATTTGATAATAATTGGTTGCCAAAAATTAGTCTATATTCTTACTTCTGAAAGAAAGCATCATTGATTTAACTAATGCACACTGACTGAAAGTGGGGTGTTTCATCTTTTCAGGAATTAGAGCAGTATAGCCTGAGAAACCGAGGTTTATGTCTCGTTCCAATTTCTTGTACTGCTGGAGTCGCTCGGAGCAATGGTGCTGACATTTGGGCACCCATCAAGACTACTTCACCTAAATTTGAGAAAGCCATCTCACAATTCCATTGACACAAGCCATCGCCCACCTGCCCTAAAGGCTTCCAGAGGTGCTGCAGTGGGTAAACCGACTTTTCGCACGTAGTGCATAACAAATTTTTGTTAGGCGGTTGTAATGGGATTGTGGTATGTGAAATGGTTGGTCATTGAATATGTACACCATGTAATTGCAGTCCCACACCATTATAATTTTAACTGGTGGTGGGTTCATTCTGTCCTACTATGTTCTCCGTTTCTAATTAATCGCTAAATGTATATCTATGACTTATGTTGTATAATGATCCTGATATATTAAAATCATAATATATGATGGAGCTTCATGATTCATCTTGTGGCTTTCTCATAGTCAAGCATAATATTGCTGGTGCTGGGTTCATTCTGCCCTATTATGTTCTCCGTTTCTAATTAATCAAGCTAAATGTCTATCCATGACTTATGTTGCATAACGATTCTGATATATTAAAGTCATAATATATGGTGGAGCTTCATGATTCATCATGTGCCGTTCTCAGAGTCAAGCTTTCTACCGCATGGTTAATGCTACTTTGGACTTTCCAACATTTTGGGATACCTGAGCTGGGTGGTGCCCCATTTTCCCTTATTTAAGGGAAAGGGTTCAACTACCTAGTTTGTAAATATAGGACCAAATTTTCTTCTAAATATTTGAAAATGACTTCGGTTTTAATGAGCTTTAGTTATATAGGCTGTCTCATAACATATTTGATTTGAACCACACTTCCCTGCTACAACCACATCTTGGGCATAGGGTACCATTCATAATTTGCTCATAATGATAGGGACCACACGAATTTCCACCAACCCGAAGGGTTCCTGAAGCTGGACGCAATGTTGCGATGTTTCATAGTGAGAGCTAGATGATATGTAGCCACTTGTAACACCGACAATTGATCTTAATTTGGCCTTTGAGGCAGTGGCATTTTCAGTACAAGATTATCAGCTTCCTCTATAATGAAATGGCTCTTTATAAACTGTTCATTCTGAATAAAGCTCAGAAACTGTAGAACTGGGGGATAATGTTTGTTCGGAAATTGGTTTGAATGTTGAGGGTCTAAGAATCCACCTGCTATTGTAGATTAAAAACCTGTCTTCCATTTCCGATACTCCATCTAGAACCTACCTCAGTAAATTGCTACTTCACAGGTAATGAGTGTTATATGCGCTAAATTTCATTAGTCATTTTCATAAAAATACATCACAAATGGATTAGGAAAGAGCCATAAGTTTATGAGATATCTTGTTTTACCAAAAGCCTAAGTCAGGATCCATTTTCTTTCTTAGATCAAATCTGATTAACAGCTTATTGTATAAAGGAACAAAGAAAAAATTATGATCACTCCAATTTTCAAGCAGCTAGGTACCTGTGTTCACTTAAAAGTAATCTGAACAAATTTGTTACAAGGAAAAGCAGAAATACTGAAATTGCAAACACTTGAGTTGAGCAGGTTACAAAATTCAGTCCGCAGTCTTGAGACATCACAAACACATCTGAAATTTATGTAGACACAAGGAATATCAGATATCAAGTGCCAATATTGTCCTCGATCTTTTCTACAACTTTCTTCTATTAATGGACAGTTCGAAATACGTAGTAGCAAAAGGGAGTTAAGAAGGCCCTTGTCTGGAAAGTATCTGAGCCTTGGACAATCATCGAGAATCAGACATTGTAATGAAGGCAGGCTTTCACTAACTGAAGATAGGTATTCGAGATTTGGAAATTGTACAATCTCCAGTTCGGTTAGAGGGGCAGGTAACATCATTCCAATGTTGTCTTGTGGAAATGACACAATGCCCTGACATCCATGGATTGATGGTTGTCTGAGAGAGGTGAATCTGTTCGATGCCCCCCACTTGATCAATGACTTCCACATCTTCATATCACGAATCTCAAGTGAATGACGGTTGGTGGGAAAGCCATCCTCAGATTGTGCATGCCGTTGAGCAGAGCCTTCAATTTCTCACACTCATATATCCAGAGCTTAGTCAGGGTCGAAGAAAGAAACCCTCCATCAGGAAAGGAAATGAGATTTGGACAATGGCTTATAAAAACCTCTTGAAGATGGTTGAGCTTAAGCAAACCTTCAGGTAAAATTATAAGATTCTCATAATAGGAAATCTTAACAGCTACAAGAGATGAGTCGCTGTCCAGCCTTTCTGCCAGTGACTTGAGCCTTAAACAATAATCCACTGAAAAATACTTGAGAGCCTTAGGTAGATTACCCATCAATGACAAGAAAGCAAGATTCCTGCAAGATTTAATATGGAGATGCTCAAGTGTGGCAGGTAGCTCATTCTTGGGCAATAAGTATGTGAGGGATGCACAATCATCGACGTACAAGTACTCAAGAATGGAGGTGTGCCTTGTGCTGCTGCTTTGGATGCTCTCTTCTTCTATCAAATTCATTAGTCTATTGCAATTGCTGATGTGTAGCCACTTGAGCTTGGATGTAGCTGGACTTGAGAAATATATGTCAAGGAATCACAGTGAGCAATATACAATCTATCAAGAGATATATTGGGGCTGTCCATCCATGTATCAGGTAAGGATTCCAGTACAATGCATTGCCCAATTTCAATTGGCTGAGAAGGCAGAGCAGTCTCTGGAAAGGAAACAAGTAAAGGGCAATCAGAAATTTCCATCTCTCTAAGGTAGCTAAGGCTCAGCAATGCTTGCGGTAGCTTCACAAGGTGTCTGCACCTGCTCAATTCCAGACACTGAAGACTGCAGGGAAATGCTGGCTGCTGTTGATCTTGTTTGTTTATACTTCTCCATGCGATCTCTTTACAGCCACCAATTTCTAATTTGCGGAGTTTTGGAAGACTTGAAACTAACACAATCAGTTGTTCACATCCTCGAATAACGAACCTCTCCAATGAAAAAAGACATTCTGGCAATCTTCCCTGCAATTTAGGGCATCCTATAAGAGAAAGCTCTCTCAGCTGTGGAAAAACATTAACATCGTTACCAGATCCATGAGGAATCCATTCTTCCCATTCTCGAACATCCTGAAAACATAGTCTCCAGTGATGGAAAAGGCACTGAGCAACGGTTTCCATGAAACCTGAACCCACCATCTTTACTCCTGTCATTCCAATGATAAAAAGATGCTTTAGTAGAGGTAGTTGTTCCACTATGGCAACGATGTGCACCTGTGACAGCCTTTAAATCTTTGGAGCACTAAGTTGGCGAATGAAGAATCTCCTATCCAAGTTAGAAACGTTGTGCCGCCATAGCCTATGACGGTGAGCTCTTCAAGATTTCCATGAGGTTTTAGATCCTACACAAGTGTTTCGTTTTCATGCTCCATTGGGTTGTCACTAGCACTACTAGTCCATTCAAGCAATAACCTTAGAACGTTCCTCTTTTCAATTAACTGAGCCACCTTGGCATCCCTAGCATCTTTTACATTCTCCAACTTCGAAATATCGATAACTTCAACTCTGGTAACCTAGAGCCAACATCTTTTGGCATAACAAATCAACACAGCGTTAAATGACGAGTCAAATTACCAATTCCCTTTGGCATTTCTTCCAATGCATTAGAGTTTTTGAGGTGATGCAGTTTGATCAGACTCCCCAAGTTTGCCCACAATTTATTGAGTCGATGACAGTTTTCTAAGAGAAGTGTATGTAAATTCCAAAGTTTGTTGACTAATTCGGGCAAAGTTTTAATTTTAATCTCCGATAGGTCAAGGTATTGTAAATGTTTCAAATCACCAATTGAAGATGGCACATGGAAGATACCAAAACCCCGCAAAGACAATACCCTTAAGCTGTAGTTTGCATAACATATAAAATACATTGCGTGCCAAGTAACCCTTCCTCCCGCAGGTATTTGACTACACTATGGTAAAAGGTCTGCAAACTTTTGGCATCAGACAGGATCTCAAAACATTTTAAGGCCGTCATATTCCGCAATAAGGTATGAGAAATTACGAAGATTTGGGGAAAAACGATGTCGCTTGTGATCCTCCAATACATCCTCCATGCTAAAGTATATGTCCCCTGCAGCCCATTGAGCAAGGTCGTTGATAAGGTGATGCATTACGAAGCATGCATCACAGCTGGACTGTTGAAAGAATGCCTTTGCATGTAGATCTCGAAAAAATTTGCGGCCTAAATTTTCCATTTTCTTGTAATTATCTTCATCACCTAATAAACCTTCAGCCATCCATAATAGAATAGTCACAAATGATTATTGTAATTAATTAATTATTATTTTTTATGACTTTAAACAATCATAAAAAATACATTCATATTTACAGTTATGCCAGATAATTTATAGCAAATAGCATGAAATTAATAAGAATGGTTTACGGGCGAAACAATATTATTATTTATTAGTATTAAATATTAGAAAAAATATTAAATTAATAAGAACAGTTTGGGGGGGGGGGGATTATGTCAATACTAATATTTATTAGTTTTAAATATTAAAAAAAATTCAAATGTATTTTATTGAACCTGAACTCTTGATCAACAGCTTTCATTACCAAACATTAACCAATTAAACTATCATTAGAAGATGTAATAATAATAAAAATTTAAAATGTATATGTTTATATGTACTGTATATATCTGTACGTCTCCTACCTCTTTAATTTTTGTTTAAAATAATGATAGCATGAGTTCAAGGAGCCAATTTCATTAAATAGATCTTTGCTCTTTTTCCTATAAATTGACTTTATATTTGTTGAGGTAATAAACTTAATTACTAATATAATTTTCATGATCATAGTATATTTAAGTACCCGCTAAGACATATTTGATGTACATTAATATTATTGCTTTATTTATGTTATTTTTATCACTTAATTAGCTTTTATATAATGTTTAATTTGTCCATTTTACTTTTCAATATAAAATAATTATTGGAATAAAAATTTGAGGTTAATGTTACAAATGAGAGTATAAGAAATGTCTGAAACATGATCTTGGGCCGGTGGATATATGTTAATGTACAATATTATAAATTTGAGTTATATACACCCCCCCCTCCCAACAAAATTTCTTCTTTTTTTCAAAAAGATAAGGGGCGGGTCAAGCATAAATAATTTTTATTTTTCTCTACCTCTCCCAAGCCACAAACCTAGTGGTCAGCTACTATAAGCTTCATGTTATTACCAATACGACTACGCCCTTAGGGGCAAATTAGATTTTACTAAATAGTCTTAATGCAAATGAGTTTGATTAATAAGATGTGTTAATATAAGACTATGTTATATCAAATTAATTTTGTGATACAAAATTAGTTATTCATAATTAGTTATTCATGTAACTAAATTAAGTAAATAAATAAATAATAAGTTTAATAGTACTCTATTATATTTGTGATCTGATTCAATCATCCAAATAAACTTTAAAAACCAATAATTATCAATAGTATATTGACTCTTATTATTGAATCAATTTAGAAATTAATCATCATGCTATTTAGATTTTATAGTAAAGTAATATCATATGATTGATCACTATTATCTAATTAATTTAGAGACTAAATTTAAATAATAAAATTATATAGTGAAATATTTAATAACAATTTTTTATATTTGAAGATATTATTTAAGAAATTAGTCTAAAAATGATCACACAATTAATTTCACCATATAATGATATTTAGTCTTAGAATGATCATACAAAAAACTGCACCATATAATAAGAATTATTGCAAGAATTAATTTATATATCATAACATAAATAAAATGATTTTTTTGTTAACTTATTGAATTTTAGTGATATTTTCTTTACCTTTCAAGAATAAAAATCTTTTATTCATCTAATAGTTGTTTATTTTTATCCAATCTAATCTAATATATATTTTTTTTTAATATTGATCTCATCTAGTAGTTTAAAAAGATATATCATCATCCATCTTGTTTATCTTTATTAGCTAAATTCTAGTACTCATCATCATAAAACTAACTTAATTAGGCTAAATTATATTATCTAGTAATTAAATAGAATTATAGTTGGGGTTATACCCCGTATTCTCCTTACTCTCTTTAACCCATCTCCTCACGCCACCAACTCCGTAATCATATCAAAATTCATTCTATTTAAAGTTTATATATATTTATATGCAGGGAATCAAGAGCTCTCACCAATTTTCCATTATACAAGATTCAAATGTGCACTCTGTTAAATATTGAAGTTGGTTTTATCATTTAGCAATACCAAGAAGTGGTGTAATATTCTTATGAATGTTTCATAGTAGTGGTATGAATTGTAAAGCTTAGTAAATATGTATATTGTTGTAACCAATTCATGTACATGTTGAAATTATTAATAAAAGACTGTTAGAAAAGATTTTAGTACAGTTTTTTCTTTCATTTTACTATCTTATTATAGCAGAATAATTCAATAACAATTATTACTTATTTGGACTAATATGTAGTATTTTCAATTGCAAAATCAATTGGAACAATATGTTTTTTCAATTATAGTTTAGTTTTTTTTGGCTGTTTTTACCTCTCAAAATTAATGTATTTTCAATGGTCATATTTAATTGAAATTCCTATTACAAAAGCTACCATTAAAGCCAATTGAAAATAATATTTTTGATGGCTCAAAGTGATTATAAAAATTATTCATTGGTTGGTGTATGTCTATATTATTTCTAATATGTATTCATTATTTTTCCATGGCTTATGTTGCTCAAAAAAAGTATATTTACAGCAGCTGGTTGGAAAAAGCGTTTTTATACCCTAACGATTATCAACGACCAACAATTGCCTTCAGTTATTGAAAAAACACATTTGTAATGGCATTTCACTTGTTCTAACTGTATTTAACAATCACAAAAAATAGTTTTTATTGTAGTGGTACTCAAGAAATGAATATCGGAAATTAATGATCGATGATGCAACTATACAGGGGGTGTAATTAAATATTGGAGATGTTACTGTAATTTTATGTAAAGGAGGTTTGTTGAAGACTTGAGAGGGGTGCCGATAGTTCAAGTGTTCAACTCTTAGTCTCTTACCATTTCTCCTCGTTGTCAACTGTAATTTTATATAAAGGAGGTTTGTTAAGGACTTGACGGGGTGCCAATAGTTTAAGTGTTCTAACTCTTAGTCTCTTACCTAGACATAAGCAAAGCCTATGATAGGGTGGAGTGAAGTTTTATTGAAGCAACAATGATAAAATTACGCTTTTCTTATAGTTGGGTAGACTTGATAATGAGGTGTATCTCATCAACATCATTCTCAGTGCTTATCAATAGGGTACCTAAGGGGTTGATCACTCCCCAAAGAGAACTGCAGAGGTGTTTTCTAGCCTATTATTACATGTTGAAGAGCAGAATCTTATCCATGGCTTAAGATTCAGGAGTACTACCACCATATCACACTTATTATTTGTGGATGATAGTTTGATTTTCATGAGGGTAGTTGAGACAGATTGCCAATACCTTGAAAACAATCTTTGATTGTTACACCAGGGCATCAGGGTAGCTTTTTAGTCTAGAGAAATCATCAATGTTCTTTGGTGGAAACACTAAAGTTGAGGAAGTGACTGCAATCAAAGGAATCTTAAATCTCAATGTCATTTTTAGGCATGAGAAATACTTGGGGTTACCATCTGTGGTCGGCAGAAATAAAAGAAGCCTCTTCAATGATGTTAAATTGAGGGCTAATATGAAGCTAGCAGCATAAGTTTTTCTTATGTGGGGGGAAGAAAATTCTTATTACGGCTATAGCTCAAGCGGTACCTTGTTGTGCTATGAGTATATTTAGAACACTGAATGGGCTGTTTGATGATATTTAGAAGGCTATAGCAAAGTTTTGGTGGGGATACAAAGATGACAAAAGATGCATTCGTTGGGCCAAGTGGAAAAGAATGTGCAAAGCAAAGATAAGGGGAGACATGGGATTTAGAGACTTGGTTTTAATCAAGCACTGATAACAAAGCAGACATAGAGTGTAACACTCTAGGTAAATCCTGTATCGGCAAAACGCGGGAGAGATGCTGGGTTGATAAGAGGTGATCCATACCTTAATTAGCAAGACGCGTTTTGCGGTATATGAGCACCCTAAAAACAAAATCGTGCAGGTCTTGTTAAGTTAGTGATGGATTCTCTTTGGCTACCGAAACGAGGAATTATCGAGAGTGAACTTTGGCATCTTGTTAAAATGTCGATCGGTCCCCGTGGCTTCCTCTTTCTGATTCAAATGGAAAATGGAGGGCATTAACAAGAAATTGTGTAAAGTAAGCAAGCGCTCTAACGTAACAAAGAGAAGATGATTGATTGACTTTGGTGTGGGTATGTGACGCAAACATGCGCACAAAAGTCCGCATGGGAAATAGAGGAATGTGACGCAAACGTGTGCACAAAAGTCCACGCGCGCAAACGGGGGACCAAAAAGGTTTGTTCTCTGTCTTTTAAAAAAAAAAATTAAAACAAATAATTAGCTAGCTCAGCCAATCGTTGGTGGGACTCTGATTTGAGTTGATTTGCTTGGAGCTATTTCTGCCAGATTGTAGTACACAAGTTCCGGTTTGGGTTCAAGCAAAAGTCTATTTTACATTACATTACATTCACATTCAGTAAAGGCATTCTGGAAATTCCTCTATTTCGAATCAGCGGATCTACAGGGATCCTCAGGCTTTTGAGAGATTGCATTGTGATGGCAGCAGGTACATAAATAAACATGTTATAATCACGACTTACCTTGTCAACACCACACAAGATGTTGAGTCACTTTGTTCAAAACCGACTTATTGAAAATTGGCAATGGGACGATGAAGCCGTGTCGGACTCTTTTTCTCAACTCCCTGTCCAGGAAACTTCATATTGCCTGCTAAAATTTCCAATGTACTGATCTTGTAGAAGAACTGAAGTGCAAATACCGTTGGCATAGTTGGAAGGCAATACTGAAACAAGATTATTTCTAGAGTCAGTGGGCATATATCTCTGTTATTGCACCCGTTATTCTCCTTCTAATCACTTTAGTACAAACAGTTTGCTCTTTCTCTTCAACGTTATGTGGTTCTTTGTTTGTTTGTTCTTTCCTTTTTTTCTTCCTTTTCTTTTGGGCAAACCTCAACAGAGGCTACTTGATTAATTAAAATAAAAATATGACACCTAGTCAGGGACGTAGTGTGGCTTACCCCTCATGAGATCCATGACGCTAGGAAAAAATCATATAACAAGGTGGAGTTTTATGGTTCATTGTGTGGCTTTCTCGGAGTCAAGAATCCTACTGCATTTTTAATGCCGTCATGGACTTTCAAACATTTGGAGGGAACCTGAGGTAGGTGGTATCGCAATTCCCTTATTAAAGGAAGGGGCTCAACGCCTAGTATGCAAATATGGGAGCAATTTTTTCTTTTAAATATCTAAAAAAATTCGATTTTCTTGAGCCTGATTTTTTAGGCTGTGCCATATATAACATATTTCATCCGATCAGAGTGCTTCTAGACCTTTACTTCTAAGGGGTAAAAAAAGAGAGAAAAAAAATTGCGAATAGTTGATTACAAACTTGTGCTCAGATTTGCTTTTCTTATTCAATGAATGGGCCTTTTGTCTGAAAAACAAAATGGGAAAAAAAAATTAATCAAATGATTGAAATAGGAAATATTCCACATTTCAGAAATAGTTCCCAGTTTGTTCAACTACAATGTCATGAACCACATTATAAATCGTTCAAAGCATAAACTCAGAAGGGTCATAATAATTATAAACTTAATTAGAGGGCAATCAATGTTCATCACAAATAACGCCATAATTCTTGCACGTTTAAAAACATCCACATGCATGTACGGCAACTAGTGCTGTGTCTCTCCTCTGGGTCATCCAAAGGGCAAAAGTAATCAATTTCAAAACATGAAGCATCTGTTCAAGGTTTGTTGATTTTGAAGTAAACCTTTTCTGGGAATGACTAGAAAACACTTGCCTATTGAACTTTCCCTTTCTCACAAGTCACACAAAACGCGTTAGAATATGCTTATTGAATTGAATTGTTCTTGCTACACATTTTTTTAATGGAACATAAATAAATAAAAGGCTTAGGTTTTGCAATTGACCATGCTTTGTTGAGTTGTAGAGATGTATTGCCCTAAAATTAACATGACTATTGTCTGTTGAAATAAAGAATATGCCACATTTCAGAAACAGCTTTTAGTTTGTAAATAATGTCGTGAACCTCATAAGTGTACAACTTAAAGTAAACTCAAGAAGGGAATCATGATAATTGTACAACTCAATCAGAGATCATGCATTGTTCATCACAAGTAACGTCCCAACAAGGTAGACTTCACAAGATATTGTCCACTTTGGACTGAGTAAATGGCATTTTGTCCACTTCCATTCTTCATGAATTCGTATACAAGTAGATGGCAGTCAGGCCTCGTTATGTGAGCCTGCAAAGGATGAAGATTCCTGTGCAGCAGGTTTAATCTCAGACTGAATTTGCATCATTATCATATTCAATAACTTACCATCTTCTTCGGTCAACTCAGCGGTATCTTTCGGAGGCAGAACGATCTTCTTAATAGCAGTCATCTTTCCATTGCTTCATGGTAGCTCGGCTCCTTAAACTTCTCACACCCACCTGATGCTATTTTCCCCGAAGAAGCAAGACAGTAAGCTACTGAACATGATAAGTTTCTGGAAGACAGCCCTGGTCCTATCACATACGCTAATAGTTCTCAAAATAAAATGGCACCGGTATCCAGTTAAGCAATCACAGCCGTTGCATAACTACAAGAAAAATAGTTTTTTTGGACCAACGTTACTAATTCCAGGAAAAAATTAGTTGAAGATATGATTATTTTTTATTGTAAAAATTAGTTCGTCGCTAAAAGAATAAAGTAATGTCCTACATTTTTGATAGGAAAAAACTATAAAAAAATAACTTTGTAATTAATTGCTAATACTTAATTTATTGCAGAAAATTAATGCCGCCAATATCATTTTCAATGATAGGAAGTTACCTTTGAAAATGTAATAATATTTTCAGTAGCTTTATTAAATTTGTTAGAAATACATGATTGTTTATAACCATACTTTTTCACAATTGTTAATAAAAGCTTAATTTTAAATTTTCGACCAAATATGAAACTGGATAAAAATAAGTTGTGAAATTTTGAAATGTTTAGCGATAGGCATTAGTACCACTGTTATTTGTGATGACAAGAATTCTACAATAAAAGATACAGCATCCTTTTTTTTTTTACCAAATACCAAGGCAGTTACAAGTGAGCACTATAACTTGTTAGGTGGTAGAATTTGAGCTATGAACATTTTCAAATTATCAAACTTGTAGTAGAAATAAATTACTATTTTCGATGACTATTAACCACTGTCAAAAATACATTCATATTTAACGTATTTTTACTACTATGCCAGATAATTGATCAAAAATAATATGAAATTACCAAGAAGAGTTCATGGGGGAAAGATTGTACCAATATTGTTATTTAATTAGTATTAAGTATTAAAAAAAGTTCAAATGTATTTTATTGAATTTGAACTCTTGATTAACTACTTTCATTGCCAAACATTAACCAATTGGACTGTCGTCAAAAAATATTATAGCAATACACAGTTTAAAGTCCTATTTTGTATATACTTTTTATGCTATCTGTGGGTATCCCACCTATTTACTTTTTGTTTTTTAAAAAATAATAATAGCATTACGAGGAGTCAACTGCATTAAATAGATCCTTGTTCTTTTCCTATAATTCACCTTATATTTGTTGAAGTAATTAACTTAATTACGACTATAATTTTCATGATCATAGTATAATTAAGTATCCACTAAGACATATCTTATGTAAATATTACTATTTTACATAATATTTATAATTTTAAGTCATTCACTCAATAACTTTTCTATAATGTTTAATTTGTCAATAATCCACTAAGACTATCTTACTACATATTTATTTTTATACGTAACTTTCTATATGTTTAAGGTCATTCTACTAGTAATATTGAAGTTAATGTTGCCAATGAGAGTATAAAAAATGTCCGGACTATCTTGGGTCGTTGGATATCTATTAATGCACAACATTAAAGATTTGAGATGTATGCATACACATAGATAAAATTTAGATTTTAGTATATAGTCTCAATTCAAAATGCCTACACATATATAAAATTTAGATTTAATTGTATAGTCTCAATGCAAATAAGTTTGTTTAATAAGATATGTTAACATGAAATTTGTAATTTTATTTCATATTGTTAATCTCCGTGTTGAACATTTCATAGTAAATATTAGACGTATAAATATTAGATATAACGTACAGTATCTTCCATTGTAGCTCAAATTCAATTACTTTAAAATAATATTTTATGGTTACTTAGCATACGAGTACTCAATTATATTTGTAATCTCATTCAATCATCCAAATAAACTTCAAAAACCAATAATTATTAGTAGTATTGGTTGTTATTATTGAATCAATTTAAAAACTAATTATCATATTAATTAGATTTTATAGTAAAGTATTCTAAGAAATAAGATCATATGATTGATAACTATTGTCGAATCAGTTTAGAGACTAAATTTTAAATAATAAAATTATATAGTCAAATATTTAATAATAATTTTTTATTAGATTTTATAACTGGATCGTGCTCTTCATAGTTCATATTTAAAAGATATTATTAAAGAAATTAGTCTAAGAATGATCATACAAACAACTGCACCATATAATAAGAATTATTGAAAGCAATTATTTATACATTATAACATAAATGAAATCATTTGTTCTGTTGACTTATTGAATTTTAGTAATATTTTCTTTACAATTCAAAAATAAAAACTTTTATTTGTCTAATTGTTGTTTATTTTTATCCAATCTAATCTAGTACTTCTTTTTTTTTTTTCCGAATATTGATCTCATATAATAGTTTAAAAGACATTGTCATCCATTTTCCTTATCTTTATTAGCTAAATTCTAGTACATATCATCGTAAAACTAACTTACTAGGCTAAATTATATTATTTAATAATTAAATAGAATTACAATTTGGGTCATACCCCATGTTCTCCATTCTCTCTTTATCCCATATTCTCACGCCACCAAGTCCATAATCATAGCAGAATTCATCTTCTCATCTTCCAAAATTCTCCTCATCTTTTCATCTTCTCTATTCAGAGCTAGCTTATGTTTTAGTGCAATTAAATTACCTAATTTGCTATGTTAATTTATAGATTTAGATACAAAAAACCATGTCGCTAGGATTACTGAAGCATATCATCAATGGAAATACAAGATGCATAGATGAACTCGAAATTTGGCATGAAATAAATCAATTCTAATGGTTAGTTCATTTTTCTTGTTTTGTTTAATTGATGCACTGCCTTGTATCTTTTTTTTTTTTTTTTCCTCTCTATGTATATAATTTCATGCAATCTAAAATTTATATGTATTCATATGTAGGGAATCAAGAGCTCGTACCAAATTTTCATTGCATGAGATTCAAATCCGCACCCTGCCAAATATTGATCTTAGTTTTATCTTTTAACAATACCAAGAAGTTGTGTAATATTCTTATGAATGTTTCATGGTAGAAGTATGAATTGTAAAGCTTAATGAATATGTATTTTGATGCAGTGCAGAAGCGATACTAGATTTTGTTCTAGCGTGCGTTTTTAAAAACTTAAGAAAAATGACTCTCACAAAGAAGAGAATATCTCAATTGAGAAATACTTAATATCATTAATGAAAAACTTGTGTAAAGAAATAAGCATAACAAACCTATTTACACTAGTTAGGATTATCTTATTCCTAATAAAATTATAATTCCTTATAAAAAAATGAATTAAATAAGAAAATATAAAATAAATCCTAATCAAACTAGAAAAAGAAAATTAAATTTATACTCTTACTATAACCAGGGTTGTCCTGTATCAATCTCCTCCTCTTCGAAAAAAAAAAAAGAGAAGAAAAACTCATCCTCAAGTTTTGCTATGAATAAAAGATAATTTGGAGGGTGAAACTTAAGATAGAATAGCAACGTATCTTAGAGCTCGAACTCATAGTCTTTCATATCAATCTTCCTTAATCTTCCTTGAAACTTGAAATGCTCCATACTTCATCTTCTTTTTGATCTTATTAGTCACAATATGAAATGGTAAAGTATTGTATGAACGAATAATCTCTAAACCCCTCAAGTTTTTTGTGAAACCTCGTACAATGTTTTTGACAATTAACTTTATCTTGACAATCATATCTTCTTTAAAAATAACTTTCTTTTCTCCATTATGAATAGACAAAACCATATCAATTATCTTTGGGCCTTCTAGAATAATTGGTATGGCTTTAACTTAAAAATCAATTAAAACTACTTGATCTTTTTGAAGCACGATGCTCTTATCATCAACTTGATTTGATTAAGTCATTTCAATCATATTATTGTAAAACAATCAGTGCCTTTTTAAATTGAATTTCTTGAACTTCAATTGTACAATTCAACTTAATGCTCAAATTAAGATAAGAAATTAACTCATTTTTTGTAATTGTAGGCACGACTTTAATTATGTTATAATGCTCATAGGTATATTTTTGACTCAGTTGAAGTTCTAATAATCATTCTTGAGATACTCTCACTGAACTCTCCATTGCCTCAATTGAATATTACATTGATTGCAACGCCTTTGATGATTCTTCAAGATACTTTTCTCATTGTTCATCTTCTATCTCCTCTTCATCTGAATTGTCCGAACCAAGAAGGGGTAGAGTAGCTTTTGTATTTTTATTAAAGGTACATATTTCCCTAGCTTCGTTGGCTGCTTCTTTTGGTTTCAATGGTGTTGAATTTCGATGGAAAAGATGGAGAATGATAGAGGTGGCAGCTGTGCACAGTGGCTTTACGGGTGGCTTTGGTTTTGCAATTTTTTGTCCTTTTTTTTTTTAATTTGGTGGAATTAACAGATGATAGAGGGACAACAGGAGGGAGGATTTGTGTATGGAGAATGATGGATGGTCAGGAA
The DNA here is from genome assembly GCA_030449075.1 of Murraya paniculata. NCBI lineage: Eukaryota > Viridiplantae > Streptophyta > Magnoliopsida > Sapindales > Rutaceae > Murraya > Murraya paniculata. Next base: position 804,828 of record JAEVFN010000052.1, on the reverse strand, counting down.
AGCTTTGTCTAGTAAAGAGAAAGACTCTGATATCCCTTGACGTAGTGCAAAAGCGATATTATATTTCATTTTAGCGTATATTTTTGAAAACTCGAGAAAGAAGGCTCTCACAAAAGAAAAAATATGTCAATTGAGAAATATTGAATATTATTAATGAAAATTTTGTGTTAAAAAAAAACATAACAAGTCTATTTATATTAATTAGGATGATCATATTCCTAACCAAATTATAATTTCTTATAATTTCGTTTTAGTGTATATTTTTGAAAACTCGAGAAAGAGGGCTCTCACAAAAGAAAAAATATATCAATTGAGAAATATTGAATATTATTAATGAAAATTTTGTGTAAAAAAAAAAAACATAACAAGTCTATTTATATTAATTAGGATGATCATATTCCTAATAAAATTATAATTCCTTATAAGAAAAGAAATATGACTAAAATAAGAAAATATAAAATAAATCCTAATCAAACTAGAAAAAGAAAATTAAATTTATACTTCTACTATGACTAGGGTTGTTCTACATCATATTTTGTTATAAGCAATTCATATACATGTTGGAATTACTAATAAAAGACTGTTACAAAAGATATTATTAGAGTTTTTTTTTTCAATCTTACTAATAAAAGACTATTACAAAAGATATTATTAGAGTTTTTTTTTTTCAATCTTACTGCTCTTATTGATAGATTTTTGTTGGCCAAACGTACTTACAAATGGCTTTTTACAATTGATATCTTATTTTCAATAATAATTGATCAAATAGAGAGTAAATAATTACTGATGACAACAATCAATGAGAATAACAAAAAACACTATTTTGAATAATAAATAGTCGTTATTTTCGACCATCAAATTTGTTGGTAATATACTTTTTGTGAAAATCATAAATAATTTTTTATTGTCATTTTATGCTTATAAATCCATTTTTTATTATAATTATTGGCTGAAATCAATTATTTTTTTTATTGAAAATTAATATAGTTCTACCGGTGTAAGAGATTGGAAATAAAAGTTTAAAATTTGATAATTTCATTTATGATTAAATGTTTTATTTTTATAATGACATATATTGCTTGAAAATACTATATTTTCGATAGCTAGTTAGAAAACGAGTATTTCTAACCCCAAGTATTATCGACAGCCTTCGATGCCCACATGCCACCAAATGTAAACATTCTCAACGGCATCATCACACTTATTTCATCGGTTTTTAGCTGGCATAAAAAATTGATTTTCTTGTAGTGTTAGATAGTATGATGATGCTGCTACTGCTGATATATAGTCAGCCGAGTATACTTGATATGCTTGGTTACAGAGGATGCAGAATAAGCTTGCCGATCTCTCTTGCAGTTGAGCATATCAGTGATAAGTTGGTTATGCTGAGCTGGCAAGGTTGTTATAACTGATTCCATAGCAAGTAGCATAGTGTGTATGTAAATAAAGGATTCTAGAAATATCTAGCTAGTAGATACTTGTTCTAAGATGATCCAAGTATAAATACATCATATCAGATTCATTCATATATAATAAAATAGTATGAATAAAAAATTGAAAATGTTTTTCTCTCGTTTTCTTTCTCTTTCTCAGTAACCAATCATACTTTCAATTCATTTCTAGCTCATTTCAACATGGTATCAGAGCCCACAATCACACAAAATCAAATCAATCACTCATAATTTTGTAACTCCAGTAAAGCTTGATCAAAACAATTTTATTATATGGCGAACACAAGTGTTAACTTCAATCAAAGGGAATGGCTTGGAAGGCTTCATCACTGGCACAAATAAGTGTCCAGATCAATATATTACTCAAGATCCAAATGGTGCTAGTTGCTCAAATGCTGGATCTGGTTCAAGAGTTGATAATCCTGCTTTTTCAGCTTGGATCAGAACAGATCAGCTTCTTCTCAGCTGGATGATGTCTTTCATGCAAGAAAACTTGCTATCCTCTATAATTCATTGTGTTTCATCACAAGAGCTATGGGATTCTTTGACACGTATGTTTGTTTCTCAAACTCAAGCTCATATAATGCCTATTAAAATGCAATTACAAACCTCTAAAAAAGGATCAATGACCATGAGTGCCTATTTTGCTAAGATGAAAAGGTTAGCAGACACTTTAGCTATTGCTGGTAAACCTGTTGAGCATGCTGATCTTGTTACTTATATTTTAACTGGATTAAAGTCTCAAGAGTACGAATTATTAGTTACAAGTTTATTAGCCAGAGGAGAAAATATGAGTCTAGATGATCTGTATGCCTTATTGCTGAGTCATGAGATGAGAATTAAGCAGAAGAAAGGTAAAATTAGTTCTGATGTTATACACAATCTATCTGCAAATTATGCTCAGAACAATCAAGGATCTCCTAAAACTGGTTTTGGATCTCAACGGGTGATAGAACCTTAGATCATTTTACTGGAGAGATGTCTAATTCAGGTTTTAATGGCAATAACAATAGGAATCAGAGTTCAATTGTTTGTCAAATTTGCTTTATACCTGGACATGGAGCTCACAAGTGCAAGAATAGGTTTAATCCTACATTTGTTCCTCAAAAATACTATGGCAGAGGAGGTAGAGGTGGTCAAAGGCCTATCTACAGCACAGGCAGAGGTTTTGTGCCGTATGGTACAGGCAGAGGCTTTATGCCTAGGCCATTTACTGGTTTTAATAGAGGGTTTAATGGTCAAAATAATATCAAAGGATATGGTTTTCAAGGCAATGTGGCATATGCAGGTCATAATTTTGTTCCAACATATGATTTTCAAGGCAATGTGGCATATATAGATCATAGTTTTGTTCCAACTCCATATTTCTTTTCTCCAAATGCAAATTCAACTCCAGCAGTAGCATTTAATTGCTACAGCAGTACATCAGATGATTCAATCAAGCTAGCAAATTCTTATGCTGCTGCCCTTCCTTCACCTGAAACTATAGAGGATCCTTATTGGTATATTGACAGTGGTGCATTTGCTCATGTCACAAATAATTCAGGTAATCTACTTAACCTGCAATCTTATAAAGGATCAGAACAGTTACTTGTTGGTGATGGTAATGGTTTACAAATTACACATATTGATCTACTAAACTTGAAACCCTATCAGCTTGTGAGCCTATAATGTTACATCATGTTCTACATGTTCCTCATATTACCAGGAACCTTTTAAGTGTTTCAAAATTACTTACTGATAATAATATTGTTGTTGAATTTGTTGACAATATCTGTTATATTAAGGCCAGGAAAACATGGATTATCTTACTTAAAAGGATTGCTTATAAAGGCCTGTATCAAGTTCAAGCAGTATCTTCCTCCTTTCAACATGCTGCCTCAATTTGTCTCTTTTCTTCAAAACTTTTCCATCCACCTATGTCTCTCTCTGCTACTATGTCTAGCAATTCTGAGTCAAATAACTCTAATTTTCTTGATTTCAATCATATGTTACATCTAAATAAAGATTTCTGTACTCCTACTGCAATGCAAGTCTCTTCTGTGTCAATTAATGTTGATTTGCTTCAAAAAAGACTTAGTCATCCTGCTGGTCATGCACTTAAATGTGTGTTACAATCTTGTAATCCATTTACTGATGTTAATAAAATTCATAAGCTCAGTTTTTGTAATGCTTGTCAGTATGGCAAAAATCACCTTCAACACTTCAACTCCATTAGTACCAAAACAAATGAGCCACTACAACTTATCTATGCAGATCTTTGGGGACCTTCTTCCACTGTATCCACACAAGGTTATAGCTATTATTTGTCTATCTTAGATGATTACAGTAGGTTTACCTGGATTTTCCCCTTAAGTGCTAAGTCTGATGCTTTTCCTATGTTTACTACTTTTAAGACCTTTATAGAACAACATTTGAACAAGAAAATTAAATCAGTACAGACAGACTAGGGAGGAGAATTTAGGTCTTTTTCTTCATTCCTCTTATCCTCTGGAATTCACTTTAGACACCCTTGTCGACATATTCATCACCAAAATGGGAGATTGAAAGAAAGCATAGGCATATTGTTGATATTGGTCTTACTCTATTAGCTCAGGCCAACCTACCCTTGTCTTTCTGGTGGAATGCATTTCACACTACTGTGTATCTCATAAATAGATTACCTACACCTGTTCTTAATAATCAATCACCTTACTACAAGCTTTTTCACCTTAATAATCAATCACCTTACTACAAGTTTTTTCACCAACAACCAGATTACAGTATGCTGAGGGTGTTTGGTTGTTCTTGTTTTCCTTACCTAAGACCTTATAACAAACACAAACTGGAGTTTAGAACAGGAAGATGCATTTTTATTGGTTATAGCCCACATCACAAGGGATATCAGTGCTTACATTCATCAGGTCGAGTGTATGTATCCAACCATGTTGTCTTTGATGAGCATTCTTTTCCTTATCAGCCAGGTGTTGATTTTTTCTCTGTCCAGGAGTCCTGTTCTTCTAAGTCCAATATTTGTTCTCAATCACAAGATGCTACTTCACTAATATAGCCTTTGTCCTTCCCTTTTACAGTAAGCAATCCTTTACCTTCTTCATCTTCATAGGTAACTGATTCTTCCTACTTCAAATTTTAATTCCTTTGCTTCTTCTTTACCTGATCCTCCCTAACAGTCAACCTCACCTACTCATACTTCTTCATCCCATTCTTCTCCTCAACACACTCTTCCACCATCTCAGCCACCTAGGTTACCCAATGGTTACTAGGTCTAAAGCTAGCATTTTCAAACCAAAAATATACTTGGCTGCATTGCTTTCTACTCCTACTGAACCAACATCTGTCAAACAAGCTTTAGCAGATCCAAAATGATTTCAGGCCATGAAAGAGGAGTTTAACTCCTTACAAGCCAACAAAACATGGACTCTGGTTCAACCCTCTTCCCCTGTGAAAGTTATAAGAAATAAGTGGGTGTTTAAAATCAAATATAATCAGGATGGCTGTATTTCTAGATATAAGGCCAGGCTTGTAGCTAAAGGATTTGCTCAAACTCATGGTATAGATTATAATGAGACTTTTAGTCCAGTTGTTAAAGCTTCTACTGTTAGAATTATGGTTAGCCTGGCTGTCATGCAGGGGTGGATTATTAAACAAGTTGATGTTAATAATGCTTTCCTTAATGGGCTTTTTGAAGAAGATGTGTACATGTCTCAGCCTGAGGGTTTTATAGATGCATCTAAACCCCATCATGTGTGTAAGCTTACCAAAGCTCTTTATGGCTTGAAACAAGCACCTAAAGCTTGGTTTGATAGGTTCAAAAAGGCTATGGTGTTTCAGTGGTAATTTATCAATAGTCAATCAGACACATCCTCTCTTAGGCCAAATATATTGCAGACTTGTTAGCTAAGCATCATCTACACAAATGCAGTCCTTGTGCAACTCTTATGGCTAACCTCTCATCATCTTACTCAAAATTCAAGCCCTGCTATTGATAATGCTTCTCAATACCGAAGTCTAATTGGAGCTCTTCAGTATGTTACTCTCACTAGGCCAGAGATTGCTTTTCCTGTCAACAAGTTGAGTCAGTTTCTTTCCAATTCTTCTGCTGATCATTGGCAAGCCTGTAAGCGATTGTTAAGCTATCTTAAAGGCACTATTAACTTTGGCTTAGAATTCTATAAAGCTGGCAGTCAGTAAATCAATTGTTTCACTGATGCTTATTGGGCTTATGACAAGGATGACAGAAAGTCAGTGGCTAGCTATGCAGTGTTCTTGGGTCCAAATTTGGTTTCCTGGTCATCTAAGAAACAACATGTTGTTTCTCGATCTAGTATCGAATCTGAGTATAGAGCTTTAGCCTCAGCAACTTAAAAGGTTTATGGATTCAAGCACTACTCTCTGAATTGCAGCTGAAATCTCATGCTATTCCTCTTTTATAGTGTGATAATCAAGGGACCATTGCTTTAGCCAATAATCCGGTCTATCATGCAAGGACCAAGCATGTTGAACTGGATATTCATTTTATTTGAGAGAAAATATCTACTAAACAAATTGACATTTGCTATGTTCCTAGTGCTGATCAGACAGTCGATATTTTCACAAAGGCATTATCCTATGGTACTTGTCATTTTTACGATGCAAGCTCAATGTTTTTCCTGGCACATTTCGCTTGCGGAGGGATGTTAGAGAGTATGATGATGCTGCTACTGCTGATATACAGTCAGTCGAGTATACTTGATATGCTTGGTTACAGAGGATGCAAAATAAGCTTGCTGGTCTCTCTTGCAGTTGAGCATATCAGTGATAAGTTGGTTATGCTGAGCTGGTAAGGTTGTTATAACGATTCCATAGCAAGTAGCATAGTGTGTATGTAAATAAAAGATTCTAGAAATATCTAGCTAGTAGGTACTTGTTCTAAGATGATCCAAGTATAAATACATTAGATAAGATTCATTCATATATAATAAAATAGTAGGAATAAAAAATTGAAAATGTTTTTCTCTCGTTTTCTTTCTCTTTCTCAGTAACCAATCATACTTTCAATTCATTTCTAGCTCATTTCAACATGTAGTTATGATTCACCGAACAAATGCTCTGCCTCCTCTCGATTCTTCTGTGCCTGTAAATTTTCATGCAACCTTCTCAACCTGTCAAGCTCCTCATAAACTTCCTTCATTGTTGGCCTTTTGATGCCTCCATTTCTTAAGCATTTCCTTGCAAGCTCAGCGACAATTTCTATCTCCTCCATTTCACTTTCATCAACAACGTGAAGGTTCAGAATCTGACGCAAACTATTATTTTCAATCGAATATAGGAAATAATGAACCCTGCTAATCTCTTCATTGGATGCCAATGCCATGCGGACGCCAGGTTTCAAGCCGGTTAACAATTCCGCAAGGACAACCCCAAAGCTATACACATCACTCTTCTCTGTCAATTCACCTGTCATTAGTTGGGTGCTAATTAGCTTAGCTGTTAAAAAAGTTTGGGATGTCGCACAAGATGTGGGGTTCAAACTGGCTTGCATAGAGGGAAAAATTGGGCATGCCATGAGGCTATCAATAAAAAAGAAAAAATTAAAAAAATTACCTGTGCATAGATACGCCGGATCTATGTAACCAACGGTCCCCACTAGTCTGGTCATAGCAGTTTCATCATCTGACGAAATCAGCATTGAAGACTCACAATCAGCTACTTTTGCCGTATAATTGTCATCCAAGAGTATGTTAGCTGATTTTACATCTCCGTGAATGATTGGGGAGCTTGACAAAGAATGCAAATATTCAAGAGCTGAAGCAATTTCAGCCGCGATCCTCAGACAAGTTTTCCAAGTTTTTAAAAGTTGTGAACGCTCATAATGGATATGGTCAAACAGAGTTCCATTGGAAACAAATTCATTAACCAGTAGCGGCACTTTGGTTTCTAGACATAGCCCTAATATCTTGACCACATTCTTATGGTTCATTTGTGAGATAATGCGCAGAAATTCCCAATCAGTTATCCGGCTTGCTGCACGTATATACTTCACTGCAACCCGGGTATTGTCAGGTAAGACACCTTTGTAAACAGAACCAAAACCACCTTTACCAAGACAGTGATGAAAATTTTTGGTGGCTTTTACCAGCTCTGACTTGCTAAAAATTTTTATTCGCGTGAAAGCTAAGCCTGTAGGATCTCTGCCTCCTCCTCCTAGTCTTACTGCCGACAAGATCGCTCTGCGGACATTTCTAGACTTTCCACCTGATTTTTTCCTCAAATCCAGTGGGTCTATCTGCGATGCAATATCTTGCAATGTAGCATTGACCTCCTTTACTTTGGACATCACATCATCATGCTGCAGCAACATCCTCTGGAAAGCTTCCGTTTGAAACTCATCCAGCAAGAAGTCAACATCGCAAGCCAAGTTCCGAAGTTTGCCTAGCCACTTCGTCACCGACTCCTCCTTCCTCTGTCTCTCCACCGCATCATCTAGCACTTCATTGATCTTCACAAACATCTTCTGCCATCCAATCAGATCGGCATGGATCTGCTCTTCCCTTGCAAACTGCCCCATCCAATCTTTGGTCAACTTTTTGAGTATCTTCCCAATAGATTCAGAATGAAAGTTAATGATAGTTTCTCTTCGGCTGCCGAAACGAAAGGAATTATCGAGAGTGAACTTTGGCATCTTTTTGTCCGTCGAGTGTCGATCGCTCCGGTGGCTTCTTTTTTCTGATTCAAGTGGAAATGGATGGCATTGATAACTAATTAAAGTATTAAACTACCCTTCCATTCTCTTCTGAAAATAAAAAGTTGCCAAAATTCATTTTGCATTTCACGGCTGACTTTTTGGAATTCAGGCAACCGTTGGATTTTAAGCAATTGTATCTAACGGCTTGGACTAAAAGTTAGGATAGTAGTAAATTGGTGGGTAATTGGGACCATGGGGCTTACAACAGTCCACAATGGAAGCTCAAAGCAGAGAGGCTAATCTAGTCGTATCGTTGGTGGACCCGCATATGCTGGGTTTTTTCTACTGGTTCAATTTTTTTTTTTAATTTCAATTTACCTCACATAAAATGACAATTTTCTATTCATAAAATTTTGAAAACATCAATTTGACTCTTATTTATAGTTTAAAAAATAAAGGTAAATGGAGGATATATTAATAAAAAAATTAAATATCTTCTAAAATAAGGGTAAATGGAGGATATATTACTGAAAAATTAAATATCTTCTAAAATTAGGGTAAATGGAGGGTATATTAATGAAAAATTAAATATCTTCTTAATGATAAGTAGAGTTAATTGATATTTTCAGAATCTTAGAGAATAAATATTGAAGATTATAATTCAAGGTGGGAAATAAATTGAAATTTACCATTTTTCTTGAAAAAATAATTAGCAGTATTTATTAGGGGTACACTGAAATGTACCATTTTTAATTAATCCACACGGAATTAAATTACCATTTTGAATAATTTGAGAGATAAGTTAAACATGGCCTTGATCTATAACCCCTACCTCATTAGTCAACCTCTTAGCATGCCATTAGTTGTACAAATTATAAACTTAGTAAATTGTCCTTTCCAATTTTCTCTAATTCCATATTCCATAATATAACTGATGAATCAAATGTTATCTTTAATTTTAATAACTTTCTTGAGGCGGTCGTCTGATTAATGATTAATCAACTTTAATATGCAGTTCCTTCCATGAAGCATATTCTTTAACAAATGTTGAGAAAGGGAAAGTGCGAGGAAAGTACATTTTAGTCGTTCCCAGAAAAGTAGTCGTTTACAAAAAAAAATAAAACAAAGGTTCCTTCCAACTTCAAAGCAGGGGCCATTTCGCTTTTGATAGCGACTCCTTTTTTTTATTTGCAAACCAGTCCAAAAATATGCTACATTTTAAGAATAGAGAATGGCCTGTACAATGTGGAAAACTCAATATAGAATAAAGTACAGACTCAGAAGGGATCATAATAATTATACAACTAATTAATTAGAAAGCATCCATTGGGGCATCTTCATCACAAATAACGTTGTAATTCTTGCACATTTAAAAACATCTACATATGAGGTGATTAGTGCTGGATCTGAGACAACATGCACCTAACATCCTTGCTACTAGGTCTCTCCTCCGGATCATCCAAAGTGCAAAAATAAGCAATCTTCAAAACAAGAAGCATTTGCTCCTCATACCCATTGCCGAGTAGCTTTGAATCAATAGCCCTGTGAGGATTCACAGAGGCGATGACATTCCTCATCCACCTAACCATACACTTCTCCTCTGTATGAAAGAAGAAGTCATCGGATGGAAGTTTTCCCATCACTAAAACAGCTAGCAACACCCCAAAGCTGTATATATCACACTTGTCAGATAATTTTAGCGTCTGCAAATACTCTGGGGCTATGTATCCCAGCGTTCCCGTCACGTTCAAAGTGGTGACGTGTGCAAGTCCATCAGGCATTAGCTTTGCAATACCAAAATCAGAAATCCTGGCTTCCATATCATCGTCTATAAGTACGTTCCCTGGCTTGATATCTCTATGGATAATACGAGGCCTGTAGTACCAATGCAGATACTCAAGCCCAGAAGCTATTCCTCGCCCAATCCTGTGTCGGGCTGGCCAATCTAATTCTCTCCTTCCTTGTGAGACATCATATAGAAAGTCTTGTAAACTTCCATTCTTCATGAATTCGTAGACAAGTAAATGGCAGTCAGGCCTTGTCACATGAGCCTGCAAAGGTTGAAGATTCCTGTGCCAAATTCGACCCGCAGTTTTAATCTCAGTTTTAATTTGTCTCATTTTCCTGTTGATTAGGCTGCTACGTACTTTAATCAACTCTGTGGCAGCCATTGGAGGCTGATCGATCTTCTTAATAGCAATCATCTTTCCGTAGCTTCCTGGTACCTCAGCTTTGTAAATTACACCACACCCACCTGCTCCTATTTGCTCCAGAGAAGCAAGACTATGTTCTTTCGTCAAGAAAGCTATGTCACCTTTCTTGATTATTGGACGAGCACAAATTCCAAGACTAGGATATCTAACTCCACCTCTACCCCTTAATGCCGACTCTTTAGCTTTTACCCTACCATTTACTTTGGCTTTACTCACCAAAGAGATTGTGGATAATCTTTTCCAGACATTCCTAGACTTCCCACCTGAAATTTTTTTCAATTCTAGAGAGTCTATCTGCGATGCAATATCTTGCAATCTAGTCTGTATCTCCTTTACTTTAGTCTTTGCCGGGGAATCGAACTCATCGTCGGTACTATAATCATAATCTAGCGGCAGCAACTTGCCCCGGAAAGCCTCGGTTTGGAACTCATCAAACAAGCACTCAACATCACAAGCCAAGTTCTGAAGCTCGCCTAGCCACAGCTTCACATGCGGATTCGCCATCTGCTTCTCCACTGCATCATTTACCACCTCATTAATCTTCACCAACGTCTTTATCCATCCCAGCAGGTCGGCCTGGATATGCGCTTCGCTTGCAAACTTCTGAAGCCAATCTGAATCCAAATTTTGTATAATCGTCTCAATAGATTGAGAATGAAAGTAGTAAGACGTAGTTTCCTCTTGGCTGAAGAAACGAAAGGAGTTATCGAGAGTTAACTTCGGCATCTTTTTCCCTGCCGACCGCTCAAATGGAAAATGGAGGCATTAATAAGCTTAATTACTTATTAAAATGGAGTGCATTGATGAGTGATTAAGCTACCAGTTTATCTTAAATTCTAGGAGCTTTCCGGACATTTTAGGCTGCACAAGTCAACAACCAATCGATTGCAAATCAAATGTATCCACAATCCATCTAGGACAATTTTTTTAATTTAAATAGAGAGAGAGAGAGATAACGAAACCGTGTGAGTCCCGCAATAGAAAAACGAAACCGTGTGAGTCCCGCAATAGAAATTAAAAAGGGAAATGATGTTTGCCCCGGGTCAAACCCCAAAACGGCTTGACGACGCCGTTTCATATATCAATTTTTTTTTGTTTTTATTCGCTTTAGACGACGTCGTTTGGCTTTGCAATCCAGCTGCTTCGTTTGGCTTAGTAATTTGCAACCCAGCTGCTCTAAACGACTTCTTCCTCTTCGTTCTCTTCAAAGACAAATTTATGGGTTTATGAAACGCAGCTTTGCCCTGAATCAAATCCCGAGTCAAATCCCGACTTCAGCGCACCATTTTACTTAAGCTAAAAACACACCGTTTGTAAAGTTATCTTGTTTCCGTTATCGATCGAGGTCACAACAGCCACAACCAAAGTCGCCCAAAGTACCCCAGCCGCCGCCACTGCCATCTGCCACAACCATCGTGATACTTGTGCCCCTGCGGTAATGCTTTAATCTTTGACTGATTTAGGTTTTGGCTTCTTGTCTGTCCTTCTCAATTGGGTGGTTTTTTATTGTTTTTTTAATGGGAATTTGCCTTATTTGATTATTTGGTTAACTTTTTCTTTTTTAATTTTTATTATTTTTGTTTATTGAATTAAAGCGTCAAGTTTCTGTTTTGGCCATTTTCATCTGTTCTTTGCCATCTAACCTCTTTTAGTTCATTTCCAGCTTGTTTTAGTAATCGTTCCTCCGTCTTCAATTTTTTGATGAGTGTCAATTCATTACTTTGGCTGTAAGTCAAATTGGAATAAGTTTTTTAACTTTCTATTATTTGGATTTTTCTCTCTTTTGTCTTAAATTGATTAGAGTTTTGTCTTGATTTTTCAATTCACTTATTTTCTGGGTTTTTCCTTTCTTAGTTGGAGTATGGATTTCAAAAAAAGATCAAATTTTATTGAGTTATAAGTTATTTCTTCCTATTTCAAGCTGTTTTAGTTTTAGGATTTTGAAAGTGGGGGTAATCTGGAAAAGTTTTGTGGGTTTAATCCATAAACAATCATTCAAAGCCGAGTTTGAGATTGAGAATGGCTGCTAGAATGGAGATTGATGAAGACAGTGAGACTAACAAGGGCAACATGTGGGTCTTGGATTAGAAGCTTGATCAGCCCATGGATGAAGAAGCTGGCAGGCTTAGAAATATGTACAGAGAAGTATGCAAGCTGGGTTATAGTGGCTTGATAAGCTGGTTCTATTTGAGTTGGTGGTACTCTGTTTCCTAAAATGTTGTTCATGATTTTCTAGATTTATGCTTGGTAAATTAAAATTTTCAGAATTTAAAAGAAGCTAAATCATTTGCCCAGAAGGAAGATAACAGTTAAGTGTGTATTTGAGAAGAAAGAGGGAAGATAACAGTTAAGAGAAAGCAGAAGTTAAATCCTCGGTGCAGTGCAGATAACGTTTTTTATCAAAAAAATTAATCCTTAAACGGCGTCGTTTTTGAAATCTTCGGGGTTTGACTCGGGATTTGACTCGGGGCAAATATCAGCGCTGAATTAAAAATTGTATTTTACAATTTCTCCTTTCTCACCCATCCTCTGTGAACTTTACCCATTAATTTATCCTATTATCCTAACTTCTAATGCCCACTCAATAAGACAATTTCTTTAAGTTATGAAATATTACTTACGTCCCATTGGATAAAAGATAATCTGCAATTAAATCATTGATTTCATATTAAATGAGAAATATTATATATTAAACACGGTTTTCACCAAAATTTTGCTACAATCCGATTTGAACCAATTGGATAGTTCTCACTAGGTCCAACTCAGACTCGATTTAAACAAATACATTTATATTTAAGGGGAGTTTATTCTAAGTTTGGGTTTAGCTGTGTTTTTATATTGTGTGGGGCAGGTGGCTTAGCTGAGAAACTCTAAGTGATGAGCTAAAATAACATGCATTGTGAGTTAAGGTTGTCATATGAGGAAAAATAGGGAGAGCTTAGTTGGGCACTGTAGGAGTTGACATGGGGGGCTGATGTGTGTTTATGTGTAGCTTAGGTGTACTTGAGAGATAGCTTAGGTGGTCTCACAGAATACTTAGTATAACTGAGATAGCCCAAATAAGTTTATACGTGAAACACAATCTTGACCTCAAATTGAAAATACAACAAAATAAACATAAATACAAAAAACACACAATGTTTACGTGGTTCGGCCTTTAGCTTACGTCTACGGGAGCAAATCATCACTAATCCACTAAATAAATGAGAGGTTACATAAGATTTTACATTATACAAGATGAATAACACAAGTTAGATAGCTATATAGAGATGTTTGGTATTGATAAAGATGAAGATTGCGAATAAAGATATGGAGAGTGATGATATGGCGGAGAAGATATCAAAGGTGGAGAACATAAACTGCCTCTTAAAAATAGAGAGGTGGGTGATGATCTAAAAAATGGAGAGAAAGAGACATTGTGTGTATGAGAAAGAGAGGAGAGGAGAGGAGGCATGGAGATGATGGCATAAGAGAGCATGAGAGAGTATGCCCTAATATGGGTGAATAAAACACTTTATTGGTGGAGGCCAAAGGTAAGGAGAGTGCATAAAAGTTAAGGTTAAATGTCATCCTTAAATTAAAAAGAGAAAATGCTTTTAGGACTAAGTGTCATATTTAGAGAAAAAGGAGAAGAATATTCTTTTGGTACTAAGTTTATTCTTTTTCATACATATCTTGATGTGCCGAACTTTGACCATCCAATAGAGTAAATACTTCCAAATAGCATCATTATATTGCTCGAAGTATTATGCCTATTTTGCCCTTGTAATTGTCCACATCATCATATGTCATCGTTTATCGGTCCAAAAATATCCTTCCAAATTTATCCCTAAACAAACACCAGCTCTTATTCGTTATAATTAATTATTTGAATTTAGAGAAATAGATACCCTTGGAGTAAAGAATATTCACAACTAGCAAATTAAAATGACTAAAAACTAATCAGTGAACTATCAATTACAATACTAAAGAGTTGATCCAATCATTATGGTGGACGTGATTGAAAAATAGTCAAAAGAATTCCTACTTATGTGCACATTAAATAGAGATATCCTAGTTATCTCAATACACTATATTTTCACCTTACATAATAAACTTTTGATTCTTTAACTAATTGTCAACTACTATAATAAATCTTGTAACTTAATTTAACTCTCAATTGTATCAATATATCATTGTTTCTGTGAGAACAATGTCAAATTTTTGCGTAAATAGCATTGCTATGTGAAAGAAAAGTCGATCATAGTGTAAATTTCATATTACCTCACAAAGAAATAAAAAGGCCTAAACACAAGTCAACAACAGAGTTATAAAGATTTCAATGAATTTCTGATCAGAAAATATGCTTATCATCCCTGTTTGAAAAGCTTGAAAACACTTATTGGATTGTTTGGTTACTGAGAAAATATATCTTAGTGCTGAGAAAATTACAAGGAAGCTTTTGAATTTTAGATCTTTATTTCTTGACATGAAAATGATTACATATACACTATTTATACTTAGCTTATTCCAGCTAACCGAAGAGAAACAATCAAAACAGAATCATATATGCTTAACTAACTTCTGCTGAGCTGGCATTACCCTCTCAACTAAATTCGGCCAACTTGTTTTCATTCACACATGCTAAGTATGTGTAGCTTGCTTATACACAGCATGATGTCACGGGGTGAGTTTGATGCGCAGCAACCCGTGCGGCACTTAGGCAACTTTCAAGCGCAAAGTTGCTAAGTAAGCCTTTGAGCTTCTCAACCTAGCTAAGTGGAAATGCTTAAGAGCAAAACTAGAGAGAGAGAGAGAGAGAGAGAGCAATATAGCCAATGAGAGATTTTATTACTCAAAGAGGACTTTACAATTGAGAGCTTTACAATTGTGGTGGGTGATGCTCAAATGCTAAGAGCCTTCCCCTATTTATAGAAATGGGAGGAGCATTCTAGAGGCTTTACAAGTTGGCCACTTGCACAAGTGGGCAAGTTGTGCAAGTGGCTTATCTACAAGAAGGGTGTAGAGAATTCTAGAAGATGGGCCAAGCAAACAAGCCTTGGTGGAGCTTGGCCCGTTGGGCTCCGATGACTTGGCGCTCGAGCGATGACTAGGCGACGACTATGCGGCGACTAGGCGCTCGGGCAATGACTTGGCGCTTGGGCTTGCGGTGCGGGCTTTATCATGGGCCGACAAATGTGTGCGAGGAAGCCCGGCGCTAAACGCACTCCACCATTCGCGAGGAATGTTGCGAAATGTGGCGGTGCGCGCGCCAAATTAGCCTTCACTCGTAGTTGGTGCGAGCGGCCCGTGACATTCTTCGTGCGTGCTGACGGATGGCTCTTGAGCGCGCCAAGGCGTTGGAGAGAACTCATGCTGGGCTGGGGTTCCTCCGCGGTGGCTGAAGCTTTGCCCTTGAGGTGTGCGGCGAGGGCATTCAGCGACTTCTTTTTGGGGCAATCGCGGACCCAATGGGGGCCGTTGCAAATGAAGCATGGGCTACGAGGCTTGGCTGGCTCCTTCTTCCCCTCTTGCTTGCCTTGCCCGCCTTTGCCGCTTGGGGGTTTTTTCTGCCCCCAATCCTTCCGATTGTTGCCTTTGTCCTTCCGGCCCTCTCCCCCACCTTTGCCTTGGTTGGGCTTCTTGTCTTTGGCTTGGGTGGAGTAATCGGCAAGTGATTCCGCAATCGCAATGGCGTCGTCAAGAGTTTGCGCGCCACGCCGATCAATCTCCGCCTTGGCCCAATCCTTGAGGCCATCTTGGAAGTAGAAGAGCGAGTCCTTGTCGGACATATCGGAGATCTCGAGCATGAGGGTGACGAACTCGTTGATGTAGTCACGAACGCTACCCGTTTGCTTGAGACGACGAAGGCGAGCTCTTGCCTCTTTCTCGGCATTGCTTGGGGCAAAGTGCTTCTGAAGTTCGTGTTGGAAGTCCGCCCATGTGTTGATGGCGCAAATGCCTTTGCCCATGTCGCCATGCTTCCGCCGCCACCATAGTTGTGCGGCGCCTCGAAGATAAGTGGGTGCCGTGCCCACTCTTGATGCCTCATCACGAACACCGACGGCATCGAAGTATTGGTCGAGCCCGAAGAGGAAATTGTCCACAATGGTGGCATTGCGCGCACCATCGTAGGTGTCGGGCTCTGGCACATCTATGCGGCGGGCCTCGTTTGTGCTTGCCGAGGCCGGGCTAGCGGAGATGGTCCGCTTGTACCACGCCCAATCCGAGCGGACTTCGTCAACCTCCGCACGGACCGCTCGCAGCTCATCTTGCACGAAGCTGCGAAGTTTTGACAACTCCTCGTGGAACACTCGGAATTCCGCCCGTAGAGTGTCCGCTTGGTCTTGCATGAGGGCCTTGGTGGCGACTGAGAATTCGCCATACTCGCCCTCAAGGCCGCTCACCCTCTCCTCCAACGATTCGAGGATGTCTTGAGAGGTGGACATGGAGACCTCGAGTGTGGCAACGCGAGGCTCTATAGCATCAACGGATGCGGCCTTGGACTTGCCGCGGGGCCTTCCTTGTCCACGGCCTTCCTCACGGCCACGGGTTGGTTCCGGTGGAACATCCACACCGACAACGCCCTCATGTGAAGCGCTTGGTAGATTGGCCATTGCTTGGTGAGCTATTTGCGTGTGTGCAAACCGTAGCTCTGATACCACTTGTCACGGGGTGAGTTTGATGCGCAGCAACCCGTGCGGCACTTAGGCAACTTTCAACACTTAGGCAACTTTCAAGCGCAAAGTTGCTAAGTAAGCCTTTGAGCTTCTCAACCTAGCTAAGTGGAAATGCTTAAGAGCAAAGCTAGAGAGAGAGAGAGAGAGAGAGCAATATAGCCAATGAGAGATTTTATTACTCAAAGAGGACTTTACAATTGAGAGCTTTACAATTGTGGTGGGTGATGCTCAAATGCTAAGAGCCTTCCCCTATTTATAGAAATGGGAGGAGCATTCTAGAGGCTTTACAAGTTGGCCACTTGCACAAGTGGGCAAGTTGTGCAAGTGGCTTATCTACAAGAAGGGTGTAGAGAATTCTAGAAGATGGGCCAAGCAAACAAGCCTTGGTGGAGCTTGGCCCGTTGGGCTCCGATGACTTGGCGCTCGAGCGATGACTAGGCGACGACTATGCGGCGACTAGGCGCTCGGGCAATGACTTGGCGCTTGGGCTTGCGGTGCGGGCTTTATCACGGGCCGACAAATGTGTGCGAGGAAGCCCGGCGCTAAACGCACTCCACCATTCGCGAGGAATGTTGCGAAATGTGGCGGTGCGCGCGCCAAATTAGCCTTCACTCGTAGTTGGTGCGAGCGACCCGTGACAATGAGCTTCCTTAACAGCACCCCTCAAACTCAAGGGGCATGGATGCACATTGAGTTTGACTCTGAAATAATTGAAATGAATGAAAGTAAGAGGTTTTGTTAGGATGTCAGCAATCTGCTCTTCACTTGGAATGTAGTTAACCTCCAACTCTTTTGCTAACACTTTGTCTCTAACAAAATGCATATCCAATTCAATGTGTTTGGTTCGTTAATGATAGACTAGATTCTTGGCTAACTCTGTTGCACTTATATTATCACACCAAATAGTAGGTGATGAGGTGCATTTGATGTTTAGTTCACTAAATAATGACTAAAGCCATGCTATTTCTGCACTTGCAGAAGTCAGAGCTCGGTACTCATTCTCTGCACTGGATCTTGTAACTACTGACTGCTTCTTTGATGATCAGGAGATTAGATTCTTTCCAAAATAAATGCAGTAAGCACCAATTGATTTTTTATCATTAATATCACACGCCCAATCTGCATCTGTAAAACCTGTAATTTTCATTTGTCCACCAGCTGAAAACTTCAATCCATAATCTGCAGTTTCCTTTAAGTATCTGAGAACCCTTTTACAAGCCATTATATGCTGGAGTGTTGGTGCTGTTACATATTGGCTGTGTTTATGCACAGCAAAAGCTATCTCTGGTCTAGTCAACACTAGATATTGCGAGCCTCCAACCAGGCTTCTATAACTTGTTGCATCCTCAACATACTGACCCAAACATCCCTTGACTACTTTCTGAAGTTTTGTTCCAATAGTTATGGGAGTGTTGCATCCCTTGCAATCTAGCATGCTAGCTTTGGACAAAAGATCTGTAATATATTTCTTTTGAGATAAGTAAATACAGTCCTCAACATAAAAAGCTTCTATTCTAAGAAAATATGACAACATTCCCAAATCCTTTAAAGCAAAGGTCTTATTAAATTCTAAGATGAATTTCTCCAGCTCTCCATTATCCGGCCCTGTGATTAGTATGTCATCAACATAGATTAGAATAAGTATCATTGAACCTTGTATTTCTTTGAAGAAAAGAAAGGTGTCAACCTTAGAATTATGAAATCCCCAGTTAACAATCAGACAGCTTTTCAGTTTATCATAACAAGCTCTATAAGCTTGTTTCAAGCCATACAAGGCTTTCTTCAACTTGCACACACAGCTGGATTTCTGCAGATCAACAAATCCTTCAGGCTGATACATGTAAACATCTTCTGTTAATTCTCCATTCAAAAAGGCAATATTCACATCCACTTGCCTTATTTTCCATTTATACATTACTGCCAAACTTAAGACAACTCTCACTTTGGAAGCTTTTACAACAAGACTAAAGGTTTCAAAATAATCAACACCTTCAGTTTGTTGAAAACTTTTTGCAACCAACCTAGCTTTGTAGTGAGCTATGCTTCCATTAGTGTTTTGTTTAAGTCTAAACACCCATTTGCTGTCAACAACCTTATATGCATCTGAAAATGGTACCAATGACCATGTTTCATTTCTTATCGAGGTCTCATACTCATCCCTCATGGCTTGATGCCAATTCTGATCATCAAGAGCTTCTTGAACTGTACTAGGTTCTTTGCTAGTTAAGGAAACTATATAGACTTTTGGTTTAAAAATTCCAGACTTTGATTTGGTGATTATTTGATGAGAAGGTTGTGGAGGAGTTCTGTTGGTTTGATTCTGATCTGTGTGTTATGGAGTGGATGATTGTGGTTCATTTTGTGGTTGTGTTGTTGTTGTATTTTGTAAAGGTAAAGTTGAGAATGATTGTTCTGATAATGTGTGTGATGAATGCTCCTGTTGATGCAGATTGTTTGTGTGTGCAGAAATAGAGGACATTTGTTTATTTTTTGACGAACCTGCTGATTGAAGATCTTTAAAGCTGCTGTCAGACAGGGATAATGTTGAAAGATGATAAATCTGTTGTTGAGAGAAGTTTGACACTAATGTTTCAGAGATTGGAAGATGTTCTGATGAATGAAAAACACTAGTTTTCAAGTAAGGGAATGTGTTTTCATCAAAGATTACATGCCTAAGAATATGAACACGACCAGAACTTGTTAGTCACTTGTAACCCTTATGAGAATAACTATAGCCAATTAAGATACATTTGGTAGTATGAAAATCAAATTTATGCTTGTTAAAGTCTCTCAAATATGGATAGCAAAGACAACCAAAACATTTAAGAAATGTGTAATCTGGCTTGTGTTTGAATAATTTCTCATATGGAGATAAGAATCTTAGAACAGGTGCTGGTAATCTATTGATATGATACACTGTTGTGTGAACAGTTTCCCTCCAAAATTGAAAAGATTAGCTTGAGCCAAGAGTGTTAATCCTAACTCAATTATATGCCTATGTTTCCTTTCAACAAGACCATTTTGATGATAGGTGTAAGGACATGAATGCCTAAAGGCAATCCCATTTTGGTTGTGAAAATCAATGAACACTCTAAATTCTCCCCCCATATCAGATTGCAACACCTTGATTTTTGTATTAAACTGATTTTCAACTTGAATTTTGAACAATTTAAAGACTTCAAATGCTTGTAATTTAAGCTTAAGTGGATAAATCCAATTGTATCTAGTATAGTCATCTACAAAACTAATATAATATTTGTAACCATTCCTAGGCACAGTAGGTGAAGGACCCTAAAGATCAGTATGAATTAGTTATAAGACTCCCCTTGTTTTTGTTTCAGTTGTAGGAAAATGTTGCTTATGAATTATCAGAAAATATCATCTTTATCATATAAAGTATTTTTATAAAAGTAAGAGTTTTTATTAAACTTAAATTCTTTCTATCTCCCTACAATTTAAAACTCTTTAACTTATAAATATATAAAAGCAAAGAATTTTAGAGTTTTCTTTTATGCACATTTGAAATAAGTTTTGAAGTAATTATCCTTCTCTAAAACATATTTCTTTTTTTTTTTTAGGGAACTCTAATACATATTTTCTAAACATATGTGTTTGATGATGAATGCATGTATTGTTCTCTTTATTATAAATGACTAGGTAGGCATTATAAGGCATGAGCACTGAGATTTGATTACTGTTTCCCTTTATTATTTATTCAATTCCTGTATGAAAGTTTTCGTATAATTAAACTAGACATCCTAAGATTTTCAATGATGTATTTTGTACAAAGAGATTCCAAGTAACCAATTTGTTGTGAATTTTCAAAATTAGAACAGTGGTGCTGGAAAATTTCGATTTTCAGCAGCATGGCTGATTTTACTGATTTTTTTTACTATTCAAATGGTCTCTAAAAATTATTTTGATTTTTCTGCTTAATCTTCATTATGTCTAATTTCTGTGTACTTAATTTTATAATTTTTGGTTAAGTATAAAAATTATTACAAATCTTTATGTTGGGCTGCTGCAGTTCTGGAAACTGTTTTCCAGAATTACGATAGCTGATATTAAAATTATTTTAGGCTGCCAAAAGGCTTTAGACTGGCCTATAAATATTTTATTGATATAAAATTATGTGTCTTCTATGATTTAAAGTTTATTTGACTCATTTTTGTTGAGTTAACAATAAGTTATGATTTTTTGAAATGCAAGATGGAAACCTGAAAGTTTCTAGACAGGTTTGCTAGTCTCTAAATATAAATTTGTTTAAAATAGTTTTACATCTTCAAAAATCCTAGACAATTTATATATTGTTTCTTGATGTATCTACTGTTGTAAAATTAATTTTTCTAATTTTTATGTATTTAATTAAATATTATACAAAATTTCAAATTCAGCTACCTCTATTTTTATCACTGTTGGACAGTGTGTATATTTGCATGTAAAGTCCTTTTTGTAATATGTTTCTGACTTTTATTCTTTTTTTGAATTTTTACATGAAATGCTACACATGTTTATGGTTTCTCTTCTTTGATTTTACAATTTTCCGACATATGATTAGCTTGGCAAAAATCAACTTGTATAGGATGGTTAGGTTTAGACTAACTTTGATGGTTTAGTGCTTATGATTAGATTTGATTATGTTAGATTTATATCAAGGTCAGAATGAGTAGTAAAATTGATAAGAATGTGACTTGATATTTTAGGACAAGAGTGAGCTGGTGGTTGAGGTTATGTTCTTTTTATTGCTGAGGATCGAGGTAGATAAATTCATGCATGACACATGTACTTTACTATTAAATTATTTTTAATTCAAGGTATGTATTATGTTGAAAGAAAAGTATGTGAAATTGATTTTTTTAGTCTATTACAATATTTTATTAAATAAAATCATTCTTTAAAATTATTTATAACAAAAATTTATTAATTAAAAACTTGTTTTATAAATCGTCTTAAAAATTAAAACTTTTATTAAATTGTTTAAGTCAAATACTTTGAAATAATTATCAATTATTTAAATTTAATTTTTGAAAGTTTATAAATAATTAAAAGTTCAAATATGGTTTTAAATGATTTGGCTTATTGTCCATAGTGATGTTGTGTTATGTTATGTTATGTTATGTTATAGAAGGCTAACCGGATTTTGTGCACATATAATGTTAATGTTAATTATTCCGGTGGGGTACAGTATCCTGAATGATGTTATATGGCCGGGTCACTGGGTCTACCGATGATACTACATGGCATAAGTTAATTATATTTTATGTGTTTCAAATGCTATTGCTATGTTTGAAGGATTTAAATGATTTTATAATGTTGTAATTTATTTTTTCCAAATGATGATTTACAAAGATAATTTCTCTTATTATTATGCACATCTAAGTATTACAATTAATTATATTTTATTAGTTTTTAGTATTGTGCATGAATTTACTTATCGAGTTGACAGCTCATCTCTCATTACAACATTTTTTTTACAGATATAATTAGATGATATGTGCTTATGGTCTTAGGAGGAAGAATAAGAGCTTGATTTTTTTTTAAATAATTTTACATTAATAAGCTACAAATATTTTTAACTTCTTGTAGAATGATGCTTATTTAACTATATGTTATTTCATTATTTATTTTATTTTGGAGGTTTAAAATTTTTTTTTATTGTTGGTTATTATTTCAGAAGTTTGATATGAGAATAATGAAATGTATTTTCACTTCAGTTCCACCGTAGTTCCTTATTAGTGGATTTGGGGTGTTACATATGTGGTATCAGAGTGAAACCATGATAGGATTCTATAGACTTTTAAGAACAAAATTTAGAGGAGTAATGTGGAAATATGACGTTGTTGAGGTAATTCAAGTCTAGGGATAATTACTCCGGTTATTCTAGGTAGTAAAAAGAGCTGATTTTAGGTATATCGGAAAAAAAAGTGTGATTCTTTTTTATAGATTCGATGATTGCATTATTTAACGTTTTTACTTGTTTATTAAATGTTTCACCTTTTCCTAAAAAGAAAATGATTGAGTTAATTATATATGAACTTCTGTCATTATATTGTTAAAGGTGAATGTTCGCTTGATTTTGATGTGTGTATGTTTGATAATCAATAGGAAAATACCTCCAAAAAATAAAAATAATGCTAATTGAGGCCAACTTCAGATTGAGGGTGGAGCGGCCTCTAGTATAGCTAATGCCCCATGAGTGGATTGTGAGGGAACGAGCAATCCTTCCCAAGGAGATGGGGGGGGCAAACCCCACTATTCCTAAAATGGCTCGTGGAACTATGGGTTTTGGGAGGCTATTGGGGCTGTTTAAGGCTGCAATTGTCGGTAGGTTTGGTCGGGTTTTGATTGGTGGTGGTTAGGAGGGGAAGGCCGTGGGTTGTGAGGTTTCGTGGCGTGGTTCTGGTGGCGCGACTTCGGTCGAGTTGGGACGGGATTTGGTCAACTATGTCTGCTGAGTTTGGCGGTTGTCATGGTTGGTAGTGATGTGGTCGGATTATGGAGGAGTGACGGTGGGGGTGTGGCGGCTAGAGTTTCAATTTTTTTTTTTTAATTTTTGTGATGGATTTGGTTGGAATGAATGTGAGTATCCAAGAAAGCTGTGCTACTCGCACGTAACCTGTCTAATACCACTTGATGGAGCGACGCATAGCGAAAGTGGAATTAATTTGGTAGGAAATACTAGATATCGTTCTAATATTAGATCAAGCTAATGCGATTAGGGTATGCTCTAATCAAAGTATGATTAAATATCATTATAATCCAAACAACTCAATGAAATTTTTAATAACGCGTAAAGCGAGATTAGATGACACTTTAATCCAAACAACTCTACAAAAGAGATTTTGGTAGATAATCTCAAATGGAATTATAAAATAGGAATTTTATTGAATTATTGAATATGAAATTATGAAAATAATTACAAGACATTTCTATTTATAATAGTGGAAACCTACTTATTTAAGTTAACTATAAAAAGGAAACTAAATTAAAATTTTAATAGAAATAAAATACTAAATCACATACTATAAATAAATTCCAATAAAAATAAAAAATCTTAAAATAGTAAAAATTCTAAAATCTTCGTTTAACATAAATTAACGTCCTACGTCACTTCACCAACATCTTTATCCACCCAATCAGGTTGGCCTGGATATGCGCTTCACCTGCAAACTTTTGAAGCCAATCTGAATCCAAATTTTGTATAATCGTCTAAATAGATTCAGAGTGAGAGTAGTAAGACGTAGTTTCCTCTTGACTGAAGAAACCAAAGGAATTATCGAGAGTTGACTTCTTTTTCTCTGCCGGCCCAAATGGAAAATGGAGGCATTAATAAGCTTAATTACTTACTAAAATAGAGTGCATTAACGAGTAATTAAGCTACCAGTTCGTCTTAAATTCCAGGAGCTTTCCGGACATTTTGAGCTGCACAACAACCATTAGATTTAACTCAAATAAAAAATATCCATCTGGGATAATTTGTTTCATCAAAATATATGTCTATATACAGACAAATAATCAAACCGTGAGTCCCACGATACACCTTTACATACGCTTTCTCTGCCATCCCCTGTGCCCATTAATTTACTATTAACCCAACTTGTAATGCCCACCCGATTCGACAATTTCTTTAGGTTACAAAATATTATTTAAATCCCATCGGATAAAAAATAATCTGCAGTTAAATCATTGATTTCACATTATTATCTTCTGTTAGATTTTAACCCCCTCCTCCATTTTTTCTTTATTTATTTCAAGTATAAATGAGAAATATTATCTATTAAACACCATCTCTTATTCATTATAATTAATTAATTATTTGAATTCAGAGAGACAGAGACCATTAGAGTAAATAATATTTGCAACTAGCAAATTAGAATAACTAAAAGCCAATCCAGTGAAATAATAATCACAGTATTAATCAGTTGATACAATTATTATGGTGGATGCATTTGAAAAATAGTTAAAAAAAGTTCATACTAGAGCCGTAATTTGGTATGTGCACGTTAGATTATGGATGGCAACGGGGTGGGATGGGGTGAGGAAACCTACCTCATTCCCCACCTCATTAAAAAATTTTACCTCTATTCCACATCCTATTTTCTAATAAATTTATGGTGTGTTTACTTAATGGAAATGGGAATCAAGGAATGGGAATGAATGATGTGTTTACTTGTTTAAATGAGAGTTGGAATAGAAATCAGAGTGGTGGGCCCCATCCAAAATTGGGAATGATTACTAGAGTTTCCATTCCCATGGAGGAGGTGGGAATGGGAACTCCATTCCCTAAAATGATCATATTGCCCCACATAAATTGTGAAATTTTTATTTTATTCTTCTTTATATTATTTATTTATTTATTATTATTATTATTATTATTATTATTATTATTATTATTATTATTATTATTATTATTATTATTATTATTATTATTATTATTATTATTATTATTATTATTATTATTATTATTATTATTATTATTATTATATTATTATTATTATTATTATTATTATTATTATTATTATTATTATTATTATTATTATTATTATTATTATTATTATTATTATTATTATTATTATTATTATTATTATTATTATTATTATTATTCTTATTCTTCTTCTTCTTCTTCTTCTTCTTCTTCTTCTTCTTCTTCTTCTTCTCTTCTTCTTCTTCTTCTTCTTATTGTTGTTGTTGTTGTTGTTGTTGTTATTATTAGAACTAATAATAATAATAACACCAATAAGAATAACAATAATTACTATTATTAATATAATGATTATAAATAATCAAAATAATAATATTTATTATAATTATTATAATAATAATAAATAATGAAAATAATCAATTAAGGTCAGTTTAGTAACTTTTAGCAATCCATTTCGATTACAAGATAAAGTAAATACATCAATGGCAATACAATTCATTACGATTCTGATTCCCACAACAAAAGTAAATAATTTATTTTGATTCCCATTCCCCATTCCGATTCCCATGTGGGGAATGCTTTCTCCATCCCACCCCATTCCCCATTTACTTATTTTATAATAAGTATGGATATATAATTTCAATAAATTAAAAATTAAGAATTTAAATAAAATCATCACCAAACAATATCTTAAAATGTTATCAAAACTAAAAAATGTTTGAAAAGAACAGCACCTTAAGAGAGAAAAGAAAACATAACAATATTTTAGGGTGAAATAATAATTATATTATAGAGTTTTCTTTTAGTTATAGCTTGTTTATATTATTTAAAAATAAAAAAAAATATTAACCAACATTATAATTGATAAAATAAAAATTATTAAATAAAAATTAAAAAATATTTATATATAATAGGGATTGGGGTGGGGGTGGGGTGGGGAGTACATAACCAAATTCCACCCCATTAAGAATTTAATGATTATTTTTCTCTCATTCCTCATCCCATTTTTTTAAAATTATTTAAAATTTACCTTATTTAAGGCCCCCCAAACCCATGGAGAATTTTGCCATCCCTACGTTAGATGGAGATACTCTCTCGTTGTCTCAATACACTGTATTTTCTCCTTACATAATAAACTTTTGATTGCTTAACTAACTGCGAATATTTTAATAAATGTTGTAAATTAATCTAACTCTCAATTGGATCGATGTGCTGTTATTTCTAAAGGGACACAACTAAATTTTTGTTTAAATATCATTGCTATGAAAGAAAAGTTAGAAGTCATTTATGATAGGAGAAATTTCAAATTACTCTTATGAAATAACAATTTTTAAAATATTCACTAAATTATTTGATACTTTAATGTGCCACTATTGTTTTTTTTTTTTTCAAAAAATAAGAGAAAAGTGAAGGTGGATTGATAAATTTTTTTTTTATCTTCTTTATAAAAATGGAAGTTAAATTGAGATTTATAATAACCTAGAGGGAATTTTAAAAAATTTAATTTCATGAGGGGGTTGACTGAAATTTGCCCTTATTGCGTTCATTAACTTAGAACGCGAGTTCGCGGCATCTTCAACCTATCATTATTGATTGACCACGTGTGTTTTTTTCCCCATTTTTTCACATGGTATGAGCTACTTCGGAGGAAATTGCAAAACCGAGTGAGTTCGATTATGTCAAAATAAATTTCTCTCTGTCTTTCTTCTATGTTATTGGGTCTGTTAAGAAGTATGCGCGGTACAGACAAGCTATAAACTGAGGAAAGTAAGTTTTTTTTTTTAAAAAAAAAAAAAACTTTCCTTTAATTCTTTGACATTTCAGAATCCATAAATACAGTATGCTCATGGATTATTGTTCTGTTGTTGAGATCTTCAGATTTCTGTTTTTTGCTTATTGTCTGAACCTACTGCAGCAAGCGGGACAGAAGATGGAGAACGGCGAGCATCATCAATCCGTTAATATCGACCGATTAGCAGATACCTTGAGAGGCAAGTTCAGGAGTTTGCATCGGTTTCCCGAGAAGTGTTGCATCTACAGAGTTCCTCAGCAAATCCGGTGTTTAAATCCGAAAGCTCACACTCCGCAATTAGTCTCTATTGGTCCGTTTCATCACGGTGACAACGACGAGCTAAGAGCCATGGAAGAGATTAAAATAAGATACCTTGAATATTTTCTCCAACGAACTGCAGTAAGCATCGAAATATTTCTTGCACATGTGAAGAACAACGAGGAGCAATTGCGTGATTGTTATGCAGAAACCATTAGACTTGAAAATGAAGATTTTATAACAATGGTTTTAGTGGATGCTGTGTTTCTCATTGAGTTCTTACTCAGATATAGCTTCCCCAAATTGGTTTCCTCTGGTGACCCCATATTCACCAAATCAAGGCTGATCTCTAACATGTGGCTTGACATTTGGCTCTTAGAGAATCAGCTTCCGTTGTTCATTCTTGATGACTTGTTTAATCTTGCCAAAACAGCAGTGGATCATGATTCCTACAATGGAGTTTCATTGCTCTCTCTTACCCGTCGCTTCTACAAAGACAATTATGAGTTTCCCTTGATGGAGGCGAATTTGTTTGAAACCCATTTTAAGCAAGCTCAACACTTCCTTGATCTGTTAAGACTCTGTTTTCAGCCACCCCAGTCACGGTCCTGCAGGGCACAAAATAAACTCAGAACTGAAACTCAGAACATACCTACAGCAACGCAGCTTCACCAAGCTGGAGTCAAGTTTCAGTTGGGTTCAAGCGCAAATCTCTTCGACATAAAATTCAATGCTAAGGGCATTCTGGAAATTCCGCTATTGAGAATTAGCGAGTCCACAGAGATTTTATTCAGAAACCTTCAAGCCTTCGAGAGATTGCATTGTGGTACCAGGTATATAAACGACTATGTTATCATCATGAATTACCTCGTCAACACAGCACGCGATGTTGACTTACTTGTTCAAAACCGGGTTATTGAGAACTGGCTATGGAACAGTGAAGCTGTGTCGAATCTTTTTCACAACCTTGTCCAGGAAACCTCATTGTCTGCTAAAAATTTCCAGTACACTGATCTTGTTGAAGATCTGAGGGCCTATTGCAGATACCGTTGGCATAGGTGGAAGGCAATGTTGAGACAAGATTACTTCAATAGTCCGTGGGCATCTATCTCTGTTATTGCAGCCGTTATTCTCCTTCTACTCACTTTGATCCAAACAGTTTGTTCTATCATCGGATTGTAGATTCCACGATTTTAATCTGTGTATTGTCTGATTTTATATCGAGTGTCTGTGTAGCTCAATCTGAAAAGCGTCAAAGATCTTGTACCCCGTGTGAACTATTATTCAATAATTATCAATCAAAACTTTATAACAAGATGAACAAAAAGCTTAGATTATATAATCTTGTATTCTTTTCCACCATGCATAACCAAAAAGTTCTCAAAACTTGTCATTGAATTAAAATAGTAGCAGAGTAGCAGAATTTATCTCGAAGCAAACAACTTCTCCAGAATATGTCCAAGATACACTTCAAATGTGCGCTGGATAATAAGTAATTCGTTACATTTGGATTTAATATTCAATCTAAGATTAAGAAAAAAAGGGGCAATAATTTATGCCCATTCTCATAGTATACTACATTGCATATAAATTCAATTTTCCAAACAAAAGTTATATATCACTCTAAATCTTTGCCGAAGTAGGCTTAACCTTTTCTTGTAGGAACTGCAGCATATGTTCCCGTTTCCAATTGTCAATCCTGCAAAGGAATCATGGAAAATAAATCATAATTTGTTATAGGACTTCATTACTCTATGGGAAAGGGAATGAGAAATTGAAAATAAATAAGGTATGCATATGCGAGATATTAAGTGCTCAGGACAACCTAATCTCGGAGCATTAATTCAATTGACAACAGAAAAGAGGGCCTATGAATTTTACAGTACCACTGTTAAGTTATTAGATCCTCAGGTCACAACCTCACATATTACAAGGTTTATGAAATTCAGGGATCCATGTGGGATCAATGTGAGATCTAAAGCACATAACAGGAGGACATCATACTAATTTAGTGCTGCTTGGTCTAGGCGAAATTTATTAACAGTACCTCAGAGGGAAAATATAGTCTTTTAAATGCTTTTGCACCAAGGAAAAGGTAATAATGGGGAAATATGGAGGCAAAAGGCAGCAACCAGTGATAACATGTAAGCCTAAAATTTCCAGTGGTCTCCCTTAATTATCATGAGTGACATCTAGCATAACTCTAGGCTCAGTTTCCTAATTATCCTGTTGGCAACTTTTAAAAAAAGAGTAATATCAGTAGTTAATATTAACAAAAGCAGCTCACCTTATGGTTTCCTTGTGTTGCCCCTCCTCATCCAGCATTATCAACTTAGGCGGAGAATTGAAAATATATTGAACTCTAACTGTAGGAAACTTATCCTTCTCTTCTTCAATGAAACCAACAATTTCGGGATAGAAAACCAATTTCCTCATGCACGCCTCCAGTATTGCACCTGAATATGTAATCTGCAATTTCACCAGATCATTATACATCATTCTATTGTCATTAAAGTAACAAAACGGTACACCAAAAACAAACAAAGAAGGCAATGCTTGAAGTATTTAAAAGATAGACTTCCTTTTGTGCAAATCAGCAGATACAGGACAAGTAGTTTGACTTTCCAAGACGACGATTTATTCCCCAAGAAAGAAAAACAGACACGCGCACACACACACAACTAAAAATGATTTATAACCATGCATAGAGGAGTGGTGCACCTCATGAGAACTGGTGCGGTTGGGAAGTCAAGGATCTTATCCTCAAAACATTTAGAAGAGGGATTCGAAGGCCATGGCTACCTCAGGCGATCTAGCAAAAGACCAAATCCTCATTTGAATACTTTCTATCATAAAAGCATGAGGTCACGTTGTACCATGGGAATTCTCAGACTCGCGCCCCCCCCCCCCCTCCACGCATTATAGATATAGATTACTGTTCTTTTTAAATATTTAACAAACGTGCAAAAAAGATCTCCTTTCTCATACATATTTCTCGGCAAAGATAAAACCTTTTAGATAGAAGCAATGGACATGTGCCTTCATATCAGCAAGTCAGCAAGGAAAAGATATAAGCAGCACAAAATTTTCTCAAATAAGGAAATTGATGTACAAAAATGTCATTATCAAAGGAAGTTAAACATTTCTTCTTCCTTAGAAACCTACATATTTGCTTCTGGCTAATACTTGCTCTCCTATTCTTCCCAAGCCCGGCTGAGGAAGAGTTACGGGGCATTCAGAGCTATAGAGTTCCATGCCTGTACTTATCAAAAGAAATACAAGTAGAAAACTAAAGACTTATTTACTAAAGATAAAGGAGAGCCAACAAGCAAACAAGGAGGATGTCTAGAGAATTCCCCTTTGTCAAATACAGAAATCTCTGTTTGAATTTACCATATGTCTATCTTAAAAGGGTGCTTTCAAGAAAATGGAAGGATCATTGAAATAACAGAAAGAAATTAAAAGACCTAAAACAAGTCAACAACAGATTCATAAATATTTCATCAAATTTCTAATCAGGAAATCATGCTTATCATTCCTTCCGAAAGATCTGTACCTTGCTCATGGAATCATCAGAATCCTCTGTGCAACATTTCAAGCAGTCAGATACCAACTCTGCCACCAAAAGTTGAACTTTAGCATATTTGCAACAATGTGAACAAGACATTCTTATAAATTTTGGGCAGAAACTGAGTTCAATAAATATATCAAACACATAGGAAGACAAATACTGCACTCCAAATTCCAACACTTGACCAAACTCAAATTACAGTCACTGCATTTTTACCATAGGGCTGCCAAGGCTACCCTCTGCAATTCTGCATTTTTACCTACTGTGGCTAATTTTTTTAATTAAAACAACATTATTACTGCATTCAACCTTCAATCACTTTAATAATAAGAAAAAAAAACTTTTAGGGAGGAAAAGAAAAGAAAAATAAAAAAAGAGCACAAAGCAAACAACAATATAAAACAACTCCACTCAGTAAATTTTAGGGAAGGCAAAATTTGTAATCCTAATGTTTATCTAGCTACCAGCTGGATAATATCATAAGGTCAGCAACTAAAGATTCAGTGTTTACAGACTAGCAAAGATATCAACAATCAAGCAACGCGAAACTGAAGGAAAGGGCAAGCACTAAAATTACATCCACTAGAACACACTATCATCCACATGGAACGGAAAGGTGAAAAAATATCTTTACATCCTTTTACTTGTCGTTTCAGATGATTAAACTGTACAATGGTGATTTTTATGAACCAGGTTATCATACTCAAGTTCAGTACATATCAGAAAACTCTATTTGTTTAATTATGCCCTCCGCTTTCAAACTCAGAAAACAAAAATTC
The DNA here is from genome assembly GCA_030449075.1 of Murraya paniculata. NCBI lineage: Eukaryota > Viridiplantae > Streptophyta > Magnoliopsida > Sapindales > Rutaceae > Murraya > Murraya paniculata. The sequence goes on along the minus strand of JAEVFN010000052.1, from coordinate 773,019 downwards.
TTGGACCTGAAACTTTAGTCTCTTGCAGAGATAAAATTGCCAGATAAAGTTTCGATCTAAACAAGCAAGTACAGCTCGAAGAACTTTGTATAATTATTTACAGTTAATTGATGACAGGGGCATCTCCAATTTCATGCTTCTTCCACATTTTCAGCCTAAACCCAAAACAACCAACTTGAGAGTCCACCATTAGAACCCAATTATCTAAGAATAACACAGAAAAAATTGCAAAAAAAAAAAAAATTTTCTTTGCCCAGAAACACATAATTCTCTAATCCACTTTGAAAACCCCAACTGGGTTCTACCACTAAACCAATAACAAAAACCCCAAACTCAAATTCCAAACCAAATACATCACAACAATCCAAATAACTGAAACCCCAGAAAAGTACTAGAAAACAGTAAAAAAAAAATTGTAAAATTTACAGTAAAAGCAATCACCAAAAAAAAAAAACAAAAAGGGAAAAAATGGAAACTTGAGAGGATAAATGGAAAAGGGTGAAAAAGGTGACCTTGATCTTTGACATACTCAGCAAAAGTGTTGCAATCAGAGCAAAGAGCAAGCCCTGTGAATCCCAGATCCTCACATTCTCTTGTGCTCAGTTGCTCTTTTGATGTCACCGCAACTGCTGACATTATCACTATAAACAATACCGCTTCATAAATATTCGACAAACCCATCTCTCTTTTTCTCCTTCTCCAAACTCTAATATCGAATTTCTCTCGTTCTTGCTGTTTGTTAGGATCAGAGCAGACACGGAGTCAAGTTTTTGAAACGAGGATACGTCGTCGTTTATCTCTGGTAGTAAACGATGTCGTATTAGTTTATGTACATTGAAAACTCAAATCTGATTACAGTTTATTAATCCTAATATTTGTTCCATTTCGAACAAAACAAAGGTTTTAAAATATTTCTAATGAGTGAAAGCTTGCTTACTCCTTATATTTTAAGATTAATGTTTGTTTAATTTTTATATTTTTAAAAATACCTTGAGGTATTCATGCCGTTAAACTATTGATATTTCTATCATTACTTTTTGTTATTTTTTTGCTTGTTTTTATAATATTACTCTCTTACAATAATATTTTTTTTATATTAATAAAAAGAAATAATTAAATTACTAATTTACCACAAAAATAAAATAAAATAAAAACAAAAAGAATAATTTTTATGGAGGCTCATGTACATCCAAAAAACATTAATATTGTAAAAAAATTGAATTATCAAATTTTTAGACATTAATAAAAAACTGATATATTAACTCCTCAGAAAAGTGTTCCACAAAAATTAATATATACTCTTTTTTGTTTTTATTTTACTTTTGGGGTTAAATTGGTAATCTAATTTTTTTTTATTAATGTTCCCAAAAAAATATAAGAGGGTAATATTGTAAAATTAAAAAGAATAAAAAGTAATGGTAAGAGTATCAATAATTTAATGGTAGAGATGTTTTGTGGTATATTTAAAAATATAGGGATTACATGAACGCTAACCTCAAAATATAGAGACTAAACGAGTTTTTAACTATTTTTTAAAAGTCTAAAATGGGACAATTGCTTTTGTATGATCCTCTAAATTAAAAAGCTTCAATGTAAAAAGTTGAAAGGAAACTAAACAATAAATGTGAATTAATTTGGTGATTAAAGGGAAATTTAAAGTTTGATTGGTCGCTAAATTTCATAGAAATTACGAAAGTTGATGATTGGACTTTAGCATGCATTGTGAGTGTATATAAATATATATGTATATATGTATGTATGGAGTGATTTTAGAATAAGAGAAAAGTTAAAAGATAAAAAATATACACTCTAAACCTAGTATACTCTACCTTATAATATATTAAAATATGTAATTTTTATTTTTTAATTCTTTATTACTTTAATACTATAAGGAATTCTCTTATCATATATACACACACATGTATATACATATTAAGTAAATTTTAAGTGAGAGTTCCCAAAAGCTGGACTATGTAACAGCTTTCTCGTATTTTATTAAAGCGCCCCAACTCTCGTTGGATAATTTGTATATCTAGGGGAAAGCTTGCAAAAGGAATTAATATAATAAAGCAAACAATCCTTTGCCTCTGACGTTCAATAAGCTTTCCTTGTATGAGTAAATCGAAGCGATCACTATATCATCATCAAGTTGAAGGTCCTTGAATTTTTGTTCAGCAGTAGGATCATATAAAATCCAACAGCTTTTTACACTTCTAATTCTTGATCGTTTGCAATAAAAGGCGCAGTAATGGTGAATTGTTCGGTCCAATTATAATTGTGACTCTCCTTATTCATTATCCATGTGTCAAAACAGTTCTTCTTTTCATCAAATATTAAATAACAAAGAGAGTCATTATGTACCCCCAAAGCTTTGTATGGATAGCGTATTGGGCTTTCGAAACGGCAATCAGGCGGCCGTATCTCTTGGAAAACTTCACTACTCACGTCAAATGAAAGGATCACCTTATAATCGGGATGTTTAATTTCAAGTTGAGTCTTTACCAACCATTAACAAGCTCCATTTTGATGTTTGCCATCTGAAGCATCACCAATTTCGAATTCATACTTGCTCGATTCCAAGCTTTGAAAACTTCTCCAGGAATTAGAACTGAAGCTGTAAGTTGCAACTTGATTTGAATCGGACGATTTTAGGGCGTCATTCTGATCATAATCGAAAATAGTCACCGTGCATACTAACTTGATGTAATTACTTTTCTGATCCAATCCCAATCCAACACCAAAAATTCTCCAGAATGAGTCTGGTTTGAGCTGCGGGAGAAATTTGCAATCTCTGGTGGCAAAGTTCCATAAACCTATTTCTTGCTTATTCTGTGAAATGCAACAAAATAAGCCACATTGGAAAGGGCCCATTGGATATGCATTCCCCGGCGTTGGTGGAAGAATATCTTCTCGTAAAGATACATCCGCCATTTGTTTCATAGTGGAGTGAACAAATACAAGGACGCCCGTAAGTTGGATCATGATCCAACGAGAGGGGCATTGTGTTCATTTTTTTGGTGTTTGGAAATGAAACTAGGGCTTCCACATAATTCATGCCAAGATTTACAAACGCACTTGAACCGCAGTAATGATTTCACAGGCAATTTTGATGGATTTTCTGTAGCAATGTCTGCAAACATCGATCCTTTACTTGTGATCATCATCATATCTCCCCCAAAATCATCTCAACAACCAATTGACTGTATATCATATGGGACAAATATTCGCTTAATCTCTATATTTTAATTGTCTATTTAGTCCTTATATTTAAAAAAAAAAAAATTAAGACATTCTTACTGTTAAATACATTACATTTTCCCTTTCTTTTTCTTTCCATTTATAGTAATATCCTTGCAACAATATTCCTAAGAAGGTTAATAAAAAGAAAAAAAAATTGATAATTTATCAAATTATCCTTACAACATAAAAATTTATCCAAATTATTTTATTTTTAAGATCAGTTTGGTAAATTATTTTTTTATAAAATAATTATTTGTAAAATTATTGCAAAGACATCAAACATTTCTTTAAGTTGGCTGACCTTAGTTATAAGCATGATTGTTGCTTGGCTACAAAGGAAAAAAGACACCTATACTCCCAATGTTTCAAAAATGGTCATAAAGACCTTCAAATTTTTAATAAGAGATACTAAGACCCCCTTTTAACTATAATATCCTTTGACTATACCACAAACAATTACCCTACAATTTATTTACCAATAATTTCATTGTTGGATTATGAGCTCCGCTGCACTTATACATAAACTCCCACAAAACTTGAAAGTAGTGATGATAAAAGAAATAGACGCTGAATTTTCTTCTATTCTTTTTGTTAATTTTGCTAGTGCTTAATACCAACAATTATAAAATAAGGAAACCAAACAACTTTAGACTTGGAATTTATAAATGGGTTAATTGTGTTGGGGTGACTAATTAATATTGCAGGGCACATTACTTAGGCTCCCTTAGTGTGTGTGTGTGTATTAGTTTGTTTGGTGCTGTGGCTTCCATGAATAAGAACCTTTAATTATGAAATAAACATCGACTATATTTATGCGATATAAATTTTGATCAAATGATAAGAGTAATATAAGTTTTTCATCGAACAACGATAGAATATATAATATCACCTTAATTTCTTGTCAACAATTACAAGTAGTTTACTAAATACATAACAAACGATGCAGCTATAGCTACTAGACAAAATACCAAATGTACGTAAGATCTAATATTCTCTCCTTCACTCAGCTCACTTCATAGAACAAATCACTAGATGTTAATTGCCACTCAGATTAGGGAAAATCTTACCTCAAGTACCTTTGATCATCAGCCTCTAAATCCCCTGTTTCCTGTTTGTTGCTCAGCAATATTGCCGAGTCTGATTTTTCAACCGATGCCCTTCAATGGATAATTGATTATGAGTAATCAAAAACTCATTTACCATTAATGGTGATGTCAAGTGCCAAATTGTCCGTCCTCTTATCCCTTTTGCACATTTTTGCCCTTCTTTGCAAATCGTATTATAAACTCTGCACTACAGTTGAGTAGAACTTAATTATCCGAAATTGAAGACCATCAGTTTCCTTTTTAATCAGAAAAGATAACGACTTTCATTTTATCTGTTCTTGACATCGCACAATTTACAGCTATTTTTATCTTTAAATTTATAGAAAAATTTAAGAAAAAAAAGGAAAAATAATTGAGGAAAGGAAACAAGTAAACCACGTCTATGTAGAAGCTCTGGCTCTACAGTGCTTGTGAAACACTTACTTGGAATCCCTAAGTTGCAGCTGCTGTAAGTTACAGCAGCTCTGCAACTTAGCAAAAGCCCACTTACAATTGTACCTTCAAAGTTAAGGCTATTTTATCCTATAATTGTTTGATGAGAAATTATGTTATTTTTCCAATTTCATCCCCTACGTAAGTTTTACTTCTCCATACCACCTTGGCTATGAAGTGGTATTTTTATTTGAATATACCTCATTTGCCCATAAATACCAAATCTCTATCCCATTACATATATATGCCCCCCAAGAAAGAGGAAACAGTCAAAAATACCCTTAAAATACCATCTATCTATATTTCTTGACCTCACCATTTCAAACACTTTCTCACATCTCACAATTCTTCCTCTCTCACGGTTTTCTCCCCTCTCACTAGTGCATCTCTTACCTCCGATATAAAAGTTTTTGATAAATATATATATACACTTCAAAAAACTTGAAAGTAGGTGTATTATCAAGTGGTGAATAAGGTATGTTTGAAATTTAAACATTTTATATGCCTAGGGTTTGATTTGATTTCATTACAAGTATATTTGTTAATACTTATGAGTTCGTAATAGTAGATTATTCATTTTTTTAGTGTTTGCGCACACAGACACACAATTGCATAAAATATAGGGACTTAAGACCAAAATATTCAATTTACATTTTGAATGATTGAAAAATGATTCCAAGAAGAAGTTGAGTACAAAGTTGGGTAGGTCGAGCATTTAGTTGAGCAAGGAGTGCAGGAAAAGAGTTGATTAAGTCGACTATATAATCAACCGAGAGGTTAAATAAGTCGAGCATCTAGTCTAGCAAAAATTTAATTTATTCAAGTTATGATGTAAGTCGGCTAGGAAGTTGAGAAATATGTCGGGTAATAGTAAGCCTAGTAGTAAAGTATAAGTCAGGTAATTAGTCCAGTAGTATAGAATAATTTAGTAATTAGTGGAGCAAGTCTCTGAACAAGTCAAGTAGAAGTCAAGTATGAGTTGAATAAGCCTATTGAATAAGTTGAGTATTAATTTTAAGTCTTTTGAATGCATTGAGTAGAAGCCGATGCCGTTACATGAGAAGTGACGCCTTCTTTCAAATTTTTATATAAGTGTCTCAATTCTTTGTATTCATTTATGTATTGCTATTAATTTTTGCTTATATATTAATTTTTGCTTATATATTTCTTTAATGTTGTTTAAACATGTACTAAATTCAAAATTATTTATCTATACAAGATTTGATGGAGAACTGTAGATGGTATGTTGTCTTTAAGATGTCTTAGAAGTTTTGGAACATTTCTTGAGTGCTTGAAGCAAGTGAAAAAGTGAAAGACTATCATGAGTTATTGTATAAGGATTTTCCCTACTAAAATTGTATAATGATACTTTGATAATTGTTAGGAGATGACATTGTATTTACTGTTTGTTGGATATTTTATAGTTTTTGCATATACTATTATTTTTTAATGTTATTACTTATCTTAGAAGATGATTATTTACTGATACAAATGAAATCTAAAATTTCCTGACTTCTATGAAAAAGTTCCAAATTTTTCAAGGGACTAAATTGGTCATAGTTTAATTGAAGTCGGATATACTCAACTCATTATCCAACTTTCATGAAAGAAGCTGAGAACTTTTTAGGGAGACTTAATTGGTCGTGGTTCAGTTGAGGTTGAGTACACTCAACTCATCACTAGACTTCCATGAAAGAAATCGAGAATTTTTCAGGGACTTAATTAGTCGTGGTTCAACTAAAGTCGAGTATACTCAACTTATTACTAGACCTCATTAAAGAAGTCAAAAATTTTTTCAGAAAACTTAATTGATCATGGTTCGATTGAGATTGAGTATACTCAACTTGTTATTCGATTTGCTTAAAGAAGTCAAGATTTTTTTTTTTTTTTGGGGAACTTAGACATCATGGTTCAATTGAGTTTAAGTATCTTCGACTCATTACCTGACTTACATGAAAGGAGTCGAAAATTATTCAGAGGACTTAATTGGTTGTGGTTCAATTGAAGCCGAGTACACTCAATTCGTTTCCCGACTTAATTGAGGATATTTTCGTACTTTTCCTTTTTTTTTTTTTAATAAGTATACATGTATAAAACTAAAGAGTGTAACAATTCATAAAACTAAAGAGTGCAATAATTTAAGGCATATTTTGGGTTTTTTGGGGGGAGTGGATATATCCCATGCAATGCCCCCGCCATGAAGTGCCAATATTTTTCTTCATCCTTTCTACATTTTTTTTCCAAGACAAGTATTTGCAAAAGTGAGGTGAGGAGGCCCTCCTCTGAAAAATACTTGACCTTCGGACAATCAGGCGTTTCAGATTTGGAAGTTGGAAATCACCAGTTCAGTTAGAGACGAAGGAATCGTCATTCCTTTCTCCTCCACTGGATATGACACCACGTCCTCGCATACTCTGCGGATTACAAGTCGTCTGAGATAGCCAAATCTGTACAATTCCCACTCGAACAGTGCTTTGCGAATCTTCAGATCTTGAAGCTCGAGTGAATCAAAGTTGGCGGAGACAGCCATCCTCTGGGGAAACATGCCAATATTAGATCTCCCAGTACTATTAAATGTTGAAGAGAAGTCAGATTGTGCAAGCCGTTGGGCAAATCCTCTGGTTTCTCACAACCACTAATGATGAGATTTCCCAGTTTCATAGACGGCATTCCTCCTTTGGGGAAAGACAGGAAGATTATCACACAGCCAAATTGTTAACTCTTGAAGATGGTGGAGCTTTCGCACTCACCAGGTAAACTTTTAAGATTTTTCACAACTCCAAAATATAAGTTTTTTCAAGAGATATGTTAACCGCAAGGTGCCGAAGTGTGGCAGGCAACTCGGTTTCTAAAATAAGGATGTGATAGATGCACAATATACATACATACAAATCAATAGTAGTTACAAAATATTACCAATCCACATCTGTAATATCATCTGTCTCAAATTTGTGATAGAACACCTAGTATGTAAAAACTTACCTTTTATTTACATCGGATCGAAACAAACTTAATTTTCTCAGCTGGGATTGCCGCTACATTAGAGAAGAAATACAGTTAAATTACAAGGGGGAAAAAATGAAAATCGCCATTACACAGTGAATAACTACAGCAGCGCACAAGGTAAGATGACAACACTCTCACCATCATGAGGGACCTCGGGCTGTATGTATGTATGTATGTATTATACATACAAAAATGGGGACTGCTACAACAACAAAAATTACTGGATCTGATACGGTTGCAGTACTAGTTACAATCTGGAGTTACAGACGGAGTGGACGATTGGTTGTTAGTTTCGCCACTGGAAGTATGTGTCTTGATATATGAACGCGCCACTTGTAACATCAGCTCAACTTCTTTCTTGTACTGCATAGAACAAAAGAATTCATTGCTTACTAAATTCATTCATATTTCAAAATTATGGAGTTCATTTTTCATTGTAATAAAACAAAGATTAAAAAGAAAATTGTACAATCAAAATACAAACCTCGTTAACAGCACCTGTCTTGATTTTGGATTGCATGACACACCATTTCTTAAAATGTGCACCTGCAGATATTGCACAAAAAGTAAATTCCGAGCACCAGAATTAAAAAATAAAAGCAAGGTTAGAGTTGCTTAATATTTTGACCCAAAGGTTGAATGCAATGCAACAGTAAGATTCTAACACCTTCAGCGTTAATATACATGCTTCTGTGTCCTCACAGGACTCCATGACAATTCTTGATGCAAGCTTGTTTCAACCATTATTAGGGCATGAAAATCATCTCAGCAATAGGAAAAGACAGTCAAAGAGATATCAAACCAAAACTTACCCACTTTAATATCAATATTAGAGGAATGTTCAGCAATGGTCTCCAAATGCCATCGACAATGAATCTGATACAGCAGAACAATTAAATTGCATTAACAAAGTGGAATATTTCTCTTATAGGTTACAACCCTCTAAGCAAGGAAATACACCCAGAACATACATTACTCTAAAATATTTTGGAAAATGCTGGTTCACCTATCTTAGCACAGAAACCAAGTAATGATGACCATACAAATTTTAAATATATCAGAAGTTCTACTTCTATATTTTTTGAACATAATAAAATAAAACGAAATAGCTTGTCTTGTTCAATTCAATTAACATTGACATCTAATAAGAAACGTGAACCAAATGTATGATGTCCAAATAGAAACATATTTCATACCTCAAAGTAAGACCCGAATGGAACGTCATGTGCCTGTTGAACTGTCTCAAAATCCTAAAAGAAAAGACACATGTTTAATAGAAAATTTACAAGAAAAAATCATTGAAGTCAGTTTTTAACAAGCAAGGTACCATTTGAAGATAATAAGACAGAAATAATAAAAATGTGAATTTTTTAAAACTATTAGATAATAAGAAAAAACAAGAGCAAGCACATTATCAATGTTGCTAAAAATTTAAGGCAACGAAACAGATAGCCTTACAAATATGTTCTTATCCGGTGATAAAACTGCATGCTGATACTCCGTCATGGCTGTGTCAGGCGGACACATGGGACTGTTACAGAGAGATCTAAATGTAATCTCTCTCACTTGACCATCATATTCATCTGCAGCATGCCACTGTCCCATCTGGATAGAGCACAAGATAGTAAGCAAATATTTCAATATCAACCAGCCAACATTCAGAATCCAGAAATAAAATCTTCTTCTTAGATAAAGTGATCGATATGGATAATCATCAGAAACAAAACTGCTTACCAGACCCTTATCAACCCCCAACCCCAAAGCAGAAGCTCTATTTGGATGGACAAGAGCAGGCCTTTTGAGGCAATATTGCCCATTCAACTAGAAATTGGGCTAATATAATTGTCTCAGCTTCACAAGTAATGCATACAGTGTACACAGGATAATTAGAACAAACAGAAGCAATACTCAGTGCTAACCAAAAAAAGGTTCCAAGTGCTAAGTCAGAAAATACATAGCATTGTTTCCTCCATAATTTGGTTTTTAAGGAACCGTTTGTCCTGTACGTCATGGAGAGCTCTACCAGCTCAGCATTAGTCCTAATGCCTCTTATAAGCCTTAACTCTAGAGTGTGCAAATCCTAAATGCAAACGATATAAAAGAAAAATGGGAAATATCCTTTCCAAACAACCAAAAACCATAATTTAATAATCTTCTTTTCTATAATTTAACGTATGTTTTAATTATCCTGGTCATTCCACTGGCTGGAACGCCCAAACCAATTATGCGACATATAAACTTTCATATCCAATTAAGGTACTTATAAGTAGCTACAACAGACGAATCAGCACCATCCTTTAAAGATTTAGCTCATAATCCTTTTTAACATATCAGCATGAATATACTTTAAATCATAAATGGCTTACGGTGAGAAGTTCTTTTGCTCTTTTTCTTTATGGTAAAGAAAACTACATTGGTCAAACATAGAGAATACAAAAGGAAGAAACAATTTTCTAGGGTTTATGATTTCAAAAAATGAACTCGGACTTACAACAAGATTAGTATCCTTTCTAGCTGCCCGATACTCATTTGTGAACTTAGAATCATCACTAAACAATAAAGTAAAGAACTGTTCCGCTGTGCATGGGAAAGCATCCTGCAAAATACATTAATGCATTATATAATGGTAATGACACAACTATAAAACTCACAGACCAAAAAAGAAGAAAAAGTATGATGCATACATTGTATATACCAACAAGAACCTCTTCTTTGATAAATGGTTGAAGCTTTTCAGATTTGGGCACTGTTTCTTCTGCAATCTTAGCCTGCCTTCTACTACCTCTAACAGAGCTACTATGTGCACGCAACGCCGATTCTGCCTTCTCCTATACAGCAGCAAGCAGATCGAATTAACTTTTTGCTTCATTAAATCATACAATTCAGAGAAAAAGTTCAGCAAAACACATATCCAAGATCTGATCCTAATCCCATTCCAAACGGATTAGATGTATCTTGTCAAGACATAAGCCCAAATTGAGTAATATGGAAGTTAAGTGTAGCAGCTCAGATATCAAAAGTTTCAGCATAACTGAAAAGACTATCAATTCCAACAAGGAAGACAACCATCAATGCCTGACACAACAGGATAGAAAATTCCTTCACTGTTCGTAACAGCACTTAAAGAGACTGACTTAACTTCTAAAATAAAACACAACAGTTGAACTTAGGCCTTTCTATGCTAGTAATTAAATGTGGGCATCTTAAAAATGTGTTGACAAAGCCATGACTACTTAGCAGTTTAGATTAATTAATAGATGTGCTCAGAATATATATGTATTTTTTTTAATATGTATGTTTTATTCTCAACAAAAGACTTGTTAGTGAATGAACTCCAGTAAAGGGGTACATCCTGCCACATGAGAAGCGTGTAAGATATTTTACTAGTAGCAATAGAGAAAAAGAGCCATATAGACAACAGAAAGGAGATATAATAGCTACATTGTTATTGTATTATATTACTAATAAACCAGTTGTATTGTATTACTAATAAACCAGTATAAGAGTTCTAGTTCGCTAAATCAAGAACTAGGAAAGACAGCTCATTGATGATACGACTCTCAGTAAATACCAGATAATAACACCCCATATATTCATCTTTTTAACTTCAAAAAGTTGGAAAGAACTATGTGAATCTATCCATAGTCATTACAGGGTTCAGTACCACTTGGAGATTATGTGTCAGACCTCTTCACAATTTTAAACAATGACCATTTTATCCATACAGTTGATAAGGAAGATTAGAGTTGTAAAGGTAAATAATGATAAAAGTTACAGATGCAATGATTCATGAAGCAATAGCAACGAACCTTCTTCTCAGCCTCTAACATTGTATGATAGTTCTTAGCAGTACGTTGCAATTGTCTCAAGGCATGATTCCTGTTCCAAAATGATGCAAATTTATATCTGACCCTACCTGCAATGAAAGAGAAAATAAAGGCCAAAAATAAGCCTCAACAACTCAGATCAAACTGAAAATGTATCCAAATCACACATGATGTTCCACTAGTGTGAAAAAAACACATTCAATAACTTAAACAGAACACAAAAGTAATAATAATACCCATCAAGGAAAGCCAATACACTGGATATTAGTTCATACAATAATTATATGTTTTAAATGGAAGTACATATTCAAATATATTATAATACTCTCCAGTCATCATAGAAACACATGATTTTCAACAAACCAAAAATTGACCTAGTGTTTTACTCCAACATAACATTACTCCAACTATAACCTTAAAAAGGGACATATTTCAGAAAATACTCGATAAATGTCTAAAGTGAGAGCTGGTGTATTTAAACGTAACTTTTTTATTTAAATAGAATATCAATCTGCCCATCAGATTCAGAATTTTTACAAGGCAACCACTGAAGCCCTAAGGGAAAGTAATGAAAAATATTTATTCAGAGGCAGCATTATGTAATGCTAGCATATCAACCAAGGATAGTCCGAACTTAAGAAGAGTGAAACAGTTTACAAACTTGCATCAGGACACACAAAATACCACGCCGCAATTATTGAAATCAAACACATTCTTATACAAACAAAACTAATTAAAAAAAAAGTAACAGGAAAGTTAGTTAAATTCATAATTAGGGTGAGCCTTACATGCAATCAAGATTCTAACTGACTGGGGCACTTTTTCAGAATCTTCATGCACTCAAGTCTACTAAGTGAATCCTATGATATGACTATGTGCAAGCTGAAATAAAACATGTTAAAAATCAGGGCAAAGTTTGCAATTGAAATTACTGCCACAAAAGTGAAGCTTTGTCAACACATCTGATGAAGCACCTATAATCCAATCCAGTTTGAACAAGCACTTCAAAGTCAAAAGGGAAAAAACCATTAAAATGGAGAAGTTCAATAAATATAAATCCAGATGTAGCATAAAATGCTTTAAATTGACAATAAACAAGCTAAATATCTACATGTCATAAAAACAAGATTTAACCATGAATCCGCAATAACAAATACCCTTAGTCTGCTATGTAACACTATATTTTACTAACAATCAACAGTTTTTCTAACAAAATATCTGTCTCCCTTGCAAACTACAAAACCTGAATATATCAATTTCAAACTTGGGACCAACCTGTCCAGTGGATCAAAATCAACAGTATATCCTTTATAAACTTTGAAAATGAACTCTGTAAATCTCCAACGTGCCTCTATGGTAGGTAACACACTACAAGAATCATACAATTCTTAGAATAATTTCATTATAAGAATTTAACGAAGAAAAAACTCCTTACATTTAAGCTAAATCCTTTGGACCTCCTACTCTGCTCTTCCATTCCTATTCCTCCATCAAACATAAAGCAGATAATTGAGTATACACTCAAGAAACTTCCAAAGAGAACAGCTACAGACCAGCCGAAAAATGTTTTAAAAAGAAAAAAGAAACAAGAAATGAATGGATAAAATGAAGATTATCCACCCATCTTTTAAATCACTCCTCAAATTTGACAAAGTTGAGAAGTGTCTAATTTATCCTCTATGTCTAATTTATCCTCCATCTTTGATATTCAGTAAACATATTCTTACCGACACTGGCATCTCCAAACTCTCTTTTTTTTTTATAAGAAACTGTATGTCATAGTAACAATGAAGCATTATTACAAGGAGTGGATCAGCCGTCCACTGAGAAAGCAGAAAACTGAAAAACTTTTCTGTGCTATACAAAATATGTCAAACATAGATGCTACACTAGCATCTCCAAACTCTTCACAGAAAGGAACTATAATCTCCCCAAACTTTTAACTGCAATGGTGTTATTCCATCTTTTAACGAAAACGACTAAACAGAAATTTGTCAAACATAGAATTGACACACATCATCACAGAATGAAGATGCTTATTTGACTATCCAACCAAATCTAGGCATCATCCACACAGGAGAGGGGAAAAAAAAACCCAACTCCAATACACAGAAGTGACATCATAAAAGTAGATCTGTATTTCAGATTATAACAAACATATACATCAACCAAATCAGCACTCAATAGCTTGCAAATATTTTATCACTAGCATGCTGATTCAATAGAGAAAATGCTGAGAATCAAAAGTGCAAACCCAAAGCACGATTGTGTTCCAGATACGGAAAAATTTGAAGGAAAACAAAGGAAAAAAAATTGTATATATAAACCTTTTAAGCATTGTCAAAAAAAGAAATTGCTACTCACCATCTGGACTTCCTAAAGGAGGTACACCATGCCCACCAGCACCCATCCGGAGAATAATTGTTATAGCAGGATTAATGAATGCATGCTGGCTCCTCCGTATCTACATAAAGAAACTTTGTGTATAAGCACTTCATATCATTTATCACACCATAGGCAGTAGGCACTAGATAAAAAAATATTTTCTAATAGGTATCTTCAAAAGAAAAGGTATTGAAAGAAATTACCTCATCAATATCTCCAATTGGTATAATCACCTGCCAAAAGCGAATAAAACACCATTAAAACATGCAACTACCCATCATGTCCAATCAATTTGTAAGATTCTTCGTGGGTATGACGTAAGTACTACCAGCATATTCTTATGAGAAAAAAAGAGTTAAATATTTTTAACTTAGCAAATGGCATAAAAAGAAATACCAACCTTCATCTGCTTTGAGAAGACATTAGAATGGAAGCATATGTGCCATGCAGAGACATACATACGGCCATGATACAAGAATGACCTCTCAAGTGCACAAGAGTAACTATGTTCCACAAGCTGTAAGCAGAATCACTAAATTAAGGATTCATTCACATCCATAATCCAAAAGTTAATGCTATAAGCGAGTAGGTAAATAATTCTACCAAGTCATGACTGCTGTGCAACTCACCTCATCTGGAAGGAGATTAAATATTGTTTGCAGAGGCCCTGGTTTTTGATGAACCACCGTTGGCCCTTGTTTATCCAAAGAAGCCCTCCTTCGAGCATTGGCTCCAGCATATCCATTCATTACCCTGCCAGTAAATAATACTCGTCATACTATTGAGAGCAATTAGAACGATAACAACAAAAGTCCACCAAATTTTGCCGTGACTAGGCAATCTAGTCATTCTGTATCATACAGATTTAAAAGGGAAAACAATGTGACATAATCTTATTTATCGTGTATAACAAGTTGATAAATAAATAAATAAATTGAAAGATAGGTCAATTAAAAGTTTGCTATCAGTGCAGAATAATATTGAACAAAGTACAAACCAACCACATTTTCAACTATACATACAGAAATATCTCTCCCTCTCCCGAAAAACTCGAGATTGCCCCTTGTAGATAGGGTCCAAGATATAACAGAAATGTCCAGAACTTGACCCCAAGGTCAGACACAATATCAGAAATAGAACATTGCTACTGCCTGCTCAGATAATTATAGGAAAAGACACAGATGCACAGGATCTAAGACATAGGAAAAGTTCAAGAAACCATACAAAGAACCCTCTTTATCCTTTTTCAATGCTCCTTTACTCTTTATCCTTTTTAAACACTCCTTTATATGCTTTTTAATTCTAAATAATCATCCCAGACACTCCTTTACTCTTTCCAATGCTAAAACACCAAAATAGCAACCATCAAGAAAATATTCAAAACACTGTTTACTGTACAGGGTGAAGCAAGACATCACCCAGTGAAAACATTCTTGAAAAGATTTCTCAAAACGAATTATGACGTTATTGACCAACCCCAACATGTAAGAGATTAAAGAAAATTATAATTCCAGAATTCCTCATCGTAGAAGTTCCCGCAGAGATTAATTAAAGAAGAAAAAACTGTCTGCACGGTGACAGGGCAATGTTTTAGTGGAGGGGTCTGAATATTGTATACAAATGAAAAACAGTACAAACAAAAACAAAAAAAAAAAAAGACAAAAGAAATGAACCAAAGGATACCTGGAAGCATTTACCGGCAGTTTAATTGTTTTAATATGTAGACACACCTGATAAAACGATATTTTTGTTGGTTATTACATAAAATAAGGAAAACTGAAAAGGACAACAAAGTAATGAAAACAGTAACATAACATAACACAATTTACAAAAAGAACACTACCTGCCCAGATGGGCTATCTAAAGTATACCACACTGCACCAGTTTGGCCTTCACTTTCAACTGTTACAGTCACTGAACCAAGAACAGTGCTTTTCCAAATTATATCCCAGTCATATATTGTAACAATAATCTGCAGGGCAGTAGATAATGCTATTAGTATGTTGAATGAAACAACCAAAAATTAAAAAAAAAAATCCATAAAACATCTTCGTTGGCTCACTATGTAAGAGTATAAATTCACAGGATCTCTCGCTACATATCAGATCTTTTATTTTGGGAAAAAATTGAGAATTATACATTGATTGAAGAGAGAAACCAAATACAAAAGCGGACCTGTTGTCCACAAAGAAAATAAAAAGGAGAAAATATAAGGGCAGCGAAATAATCTTGACAAAACCTATCCAATCACCCTACAACATCACACCATACCAGTATATCATTCATAACTACAATAGTCAGCACTATGTCACTATGAAAAAGTTGATTTTAATCACAAATCAGCTGCACAAAAAGAGACACCTGATAAAACAATTATGGATCATCAAGGAAATATAAATATTATAAAAAGGAAGAGATTACTTTCACCAGTAACTTTAAATATTGTTTGAACAAAATGGGTTAGGTCCAAGGATCTGATCAATGCATCAGGTAACAGAACAAACTATTTTGGGCACTAGATGACAATAAACAAAAACAATTTAAATATTTTGTACGTGTCTTAAGAGAAACAGAGGACTGCCAATAATATTTATGAGATTAGACCACAAGTGCATGCATAAATTCTCAAAGAACAAAACTTCTATTTATTGGCCAAGCTTTTACACGCGAGGCATAAACCGAGGGCTACACAGTCAGCTCAGAATCATGCCGTCTCTTAGTGGTATTAGATAAATTGTGTTATTATACATTAAACATCTTTACTAGAACTAGACTCACGACATTGATCTCCATCATTCAGCAACTGGACACACCAAGTCAATCAATAATTAACCTAAACAAGAAACAGTAATAAAAACGGTGAATCGTAACAGGAACCTGAACAGGAAGCTCATCAACAGAAAAATTAAACTCCTCTCCCCACATTGGATTTCTGGAACCAGGGACCATTGAACTGCACCAACAACACAAGCAGAAATTTTATAACTTCAGGCACAATAAAGTTAGAACAACAAAATATAAAAACAACCAAACATTTACCACAAGAAAATAAAAGGATATTTACTAAAGCATGAAAGTATGTTACCATTTAAAACTTAAATAAGTTAGTTGCAATTCCCGATTTTGATCAACTAAAAAATTCTTTTTAATATTCAACTGTCCCGTCTCTTTTTTAGAATCACATACTAGCACACAATTCATATTCATTGACTCCACTAATAAATGAAACTTTTGCCACATTCATTTCTAAAGATGCAAACAAATCAAGTATAACATCGAGCAAGAAGTTTCATTCCCAAGTAACTTGAGGAGCTTATATTAAGCATGCATAATAAAATAAAACACAAAAGCCTTGACCTTCATTAAATCTTCAAGATCAAGTTACCCAATTTCCCCCCCTTATAACTTTAAAGTCTAAATGGTACCACAATTTCACAAAACCCTCATTGTACAGTTATACTCCCTCATGTTTCAAAATCATAATTAAATATAAATGCAAATTGGTGATGGCATCAAAATCTAACAATAATAACCTAAGGAACTGAAAGTTCCAATCGTGAGAGCAATTCAACGAATCAATTCAACGAATCAGTGGGAAATAATCACCTATTAGAAAATGTGAACAAGTAGAAGATAGATCAAATAACCTGAATCGTTTTTCTGAACCACAAGTAATGATGGCATATGGATCTGATGTGCCATTTAAGTTTGCACCAATAAGATTCTTAGCCGCCAGCAATTCCAACTGAAAAACAGGGCAAACATAATCTTGCTGTCAAACCAAAGGAGATTCCGCAACATTGGTCAAGACATAACATTTAATCCTATGAAAACTTGCAGATGATTGAATTCGTTTACAGCTTAACATATACCAGATTAAAGCATAAACAAGATCAAAAAGAAAAGATACCTTAATTAAATATGCAGAATTGGTTTGTGGGTCTCCTTTAAACTGGGCCATCTACAAAATAAGTGGAGAACTGCATGTCAAAGAAGTGGAAAATTACTGCATGAAACAAGTGCCACGCAGAATAGCCTATTACAGCAAACTAGAATTCCAATCTTCATATTAAAGGACAACATAAAACTCAACAGCTTCAGCAATGTGGTCTTGACTTACAAAACCAAGAAAAATAGCACACTGCATTGAAGAAGATGATTGTAAAGCCTCAATCTCAAAATTCTTCGCGTGCAAGAAAGAACAGAAATACTGTTATATGCTTGCTAACCAATATCTTGGGAATTGTCCTTCGTTCTCTTTCTATAAAAAGTGAAACACACTATTTCATAGAGTCTTGTAATAACTATGGTCTAAACTAAGACAAACAAATATACTTCGCCAATTTAGTTACGATTTTGGTCTCAAATTATAAAATTGCTAATACACAGAAATCAATAAGTTTCGCTTTCCTGTGTTTTTTGGCAAACCAAAAACCAAAATATATTATTAAACATGAAAGAAAATTGAAACTTTTCATGCATCAATCACATTACACGGCATGGAAATTACAATAATAGGAATCAAACAAATAATGAATAACCAAAGCTCAAAGAGAAAAAGATTCCCTAATTGTAGTGAATTAGACACCAAGCTGCACAATCACATAAAAGATCACACAGGTATTACATAAAATTAAAAATACAATTCATATTTGGGTAAATATCACCGACCACCTATACATTACAACTTTCTAAAACTCAACCCTGCTGTTTTAAAATTCATTAGATATATCCCTTGAAAGAGAGGAAATTTATCAAAAGCCTCCCTCCAATTTCTAAACTGAAACAAGCCTTAGGGTATGTTTGCAGCTGTTGTGATTCTGCTAACTTTGAAAGCACAGTGGCATATGAGTTTGGTAATATCCACATTTACTTGACAGATAATATTTATCAACCACTAGCCTATCAAAGCCCTCAGAAGTTTTTTTTTTTTTTAAAAACCATTTTTGAATTTCATAAAACTAAATTAAACCAAAGCTAAATGATAACAGAAGCAAAATCCACTAAAGAATTTTCTACAAAGAATAATGAGATGATTTGTATCAATCTCCAGACCTTTGCAATGTATATGCACATATAAAAATAAATCAAATAATGTTCCCTTTCTTGATTTATTCTGCCAAGATCAAACTTCCCCAACTTTCATTCATAGTTGGAAGCTCCAATAACATACTAGATCAGTGACCCTCGAAAAATGAGGTAGAAACTTTCTCAATTTATTTTCTTTCAAAAAAGCACTATCAATCGTATAAAATATCAAACAAGCAGAGGACAGCCGCTATCCAAAACGAATTGATAACCATCATGTTACTGATGCGAGGATCTAAGCTCTATGAAAAGTTAATACTTTGGCGTCGAAGATGTGAAGAAAATAACAGGTATTCCAGAAAAGAAATAGAAAGCATTTCATAACTAACTTACGTATAAGGAAAAAATCAAATAATTTTAAATAAACTGAATTTATTGCAATTTTCCCATTCTGTAAAATAAAGCAGAAAAAATGAAATGCCTTTGCACCTTGAGCCCAAAAAATATATCCAAACCAAAATTAAATTGTATTTGACAGTTACTAATTCCAACCAACAGCAACTTTTGGATTAAAAGCCACAGTGCCTCAAACCCCAAACATGCTCCTAGGATTGTCAAGAAGCTTCCTTGCAGAGGAGGTTATTAATTAATGGAGCATTGATGAGTCTCTATTAACAAATAATCAAAGACTTGTTTTCATTATTCTACCCAATTGCCTAATCATATACAAGCATCAAATTCACCTCAATTTTGTTTGGCCCATTTTCATCAATCTTTCAACACTCAAACAAAGCTAATCACTCCAAAAAAAAATTAAGACTTCAAATATTCTCATCATTTATATCAAAACTCAGCAGCATAAAAAAAAATAATAAAAGTAAACAGAAAAAAAGGTGAACAAATACAATTTCTTAGACCTTGTCTTTATCATCAATAGCACTAATTGAAGCACTTTCAACAAGCTGCGATCGGTCAACGCCGAAATCTCCGATTTTAGAAAAGAAAAACCAATAGGAGGCGATCACGCACAGCGACGCAGCCACCGTCACTTTAATCTCCCACCACGACGGTACCAGAATCTCCATTGCCGTTTCAATCATCATGGCTGTCGTTTTGGACCTTCTCTTTCTCTTTCTCTTCTTCTACCTCTACCTCCTCTCTTCCTTTTAATTTAAAATTTTCGAATAAATTAATTCAAATGGAGGTTTTAAGGGTTTTGTTTGTTCGGAGAGAAATTAATTAAAAAAAAAAACAGAATAAGAAAATAAATAAATCAATAAAAGAAAAGTCAGAGAGAAAATTGGACCGTTGTACTCTGAAGGGCGATAATTAACGCATGAACATGGAGAAAAACCCAGATGAAACTTGTGATGTATTTTTGTGACGAAAATATCCTCATCTTCGTTACCTAATTTACGGTTGTGCCTGTATATGTTGGCTGTAGTTTTGGCGCAACGTTGAGGGTATATTTGGAATCTAATGTTTTAGAAATTTCAACTGACTCTTTGAATTTTATGCATGGGAGAGAGACAGCGTGTGGACTGAGTTAGCAAGGGCGATTTAATAATATTTAAATATTTTAATTTCTGGTTTTTAATAAATTCCACGTAGGATATTTCCAGATTTTGTTCAATGATTTATAATTATGACCTCATTAATAATTACAGAGAAAATAAATTGTTTATGATGACATTATAGATAATTGATATTACGTCTTAAAATACGTTTGATGGTGTATCACAAAAAAATAATCAATAAAACTTATTAATAACAATACCAATAATTTTCTCTCTTTAAATTGTTTTCTAAATATAAACCCAAAAGGCTATTTACTATCTAAAAAATTACTATAATATTTGTAGAGGTTTTTGATTCGATAAAAGGAAATTCTATTTTAAATGATGATACGAGAATTTTTAATTTTTTGTGCAATCAATATCACATTGTGGTAAGAAAGAAGCAATTATTGGATTGTTGTTGAGCAATAATTTAGCTTCATGGTCCAAATTTGACCACCAATATTTAATTTCAATTTTATTTTCTTTTTTTTTTAAGTATTTTCTAAGCACACGCTCAAATTTTAATATTAAGGATGCATATGTTGACTAGAGGGTGAAATTCGACGGATAATATCGTTAATTTGTTATTATCTACATTCAAGATTGTTTATATATTAAAATAATCCAGATTTTTTATTTTTTATTTTTTAGTGAAATAACCAATAGTTGGGATCAAGATAAAAATATGCTTTGTGAAACACTGTGGATATAAGACAAATATCAAAGTTGGTGGAAAATGGAAAGATGTGACGTGTTCCTAAATGTATTTAATTATTTTTATTTGAGGTGACAACTTTGGCACAAACAACAAATTTGATATCAACTTAACGAGGAAAAATAGAGTCATGACTTATGACAATTAAAATTGATATAATTATTAAAT
Organism: Murraya paniculata; assembly: GCA_030449075.1. Lineage (NCBI taxonomy): Eukaryota > Viridiplantae > Streptophyta > Magnoliopsida > Sapindales > Rutaceae > Murraya > Murraya paniculata. Next base: position 751,553 of record JAEVFN010000052.1, on the reverse strand, counting down.
AAGTTAGGTTTGGATTAACTAATAGTCGCATCAAGTTCAAATTTAGAGTTTTCAATAGGGTTATCAATTCACTTATTTATCTCGTACTTATTTATATGTCATTACAAAACAATTTTGTTACATTCATCATATTTTAAAAATTAAAAAGTAGTCGTGGATTTCCAAAATTTCAATAAGGGATAGCAAGACATCTTTTGATTATAATACTGTTTGGTTCTATTAATTCAAATATTTTATAATAAATGAAAATGTAAAATATTAAAATAAATGTAGCTATATATATATAATTTTAATATTCAAAAAATATTTTAATACTTTACAATCTTATATTATATTAAACTACATTTTATAATAAATGGAAACATAATATAAAAAGTAATATATGAAAATTTAAATTATTTTCAATATAATAAAATAATTTTATATTATTAATACATAAAATATATTTGATTAATTGTAAAATCTATTTAACTCGAAGATTTATTTAATATTTTTATAATAATACAAATATATTATTAAAATAAATATAATAATTTATATTTTAAAAATTAGTTTGTGCATTAAAAAAATTCTAATATTATTACTCTAGTAGACGAATTAAACAATTTTAAATTATATTTGTATTTAATAAAAAATTCTAAAGTCAATTTTTTTAGTTACTATTTACAAAGAGTATAATAGTTAAAAAGAAGGTCTTATTATCCCTTATTTAAAACTTGGGAATATATTAATTATTTTCCCTAACCTTAAGGATATAAGGGTCATTTTTCCTAAAAATTATTGAAATAAATTTAAAAATAAAATTTATTAGAGTTCGAGTATTTAGTATTACAAATATTTGTACGTACAATAAATAATTTTTAAAATATAGTAAAACATTTTAAATAATTGATTTCGGTAGTAAAATATTAAAATTATGTAAAAGGAGCGAAATGATTATTTACGGGTCAAATTAGTATTTGAAAATTTTTTAACACAATTAATAAATGAATTGAGTTTGAAATTATTCAAAATTGATATGATACAATTAAGACGCGAAAGAAAACATAGACACGTCAACTAAAAAAATTTCTTATTGATTGTCATACGTGTAAAAGAAAATAATAATATGTCATCTTACCTTGATTATGGTATATTTGATAGTCTTAGGATTTTAAACTATTTAACATTTTAAATTCGCTGAGTAACAGTTTATTAGATAAACTTATTAAATAAACTTAGACAAGAGTTTCTTTGAACAAACATAATTTCTTTAATTTCTAATTCTAGTGATGGACTACAATCTTATCCAATAACTTAGAACCTCATTGATAATTATGTTTTGTTCCCAGTGGTAAAACAGCTATTGCCTAAAGATATAATATTTACTTAGAAATTTATGGGCAATAAAACATGTATATACAGTTTATTGAAATAAAATTTAAGGAAGATATTACATGGTATGAATTTGATTTCTTTGATGGAGTTTGATTAATGAAAATGTACAAATAAAATGGTAAAAAAAAAAAATGGTTTCGTAAAGGCTATGTGGGCAACATATTATTGTCATAGTCCAATCAAGGTACATTTGATTGTTAATAATTAAGTAAATAAAAATAGATTCGTGCATGTCTTTAATAGATCGTTACGACTTAAGCCTATGGAGCGTTGACAAAGAAAAAAGCAGGTTTCTACAAGATATTTTAGGTGATACATATTATAAACCATCTTTTGCAGAGAAGAATCTGATCTTTTATTTAATCTTTTATTAAAAAAAAAACTAAGTTTTTTTAATTAATGATATATCTTTTCCAAACGCCACCTGGACATCGTTTGATTTTAATTGTATAGTGAGGGCCAGTTCAGTCGTACTTTAATTTTTAAAATAATTATTATTAATTATTTTATATAAATAATTAATTATAAAAAATATCAATTAATTATTTAATAATACTTATTCTTAAAAATATTATAAATCTTAAAAATAATCATATATATTTAATAAATCATATTATTAAATTACTATAAGAATAAAAATGACTAAAATAATCATAATATTAAATAAAATTTATTTATATATTTATAAATTTATGTACATATTATTTTTTGTTGTGCATGTAAAACAGTTGATAATTAAAATAAATATTTTGAAAAAAATTTTAAAAAATTAAAAGTGCATCTTAATAGAATTTACCAAACATTAAAATTAATTTTTAATTTTTTAAAATTACTTTTAAATCTTCTAAAATAATTCTTTTTTTTTTTTTACAAAATATGCTTATGGATTTCCAAAATATTGTTTTATCCTTACTCCATCTCTCTCTGCTTTTTTTTTTTTTTTTTCCTGAACCCCAGACATCATTTCATCTTTCAATCGTTTCAACAGATGGAATCTTACAACAGGTTGCCCACTACATAATTTTTTAAGGCACGTTTATCCACATCCGTTCGATTTTCGAATCAAAATCCAATGGTCATTTTTCTGAGTTACATACATTTGTATGCAGCGTAGCCGCGGCCACAAGAGCAATATGATAACTCATAAGAGGGCCAAAAAAAAAAAAAAAAACAAAGAGTATTGTGTTGATCACATAGTTTATAAACGCTACCCGAAATACTCATTAACAACATACAAAATTGTATTAGCAACGTTTAATTTTACAGTAGTAACATTAAAAATAAATATTATATAATACATTGATATCAATGTTCAATCGTTGTTCGTTACAAATAACATGTTATAAGTTACAAAAAGGGAAATAATGAACATACAAAATAATGAAAGGGAAATAATGATTGAAATAAACATAATATTATAAACAAAATGTAAATAATTGAAATGAACATACGAATTTTTTTTTTTTCATTTAGACAACGGCTCATCTCGTAATCCGAGCAATGAGTCATCTCCCAAAGAGAGTGAGTCATCGATGGGCCATCTCTTGATTTTAATTTGATTTTTAATAAGAAAATGTTAATTTCGATAGTTTCGACATAAAGAATTTTAAGCCAAATACTAATGTTGAAAGAGCGACCTTTCTAAGATTCAAGTTCTTGTTCGAGATTCAATGGGTACGTGAGTTAATAATGATAAAAATAAAAAATAAAAAAGTCATTTTTTATGAAAAATCAGGGATCTTAAATTTTAAGTTTTAATTAATATTACATTCATTTATTAAATAATATAGTAGAATAATTAATAATTTTGTATTCATTATTTAACAAACGAGTGCCACACAACATTAAAATATAAGTTGAGATTCAAATATTAAAATCTCAAAGCATTATTTATATATGTAACGTTTAAAATGTTTATAAGGTAGGCTTGGTAGGGGGATAAAATGGTTAAGATACTTTTATAAATTTTAATCTTATCTCATACTTGGTGCAAATAAAATGTTTTATGGTAGTTTATCTTGGGCCCAGACTTAGATAACACAGAGACAAAAGTCCTATCGATTTCAGTACCCTCGAGATAACTTAGGATACCCCGAATGCATTATAATATTTAAATTAAAATTTAGATATTTAGTTATTTTTGTTATTTAGCAAATAATTTTAAATGGTAAATAATAAAGTTTATATTTAATTGATAATATATAAACTCATACTTTATTAATTTGTTAATTTTTATTAATTATGCGATGAAACAAGTCATACATTTTTTAATCAAGTACAAGACTCTTATGACATGTCATCTATGTTTTCAATTTGTAAACATAGTGTCGTCGTCTACATCTATAATCCTATTACGATATGTCATCTATATAATAATTTTATAGACGACATGTCATATGACCTTGACCCCGCTGCAATATTTATCTTTAATATAAAATGTCTAGTTGTACAGGACAAAAAATCACAACATATCATCTACGTGATGAATTTATAAATGGCCTAACATACATAAAATTTAAATAAAATTTTCAGTTATTAATTTATATTATAAATAAAATACATTTATATGTCTAATAACTAATAATTAATATTACTATATTTTTAATTTTCTTCGGAGTTGATTCAATTATCAAAGAAATAATGATGTTTGTATCAAAAAAGTATAAAATTTAGCACAAAAATTATAAGAGATAAGAGTTTTTGGAGTGATGTTGTGCAATTTTTTTGTGCTAATTTTAATACATTTATCACTACTTTTACTAGAGTCCATTCACGTACTTCACAAAATTAAGACAATATTGAATATAATTCAATCAAATCCTATTTTATTTTATCCTATCTAATTTATTTGAAATTGAAATGCATAATGTGCCCGTGTAGTAAAATTTAGCATGATTTTTCTCTGAACTAAAGGGTAGTCTAAATAATCCATGCTTAGAAAAAGCTATAATCAATAGGCCATTGTGGCAATTAGCGATTGATTGTGAATACACTTCATACTTAATGGTATGTTAGAATAACAATAAAAAATAATGGGAATTAATGTTTAGTTGGGGATATTTCTTATCCTAATCTAAACCTTAAAAAAAAATTTTAAAAGTAAAAGAAAAATTGTCCTCTAATCGAATGAAATTGGGATTTAAAATTATCCACACACATAATCCAAGTTAAACAGTAAAACCCTAAAAAAAAGAAGAAAAATCTACCCATAATCAATTAATCCATCCACGTGTCAAGAAAAATTAATAAAATCAATCAAACGTCAGTGCATTTGTACTAGGTTGGGATTTCTTCCATTTCTCTCCTTATAACAAAAACACATTTGCAAAAGCCAACTTTAGGTTTATATATATATATAATCAACGTTAATCATGTAACTCAGCTACATTTTTAACTCGTGTCTTCCTCCTCAGCCGCCTGCCTCTTCTTCACTCTCTCTTCACACTCTGGTACTTCACTTCACCTTCCCCGCATTTCCTCTTCATCTCTTCGCATTTGTCCAGCTAGCTCTCTCTCAAGTTTGATTTTTATTGTTTTTTATTTTATTTTGCAGCTGCCTTTTTTTGTTCTGTTTGTTACTTTTGTTATTTGTTTAAAGTCATTCTTTCATTTTCATGCTAGTAATGTCTCTTAATGCTTTCCAAGTATCTAGCTTTAGCATCATTACTTCAGTAGTACTGTCTCTATATTAATATTATTATCTGTGTTACTTGTTTTTGATATTCATGTCTGTGATGGTTTGTATCTATGCATATTTCAGTATATGCATGGAGCTGTATGAAGTTTTTAGCGAATTGGGTTTTTGGTTTTCTGCTGTTTTGGTTTGTTATCATGCAATGTTGTTATTGTGTCGTCTCTGGTTTTTGCTACAAGAAAGCTTTTTTGGAATGTTGCATAGTTGAATTTAGTAGAGTAAAGAATTGGATTTGATTGAATAACAATTCTGCTCCAATTTAGCTAGCGTGCTCACATTATATAAGGATAGTTGTTGCGGAATTTTGATTCTTGTAAATTGTTGGGCAATACATTTTGCATGTCAGAATTTGCTATTCAAACTTTGTTGTCTATAATACAAGAGGGATGAGAAACTAATTTATTGGGGAAATATTGAATTAAGTAAATCTTGTTTCAATTATATAAGTGCTGTACATCTAACGCTGGGGTGAAATTTGGTGGTTAATTAGCTTGAAGTTGATTTTTATCTTTGAAGTAAAAGATTTATGTAAAGGGATCACGAGAAAGGTTCCTGGCTCATTTCTGTTCAAGCTGATGAAAGTAACCAGCACGTGGTTTGAGCCGTATGTCTATATTGGTTTTCTTTTGTTACTTATCTAACACTGGCAATTGAAAATTATCATAATGACTAATTGAAGATCAACCATTTGGTGGTACATTTCAGAATGTATGTTAGGATTAGTTTTTCCTTGTCAACTGACACGGAAGGACTTCATTTTTCCTGAATTGTTTTGGTCACTTCTGATTTTGTTTATAGATGGCAATACTGATATGTTCCCAGTCGTATTTATTTTGGGACTGAACTTGGAGAGCATTTATTGGATAAATTATCTGACCAGGATAACTAGTTACTTTCTTCACCAATTTAAGTAGGTTCATTTTCTTTTCAGGCCAACTATAAAGGAGTTTATTTTCGAGTGTTACTGATTAATAAAAGCGAATTTTGCTTGCGTAAGATTGCGGTGCATGGTGCCTGCTCAATCATAAGATGGATATCGTTCCAGCTGGTGAACCACGTAAAACCATAAAAGTTGAACCTGATGAAGAAGTCAAATGCGTCTTGGCAAAATCAGACGAAACAAGTTTGAAATGCTTGAATGACCATAAAGAAAGCACCATTGGGAAGGATGCTTTGTCAAATGGACAGACCATGGCTCCTAAAGGCCCTGAGGACGTGGAAGTTGATATAATCAAATTTACAACTGATGATGAAACCAGATTGACAGAAGCTGAAGATCCTGATGCAACTGAATATTCAAGCTCATTTGGGAACACTGAATCCGATACTGAGAGGTGCTCTGGATTGAGTGAAGCTGAAGTGGAATCCCAATATTTTGATGTCAATGGTTTGAGAACCAACTGTTCATTTGGTAGCTTGTTTCAAAGAAGGTGTGTTGCGGTTCCTTATTCTAACCTATCGTTTGTCATGTTTCATTATCAAAAATCATAAGTAGAACAGTACTGTATAATTGTTAGCATTTCTATTTACACTATCTTCATAAATTAATATGTTTTGTAGATATTACAAAAAATATAATATTTATCGGCGAATCTTGTGGTTGATGTCACAAAAAGGAGGAAAAAAAAGACCAAAAAAAAAAAAAAATTCTAGCAGCGCTATCTATTATCTTTGGATTATATGTGAGGTTACCATGCATTAAGTAGGAAAGCAACTAGATAAACCATAGACTGGAAAATAACATATTCAGCATTGCAATCGTAGGAGACTAATCTTTTTCTTTGTCTTAATTAAAATTATTCTTAGCATTTATGAGAATAATGCGCAACTGTAGCCTATATTTTTTGTTTTATAGAAATTAATGCTCTTGATAGCCTATGCTCAGCTTGTAAGGTTGACCGGGTAAATGACTATTATTTAGGAAATAGGAAGATATTAAGAAATTACTTTTGGAGGTCATGAAAATTGTTTATTTGAATCAGGGTAGTCTGTCTAATTTCCATTATAAGGTTTTCAGTTAGAAATCTCAAATTTAAACATAGATCTGCTTAGGAGCTTCGTCATTGTTTACAAAACAGTTTAGCTGAAGCTTATGCGTTGTCAGTAGCACCATCTAAAGAAAATCCAATTTTTAATCAGTTAACCTTATGTTTAGTTTCACTGGTTTATATTATGTCGAATGTTTCTTTATGCTTACAAACTTTGTTAGTCCCGGATGCCGTTACATATTCTCAGTCATAATCTAAAAATTGCCAGAAGGGATCTATGCACGCACAGACAATTTTATCCATTAATTTCAGCCTGTATTTAGGTAATTTATTTATTGAAACTGCTTGGCTTCCCTTATAGGAAGAAGAAGTTGACCAATCACTGGAGGAGCTTTATACATCCTCTTATGTGGCGTTGCAAATGGGCAGAGCTGAGAATCAAGGAGATAGAGTCTCAAGCGCTAAAATATGCCAGAGAACTTGCAGCATATGACCAGAATAAACTATCAAGACTCAGTCAATCTACAGTAGAAGAGTTTGGATCAAAGTCTTTGACATTTTCTAGTCAACGGTATAGAAAGAAGGCCATGAAGAGGAGGAAACGGAAAAGAACTGAAGACACGACTGATTTAGCATCGTACATGTCACGTCATAGCCTTTTTTCCTATCTCGGTATAAAGCTTGTTCTTTGTAGTTGTACATCATGGTGTGAGTGCTTTGCTTTTATTCCTCCCTCTTCGTCATTCTTATTCATTATCTCCGACTCCTTCCTTCCAATGACAATGTTGATGTGTAATTTTGCAGAAAGCAAGCGGTCTAATCCAGATGGAAATTCTACAGCTGATGATTTTGGTAATATAGGTAACTATTTATCCTGCATGTTGATTTTGTTTCTGCAGCCCTAAAATGTTAACATTACAGAAAAATTCGAAAAACTGGTCTGGATCTGAAAGGTTTCTTCTATATTCAAAACTGTGATCTGGTAATCACAAATTAATATTATATGACATATCATTAAGTTTGTGACTAGTTTAATTTATTTGTTCACTAAGGGAGATAACACGTCTTATCCAATGGGGTCAGTGCCTGTACGCCCTTGGTATTAATATGTAAATAAAATCAACTAGATGTGAAGCTGGATAATTTTTTTAACTATCAATGAAGCAGAGCAGTCTTTGGAGGGCATACACCTTATCTCATACCAGCTCTAATTTGTTTTTCCTTTTGCTTTTATTTTACTCCCTTCAATCTTGGTTTTTCCTTTCCATGTTAAAACCATTTGGTCATCCATATAAAGTCATATTTTTAAATGAGCTATTGGCAATGGGTATAGTCAGCCAATTAAATTTTGGTTTCAATCTGCATTTTGTTGTCAACTTCATAACATCCATATGTCGACCTAGTTGGGATCCTGAGATGTGTTTCTGGTGAATGTATCCGAATTTCTCTGGAAGATGCTCAGTTAGTTCGGACAAGATAAGTTGTATATATCATTCTCAATTGGTATGCATCCTTGGAAAATGCTCGAACTTTGACTCCTAGTGCTTATAGAAGTGGCACATCTAGAGTGCAAAGAGTCTGAATCATGTCTATCCTACCTGTCTTCCCCCTCTAAATTCATTCGAATTTTTTCATTACTTCCTGTTTCTGTTGCTCTGACCACGTTGCGATGCTTATTCTCTAATTTTGCGCATTATACATATTTAAAGTTCACAATGTTTTATTTTGCTAAATCTGTCCTCTGTTCTTGTATTGGGGCAGTAATCATGGACCAACCAGGTGATTGCAATGACAAATTTGGAAGTAATGAAGATGCATTATTTTTTGAGCTCAAAGATGGCGATAGTTCCTTGGAGCAGGTCCTTTTGAAAATTGAAATTGTTCACTCTCGGGTTCACATGCTGAAAAGTAAACTTGACATTGTCATGTCCAAAAATGCCTCAAGGTTCTCTTCCTCCGAGAACTTGAACCTGCTTGCACCCTGTGATGGACAAACCAGTTCTGCTCCTAGCCCTACGTTCTCTGCTGGCAATGCGGACACAACTTCTATCGGAGCTATATATAATCCAACTCAGCACATTTCAGAATATGATATTGGAGATCTTGTTCTGCCCGAAAGTGCTATTTCAAGTTATGCAGAGACCATGCACGTTCCCGATATAATAGAAAGCACAGTTGGACTGCTATCTGCTGCTGATGTTACTTTCCATCAGCCACAAACAGGAGACTCGTGTGAAGATGTGAGCCTTTTAAACATAATTAAATCTGATTTATCTAAGTAATTTGGTTATTTGACTAGATGTGAATCCTTTTAAGAATATGTTTTAATTTCACAGTCACAGAATTTCTTAAAATATGTCAAGGATAAAGAATTCAATAATTATTTGATGCTATACATTATTTGATATCTGCAGATTTTGGATAACATCCTCATTCAAAATGATGGAGCTGAAGGAGAGCAGCACACTTTCTTAAGAACAATTAATCAATCAATAGAGAAGCAAAATGATCCAGAGAAAGGGGAAGAAGGAGAAAGCACCAACCCTTCTCCAATCCTCGCCTCAGAACCTGATCCTGTGTCAAAATCAGAGGTAGCTCAGGATCAGTCGACACTGAAATCATGTTTAGCATCGGATATCGGTTTTCCTAGGAATAAAAGAAAGCGAGGGGAGCGCAAAGCTGGTCCTGGCAGCAGTTGGAGCAAGAAAGCCTCCGGTGAGCCTGATAGCCAGTGAGTTATGAAATTGCTCTATCTTTACCGTTCACTTCATTAATGATGAAAATGATGATGATGAAAGCTTTTAGTAAGTTGATAGACTCTGACAGTCTGACAAGTAGAGTAAGTACATTAAGTGAAGATTGAGAGTTAGCATTTTTGTGTCATTGGATATTGAGGATTGCTGTAAGCACAAGTAAAGTCATGTTGCTTTTATTGCAGAGAATTGATGTTAAGAGCTTGCAGTCTAAGATACTCTACTCTCATGCCAAATTTTCCACGTGGTGTTTAAACACCATATAACCATCTATATACTGCATTAAGTTTCCGTTTAACCCAAATGCTTAAACTAGTAGATAATAGCTTGAACAGTTTATTAAGCTTCAAAAACTGGCCACAGGTTTGAACTAATTGGGGTTGAAATAGAGGTCCGTGCATATGAGACTAAGATCATATCTATCCGCAAATCTTATGTATTCTGGATTGAGTATGATCCGAACTCCATACCTCTTCTTGGCTTAACCTACTTTATACATCTAAAAAGCTTAAAAAGCTTGTTAAATGATTAGCCTCTGTCAATTATCACCTGAAAAACAATGAATAGGGACCATTTAAACAATTATCTACTGTCTATTGGCGAAGAAAAAAGTTTCAAACTTCTGAAAGAAAGTAATGTTTATAGCAAAAGAGAAATAGGAAAAAGCTGAAAATGGAAACAAAGCTGGAAATTTGATTTGTATGAAGTAATAAATTGGTGAATGCAAGCATTAGCATTGATTGCAATGGGACCAAATGGGCTGCACTAATTGATGATTTTCAGAAGTTGCACGTGTTGATACCACAATGCCGCTGCCATTGCATTCCTATTTTCACATGATGTGCAAGCAACGAAAATGTTTTATTTCCTTTTCTCTCTCTCTCTCTCTCTCTCTCTCTCTCTCTCTCTCTCTTTCTCTGTTTTTTTTTTCACCTCAAAGCAAATAAATCAGAAGACGTTGTCCTTTAAGCAAAACTTTTAGGCAGTTTTGAAGTTAAAACTCAAAGCCATAGCCAAAGAAACCTCATCACAAAAGCCCAAAAATTACCAATTTATTGAATTGCAAGTAAAGTCATTATCTTTGGTTTGATTCAATATGTAATTTTTTCACTTGACCTTAAATTCAGGACTAAAGTTTCAAAGTCTAGCAACTTACTCCAACTTTATTTTTCTATAACTGTCTTTTTCTTCTGTTGTGGGGAGCTTTTAATTTCAGTCCAAAGTTGGACAAAATCATTTCCATGGTCTACGATGTACAAAAAGCTTGAGATGACTCCATAACCTTGAAAGCACTTTTGACTCAAAAAATCACTTGTCTGTCTATGCATGCCAATACTAATAAGCAATTGCTGTTTTTTAAAGTCTTAATGACAATCTACACACTCTCTTATAGTCAATTGGCACTCAAAAGTGGTTAATTCGCAAAATTTGCATCCAAACTTGGGGCCTTGCAGCAACATAAGTTGCCAATGAAGCCATCTGATGTAGAAGTTGTTTAGGTAAGAAATCAATTTTTAGTATTTGAAGTTGAGTTTGATCAGTATTTGACATTAGCTGTTAATGATACTAATTGATCCAGAAGATAAGTAACCACTCAGTACCAAATAAGACTAGATAGATGTGAATGTAATGATAAAAATAAAAAATAGTGTAAATTTATTTAAAATTTAAAATCAAATCTAAAAATCTTTTGAAGGGTGTTGATTTGTTGACTGTAAATACATTTTACACCCACGATTATCCTAATTCGAATAATAATAGGAGACAAATTTTTAGTGGATGACTTTAAACCTCTAATCTTAATTCACAATAATCTGCATATCTAATGACAAATTTTGTACCACAGCTGACAGCTTTGATCTCTTTTTCTTTTCTTTTCTTTTTTTTCCCCCTCCTTTACCTTGCAAAAGTAACTTATAAAGAATACAAGTTGTGTACTGGGGGTAATCTTCAATCCAAGCATCACCAATCATCACATCTTTTTTTCTCTTTTGCAGCAGCTTTTAGGGTTTATGGATATAACACACACATCACGCACAGATGAAGAATCATGATGCCATCCATTGGCAAATTATTTATAACCAGACTGGATCTCAATACCTGCCCACACCCTGAATAATTTTACTCTCCTTTTAAGACAAATTAAAGAATATGGTTTCTTTCCTTCGAGGTCCAATCTTTCACAATTACATGCATATAAATCTATGTATATTTGTTCAAAAGATTTTAATAGGCTAATGATCAGAACCAAATTCGGCACTTGGGTAATAATTTTATTGGCCTTAAAGTAATCCTAGCCCCATCTACTAATTAGCTAGGTATAAGATTCTAAATATATTTAATGCCATTTTGTAAATATAAAGAACTTTCGTGCATGAGAAACATTTTAGTATTTATGAGTGTGATGTAGTATCTTTCTAATAAATTGTTATCGCATGTAGGACATGCTTATTTGAAATAACCAATCAAGAAAACATAAATACATACATCATATGACAGTAATTTATTGAATGAATGGATAGATGAAAGTAAACTTTCATCCCAAACAACAAAATCATTCAAATTTCTTTACAAAAAATGGCAACAAATTAAGAAAATAGTACAGCATTGTAGTGAATGAAATCACATCTAAGCGACATGCAAGTTTAATCTTACATTCCAGAATTGGAAACAGAAATTGCACTGAATGAAAGCTGTTTTATGGCAACAATTCTAATATCTACAAATTTTGGACTACATCCTATGCATGTAATGATTTTGCTTGGACATAATTAAGACCAAAAAGCATGACATAAATTAAAAGTTTTTGCAGTTAGTGTTGTGCTTAATTACTTTGATCATCTCATGATTTCTTCTAACACAAAGGCAGGCCAAGCATGTCTCAAAAAATATCAAGAAAGAAAGACATTTTAGTGTTTATATCTCTCTTTGAAATTGTTTTTATAGCTGGAGTCCTGAAAGTTTCTAGTTCTTGGTGTATTAAAATAATAACTGAAAAACATCTGTTAAATGGTACCTGTGACCTTTTAGCAAATAAAATAAATTAACTTGTGATAATTTGTAAAAGTCTCAAATAATCAACTTGTATGGTTAAATGTCAAATAATTTTAACATTAGGAATGAAATGAAGCATAAACAAATTATTAAAGATAAGTGATGTAACAAATTTTAAAAGGATCAAATTGTCGTTCTTCTATTTTACACAGGCAAAATTAAGTACCATGTTATTCGTATAACAAGTCAATAACATGCATCGTAAGTAGACCTTAATTGCGTGCATGGTTGCTCATAATGATGTTTAACGGCAGCTAATTAAACATGATTGCAAGAGTCCAAATACTTTCCACATTTATTAAAAAAAAAAAAAACTACAAAAGTTGATAGGAGATGGATGGGTAGTTTTGTCAATTGCATGAAAAGTAACAATGTTTACTTTGGCTTTGAAATTTGAAATTCTCTTCAGTTTCTCTCTCAATAAAACCAATAAGAATCATGCCTGCCAAAGCAAAAGAGAAGAGGGCTTGTAATAAAGAATGTGAGGAAAAAGAAAAGGAGCTTGCTCATTCACAAATTTGAAGCCAAAAGCCTAGCCAGTTCTCTTCCTTCTCCTCCTCCTTCTCCTTCTTTGTCTATAACCCAGATGAAAATTCATTGCTCTTACCATAATTCAGTTAGCTTATTCATTTATTCATGCAAGATCCAAAGAACTCACACTCAAGGTATGCCAATTTTTTTTTTTTTCCTCAAACGTTAATGTTAGGACGTAAGTTTGCTTGATGCTTTCATCTAGTTTATATAATTGAAACAACAATGTCATTTTTTCTTCATAGCATATAGTTGATTTAATTCAGGTTTTTTGGGTCTTTTTTTTTTTCTTGTTTTAATTTACATATGCTATCATTTTTTTTTTTAATTTGCTTTGCCACAATGCGAGTACTGTTCATGAGTGTCAGCTAGATTTTTTCTGTACAATTCTTACACATCTCCCGCAATTATCATTAAAGGATGTAGTTAGAAATTTAATTAGCAATTATCATTAAAGGATGTAGTTAGAAATTTAATTATGTTTGATGACTCTTAAGTACTAAATTGGATTATTATGCGCCATTTTCTGATTTTCTTAAAGATTTTTTTTTAAAGGATTTGAATACACAAATAAACAATATTCGATGGAAATAACTCTTAGTTTCGTCATTGATTTTATTTGTATTGTCAAATAGAAAAATTCGTTATGACAATTTGGGGAAAAAAAAATCTTTCAAATGATCATGTTGGGGAATCTTAAAATGATCATGTTGGAGAATCTTACTTGCTAGAATGAAAATTTGCTTGTAAGTCTATTTTATTTGTCCAAATCATTCATTTTGTTGAAAAAATTTTGTAAAGCATGTCGTTAATATATTTGATTAATTCTATCTAATCTGCGTGATTAAAATGATTAGTGCAACCCAAAATATAAAATTTTTTGTTATACCTCTGAGCATTAGCAATTTAGCATTGTCGCCAATTTTCTGTGTGGGGGCCTCCTATAAAATGGGCCAGTAGGTAGTGGGCCTAGGAGATCACATAAAATGGGCCAATGACATTATCAAAAAGGCCCATTAGCTTATCAAATGAATGAATCCTGATGCTTCTTAAGTGGCAGACAAATGTCTTTTCAGATTATTTTAGTATCTAAATTAATTTTTAGCTCTCACTCGGTTCTAGTTCAATAGAATTGGTACATTTCCTAAGAAATTGTACCTAAAAATTCATATATATTAGAGTGGATTAAATTGAATTATTTATTTAATAAATTCCTTAAAATTATATTTAAAGCTTCTAAATGTATATCCTCAACTACTTAGGTCAATTGTTAATCTGTTGATATTCAGTCAAATATTCGAAATTAATCAGTCAATATGTCCAGAATAATTCTAATTATATAGTCCGTGAATTTTTAAGGAAAATGGACTAGAATTGAAATTTTTGCTAATAATAGGTCATTTATTGAATCCCGCACAACAATTTCGGATTATTAGTGTTGAATGATGTAAGGAAATAGCATAAGAATATTAATTATTCAAATTTTTGATATATTTAGAAATTGACTGAGTAGTCAATATTTGACATCAAATTACAGACTATTAGCTTTTGACCAAGTCCAAAAAATGTTGTAAAATTAACAAAAATTAAGTCATACTCCGTACCCCTTGGGGTTCACAAATATAATTAATTACATATATTTTTGTAAATTAAACTCAAATTGTTCTTGAAGTAGTCAAAAATATACGGTGTGATCAATTTTTAACCTGCCTAAACTTGGAAGCTAGCTGTAGCACTGTTAACAATTATAGACAAATTTAGTATTTGAATTAATATAAGAAACTAAAAAATGTTTCTTTTGTTTAATTTGCAAAATAAAATAAAATGACTCTAAACAATTACCAGCGACAATCTTTCTCTGGGATGATTTTTGCCCTGATTTCTTTTATCAATGTAAGGAAGCAAATTCCAAGAGTTTCAAATCAAGAAATGATGCATGAGATGCAATTTTTGGGAGATTACAGGAAACGTTGGTATCAAAGAGCAATGGAAATGGCAACAACTCAATGGAAAACACTTTCAAATAGTCATGTATCAACAACAACAACAGCAGCAGCGACCACAGCAACAAAAAATTCCAAGCTATGGAAAAATGACATTCCCAAGCCTTCAACAAATAATGGGAAGCTGAGGAAATGTAGCTCGTTGAGCATGGCAAGTTCATTCACTAGGGTATGTTTATGTGCGCCAATTTCTTCATACAACGAAGTATTTAGAGGTGATCATCATCAATATGTTCCACCAAGAAGAAGCAATAGTTACCCGAGATCTAAGCCGTTTCCGGCAACCACTCATCATCAAAGGATGATAAACCCTAATATTGTCAATAATATTCCTCCTAGGGTTAGCACTGAAGGGAGAGGGAGAAGGGTGTTTAGAGGAAAGTCGTTGACTGATGATGTGTTGATGAGAAGATTTGTTGTGGAAGAAGAAGCAATGATGCAAATGAGGAGGAAGAATCAAATGGAAGTTATAAGAAGGAGAAGTGTGATGAGAAGGAAGAAGCTCGGGCCTAGTCGTTTGAGCAGAATGGTTGTGGCCGAGGAACATGAGACGCTACACTTTTGTTGATTGGGATAAAAAGGTTTCTGATTAAGATTTTTTTTAGTTTTCCCTTTTTCTACTATCAATTTATTTTGTGAACATTTAATATTGGGGTTAATTAATTAATGGTTTGTACTTTTTTGCCAATTTTTTTCTCTTTTTCTATGAAAACAAACCCAAAATCTAACTTGCTGATAGATTGAGCTAGCTGATCATTAGATGAACATGCATGGTTTCTATCATCTGGTTTTTGATTAAGAGAGAATGTCTCTTTTCTCTAAAGTTTTGGTGCTTTACCACTTATATCCCTAGCTACAATTTCCATATATAGTACTCAGCTACTCCTTGATGTCAAACTTTTAACATGAAAAAAGATTTACGAGTTTATTTTATGAAAGTTTTGACATTAGAGGTCTTGGTATATTATGAAAACCATAGAGAACAAGTGGTAAAAGAAAAATTGAAAATTCTAAAAACACTAATAATATTTTAGTTAACTATTATCTTCCATAGTACCAAAAACACTTTCAGTCACTGAGAGTGTACTAGGATAAAATTGTTACTTGATGACTGGTTGAGAAATCACCAGCATGACCAAACTTATTCTTTACACCATTCCAAAAAAATTTTAGAACCACCAACAACACCACCCTCTCTTTTTTGGCTTTTATTTACTTTGAAACTTCTATATACGTTCCAAAAAAAATCAATGGGGTTTTGGTTAACAACCTTTGCTAACTTAACCCTAAATGTAGCTTGAATCAATGGGTTTGCTTATACTCCACTCTAATTAATTTTTTTTTTTTAACTTAAGGATCAAGCTTGTTAGTAGTTACTTAATCTATATCATGAGTTTCCTAGTTAGGTAATTATTTTTGTTATTATTTATTTCACCTCACTCCAAATTTTGATCTTTTTTTCCAATTCCTTCTTTGCTTTCACAACAACAACAACCACTTTTAACAGCTTTATTCAATTAAGTTTCTTCTGTTTGTAAAAAGTATTTTAATTTCAACGCAATTTTTATTTTCTTATTTTTGTTAATTTTGCAATTTTTATTTATTTATTTTGACAGGGCAGGATAAAAGACCATTGACCAAGACCCAAAAATGGGAGACTCCAAATGCGAGAGCGGGGTCAGAATAAATGAGATGACGATCAATGAAGAGACCAAAACTAATCCTACATCACGTGGTTACAAAAGATCAAAGAGCCAAAATATAAACAATTACAAAACCTTTGGAGTGAAACTAGCTTGAAGAACAAAATCACACAAGCTTGATATGTTGCATTTTTTAAAATTCTTTCATTCTTTTTATTTATTTTTTACTTTTTTCAGTTTGAATTTCTTTGTTTCATATTAGTTGTACTATATGAATTTTTCTGTGTTGATAAATAATAATTAACTCATTGAATTTGAATTGCTTGCAGTCTATTGATAAGAATTTTCGACCTGTCATTGTGGTGGCTTTTCATTTCCTTTTAAAAAGGGTCACCTTTGAAGCTTATCATGGCATATAATCCTTCACAGATTTTGATTTTTTTTTTTTCAAATTGAAAAAAAAAGGATAGTTTTTATGTATTTTATCAAACTCAATATTAATATTTTTACATGAAGGGTAAAACCAATTAGATAATTTTCCCATCAAAGCCTGTAAGTAATAATAGATTTGCAGTTGAATATAATTTTTTTTTAATGATCATAAATAATGATCAAAGTTTTTCAAATAAATGTTAATAAGTCGTTGTCAAAAAAATACTGCTATCAATTGGATTGCAAAATTGGATTCTACCAAAACATGTTTTTGCAAAATCCGCGTTTATTCCACTAATGATATCACTACTAATGATGAAAAATTGACTACTCTAATTAAAGCTCTATCTAATTCATGGATTTCGTGTGTTAATTGATTAATTAATAGATTGGTTAAAAGACAGCGCGGAACACTTCACATTTGATGAAATAGTTATGGAGACTTCTTTATTTTCAAAAAATGATCGCATATATTTCTTTTAGAGCAAAGACTCATTTTATCGTACGAACATTAGAGTTTGTGTGACTATTTCTAAACATAAAAATAAAACTTTTGTGTTCTAAAAAAATGTGTTATCATTTCTGAAAATGAGAAGATCTCTCTCTGATTATTTCACCAAATCACGAAATATCGTTTGTCCTTTTTTTGTTATTTTAATTAATTTTAAAAGTTTAGATGCTTCAAGAACCACTTTGGTAAGCAATGAATTTTTCAACGCATGCATAACATTTTAAAGAATTTTGTGGCCCGATCAAGTTTATCTTTTTGACTTGTACATTTTTATATGTGGCAAAACGTTTCAAGCACTCAAAAATGATGTTTCTAATTCTATTCTCATTCTGATGACACCTAAATAAAAATAGTGATTATGACCCACGAACAAAATCCATATATTTATTTTTTTATTAAATCACGACAATAATTTTATAAATTAAATTAATACATCTAAAATTTTAACGATTAAAATTAAACTAGTTTTATAAGGGAATGACTAGAAGCTAAGCGACTTTTATTGAGACTATACGAAGTATAATAGAGACTTATACTTTGCAGGAAATGTAATTAAAATGTAAGGCGTATAGCATAAAACATAAAATTTTGCATCATCAATCGGATGTAAGATTATTAACACCAAATTATTCTATGTTATGAGAAAATATTAATTAATTTTTGAGAGTTTTACATTGTACGTTAGTTATTGATACACACTCGATACAATAATTTGATTCATGAATGTACAATTAATCTACAAATTATACAAATTTTTGCATTTTTTTTAAGTTAAAAAATAAAAAACTGGTTCTATCAACTTCAGTTTCAGCGATCGATTTTAGAACTCTTAAAGAAACTTTATCTCAATCTAGAAAGCAGATTTTGGTATGAACATAGGGTACCAAACTTTATCTCAATGTCTATTTTCTTGATTGCATGCATCCCCCAAACCTTGCTGAACAAATTATTTTGTTGACCAAAAACCTGAGATAAGATTTTTTATTTATTTATTTATTTTTTTAAAAAGTTGACCTACCCAAAAGGTTTCAAATATATAATTATTTGTTCCCTTGCAACAATATTAATCTAAAGTTTAGCTAAATTAATTTAAAGCATATTTAAGCAAATGACCAGGAAACGTATTGTAATTCTCTTACAACTAGAAACGTTACATTTTGAAAAATTTTATATATCTTTACATGTTTAATAGTCTGCTTATGTAATGACATTCTATCTTTAATTAATAACATAAACTATTTTTGATAACTCTAAATATGTATTCTCAAACAGAGTGTATATGATTAGGTCACGTTATTATAAATTAATAAGCTCATTTAGTGACTTTAATTTAATATTTAGTTGTCATTTGGTTGGACACCTTACATGTAGGGCACATGCCCTAAACTAGAGGATTAATTAGACCCCTTTCATCTTTTAGAAAGCGACTTTATCATATTTTTTCTTAATTGATGAATTGGTGCCCACAATTTGTTAAACAACAATTTTCTTTTGACGTAAAAGGAATCTATCTTCGTCAATACAAGCCAGTGGAGATTCCAATTTCACCAAAATAATGATGAAATTACCACACTTTATCACATTGCTTTATTTTATTAATTGCTTAATTATAGTATGCTCCATTGTGAGATTGAAAAATGGAAAGACAAAAATAAAACTAACTCAAGTTGATACATAATAATTATAAATATAATTTCCTTTGTTATATTCAAATCTTGCAAGTTTTTAGGGAATGATTGAGTCTTATTTTATAAATCAACTGGTTATAATAAACTAGGGCACATGATGATATATACTTTACTATCTCGTTAAGCTTCGAGTACTAATGAACTTTTTACCTTTTGTAGTTTATGCACACAAAATAGTGGTAAAGTGAATAAAGAATTAATATGCAACTTATCATTATTATTTTTTTTTAGAATAACTAAATTCACCAACCTGTCGGTTGATAATCTCCCAAATCTGATGTTTTCAATTAATTAAGCCTTAATGTGAAAATATATTATTATGAGAAGATATGCCATCATCACATCCATGACTTATTATGATACCCTTTTTTTTTAATGTTATTTAACACAAGTACGAATCGAATTAATTGATTTCGAAATGATATCATAAAAAATTATTAGAGGCTTACAAAAACGTTTACTTAATAACTCGTTTTTACAATATGCTAATATTATCGTTAATGTCGTTATTATACGATTAAATTTTATGACTTAATAATAATTTTAAATTTTAACAAAATTTGAAATCTTAAATATAAATATTTCTATATATATATTAATCCATTCGACTGTTTGACAAATAAATGTCATTTATCCAAAACGAGCCCTACACGTGGACAAACAAGGGCCGTCGATGGCGACATGTTTCCTTTGATACATTTGTTGTCAAATTCTCACGTGCGTGGACAGAGGGGTGATGATGCTGCATTAATGACTACCAATTAATTTGGACAACAACAGAAACACAATCATGAATCATGCTTCGGCTTCCTCAATCCTGCGAACTTTTCAGAGCCTTTGTACAGATCCAATGGCTCAGATCACATGCATCCATTTGATTGCATCTGGCCGACATTTCCATCCCGTGAGGACCACCTCACATTATCATTTTTCTTTTCCTCAGATGGATTATTTCATTGTTTGGTTGGTGGCCAATATTTCTCGAATGTCTTGTATGGTCATTATCCCCCACTTGCAATTGCAAGCATGTGTAGCGCACGCTCCAAACTTGAAATCAACCGGAGGCAAGAACAACCCGACCGTTGTTAACCCTTTTTTTTTTTTGGAAATTAGCTTTAATTATTTTTCAAACATTAATTTTTTTAACCGGCCTCTAGTATATGTAGTTTGTTTTTTTTTTTTAATTTTTATTTTCTAAAACCCCGTATGTCTAAAATTGAAAAAAAAAAAAGAAAAGAAAAAACTTCAACACAAGAAAAAATTGTATCAACAATAATTCATTTATATCAACATGGTTATATTTTTGTCTTAAGAAATTAATTTGAGTAGTTTTTTCTTAGTAATTATATAGGACTGGCCACTCAAATTTTAATCATGAAAAAGGTAAGGGTTAAAAAATTAATTTAAGTTCAATCCACCTCTCTACTACCTTTTTTTTTAATATAAACAAAAGAATATTTCAAATTTTTATTTTTATTCTTTTTTAAATCCTTTTGAAAAAAAAAATTCATTATCATAAAACAAATAATTCGATGACGTCAAAATAAATAGGTTGGTATTAAACATGGGAACGCACAATCGTTCTTAAGCTGAAAGTGAGATTGATAGTCATATGTGAGTTGATAACTGATTATTATATATATACACTTGCAAGTAACTCAATCATCAATTATGCTTGATATAGAGCATCAATTTTTTTTTTATAAAATAAATAAAATGATCAAATTTATCTAAACCAATAAAATCTAAGACTTTTCATGTAGCACAACACTAGCTTGACTCGCTAATTGATATGATTGTGTCCTTTTTTTTTTTAATTTATATATACATTTTTTATTTTCAAGATTAGGACTTGGACTTAGACCTAAACTTCAAATCTGGTTAAGAAAATTTCAGATCACGGTTCAAGAACTTGTGTTAAGGTTCAAGAATAATACTTTGCCTAAACTTCAAACTTGGTGGGTTATATTTTAGTATTTTATAATACTTGGTCAAACAGCAATTAAGTTTTAATTCAAGTCCTCTCATATGGGGTCAAAAAGGAAGAAACAAATTTCAATTTTTTGTTGGCTAGCTGTGGCCATTTTCAGGCCACAAAAAGACAATTGATTGATTTTTGAAAACAAAAAATAACATTCCTTTTTTCAATCAAAAATTTTCAGCGTCGCCCAGACCAATCAGATGCAAACAAATAAACCAGATGAAATAGATGGTTATTTATCGAACTCAAACACATGTACTGTTCTTATTAGTTTCCACTTTCAACACTTCTATCATTTTGTTTTCTCCTTTAGAATACACATTGCAAGCCAAAATCTGTGATGTGAAAAGGATTCAAGTCCCAATCATTCTGTACGCGGCAAACAATTTATTAGTTAGGGCAATTACCACTGAAGATTATTAGCAAATGAATTTGATTTTAAACAAGTATTTAATTTTTTTATCTTTTTTTTTTAAAGTAGAACAATTTAAGTTATCGTTATAAAACACTATTTTATATTCTATTTTTTTAAATATCAAAAAGAAAATTTTAAGACGTGGAGCATGAATAACCCTGAGGGTATCGCGTAATCTGATTCAAATTTCTAAGGATCTTTCTTAACACAGATGAATCCCTATAGTTTTGAATTTTATTTCCAAATTTTCATCAATTTTTTTTTTATTTTAAGAAAAGTTCATAAATCTGATTTAAAATTGTCAGAGAGCTCTCCTAAGGCAGCATTATAATTAATTAAACACCTTTTTTTTGGAGTGAAATATATTTTTAAAAATCAAGTGAAATCACCAGATTAAGCCAAATGTTTTTGTAGAAGGGAAAATATAAAGTGACAATCTCCCAAATACAGAAGAAGGGAAATAATCACATAAACAAATTAAAAGTACCTACTCATGAAACACATTGGAAGTTTCCATTGGAGCGTGCCATACACTCGCCGGTGAGAAAAAGTGAACATAGAACTAGCATCTACCTTAAATTATAAACCATAAAAAAACCACCAAGAGTCAAGATCACTATCTGACTAATGCAATAATGGTGATGGTACACACCACAATAATAATAATAATAATAATAATAATAATGATAATCGAAATAAATAATTTTTTTAAAAAATAATAAAATTAATTAAAAAAATAAAATAAAAACAAGAGTACCAAACCTAACCGTTTTAATCAGTAGACAGACATTGTTGCTGTCCAAATTGTCTTTCCATTGAAGTAAAGTTAGTTGAAGTTGGCTTACATTGAGTGACAAAGTGGCCACCCTTCTCTCTCATAATGATTATGATTAAATTTTTCTTTAATTTTTTTAATTAAAATAACACATAAACAAAATTATAAATCCAAAAGGTGGCAAGCGGAATGAAAAGAAAGTATTTCACAACTCAATTCATACAAGCAACAGCAGAAACCCATATTCAAAGAGTGAGAATGAGAGAGATTTGAAAAAAAAAAGAAAAAAGAAAGGTAAACGTAATAAAATAATTAGAAACAAAAACTATTTATGTAGTAAAAATTGATCATCAAATTACAGAGTGAAAAAGATAAAAAAAAAGAACCATCTTGTATTACAAAGTAGAGGATGGCTAAAGAAACGGAGAAAGCAAAATAAAGAAACAGTCTTCTTTGGCTGGATGGTTTGCTGGCCTGCTCTTTTCGCTTTTCGCTTATTAACAGCTTTTTGAAAGTTTTGATTTTTTTTTCTGAAGAACTGGGAGCGTCCCATGAGGTAATTCATTTCTGGGTATGTTTTAGTTTTCTTATTTCTGCTGATGATTCATATTATTATTGTTATTATTTTTTGTGTGGTGTCAGGAGAATTAGTATTAAATTGTTCTGTGTCATTGGTTGCTTTTTGTCTTGTCGGATGATATTTCCTTGGAAAATTTGTCTTTTAACTCTTGAATCTGAGAAGAATTAACTCTTTTTGTACCAAAACATGGCGAATTCTGAAATAATACATGCTCTGTCCCTAATCTTGATGATAACTGATAAACTATTTTGTTTTATTTTATTTTTTTTCTTTGTACCGAGGAAGTGTATAATGTACCGAGGAAGTGTCTAAAGCTTGTGCAGGACGTGCTTAATTTGTATTTTAATTATTAAAAATTTTGGAATTTCTCTATCAATGGTGTTGATTAGAATAATTTTGCTTTTTCTGTATTTGTTTGTGTAGATTATATAAAAAAGTTACAATTTAGCCCCACAGAGTAAATTTCTTCATGTCGAACCATGGCTGATTCCGTGGGTTCTTAATACAAACTCTGAATCGAATTACAAGATTCCTCTGTGTTTGTCTCAGCTTTCTTTATTTTATTCTGTTTGGTGGTGTTTTGCTTTCCATTCAGTCGCAATTCATCATCCTTGTCGTTGATCGATTTGTTTCTTAAAAATATTTCGAAGAGTTGCTCGTGGGAATCAATTGTTGGGTGTTTCATATCTGTCTGTGCTTTTTTATTGAGTAGGACTATGTGGATCATAAGGGCTTAAAAAGCAATAAGAAGCATGTGCTTGTTAGGTACTTTTTCATCTCTCTACTTACAACATGTTAAGGCTCGAGATCCTTTGGGCAATAACTCGCTTGAATTATTGTTGACAATTTCATTGCACTGGCTGGTACTTCCACTTACGTTTGTTTCTTGGAGCTGCATATGCTCAACTGTTGTGTTTAATTTCTTATACAGGCTGAGACAGTAATGCTCAAAATATGGGAAAGAAAGGGAGTTGGTTTTCGGCAATTAAGAGGGTTTTTACATCCCATTCCAAAGAGAAACTAGCCAATGTAAGTGATCTTGTGGCTATGGTGTTTGTTGGAAGCTATTGAAAGTAAAAATGATCCTTCTTTGCTGTTGAACAATATATTTGCTTTTTCAGATTTTCCTTTCTGCTAGTTTCTTTAAAACGAAGGAAGATGAAAGAAACAGTTGTAGTTGGCCTTATGTGTAACTGAAATTGAGTACTGAAAACCTGATGGTTCCTGATGGATTGGCAGTGCTTCTGGTTTCAAAACACATAAATGATCAGACTTACTTAATATGCTATTGGGAAAAGCTGTAAAATTGTCTGAGAGAATAAGTTCTGAAGATATATGATGGGCCTGTAAATCGCTTGGGATGCACAATTTTTAATTCTTTTGCAGAATAAAGGCTACAAAGTCTCACTTTCGGTTTTGAAGTTGTGTCCCTGCTCTTGTCAACTGTTGAAATTCGTATGTCTCTGTTCTCTAGACAAAGACAAGGAAATTGTCTAGGGAAAAATAGTTCCTGACATTATACATATTTTCACTTCACGATTACTTTGCCTCGATGGAAAAGCATTGTATAGTGTGCTTGTATGTGAGCAGCAATGATTCCTCTTTGCTAACTCTTGATCATATTGCAGGAATCAGATAAGAAAAGCACAAAAGAAAAGAAAAAGAAAGGGCTAGGAAAACTAAGGCATGGAGAGACCAATTCATTCATTCCCCTCTTTAGAGAGCCAAGCAGTATTGAGAAAATTTTGGGGGAAGCTGAAAGAGAGCAGAAATTAGTATTCAGGCCTCCAACCCCTCCTGAGCAACCCAGAACACCACCTTTTGTGGCTCAGAGAGTTGCTTCTCCAAGGGTTCCTTCTCAAAGGATTACCTCTCCAAGGGTTGCTTCTCCAAGGGTTGCGTCTCCAAGGGCAGCGTCTCCAAGGGCTGCTTCTCCAAGAGCTGCTTCTCCTCGAATTGTTCAACATCGTAGGGAAAGACCAGAACCAACTCTAAGCTACCGTCATGCTTCAGCTACTAAGATCCAAGCAGCCTATCGAGGCTATATGGTAAGCTTGTGTTTTGGATTCTCTTGTGATGATATTAAAGGTAATCATTTTAGGGCTGGCTGTATTCACGATACATGCTATGAGAGAACCTGAAAGCATCATGTTAGAAGTAATGTAATAACTGTTAGCCATAAATTTATTTTTTCTCCAGACTTATTGTGCATATATATTGGATAGATTTCTAGAAAAGATCATCCATAAATTATTTGCTGCATTTACATCGCCGTTATTTAACTTGTAAGGTTCTATCCAGAGTATGTACATTAAATTTGGATTGTAGTTGAGCCATATAAAATTCTTCTGTAGATACATCGAGATCAGGTTCTTAATCCATTTAGATCATTTTGCTGCTACATCCATTGCAAGACAGCAGCATGATCTGTTTCGACTCTGGAATTTAACTCAAATTCAGTAATGGTGAACTTTGTTTTATAGGCAAGGAGGAGCTTTAGAGCTCTGAAGGGACTGGTGAGGCTTCAAGGAGTGGTGAGGGGACAGAATGTAAAGCGCCAAACAACAAATGCCATGAAATACATGCAGCTCTTGGTACGTGTCCAATCTCAGATTCAGTCTAGGAGGATCCAGATGTTAGAGAACCAAGCACGGCGTCAGGCACAACAGAAGAATGATAAGGAAGCAGAAAGTACCTTAGGCAAATGGACATTCGGAGTAAGTTCTGATTTTCACTGTTCCCAATTTTATTTTTTTATTAATACTTTTGGGTTGAGAGCTCAAAACACTTTCAAACACATACTCATGCTCCAAAAACATGTCCCACATGGACCACTTAAGGTTTGCTTGTTCAATCAAAAGCACAACTATTGTATGCCTTTAATTGGAGTTGCAGATTTGAGGGACCAATGTATATATTGATGTTAATTTGATAGTTTGATGAAATTCAAATCATCTGATGTTTACTTCATGGTCCATATCAAACATTAACCTCTTCCTATCAAAATACATCTACCAAGTGAGTTGACACTTCCAACACCCTTAGCTAAAAAAAAATCCTTATTCAGAGAGTATTAAGTATTTTGTGAACTCTATTCCATTGTTGGTTTTTTCCTTTTTTATCTGTTATTTTTATATTATTTTCAATCTTTTACGTAAGATCATCAACCTTAATTGTTTAAAATACTGGTGTAGTCTGAGGCAGGAAATCATGAAGACTGGGATGCCAGCTTGCTTACAAAAGAAGAGATGGAGGCAAGAATGCAGAGAAAGGTAGAGGCAATCATCAAGAGAGAGAGAGCCATGGCTTATGCATACTCCCACCAGGTACTTTATTTTAACTTTTGATGATCCAGCTTCAGTTGCATTAAGATTCTCTTTAGAGAGCCAGTTTCCTTTACATTTGGTTAATTTAAGACAGAAAATATTCCCGATTATATGGGCCTGCCCTTCATCTTTGTCTTAAATATTTCAACTCACCTTTTTGCAGTCTCCAATACTATATATTACTGCATTTTAAAAATGATTGTTCACTGTTTCAGAATAATTATGTCTAAGGTTTAGAGTCTCATAAATGTTCTTACCCCAAATGATAATCCAACACTGTTGCACATTATGATTACATCAACCAATTCATTGTCGATGGAATCTGTAACACTGCATAATTTTATTTCTTAATGTCCAAATTCAATCAGTTTGAGTTTCATAACTAGCTGTTTAAATCCATAAGCTTATTCTCATATTTGATATCACTCGATGCATGTGCATCGGCACATATTTTCCAAGAACAAGCCATAAAAACAAAAATGAATTATTTTTTAACCTAGGTCTTACATCTTGGCAGGTTATTCCTATGCAGTGTTGAACATCTGTTTTTATCATTGTTTTTGTTCCTTATTTTTTCTTTTGGCCAACAGTTGTGGAAATCCACTCCAAAATCAACTCAGACATCGCTTGCGGATATCAGATCGGGAGGATTTCCTTGGTGGTGGAACTGGTTAGAACGTCAACTGCCTGCGGCTAATACTCCTGAAACTTCAGCCATGAAGAATTTCCAACTTACACCACCAAGGCCAAATTCTGAGATCAAACCTAGCCCACGCGTACAAGCTAGCAATCACAAGCAACATAATTTTGAGTTCAGTAACATGGATACTCCCACACCAAAATCTACAAAATCAACCATACTCACAGCAACACGACCTGTTCGAAGTCCAGCTTCAAGTAAGATCCCACAAGGCAGTCCAAGCTTGTCAAAATACTCAAGAGCAAGAGCTAGTGGAGCTGCTTCTCCTTTTGACGTGCCAATGAAGGATGATGACAGCCTCATGAGCTGCCCGCCGTTTTCTGTTCCGAACTACATGACACCGACCGTTTCGGCAAAAGCAAAAGCAAGAGCTAATAGTAATCCTAGGGAGAGGTTCCCAGGAACTCCAGGCAGTGAATCACAAAGAAGACTCTCTTTCCCTTTAACACAAGGCATTGGTTCTTTCAAGTGGAAAAAAGGTTCATTGTTCTCTACTGGCAAGGATTCCAGCTCGCAAAGGGTTTTAGACAAGAATCAATCTCTACAATCTATAGGAAATTTGAGTGTGGATTCAACTGTTTCTATGCCGGCTACTGTCGGTCGGAAGCCGTTTAACCGATTCGTGTGATTTTTTTTATAATTTTTTAACTTTTTTCTTTGATTTCTTGGTGTTATTTGATTGAGTGTATGATTATATATATTTGAGTTTTTTTTTTTTCTTATAAAAGATACTGATGTAAGATAATAAACAAACATAGGAAATGATGTATTGGGTGTAACAGGATTGGCGTTTCTTTTGAAGATATCATAATACTTAATTTTTTCTTTTATTTTTATTTACTTGGTAATGTAGATCTCAAGGTAATGAACCTTATTTGTGCTAACCTCAGCCCAAAGCAATTCACAGAAACTTTTGGATTTGTGTTAGTACTGAAAAATTGATCGAAAAGAGGAACTCTTTGATTATATCATTATCAAGGAAAAAATTTCATCACATTCTACAGTTATGTACCATCATCGCATCAGCTACCAACATCCAAGCAGCCTATGGGGGCTAGATGGTAAACTTTGTTTTATTTTTTATTCTCTTTTGCTCAAAAATGAGCTTTAGTGCTCTTAAAGATTTGAGGGACCAAATGTCACTCTTGATGTAATATTACAGCATAATCATATATGAAATTATCTGATACTTCCTTAATTTAATGGTACATTAAACATTAACCTATTCATATTAGCAGTGCATTATACTAACTAAGTGAATTAAGGGTGTGTTTGGTATTATTTTCTAAATGGTGTTTTCAAATTTCGTTTAGAAAAGAAAAATGATTACTTTTTAGTGAAAATCAAAACGTACTTGATAATTTATATTGAAACTAACATTTGAAAATAAAAAAAGTAAAAAATGCAAAGAGTAAAAATATATTTGGTATAATTTTAATAAAAATGATTTTGCAATAGTTACATTATACCATTTGCTAAATTTTTCGTTTTCACAGAGTTGTGTGCATAGGAGAAAGAAAGAAAAATAGAAATGAAGAAATCAGGAAACAGACGAAAATTAGGGTATAAAATTAGAAGGATAAACCTCTAATAAATTATGTTGCAATTTTGTAATGACCAGAAGAGAGGTAGAGGTGGCAATGGGCACTGCTTGTTATGGGTTTGTCATTGCTAAACCTATACCCGCAAAAAATTTAAATAATCAAACCCGCATGCAACCCGCAGGAGGTTTTATTTAAAAAAAAAATTGCTTGCTAGGGATTTTAACAATTGCCATACCCACCCACGACCCACGGCAAATACTTTATGGGTTTTATCATTTAAAATCATAAATATTAAAAAATACTTTAATAATACATAAAAAAATTAAATTATATAATTCAAACTATAAATTAATAACGATAGTCTAAAAAATCCACATACAATACTCAATTCCAGATTTTATCAATGTAAACAAGAAATTAAAATTTCAATATTAAAATAAATACACAAATATATTAATCTAATACAAAAATATTTCTATTATAGGCAAATTGTAATCACTAATACCAATGTCTTACTCCATCTTTTAATCAATATGCAAATATTATGAATAATATTAACAAGTAAATTTTGTACAACTATTATTAACAATTAATTAAAATCGACCAAATTAAAGAAAATCAGTAATATTAAACTTGAAAATTATAAAATTTTAATTATTAAACGCTTATTGTATCTATCTTAATACATATATATGCTACGGTAAGATAGGTTAAGTTTATGAATTAAGAACTTTAACTTATATCTATATATGATTAATTTTTTTAATGTAATTTTTATGATTAAAATTAAAAATATAAATAATTAAAATAAAAAATGTGGGTTGGGTTGAAGTTTTTCTCAATACCAAACCCATCCGCAACCTATAGCAAATTTAAGTTTGAAATACCAAACCCGGCTGCAACTCATAAATTACCCACAATGGGCAGGTGTGGGTAGGTGGATAACTTTGCCATCCCTATTAGGGAGGTGACTAATTTTGAAAATAATTCAAACTTGTGTAGGCAGGTTTATAATTAATTTACTCACAGTGGCAGTTTTGTCAATAGAGTAATGATACAGCCACAAACTCTTGTACAAATTAAATTTGTACAAACTGATTTGGCATTAATTTATTGGTTGAAAGAAAATATAAAATAATGAAAACAAATCATGTGGACCAAGTGATATTTAATTCAACCAATTAAATCATGTCATATCAGTTTGTACAAAATAAATTTGTACAAAAGTTTGTGGCTGTATCATTACTCTTGTGAATATATTAGTGGGCAGATTGACAGAATTGTATTACACACTTGAACAAGTGCTAACAAAATAGGACACACTCATGATTAAACAATTTTACAAACAGAAATTTAACTGATTTGCTGATTAAGCTGCCATACTACGAACTAACTATATTTTTAACCCAAAAAAAAAAAAAAATTAATTAAGGAAGGTCTGACTAACCACTTGCCACATGTCACAAATTAATTGGGCCAACACCATGACATTAGCCAGTGAAATGGTGGTGTTGGCACAGGTAATTCTTCTCAGGATAGAAAATTCCTTCACTGTTAATTTCCGGCTGCTGGCACTTATCTCAGTCATTACATGCAGTTTCAAATTACCCAATTTGGGCATTTGTCTTTACAAGATATGCCTAATCTGTTTGAAACGGGATAAGGATCAGATCTTGGTATACATAATTGCTAAAGTTTTTCTCTGAATTTTATGATTGAATGAAGTGCAAAATTAATACAATCTGTTTGCCACTGTATAGAAGATGGCAGAATCGGCATTGCATGTGTAATACCCCAGTTCTTCTTAAGGATATTTTAGTTTTTTCACTTTCTTAGTGACCTCTGTACCCTAGTATAATAAAATGTGTTTCCCATTATGAGAGAGAGAAAGAGAGATCGGCTAAGATGAGAAAAAAAAATGACGGAAAGGGGAAAAAGAAAAATAAAAGAGATGGAGAGAAAAGTGAGAAAAGAAAAGAAAAAGAGAAGAAGAAGAAAGTCTGCTTAGTTCTGCCATGAGCAACACATGTGATCAAGTTGCGTCGTTTGAATTGGATATTACTGAGAGAAGATTTGGAGGTAAGTTTTAATTCTTGGTTTTCATTAATTTGTTATGAAGAAGCATGATTAGATATTTGCAATAGTAGTAGAAACCTAAGATTTTGCAGAAAATATGCTGACAGTGTGTTATTTTGAAAATCATAATAATTTATACAAATTGATTTATATATTAAACTAGACAACTTTTAGAATGTTTTGAAAGTTATTTCAAGCTAATCGGATAAGATTTCAATTAATTACGATTTTTCACAGTCAGGTCTGAAAACTTGGAAATTTTTTATTTTAGTGAAGAACATAAATTTCGAAATTATTTTACCATAGCTAGACTTCTTCAAAAATTATGAAATGAAGACTAGTGATTTTATATATGTCTAGTGTGATTCTGGAAATTTTCATGATCTTATGAAAAAATAATAAATTATTTTGTATTTTTAAAGCAAGTATGTTCAAAATAGAAAATTGTTTGACAGTGCTGATGATGTCTGAAACATAAATTATTTTCAATAGTTTTTAAAGGAATTAAGCTACGAAGTTTTTACCAATGAATTTCCAAAATGGCATATGCTCTGTGAAATTTGATATTTTTCCAATAAGTTAATAATTTATTAAAAATCAGAGAACATGGACTGTCATGTTTTGATGACCGAACTTGAGGTTGAGTTTGGGAGCTGTTTAAAATGAGATATTTGAGGACATTAGAATTTATGATTGAGACTTGATTATATCTTATGAGAATTTTATTAACGATTTTTAGGTTGATGATATCAGTATGCATTTGTTACATGAGGATGCCAAGAGGTAAATAAACTAGACTTCCAAATGGATTACAATAAACAATATGTATGTGTTTGACTAGTCTGAAAAGCCTATTTTTGATACGTACAAATATAGATTTATATGTCTCTGCCCATGTGTTTATGTGATGAGTTGTTATGTGCGTGATTATGTACCTGGGCATATGTTGTGTGAGGGTTCATTGGCATAAGCACGAAAATGCATTAAGTTTTCTGTGAATGAGATAGTGGATTTTAGCAAATGAAATTTCTACTTTATGAGATTTTGCAATGGGGCCACCTCTTCAAGTTGTGCGGGGGCCACATCTTGAGACTATACAGGGGTTATCTCTCGAAGACCGATGTACCACGAAGTGCCACACACAGTGTAAAGTGTCATGCTTAGTGCAAAGTGTCACATTGCAGGATATGTATTTATTGAAAGAAAATGTAAAAGTTTGAAAGCAATAGAAAGAGATTTCGATGATGTTGTTTCATAGTATTTTGAAAAGATCATGTTATATCATCCATTTGCATTATGTATAAATATGTATGTATTTTGATATAAGAAAAACTAATTTGCTTATTGAGTTTTGTACTCATTATAGTTTATTGTGATTTAGTTTCCAGAAGTCAAGATTGATTCATGATGAGTGAGAAGAAGGATTTGAATTGAGAATGGTAGAGGGTTTGGCCAAATTCTTAAATTATTCCACTGTCTTTTATATTTGAGGCTTGAATTGTTATCGATTGTAAAAAGTTATTTAAGTCTATATGTGAGTTGCGGTTAGATTTACCAGAGTTCGGGCTGGGGTGTTATACCGTGTACATTGTAGCTCTATCAGTGGTAGTAGAACGGAGGCTAAGATTCCATAAGAAACAGTGCCCAAACCTGAAAAGCTTCAACCATTTATCAAGAAGAGTTTCTTGTTGGTATATGCAATGTACGTATCATCTTTTTTTTTTCCTTTTATGTTCTATGAATTTTATAGTTATGTTATTACCATTATATAGTGCATTAATCTATTTATTTGCAGGATGTTTTCTTATGCACAGTGGATAGTTTTTTACTGTTAGAGTTATGGTTCTAATTCCACAAATGAGTATCGTTCAGCTAGAAAGGATACCAATCTTCTTGTAAGTCTTAAGTTAATTCTTAGAAATCATAAACCCAAGGAAATTGTACTTCCTTTCGTATTCTCTACATTTGACCAATGTGGTTTACCAAAAGGAAAAAGAAAAATTAAAAGAACTTCTCATGGTATTACATTATAATTTTGAGGAATATTTATGTTGATATGTTAAAGATGATTACGACCTAAATCTGTAAAGGATATAAAAAAGTGCCTTTAGTATATTCCGTCTTAAACTCTTAATCCTGCCAAAACTTGGTGCTGGTCCGCCTGTTCTAGCTACTTAAAAGTATCTAAATTGGAGACTGAAGTTTATATGTTGCACAAGAGGTTTGGGCATTCCAGCCAGTGGAATGACGAGAATAAGCAAAAAAATAATTTAAATTAGAGAAAAGAAGATTTTTTAAATTCTGTTTTATTTAATATTTTTTTTGAAAGGGATATTTCTCTTGTTTTTTTTATATCGTTGGGGTTAGAATTTACACACTCTACAACTAAGGCTTATAAGAGGCATTAGGACTAATGCTGAGTTGATAGTGCTTTCCATGACCTACGGGACAAATACTTCCCTAAAAACCAAATTATGGAGGAAATAACTTTAGATATTCTAACATTGCACCTGGATCCTTGCGTTTGGCATTGAATAATGCTATTATATCTGCACAATTTTCTAGCTGAATGGGCAATCATGCCTCTAAAGGCCTACAATTGTCCATCCAAATAGGCCTGTGTTTGTGGTGGGGGGTTGATGAGAGTACTGGTAAGCAGTTCTATTTTTTTAATGATTATCAGATAATCACTCATCTTTGTAGTTCCGTGTGCTTTCCCATCTAAGAAGAAGATTTTATTTCTGAATTTTGAATGTTGGTTAATTGATATTGAGATTTTTGCTTGCTGTTCTTATGCTCAATCCAGATTGGACAGTGTTATGTTGCAGATGAATATGTTTATTTATTGGAGTGGAAGTTAGGAATGTAGATTCCTCCCACTCAACTATTTACTTACATATTTTACGGGAAGAAAGTAAGAATCTCATTCCGTGGAACCCACTTATTTTTTGAGTGAGGAGTGTGATTCTCACTCTCATGGGAGAGCTGACTCATTCCCATCTCTTCATTTTTTACCATTTTTTTTATTAAATCTAATATAATCTTATTTAATAAAATAAAATAAATAATATCATATTTATTTAAATAATATGATTAGATTCATATAAAATTAATAATATTACTATATACTATCTTTATTTGAAAATATAATATTATTATATTTATCTAAAAATAATAGTATTATATTGATCTAATATTAATAATTAATAATAATAAATAGTTTATTCTAAAAAAATATTAATTTTGTACTATATTAATAATAATAATTTTTCATTTATGTTTTTGTTATCAATAATTTTAATTTACATAATTAAAATTAAAATTAATAAAAAATTATGATTTACATAATTAAGAATATTAATAATTATTATTAATTTGCAAATATAGTAAAATAAACATTTTATATATATTTTTATTAATTTTGTAATTAAAAACTACAATTCTTTAAATAAGGGTAAAACTATAATTTAAAATCATTTACTCCAAATCCATGACAAAATAAACACATCTATTGGAATCTAGTTCCAATTCTATACTCGCATTTAAGTGTAAATAAACAACATACTTCTACTCTACTCCACACTCCCAATCCCAGGATTCCTAATCCTCAAAATTTCCACTTTAATCCAAAATGTAAATGCTACCATAAAGTATGAGTAGAACGTTTAGGGTTGCTTGAGATGGTATTTTTGCTCCCAATATAACTAGTGAGCTCAAAGGATCCGAATCCGTATGAGGGCATCGCTTCGTTTGTAGATCTCACTTGACTTGTTGTATATACCTTTATGAAGACTCCAATCCATATCTAAAAATTCATTCAACTGATTCATTTTCAAAATAACTGTCCTAATGTTTGTAGCATCCATTTATAAATAAAAAATTAGAAGAGCAAAGTACAAAATTTTACAATGTTTGCTTAGATAGATAATATAAGAAAATGAGGGAAAATGAGACTGAGAAGTAGAATTCTCAGAAAAATAAAATACTAAAAAATAAAGATGATTTCTAAATTTTTTGCCTTCCCAGATTTTTGTTCATTAGAGAAAGAAAGAGAGAAATAGAGATGAAGAAATTAGGAAAGGAATGAAAATGGGTCCCAAATTTAAAAGAACAAACAAACCTTTGAATTTAATGAATTCTGTGGCGATTTTATAATAAATGAAACGGAAGTCAACTAATTTTGGAAATGAATCAACCTTAACTACCAGAGCATTGTAAATATTAGGCACCTTGTTTGGAGGTTTATAACCAATTAATTTTGTTGCAGAGACAACTTCATAAATATAGTAGTGGCATTGGCAGCATTGAAATAAATGATATAAAGCCCTCACCAAAAAAAAAAAATAATTTCAATACATTGAAAATTATATTTTTTATCTGTTAGTGTATTGAAATTATATTTTTTGTCTCTTAGTAGATTAAAATCTTTATTTATTTATTTATTTTACTTATTAGTCTCCTTTATCCATTTCTTTCCATTTACTATTTTCTCAGTTGAATGCTAATGGTTTTCTTTCCATTTACTATTTTCTCAGTTGAATGCTAATGGTTGAATTGCAGATTGAAGACTTTTTATCTCCTTTCCTCACTTCTTTTCATTTATTGTTTTCTTAGATTCTTCATTCCCTGTGACAATGATAATGCTTTAATGGTTGAATTTCAACTTGAAGAACTAAGACAAACAATAGTATATTAACTTAAATAAGGGCAAATTGCGGTCGTTTTTTCTTAGTATAGTCTTGATGTTGATGGGGTCGATCTTTTTATTTTCTAGTTGAAATTTTTGCCCGGTTTCCAACGATAAATCATCTTTGTGAGAAGACAAATTTTGTATAAGGAGAAGCCAGGAAAAGGAAAAAAAAAAAAAGATGGATTTTAGAAAAACTAGGAGAAGAAGAAGAAAATATGAATCAGAGAGTATTCATGCGGGAAGTGAGAAGCAAGGATTATGTTAATTAGTCTAGAAAGAGAAGAAAGGGTTTCGTATTT
This sequence comes from Murraya paniculata, assembly GCA_030449075.1. Classification (NCBI taxonomy): domain Eukaryota; kingdom Viridiplantae; phylum Streptophyta; class Magnoliopsida; order Sapindales; family Rutaceae; genus Murraya; species Murraya paniculata. The sequence continues at coordinate 715,493 of JAEVFN010000052.1, read as the reverse complement.
TCATTGTTCCATGAATAAATTAGATTTTGTCTTATGAAATGTACAAAACGACTAAAAGTTGTTTTACAACTCATGACTAACTTGTGTACCTGTATTCCCATGACTAATTTGTGTACTTGTATTTTATATTTTATCAATTTGTTATCTCACGACAGCTACTGAACACATCATCTATATTTTGAAAACAAAAATGAAAATGGGCTCCAAAAAATAATACCGAATCGGACCTTAGTAAGTGTGTGGATAGACAAAACCCTAATGGCATATTTTAAGCATCAAGTTGTGAAGAGTTAGAAATGGGTTGCGGAACTGGAATCCAAAATAAAAAATGCTAAAAAGGCTTTGCATCGCTCAAAAAGATTACTAAATGAAGGATGAAATACAACATAGAGAGCAAGAATTGAAACTTGAGTGGATTAAAAAGCAAATAAGGGAAAGTGGTGAGGAGTTTCTGATCTTTTCAGTAGATGGTTTAGGAAGAGCTGTGGTGGGGAGGTTTACTGAAGCAAAGAAAGTGGTGAAACAGAGCCTGAGAGATTGGAAATCGTTCTAGGAGATATGGGAGTACAATTTGAAGCGATATCCCTCAATCACTATTGAGGGGATCCTCCATCATAAGCTGGATTGTCATTCAATTAAAGATATCAAAATTGAACCTAGTTTGATTCTCTGAACAATTATAGGAGAATTCAAAGGAAAGCAAGAAATATTTACGACAAATGAATTATGAACATAGGTGTCACATAAAGTTTCATCATGAAAACAATCAAAATAAACAATGTGTGATTTAGTTTTACATTATGTAGAAGATTATGGCAAAAAGTCATGAATAAGGTTAATTTAGAAATTAGAACATTGACTGATGATTTGATTACATTGAGATTAGATTAGAGTCTATTTTTCCACAAATTAGTTTAATTACAGTCTCTGTTGTTTAATTACTATTGAACTAGTATATTTATTTTGGTAATATTGCCCATTTATCTTCTTCCTATTACGATGATGATGATGATGTTTTAATTTGGTTTCTAATTCTCCAATTCTTTTGTGCATGCGTGAAAGATATTTTAATACTATTTGATATCAAATAATTAGTCTCTTTGTCACACACTTTGCTCACATGCTAGGATATTCGGAGTATCAAATTCATGTAATGGGATTCTGTTCAACCTCAAGAAAAACATATCTCCATTTGTTAATGAGGCCTATATTTTTGTCACATCATTTATATATCCATGAATTCTCTACTAATTGCATTGAATGGAGCCATCTTTGATGTTCGTTTATCAGTTTCAGCTTTACTTCTATCTTCATTTCTGTTGTTGTTGAGGTGTGATTTATAAGCTTTTGCGATTTGGTGGCAAAAGTGGTTGCATAAATATGTTGACCTGGATTAGACTAGCTTTAGTTATCTACGAGCAGTATTATTAGCTATTACCTTGATATATATGGAGAGTTAATTAGCACGAAATAGTTTTTTTTTTAAGCTTGTAACACAATCTTGATATCTAGGATAATTTCATTTACCCTCACTAAACATCACTCGAATAAACTAAAGTAGATGTCCAAACATCCCTCCTAAAGTAGATGTCCATATTAGTGAGGGTTAAAACTAGAGTAGTCGTCTAAATGTCCCTTCAATAAACTAAAGTAAACATCCAATTATTGAGGGTTAAAATCTATTAAAACTAAAGTAGACGTTTTATAAGATTAATAAAAACTAAACGTCCCTCTAACAAACTAAGTAGATGTCCCTTGAATATTGGCAAGGGAAAAAAAAGAAAATGTTCTTTGAATATTAGTAAGAATTAAAATATAAAGTGTTTCAAAAGATTAATGTAAACTAAAATAGATGTCCGTGAAAAAAAGTAGACATCCTTTAAATATTAATTATGTAAACAAAAGTAGACGTTTCTAGAATATTAGCGAGGGCTAAAATTTGAACCTTATTTTATTAGATTAGTGTAAATTAAAGGAGTAAAATGTAGGCATTACTTCATAAGATTAATATAAACTAGTCCCAGTAGTAGTCTGATATAATATCAATAATAATCTGACTGTAATATCAGTAATAAAAAAAAAAACGTGGTGGATTCTCTCTTGATTTAAATTTTGTGTTGGGTATGGTATTTGAATTGGACAACTTTCTTTTGCCATTCATTCTAAAATATATTTTCAGTGTTAAAAAATTTAAGTTTCAAAATTTCCCTTTATTTTCTCTTTCCTTGTCTAGCTCTCTATTGTATATTCTTTCTCAACTATCACCTTCTGCAAACTAAATTAGTTTTACACTCTTTTGCCCATTTGATATATATTGTTAAAGATTAAATTATTTGTATTCATCATGTTCACATCTAAATCTGTATGTATATTTATATATTTAATTTTTTATTTTGTTAATAATTTAAAAAATGTTTGCCATTTTATTAAAAATAAAATTATATGAATGAATTTACATATTGCAACTAATAGTTTGAATATTACCTGTTAATTAGTAATTAAATAGTTATAAACCTATTAAATTAAACTAATGGTGAAAATCAAAACATTTAAAATCAAGGGTCCACAACAACTATATTAGTTAATGCTGTAAAAATTCAAACCGCATCATAGAAAAATTCATATCTTGTTAGGTGAATTATATATATATATATATATATATATATATATATATATATATATATATATATATATATATATATATATATATATATATATGTAAGGTAATCATTTGCATGAAGAAGATCAACAAAATGCTGCCCATAGTCCGTAAATGTATTTTATAGACTGAAGGACTTGGTAACATTGGCTAAGTCTAAATTTTGATCAGAAATTGAGAAATCTGAAGAAGCTAGTGGAAAGTAAGTTTTTTTTTTTTGAATTTTTTGTTTATTTTTTTAATTTTGGTTTAAATACTTTGTTCTGTTTTGTTTTTATGTTGAAGTGTCCAAATCCAAAGTTTAAGAAATCGGTGAGGATGAGCTAGAAGCGGATCCAACAGGAATTGGTGGGAAGGAGCTTACTCATCTGAGCACATTGTTTCATCAATACGAACAAGCAAAGCAGGATTGGAATGCAATAAGTAGCCATTGAAGAATTATGTGAAATTGCTGGAGAACTTGAAGGCAAAGAAGGAAGCATTGGCGGACTAGGTGAGAGAGGAGGACTCAGAAGCTAAGGGCAAAAGACAAAAAGATCACAAGGGAACAGGGAAAAGGACAAAAACAAAGTGATGATGTTGATTCATCTTCATTGCTTGATTATTATAATTAATTATTATTACCATATGCTTATCTATTTTCATCTATCTTTGTTTTGAATAAAATTAATGAAGTGATGTAATGACTTCTAATTATGTTGAATTTAAAACTATTCAATTATGAATGCTAGCTTCAAAGAATTTATATAGTTTTCTTGTATTTTTTATTTTTTAACTTTAAAGTTACTGAAAGTTCATAATTTGAATTTTCATTTGAATCATAAAGGAGAAAAAAGTACTGCCAACTTCAGGCTACAATCTCATTTTTTTTTGCATTTGATTTGTTTGTTTTATTTCATTTTATTTTGAAAGGTGATTTGGCCTGGTCTTTACTCATTTTGAATAATTATAATTTTTTTGGTTTTGAGGGAGACTTAATTGTAGTTGATGGAGCTTTTGAAATATTTAATACAAACTTATTGAAATAGTAATTAACGAGCTATGTGTAAAGTTTACAAAAAGTAGAGAGAAAATATGCTGCAGAAGAGCATGGAAACTTTCTCCTTTCTTTCAGCTACTCGGAAATTGTGTTGGATTAAATTTCTTTGAGTCATTTCTTTCAATGTTTTTCTTTCTTTCTGTAAGAGGTACTGCTAGCCTCTTGCCTCTTGTCTTGTTGTAACTTTTCATTTTTATTAATAATATTATCCCCTAGTCGAGGTTCTAATTAAAAAAAAAAAAGAAAAAAGAAAATTTGATGGTATAAAATGAAACACATCTAGCATTTGTCCCGTGATTTTTGGCCTAATTCCTTTTCTAATGATCAATTCAACCTCTAGTCACACAAATCTAATAGTCTTAGCAAACTTCAGTTGAACTTAGCTCAATTTTAACTTGACAATACCACATCAAATAGCTTGTTCTAACAGATGCAATATTTGATGATAAGTTATGGTATAAAAAATTTCAGTTGAGGTAATTTTTTTGCCAACTCAATAGCACGCTTTCTAGCAGATTGATCCTCCTTAGTGTCCCTGTGGCACAATTCCATCGGCGTTCTTAGAAAGAAGGGTTGATAATGAGTAATATTATCAACTCAGACTCACGTCCCTGGCTAGCTGGCTAAAGAATGTAACTGTTTCGGGTCATTCTATGATGCCGTGATTAAAGTTGCGGCATCAATACCGTAATTAAATATAAATTATGTAAATAAGACATAAAATTTGTAAGTATAACATAAAACTTGTAAATCAACATTAACTGTAAAATAAAACATAAATTTTGGAAATAGAACATAAGACTTGTAAATGGAAGGTAAAACAAGTAAATTAATATAAAACTAGTAAAATTAATGTGTTACTAGTAAACAAAACAAAAACTCGTAATTATATTATAAAACTAGTAAATCAACACTAACTGTAAAATAAAACATAAATTTTAGAAATGGAACATAAGACTTGTAAATAGAAGGTAAAACAAGTAAATTAATATAAAACTAGTAAAATTAATGTGTTACTAGTAAACAAAACAAAAACTTACAAATATAACATAAAACAAGTAAATCAACATTAACTGTAAAATAAAACATAAATTTTGGAAATAGAGCATAAGACTTGTAAATGGAAGGTAAAACAAGTAAATTAATATAAAACTAGTAAAATTAATGTGTTACTAGTAAACAAAACAACAACTTATAAATATAACATAAAACTAGTAAATCAACACTAACTGTAAAATAAAACATAAATTTTAGAAATGGAACATAAGACTTGTAAATGGAAGGTAAAACAAGTAAATTAATATAAAACTAGTAAAATTAATGTGTTACTAGTAAACAAAACAAAAACTTGTAAATATAACATAAAATTAGTAAATAAACACTAACTGTAAAATAAAACATAAATTTTAAAAATGGAAAGTAAGAGTTGTAAATGGAAGGTAAAACAAGTGAATTAATATAAAACTAGTAAAATTAATGTGTTACTAGTGAACAAAATAAAAACTTGTAAATATAATATATAACAAGTAAATCAACACTATCTGTAAAATAAAATATAAATTTTAGAAATTGAACATAAGACTTGTAAAAAAAAGGTAAAACAAGTAAATTATGATAAAACTGGTGAATTGATGCATTACTGGTAACTAAAATGAAAACTTACAAATATAATATAAAACAAGTAAATCAGCATTAACTGTAAAATAAAACATAAACTTTGTAAATTATGCCAAAAACTTATGAATAAAAGCTAAAATGAATAAATTAATATAAGAGTTACTATTAAAAAAAATTCATAATTGTAAAATAAAATCTCATTATAATGTTTATTAGTTTATATATTTGTTGCCTTTTTTTAATTTAAATTGAATAATGTTAACTTTGTATTTATGTAATACATATGGTGTTTTATTAAAGATGAAATTTATTCTCAAAATTGGATTTTGAAAAAAAAATATTATTTTAATATTTTTTATAGTTGTTGTAAGATGAGAATATTTTGTATCTTTTTACATTTCCTCAACAATAACCTGAAATGATCTCTAAGTACACGTAAAAAATTTAAAATTACACGACGTATGCATAAAACTCAAAATAAAATCTAATTTTATTGACATATCATATATGTGTCTAGTAATATAAGAATTTTTTTTATTTTGTTTTTGCTTACTTCACATCAAGATAAATAATTGCGCTTGATTAACTTGTGTAATAAATAGATATTATATATAAAAAAAGGAGAAAAAAGTATACAAATGTCCTAGAATAAATATAGAATTTATGGTTAAACCAATTCAATAAAACTTATCCTATTTTTTTCAGTACAATTTTTTGTTTAATTAATGAGTATTTTTTTTCCATGTTTAATTAAAGAAAATATTTTTATAATAAAAATTTCACTAAAATTATATAGAAACAATGTTAATTTTTTAAATAATTAATAATCTTGTATAAATTTACTAGTTTTACTTTATATTTACTGGTTCTATGTGTAATTTACAATATTTATGTTTATCACAGTATTGATGCCGTAATTTTCATTACGGCATTATAGAATTTTCCCTCAGGAAAGATGTGAGTAATGAGCTTGTAAGGAATGTGAAATGACCACCGTTGACTAACAAGATGCTTTTTGAGTGGTTTCTTGACTCTTAAATTTCTTTTTTAGCTGATGAAAAAGAAAAAAAATTCTTTTGTAGTCTTCTTATCTCAGTATTCATATAAATAATTATACCGATGATAAATTTTTTAAAGTTTTGTTATATTTATTCTTATCTTCAAATTTTCTCTCTATAGAAAACTCAAAGACACTAACTGCCTAGAAATGAATATAATTAATCTTAAAAAATAAATAAAAAGAGAAATAGATTATTTTAAATTTTTGTAAATCAATTGAAAAGATGAGAGTCAAAAATTAAAAAAAAAATCAAGAAAATAGATTGATGATTAAAAAAAAAAAGGCATATCGTATACTTGTGAAGCAAAAGAGACTGAAGAGAGAGAGAAATCATAAGTGGGTTCGTAGTACTTTTGTTCTTCTTTAAATGTGAATTTAATAAAAGAGAGGTATTATCACTATTTTCAAGGGTGTTAAAACTTAAAAGGCACAGCTCATAAACAAAATTCCTGCTATTTTAAGAGATTTATAGAGTGATATAATCTTTTCAAATTTCCCTAACTAATTAGGGTTCATAGCCCAATAATACTTTTACCTTCGACCTAGATACGAGGATGCGTTCGAGCCTGACCGGACTTGTACTTATATTCTGTTATCTGGCTAGAATCACTGTCTATTAAAATATTAAAATAACCGCAAATAAAGTTAAAATAAGCTAACCTAATAGCAATTAAATAAAATCTTCTCAACATTCTTGATTTACAAGAAATTACTTCCTATGATCGCCGTTCAGTTGGATCATTGATATCAAGTCGAAATTAACGTGGTGGTGAAATTTCAGTTTGATCATCCATATCGCTTTCAGTACTCTCTCTGTTCATAGATATTAATTCTCTGTTCTTTTTTTCGTAAACTTAAATTCTTAAGTTATCTATTAGTCAGGGTTTTATTCTGCTACGTCTTGAATTGAAGATCAGAACTTTTTGTTATTGATCGAATCTTCTGTCTCAAAATTTCTTCTTTTGATCAGGGTTTTGTTTTGTTTGTAATGTTTAATTATTCAAGTTAATTGCTTTTCTTCGGTTCTTCATGCTGGTACAGTGCTGCCGCCGATAATACTAAGACTTGGGAATCAATTTTTAAATTTTGGTACACTGTGTTTGCTTTAGAATAGGAGCAACTCCAACGCTGACCCCTTCTATATTGATTAACAATTCTGAAAGTCTCATGTCTTGCATTTTATTTTGTAGGATGGAACCAAATTTTGTTTGTTTATCTAGTTATAGGAAATTTATATTGAACGTGACTTAATTTGTTTTTATTGTTTTACTCTTAGGACTAATAGTGATGGAGAAAAAAGTGATGGAGCTGTGTGAAGCCGCGAAAAGAGCGGCAGTGGCAGCAGTATGGAAGGAGGGAGGGGTGGAGGAAGTACAGGGCATTGATGCTTTGGATCAGCTCAAGAACTCTTCAATCACTTATCAACTTCTTGTTTCTACTCAGGTACTTATTATTAATCACTCCATCTGCAAGATCAAAAGATGTAAACATAGACACTTTTTAACATGTCGATTGAGGCTACAGCCTTGTTTCAAATACAATTACGTTCGAAATTGTAGCTAGGCAACCTTATATAACCTCAATTCGGCATTTTAAAAAATGGGCGACTGCCATTGAGAACTGCTACATGTGATGTGTATTAACGATTAAGATATTTAACTTTTACTTTTCATGTATTTCGGGTATGAAATCTTTCAAATTTGTAATTTCTGTAATTTAAAATTTGCTGTTTCTTTCTTTATATTATGTTCTAAGATCAGTATCAAAGACCAAACCGTATCCATCTGCATGGACTGAATGCATTTGATTCTGGTAATTAATGAAATTTCATAATCACTCATGTTATAAGACATCTTCTACCTATGCTAAAACATCCCAGTCAGAAAATCCAGAAGTTAGCCTATGATCTGATTTCTTCGTGGGGTGACATGTGCTGGGATGTTGAAGTTGTTGAGTATGTTGCTGTGACAAAGAAAGCCAAGTTGGTGGAGAATGTCAAAGTTGAGGAAGTAACTAATGGAGAAGAGAGAGGGCAAGATTCTGGCAATGTGCCAAAGAAGTCGATCAGTTGTATGATTAAATGCAATGATTGTATTAGGGAGATCGTAAGGGAAAAACTTTACGATGCATTGTCCAAGGTTTCTAATGAGGCTGCGGACAAAGAAACAATTGATCAAGTGAAGGCATGCGATCCAATTCAAGTCGCTATATTGGTGGAGTCTGCAATGTATGAAAAGTGGGGCAGATCTAATGGCATGTATAAGTTTAAGTACAGGTGCCTACTATTTAACATCAAGGATCCAGAAAATCAAGATTTCCGAAGAAAAGTTCTGCTTGGGCATGTTAAGCCAGAGACAATCATCAATTTGTCTGCAAAAGAAATGGCTGGCTAGTGACAAAATCCAACTCTGGAATCATCATCTAGACAAAGATGGAGCTCTAATCAGGGGTTATATTTTTCCTGTAGGTTTACCAAGGAAACTAATAGTGTCTGACATTTACGAATGTGGTCGATGTGGACATAATAAAATCAGCTACCAAGACTCGTCAATATTGGATGAGGACAATTTGACAAGACACGTAACATGCTTGAACTGCAATCAGTATTGGGCGTCAACCAATCTCAGTTTTGGAGTGCTTCCGATTTAGTTTGTACGAAGCATTCGAAGGCCAGCTATGAAGCAGTTATCCTTACTCTGGTGACTGAGCTTAAACTCAGAGCACTTAGTGTTCTGTTTTATCTAATTCATTCCGTTCACAATTCACAATATACTTTCGGCTTCAAATAAGTAATTTTAATTTAAATTTTTTTAGAATTTCAGTTGAAGAATATCCTCATACTGCTATAAAAGGGCAAGCACGCCTAAAAGATTTGGAATAGAGTGAAATTCTATTTAATGCATATTTGGTATAACTTATCTAATGCCATAAATGCTTATTTAATTTTATAAGTTTTTTAAAAATTTTTGCTGCTATTTGATTGTTTTTTTATAGAGTTTTTAAAAATTAAATAAGTTATTTTATGTTTCCTAAATGTTGTTTTTTTATAGTAGACGTTGAAAATTTTTTTTAAAATGTTAAAATATCTAAAATATCTTTTATTTATTTGACAATCTTATTTTATTTTTTCATAACATAACTTTAAAAAAATTACCTATTAAAGAAATTTTATAATTTTTAATAAAAACTCTCATTAACAATCAAAGAACTATTTTTTTTTTTTGGGTGAAAGCTTTAATTAAAAAAACTCTACTAATAAATACTTCATTTAAATAAGTTATATTTGAATAGTTATACCAAATGAAGCCTCATTTTTTCAGAATTTTCTTCTTATCCTAGAGTCTTCTTGCACGTGATATTGTTAATGTTCAGTAATAATTTACTTATTTAATGATCAAAGAAAACCATTAAGAGTGAAAATGATAATTATTGTAATAAATATACATTGTTTGACATCTTTTGTTGTTGATGATGATGATAATAATAACAATTACTTCTTAAATAAATTTTATTATTTAAAATTTTGTTACAATTTTTATCTCATATTTTTAATGTTAATTTTGCCCCACCCATTTTTTAAAGGATAACCATCTTCGTTAGGATATTTCGTTCTCTCCTCTTTCTTCTTCAAGTGGAAAAACTCACTAAAGAAAATATTATGTAACTTTTTCAAGATTATTTAACTACACCTATTCACAGGAAGCTGGAATACTAAATTCGATCCTGAACCTATGAGTGGAGTCTCTTTGAATATTCAAAACTTGATTAAAGCTCAACACATGCTCAAATTCCAAATTAATTCTAAAAAATTATTGAATCTTACACGAGTGAAGAGGACTTAGGACTGTGCCTCGGCTTCTTGAATGACTACAGCACCCCAGGTACAAGACTCCCTAGCTCGGGCAAGAAAGTTGACAACAGAAGACAAAAATTGACTATCCCCCGGCGTATTGTAGTCACAGTTTAGCGTCTTTTATATGCATATGTATCCACTCTGCGGACTCTAACTTTGAAGAAGTTTTAGACAGCATTGCTCCAAGTTCATAGCCATCAAGACTCTGCATCTCTGAATTTCCTAGCTCATTTAACATAATTGGACAAAACTGGCAAGTCAATTATTACCATAAACTAATGAGCTCGACTGATTTTATATGAAAGCGTGTTGGCTTTGTGCTTATGGACTAAGAAGGTCCAAACATTGGCCTAAAGAAATGATAATTTTAATTTTTTTTTTTTTTTTTTGGGGAGCGAGAGCCTGTTCGAAACTAAATTATAACAAATTTACCGCAGTGTTATGAACTTTGATTTTGAAGGCATAATTTTTCAAAGTTAAGGTAGATGTTAATCATCAAACAATCAAAAGTCGTGTCTTATAAAATTTTGAAGTACCCTTTTTACAGATTACTCAACTCGATCCCTAAACCTATGGGGACAATATTAAATGGTCTTCTTCTAATTTGATTATTAGTGTATGGACTAAAAGTGAATGAAATTATGAAAATTGGAAATACAGAACTGCAATTTGCAAGGCAACCACAAAATCAATAACAAATATGGGCTAAAAATCTGCTACTCGTATTGGGCAGCCATCTTTTACTATTTGTTCAGTGGAATTTAAGTTCTAATGACTAAAATTCTTGTAGCGAATACCTATGTATGAGTTAGCGACTTACCCTCCACCTCTTACCTCATAAATAGTACATCTTCAAAGATAAATATAGACATTAAGAATTTCTGTTCATTTTCATTAGAATTAGATGGATTCATGTCTCTCCATAATTTTATTACTCCACTATTTAGCAAAACTCTCTTATATTAGGTCTTTGTTTCACCTAGACAAGAATGAGATAATAATCACTCATTTTTCGGTCTTAAAAGATTCATATGTCTGAATAATATTAAAATTCATCAATAACGTTTCTTAAAATTTTGAGCTACTTTACAAACTTTCTTAGTTTTATTATATTTGTTTATAAATTTGTCAAAAAATATAAACTAATCAACATTGTCGCTTTGTTTGTTTTGCATGTACTTAAACATTACCTTATAAAGAAATTAACAGAACTTATTGTGAGAGTAAAATTGGTAAAAAAAAAATGATATTAGAAAATGAGTCATTTTTAAATGTTTTTGAAATGACCCACTTTGAACTTGAAAATCAAATTTACTTGCTTCAGCTAACATAAATTGGAAAAATTAACTAGTCAATTATTATTATAAATAATGTTGGCCAGAGATTTTATATGAAACTTGTGGGCCATGGGCCGAAAGAGAGAGTCATTTGGTAAAATTACTGAGTAAGCTATATTTGTCAGAATTTTTTTCTTAATTTTAAATTTTTTTTATACGAAAGAGATAGTGGCATATTGAACCCAAAAGTTTGATGCTTAAAAAAATTAAAAATCAAAATTAGAAAAATAAAATAAAATATATGTATCATACAGTATCTTTCTCTTGTATTTTCTTTTTACTTTTCAGTAATTTGGTATTTTTAAAACCTGGCAAAAGTAATTTGCTTATATCTTCTTAGGCTTGTAAAATTCTTGAAAGACTGATTTGTTTAAGATTTGATAGATTACGTTCACCTATAATAACACTTACATAAACCCATTTCTTAGTCCATGCTAGATTAGGAAACATATATCTTCCTTATTTAAAAGAACTTCTTAATCGCTTATTTTCCTAAGCTTTATAGGAAACTAGTTTTCACTCACAATAATATTTTCAGAACAAAACCCACGTACAAGATAATCTTGTTTTCTTTTGTTGATTCACAAAAATGGAGAAGTATTTTCTTACCAAAAAACTTGGTAGCGGCTCATTTCGGTGTGTATGGCCAGTTGTAAATAAGCACTCTAGGGAGGTTGTTACAATCAAAGCATTGAAGAAAAGCTGTTCGTGGGAAAAGTGCTTAAATTTGAGGGAAGTGAAGTGCTTACGGAAGCTGAATCATTCAAACATGGTGAAGCTTAAAGAACTAGTCATGGAGAAGGGCAAAGAATACCTTGTGTTTGAATGCATGCAATGCAATCTTTACCAACTTCTAGAAGTGAAAAAGCAGAAGCAGCAGCTATTCTCTGAATCGGAAGTCAAAGCATTGCTTTTCCAAATCTTTTGGGGACTCGATCACATGCACGAGCGGGCTACTTTCACCGAGACCTTAAGCCAGAGAACTTGCTTGTTTCGCAAGGTACTATCAAGATTGCTGATTTAGGTCTTGCTAGGCAAATCGATGCTTGCCCACCATACACTAAACATGTAAGAACACGATGGTATCAAGGCTCGGAGATTCTGTTTAAATCAGGACTGTGTAGTCGGTTGTGGGAGCTATCATGGCGGAATTGGTCCTTTTTCGTCTTCTTTTTAAGAGTACTAATGAAGCTGATCAGATGTACAAGATATGCAGTGTTCTTCGCAATCCTACAATGGATTCTTGGGCTGATGGACTTTGTCAGTGAAGGGCAATTAATTCCCGGTTCCCACAGTTATCCAGAGTCAATCTCTCTGCGTTAATGCCATCAGCAAGTAAGGATGGAATCAACTTGATTGAATCACTTTGTTCGTGGGATCCGTGCAAAAGGCCGATGGCTGCAGAGGCATCGCAGCACCCTTTCTCCAAGAGATGCTTGTACGTTCCACCACATATTCACTCGACACCAGCAGTTGCAGCGACGACAAGGGGAATGTTGAAGCAGCAAGGTGCTGGGATTGATGCTAAGGCTTTACCTAATTCGAAGATTGTTAAGCAACTTTCTGCTCTAGATATAATGATGGCTGTGCAGCAAAAGAACTCAGTCAGAAAACAAAAAAAAAAAAAAAAATCATCCAGCTGCCGGAAGGAAGGGTCAACAACAGAACTTGGCAAACATAGCAATTGCTTCTAATAGGCAGCCCGTGGCGCAGATGAAGCTGCCTCCTATGAAGGCTGCGGTACAATGGAATGCTGAATCAAGAGAGTGGTTTCTTAGACTAATTCAAAACCTGGAAGTTGGAACCTGGCAGAATATCGCAAAAGAAATTTGATTGAAAAAGAAGGGCTCTTATGAATAGGGCTGTCCTTATGGTTGAATTGATTCAATGTTATTACGTTTTGAATATGTTGTTTCTATGTTTATTTCAATGAATGAATTGATTCTCACTTTTGCTCAGTTGTAAAATCCCAGTTTAGCTGGGGATCTTTCTAACATATGAGCATCCGCATTATGCCTATAGAAAACTGATTTTACAAACACAGCATTTTTAAATATTTAGACAGATACAGATCAACTGACAGATTGTTGCTCTAGAGTTCTTCAGCTGGAAAGGGTATGAACTTCATCTGCAAATGTGTTTTTAGTTCATCCATCAGGCAAATCTGGAAGAATGTATAAACCATTTCTGGCGCTATTATATATATATATATATAGGGTAGTTTTTCAGTCAGGGATCCCTGACTTTAATAAAGTCAAGGATATAAAGTCAGGGATCTACTAAAAGACAAAAAAACAGTGCATTGGAGTCTGTGTTTTTTTTGTCTTTTAGCGGATCCCTGACTTTATTAAAGTCAGGGATCCCTGACTGGAACATTTATATATATATATATATATATATATATATATATATATATGTATGTATATATGTATATATTTCTACACCAAAATTTCCAATAACCATTTTGCATCTTAAACAAAGAAGAAAAATTTCAATTCTAGCAATAAGCTAAGCCAAGCAAAGAGTTGCTGCTGCAAAAGGTGAATCATTCGGGCAGATAATATAAATCCAATTACCAGCAGTAACACCGAAAAGGTCTCTCCTTTAGTAAAGCAGTAGGAGTGCCTTAACATTGCAGGAGGTAAATTTTCAGATGAAATGAGTTGAATGACATCAATTAAATTGCACCATCACTTTTGGAGAAGTTTCATTTTTCCAAAATCTTAACTCACAATAGGCTCGAAGATTACATTAAACTTGATGAGCGGATTTACTAGGTGTTCATTTAACATATTATTGGACAAAATTAGAAAGTCAATTATTGCAATAACTAATGGGCTGGACTGATTTTATATGAAAACTTGTGCGCTTTGTGCTTATAGACTTAGAAGGTCCAAATATTGGCAAAAGGAGACAGTAATTTATTTGCAGAGTGGTGCTATTAGCACCTCTTCAAAGTTCTCATATAACTCCCTTTCTAAAAGAACCCCATATATGATTAAGCGAATTTTCTACTTTGAAAAATCTTTACCTTAATGCAAATACCCTTAATTCACACATTCTTAATAATGCCCCATATTAAAGTGTTTTTTTTTTCTTATTTTCGAAGAAAATTTATTTTAAATCATGATCATTATTATGCATAACAATCAATCCAAACGTCTTTTATTAAAGAAATGTTGAATGGAATAATTTTAGATTCTTTAACCATTCAATTTATTTTCTAAAAGTAAAATAAAAATTCATTTTTACATGATAATTTGGCATAGTGACATATGTGATAATAAACAATGCTGTAGGAGAATTTGTACTCAATTAGTAACCATGAAAAATAAATAAATAAATAATTAACAAAGGTAAAATATATGGTTTACACATGATTAATTGAATTTTCGGTTCGATACGGAAGGCTGATCGAGAGACATTGACACCGCAATGGACCGACTCTTCTCTATCCTCTGGGAGTACCAAATCTTTTTGTTTATATTAATTAAATAAATGTATCCCAGATGTCAAGACCAGGTCGAGAAGGGGGGGCCTGGCATCCAGGGTCAATGTGAAAGTCATCATCATCATGACCTCTGATCACCCGGGTAGTGTAACCACTAAACATTCATTTACTTTTCATATATCTAATTATTGTTACTTTAATTAGTTTTCAGTACTGTAACTTGAAAATAAAGTTGGCGCTGCATCTATTTACAATCTATTTGACGATATGTAATATAATCAGAAGATTGATTATTCATGTAATGTTGTCAAAATTTTGGGTGATTATTTTATAGAAATACATAATAAATTTATTAGAAAATGAGAAAGGAACCTGTTTATAGAGCTGGCAAAACGGGTCACCGGGTCGTGTTCGTGTCGTGTCAGTTTCGTATCGTGTCAAATTTCGGTCGACCCAAACACGACTCATTTAATAATCGTGTTAAAATATTGAAACCCAAACCCGACACAAAAAATAAACGGGTTACCCAATAACCTATTTAATATCTATATATTTAATAAATGTTACACACACACCCACCAAACTATCATACATTTATACTATTTAAAGTTTAAATTATATATATGTAAATAATATTATATATCGATATCATCAAATATGCATATGTATCAATATTTTACATACTTACACTATTAAAGTTCTAAATTTATATAAAATTTTATAAATAAAACACTATGTATATATCTGTCTTTTAAAAAAAATTAAAAAGAGATAATCATGTTTAATATTTGAGTTTTAATAACAAAAACCTAAAAATTAATTTAAAATAGAAAATATAATCGTGTCATTGTTCGGGTAAATGAGTCAAGAACTTTAACTCTAACCCGACACGGAAAAAAATCATGCTAATCCGAACCCGACCCATACCCATTTATTGGTGTCGTGTTCGTGCCGGGTAATCTGGTCCTGTTAAATTTTGCCAGCTCTACCTGTTTATATGGGCATTAGGACAGGGATGGAGGATATTTTTGAAAACTTGAATTATGTGTTTGTCTAATGGGGCAATTTTAGACAAGGGGTTTTATGAAGGATTTAAAAGGGTGCTAATAGTCCAACTCTTATTTGTGCCAATATATTTTTGTTTGAGTGGTTTTAGTAAGCCCACTTTCTTTTTATTTTATCCTTTAATTTTAATAATAATAATAATAATAAAAGGGAGAATAGGAAGGAAAATGGTGAGAAACAAAAGGAGAAGAAGAAGGTAAATGGGGCCGAGAAGACTAGCACAGTAGCACTAATCATCATTCTCAACCGCTTATTTTACAGGTAAGATGAATGAGAAAAGAAAATTGTATTAAGAAAAAAATGAGGGTGTCAACCTAAAACTGATTTTATATATATATATATATGTCACATGCGGTCCCTATGTGTAATATATGCACTTTATTTTTCCTTTCAACATAAAATTTTTGAAGTTGGTGGACTTATTATAAATTGTCACTAGCGAAATTTGACGCGATTCAATAATTCGACACAAACAAATGAATTAATGGGTGTGGCCTATTAAATTTGACACATTCATTAAATGAATTATGTTTGAATTTGTTTAAACTAGTTATAACACAAAATCGAGACAACATGAACATAATCCAATGCCCCGTATTATCAGCATTTATTACAACCATCAAGACCACATTAGCTTAATTTGTATTAAGCTTATAATTTTTTTTTTTAAAAAAAAAAGCTTGTTACTATAAATTGAGAAGGATAGAGAGAAATGAAGGAAGAGACAAAAAGGCAGAGAGAGAAACCGAACCGAGTCAAACTCGACCCGCCACTCGAGCATAGCTCCAGCCACCTCATCGGCAATGGAGGGTATCAATCGAACTCCCAGACGAAGCTGGTCATTTCCCCGAAATCACCATCGTCAGAAAACGACTAGAAGACTGCTGAATGAAGCCGCGATTTTCCATGGTAAAACCTCCACGATTGGCGCCATTTCTACCGAATTTGATGGCGCCACTGCCTGGGTAAGGGGTCTTGATGTCCCATAACATAAAGGTTTGTGTGATCATTTTGTTGAATTATAAGGATATATCTATCATTTTCCCTAATATTTTGCTCTCTCTTCCCACCCGCCCCACCCTCTCCATCTCTCTCTGTCGTTGACAACCAAAGAACTAATTTTTTTGGAAAAAATTTTACTTAGAAAAGCTCTACAATTCTACTTAAATAAGATCTATTTAAAAAATTATACCAAACTGAGTCTTAATTTTTCAGAATTCTCTTCTCATATTACTACCAAAGCAATCTTGGAGTGTTAATTTCCTCTGGTATGTGATATTGTTAATGCTCAGTAATAATTTGCTTATTTAATAATCAAGGAAAACCTTTAATTAAGAATGAAAATGATAATGATTGTAATAACTCTACATCGTTTGACATCTTTTGATGATGATGATGATTACTTCTTAAATAAATTTTATTATTTAAAATTTTGTTACAAGTTTTACCTCACATTTTTAATGTTAATTTTGTCCCACTCATTTTCTAAAATAAATTTCAATTTTTTTTTCGGATTTGAATAGTATAGTATTGATCCAAGCTTTGTAATCTTTTAAATATCTTGCGGCACATATGGATTTATAGTAATTTATTATTAAGACTCAATCACATAGATATTCTTCTCCGTAAACTACAAATCATTACCATATAAAAAGATAAAACCAGGCATTCCTATTGTTATCAACTCCGTTTTACAACTTAAAATCTTGACAACGCTAAAAAATATATTTCATGATGTACATTATTGTTAAGGAAGCTCATAATGCAGAGTATGAAAAGATTAAATCAGCAGATCACAAGGTTGCTCAACGCCAAGTCAACAGATCACAAGGGTGCTCAATGCCAAGTCAGCAGAAGCTGTTAAACGGCACAATAGCCAGCTCAGCATAAGTTGTTAAGCTGTTATGTTGCTTCACGTGTGTGTGACTGATGTTGAGCAAAAGAGTTTGTTAATTGCAATTAGTTAGGAATTGAGGTGATTGATATGCTTGTATAAATATCAGTTGTAATTGATACATGATTGAATAATGAAAGTTCTAGAATACAGAAGATATTCTCTCTGAAATTTTCTTTCAATCCAAACAACACTTTTCTTGATTTCTTTCATGGTATCAGAGCCACATAAACATGGCAAATTTCAGAACAACAAGCTCAAATTCAACTGTTCCTAATCAAAATCAAACATTACAAACTTCTTTTACCTTCACTACACCTGTAAAACTGGATCGATCGAATTTCTTGTTATGGCGTAAGCAAGTCCTCACTTCCATTAGAGGCAATCGACTTGAGCATTTCATTTCAGAGAATCAGGTGGTACCAGATCAGTACCTATCTAACTCAACTGACATTTCAGAACAGAGAATTGAAAATCCAGCTTATATTAATTGGCGTGCTCAGGATCAGATTCTTCTTGGCTGGCTACTGTCAACGATTAGTGAAGGTATTTTGAGTTCTGTTCTTAGTTGTGAAACTTCTTGTGACATTTGGAGATCCATTGAGAAACAATTTGGAGTGAAATCTGAAGCAAAAATCATGCATCTTAGATATGAAATGAATGTTTTAAGAAAGGAGTCAATGTCCATAGAAGAATATTGTGAAAAAATGAAGATTCTTGCTGATAAACTTGCATGTGCTGGAGATTCTATAACTGGAAAGGATTTGTTAATGAGGATTTTAAATGGCTTAGGTCCTGGTTACTTGGATATAGCTTCAATTATCACTGCAAACAAAATGGATTATGATGAAGCATATGCTTTACTTTTAACACATGAAGCTCGTTTAGAACAACATCACAATGCTAGGGATATGTTTAATGCAAATTACAGCATGATGCATGCCAATTACTCTCAGATCAGAGGTAATACCAGAAGAGGTTCATATGGTAGTGGATTTCATGGCAATTTTGGTGGCAGAGGATTTAATTCTACAAGAGATTTGTTCTTTAATAGTTATCCTAGAGGATTTCCAATAGGTGGTGGCTTTCATGGCAATGGCAGGGGACAACAAGTGCAATTTCATAGACCAACACCTAAGAATGCTGCTTATACTCCTGGAAATTCCTCTGGCAATTCTAATGAACCCTTGCCTATTTGTCAAATCTGTCATAAGCAAGGGCACACTGCTGATGCCTGCTGATGCCTGCTGGCATAGATATGGAGACAGTTATCTACCTCCAAAACCTTTCGGTAGAAGTAAAGGTGCTAGATCTGCATACATGGCTAGTTTTGAGCCAGTTTCAGAATATTCAGGACATTATGAGGAACCTTATTCTGTTCATGACATGCCTTATGACTATTTTGGTTATCCTAACTCACCTTATGCACCAGACAACTTCACTGCATCTAGAGCTGCCTATATTGCTAATTTTGAAGGACCAGCTGATGATGGATGGTACCTTGACAGTGGAGCTACTCATCACTTGACAGACAACATGGCCAACATGAATGTCAGGGAGGAATTTACCGGACCAGATCAGCTCATCATTGGAAATGGACAAGGTTTGCCTATAACTCATATTGGTGATGCTATATTCTGCCATAAAACTTCCAATTCCAAATACATTCACACACAAATTAAACTCAAAGATATCTTATTAGTTCCTTCAATTACTAAAAATCTATTGAGTATTTCCAAACTCACTGCTGATAATAACCTATCTGTTGAATTTTTGGATAATGTTTGCTATGTAAAGGACAATCTGAAGGGGCAAGTACTTCTAAAGGGCATTGCTGAAAAAGGATTATACAAGCTGCTATTGAAATCTTCTTCTTCTTCTCAGTCATTTTCCTCATCATTTTTCTGTCAAACTACTTTGAATAAGCCTTTATCAATGTTGTCCACTTGTTGCTTAAGTTCTAATGTTTCTCATGTTGATGAAAATAAAGACTCCGGTCACTCAACTTGTTGTACAACTGATGAGTCTTCCTGTAATACATCAATGAGTAAAATGCTTCTTTTTCATAAGAAATTTGGTCACCCTAATCATCATATTTTGATGCATCTGCTTAAAAATGTCTTGTCTGTTAAAGTTTCTTCTGATTTCGAAAAGCAATCACTCCAAACAGTGTGTGAAGCATGTCAAATGGGAAAGTCTCATAAACTGCATTTTCCTGCTACTGAATCCAAAACCACAAATATTCTTGAACTAATCCACACAGATCTTTGGGGTCCATCTCCCTATCCTTCTAGAGAAGGTTACTTGTATTACATCAGTTTCGTGGATGATTTCAGTAAATACACTTGGATTTACCCTTTGAAATTAAAGTCAGCTGCTTTGGAAGTGTTTAAACTCTTCAAACTGCAAGTTGAAAACTAGTTCAATACCTCAATCAAAACCTTACAGTCTGACTGGGGAGGGGAATACAGAGTTTTTACTCCATTCTTAAATCAGTGTGGTATCATTTTCAGGCATTCTTGCTCTTATACACATCATCAAAATGGAGTGGTTGAAAGGAAACACAGACATATAGTTGACTTAGGCCTGACTTTGCTTGCTCAAGCTAAATTACCCTTTCATTTTTGGTGGGATGCTTTTCATACAGCCGTGTATCATATTAATAGATTACCTTCTCCTGTTTTTAAACTCTCCACACCATATGAGAAACTTTTCAAGCTTAAACCTGATTATAACATGCTTCACTGTTTTGGTTGTTGCTGTTACCCTTACTTGAGAGATTACAACAGACACAAATTTGATTTTCATTCTTATAAGTGTCTTTTTCTTGGTTACAGTCCATCTCACAAAGGGTATAAATGTTTTCACCCTTCAGGGAAAGTTTATATTGCTAGGCATGTTGTATTTGATGAGTGTTCATTCCCTTATTCAACTGAGTTCCTCTCTTCTCTTTCATCTCAAAATTCAAATACTTGTTCCTCAGTTTCTTTCTCTGCTCAACAAATTTATCATCTTTCAACTTTACCTCCTTCTTCTTCTCTAAACAATAGCAGTTCAACTAATTCTGTTTCTGTAAGTCCTGATTGTAGTAATCCTCTTAATTCAGTTAGTCCTTCTACATTGCATAACTCCTCTTCATCCTCACATATAGAACCACCCATTGTTTCTTCATCTCTACCACTTCTTACTCCTCCTACAGAGCCTATACCATATCCAACAAATTCACAATCATCCGATCATATACCATCATCCCTACATCCTTCCACAACAAATACACATCCTATGACAACCAGAAGCAAGGCTGGCATATTCAAACCTAAGGTCTATAATGCTGCTCTAGTTCATAAGGAACCTGATACAGTTCATGAAGCTTTAACTGATCCCAACTGGTTGGCAGCCATGACAGATGAGTATAATGCTTTACTTCAGAATAATACATGGTCTTTAGTTCCTAGACCAGTTGATCAGAAGATAGTTGGTAACAAATGGGTATTTAGAATCAAGTATAATACGGATGGGAGCTTAGCAAAATACAAGGCCAGACTGGTAGCTAAAGGGTTTCAACAGGTTGCAGGGGTGAACTATTTTGAGACATTCAGTCCAGTGATCAAATCAGCTACTGTCAAGGTTGTTCTGAGTCTAGCCATCATGAATCAATGGACAATAAGGCAAGTTGATGTCAACAATGCCTTTCTTAATGGTGATCTAACTGAAGAAGTCTTTATGACTCAACCTGAAGGCTTTGTTGATGTACAGAAATCTAATTTTGTCTGCAAGCTTCATAAGTCCTTGTATGGTCTTAAACAAGCTCCAAGAGCTTGGTATGAGAAGCTTAAAGGATGTCTGTTGCAATGGGGTTTTGAGAACTCTACAGCCGATACATCCTTATTCATAAGGAAGACCAACAAGTTCATAATTCTAGTACTCATCTATGTTGATGACATTTTAATCACTGGCTCCAATGGCTCAGACTTAGAAAGCTTTATTACACAGTTCAGTTCAACCTTTGCATTAAAAGATCTTGGTAAGTTGTCTTATTTTCTGGGAATTGAGGTACTTTATGGTGCAGACTGTGCTTATCTATCTCAGAAGAAATATATCAGAGATTTGTTATCGAAAGTTGACATGCTTAAGTGCAAAGGTGTTGATACTCCTATGAGCACTGGTTTCAAACTGCAGAAGGAAACTCAAGGCCATCTTGGGCAATTCATTGATGATCCTACTACCTACAGAAGCATTGTTGGGGGAATGCAGTACTTAGTTTTAACAAGACCTGAAATTGCATTCTCTGTCAATAAACTCAGTCAGTATGTCTCTGCTCCTACACTTCAACATCTGATGGCTTGCAAACGAGTCCTGAGATATCTCAAAGCCACACAAGATTATAGTCTTAAATTCATTAAGCATGGTGACATGAAACTTATTGGTTTTACTGATGTTGATTGGGCATGTGATTTAGATGATAGGAAATCTATTGGTGCCTACTGTATTTACCTAGGTAACAATTTGATCTCTTGGTCTTCTAAGAAGCAATCAGTTGTTACAAGGTCCAGTGCAGAAAGTGAGTACAGAGCACTAGCATCTGCAAGTGCTGAACTTGTTTGGTTACAATCATTGCTTGCTGAGATAGGAATTAACTGCATAGATAAGCCTTCTATCTGGTGTGACAACATGAGTGCTACAGAATTGGCTAGAAATCCTGTGTATCATTCCAGAACAAAACACATTGAAATTGATATGCATTTTGTTCGCAATAAAGTTGTTGCAGGGGAACTGAACATTCACTACATTCCAAGTGAAGAGCAAATTGCCGACATTCTGACCAAACCATTATCCTTTACACATTTCAACTATCTGAGATCCAAACTCAATGTCCATTCTTGTCCCTTGAGTTTGAGGGGGGCTGTTAAGGAAGCTCATAATGCAGAGTATGAAAAGATTAAATCAGCAGATCACAAGGTTGCTCAACGCCAAGTCAACAGATCACAAGGGTGCTCAATGCCAAGTCAGCAGAAGCTGTTAAACGGCACAATAGCCAGCTCAGCATAAGTTGTTAAGCTGTTATGTTGCTTCACGTGTGTGTGACTGATGTTGAGCAAAAGAGTTTGTTAATTGCAATTAGTTAGGAATTGAGGTGATTGATATGCTTGTATAAATATCAGTTGTAATTGATACATGATTGAATAATGAAAGTTCTAGAATACAGAAGATATTCTCTCTGAAATTTTCTTTCAATCCAAACAACACTTTTCTTGATTTCTTTCAATTATAAAACGCTGAGTTCACATTTTACAAAATCCGGACATCCCCACCTAATCAGCCACAACAAAACGTTTTCGGCAATGCAAACCCCCTCAATATAAGGGCAGTAAAACATGCCAAAAGGGACTTGAAACTGGAGATGACAGTTGGTAAAATTTGGAACAAGTTTGTTTATTAACAATACACACCTACTTTAGAAAAAAAAAATAATTAATTCTACCCATATTTAATGGTGTGTTTCATATTTCATGATCAAATTTGTCTTCAAAAAATGCCACTGGGCCTCGCATTAAATTTTTCCTTAAGGGAGAGTGGTTTCTTCCTTAAAAGGAATGGAAATAGTTTCCTCTTGAAAGTAGGTAATGGCAATTTGGGTCTCGCCACAATGTAATTGATTTGATAATTAAAGAATAATGCTAGAGAGCGAATTTCAGCCCCACCTCAACTCCCACAAGAAAAAAAGGTTATTGGAGATTTACAATATTAGCAATATTGTTATTATAATTCAAAAAAGAAAACTTAGCAAATTTATCCAGTCCGTCTGCGTAAAGACTAAAGAACCGTAAGTGACACAAAAAGCACCTTATTTAAAATTTTAAACCTTCAGAAAAGCCATCGTAACACAACAATCTGCCGATGCGAAACAAAGACTTGTTTAAATTTTGCCAAAGCAAATCACGATGGCGGAAGGTGAGCCATTCAACAAGGTAATTTTTACTATTGTTTCATCGTATTTTTTTCTTAAAGCTTTAACTTAACTTTGAAAGCTTAAACAGAACAAAATTATAGTATTCCCTGACATATTTATTTTACTTAAATCCATGTTATTAATTAGGGTTTTCATGTTCCTATTTGCTTTTAAGCTGAAACAGTAATATTTGATTTTTTTTTTCTGCCATGGTTAGTGTGTCAAGATAGGCAATAATGGTATGGACCGGATTTCGCTTCTGATCAACGATAAGATAAGAAAAACAGACAATTTGGATGGATATTATACTCTTAATTTACCCATAATATATCAGCGAAGAAAAGAAAATTATATGGATGACAACATTAGCGAATTACCCGATGAAATTCTTATAAATTTGTTATCTCGATTGACTATGAAAGAAGCAGTACTTGCCAGCGTCCTCTCAATTAGATGGAGATATTTGTGGAAATTTTTTTCTGGTTGTTTAGATTTTGACGATCCGCTAACAATGGAGGATTTGAAATACGATTTGGGTATGGGAACCGAGGCACTTGATGTAGAAAGAAACAAGTTTACAAGTTGGGTCAACTTTGTCTTGAGGTCACTTCAATGTCGAACTATAGAAGGATTAAGAATATGTTTCGATGTTGTCTCTGATGATGATATTGCTAACTGGATTAATTTTGCTATAGAAAGGAGAGTTCAAAAATTCGAGTTGGATTTTACAAAAGTTCAATTTGGTTCACGGATTCGACAATACAATTTCACCTCCCATCTTGATAGTTATTCCAACTTTAGGTCTCTCACATCCTTACGCTTGACATGCTTAGATATAACTGGAGAGGCTGTTGAAAATTTGTTATCTAATTGTCCCCTTCTTGAGGTGTTGAGTGTTGACAATTCGAATTGTTTTAAGAGTCTCAAAGTTTCGGGCCCATCACTCAAGTTGAGGCGCTTAGAGCTGAAGTATTTGTCAGGTTTCGTGGATCTTGAAATTGATGCTGCAAATCTCATATCATTTGAATTTTTCGCTTATGAAACCACGGTTTCTTTTGTAAATGTCCCAAATCTTGCTGAGGTACACATTGCGTGCACTTATTCCCAGTACTTCATGCATAACCTTGACCAGTTTTCAAGTTTCCTGTCGCAATTACAAACTCTTAAGCTGAAACTTCAATCTGTTAAGGTTCGTATGTTCGATCTTTAATTTTTTTACTACTACTATTCTTTAATGTGTATGTATGTACCAATAATAGTATCTTTATCAAATTGTTTCAGGTGCCTGAGGCGGTCCCATACAATATTCCCATATTATTTAATCTTAAGCATTTGGAGTTGACAATTAAAGTCAACGATGATGATTGCTTTCTTCCTTGTGCTGCTTTCTTGAAAGCATCTCCTTCATTACATAAACTTACACTCAAGGTAGATTCTTTGGGAGTTATAGGTGTATTTTCAGAATATCATTTTCTCTACGCAACAAATATTTATGAACTTTTTTGTCCTTTTGTCCTGTGGCATGCAGTTATTCGAGGTAAAGCCTTCATCTGGATTTGTACGAACCGTTAAGGATCATCCATACGTAAGCCTCCGAGAGTTAAGCATTAGGGAGGTGGAATTGATTGGATTCATGGGGCTTTCAACTGATACCGAGTTTTTGATTTGTTTGATTGAGAATGCCAAGCTGTTGGACAAAGTAACTCTTTATCCTTGTCCACCCTTCTTCCTTGGAAAGCCAATAGAATTGTGCCACAGAGACACCAAGGAGTATCAATCTATTAGAAAGCGTGCTGTTCAGTTTGCAGCAAACTATCCTCAGTTGGACTTTGCAATACCGTGAATTATTATTATCTGTATTAGTTGTTTGACAAAACAATTTGCTATGGTTCTGTTGAAAAAAATATGACTAAGATTAACTGAAACTTTCATCTGAGTTTATGTGTATTCCTTAAGTAGGATTAGGATCAAGTACTAGTCTCCTAGTATTAAAATTTGTTGGAGTTTTGCCAATAATATTCGAATTTGTAACATTAAAATTCCAAGTATGAGACCAAGTTGCCATTAAGGAAAATTTTGATTTTTATTGATTGAAAAAGCTGGATTATTTCCTGGACGTTACAGTTCTCACATAAATAGAATTAAGCTGCAAACAGGTATCATCGGCGATCACATGCAATATATATAGCTGGCTAGGTTCTATTTGAGCGGACAACGTATGTTGGAATGGCAGCAGTGTTATATCCATTGAAATTGGTCCCACAAGCCGTCGTATAGGCACCCATTTCGGAAAACACAAGCCAATCGTTCACCTGAAGTTCCGGCAACTTGTGACCTGAAAACACCTCATCGGCTGCATCACACATAGGTCCGAAAAGGGTTGAATTATAAGTCCTCGACAGTCCCTTGTACGTAGTAAGAATGGAAGCAAGAGTTAGCTGGGTGCACTTAGCAATTGCTTCATCGCAGGCTATCGGGGCAAATGACCCGAACTTCCCGTCGTTAATCCAATACTTTCTCATCTCACCATGCACACGCTTCCCTATAATTTGACTGTAGAGAGTGAAAGCCGAGCCGCTCGGTGAAGTACCGGCCCGGCTCTGAAATCACCCTCATACTCGATCCTGGTAATAATTCGTTTGGAAAATAAGCATCAACATCTTCTTTTATGATTGAAGCCGCTTCTTGGAATAATTTTTGGTTTGAATTAGTGAAGCTGAAGCCGCCGCCGATATCTAGCACACGCATTTTGTTATTACTCATGCGAGCTGCTGTTTTAAAGATCGGTTTAGCGGCTGCTATGGCTCCGCCAAATGCAGCAAATTATGTAGCATAACTTCCAATGTGGAATGCCACACCAACTATAGAGAGCCCTGAAACTTCAGCGGCTTTGAGAAGAGGCACAATTTATGCCACCCTATTTGGAATCCAACGGATACTTTGCTCCGCTATCATTTGGAGGCTTGATCAGGATCAGTAAATCAAATTTCGGATGCCACTTCCGAATCTTGCGAGCTTCTCTACTGAGTCAAAAGTTGTCGACACCAACACTTGCGGCATACTTAATGTGAGAAACAGGCTTACACGGGTTTGCATAAATGAAACGATCGGGTGAGACATCTAGTGCCAAAACAGCTTCAATCTCGGATCGGCTCGCACAGTTAGTTTGTTCCTAGAGGTGCAAGTGCCTCGAGTAGGGCTGGCCCAGGATTGCACTTGACGACGTAGTGAGGATGAATCATCGGAAGGTTTGAGATCATCTG
Source organism: Murraya paniculata (assembly GCA_030449075.1). Taxonomy (NCBI): domain Eukaryota; kingdom Viridiplantae; phylum Streptophyta; class Magnoliopsida; order Sapindales; family Rutaceae; genus Murraya; species Murraya paniculata. The sequence continues at coordinate 688,305 of JAEVFN010000052.1, read as the reverse complement.
ATTGTAGAGAGAAACCACTGTTGAATTTTTTAATCCAGTATTGTTGGATCTTTAATCTAACATTAGGCTTATATGTGAATAATTATGTATTGTAGACTGTCAAATAAAATTAAGCTCAATTAAAAGTGATTTAATTAGGTTTTTAGTTTTATGGGCTTTAATGTATCTAATAGGGTGTGGGCCTTTAATATGTAGAGACCTAATGGTATTCTAATTTTATAATGGACAGAATTAAGAATACCTAATGATAACAGGAAAAGGTTGTCTATATAAGTGGTCATGGTTCCCAGGTCACACGTAATCTTTTTATTCTCTACTGACATCCTTATCATCCGAGTGAGAGCAGTGAGAAACTTAAAGGGTTCTTTAGAAAATATATTGATCTGGAAGGCTAACCACACAACCCTAGAGAGGAATTCAGGCTAACCACACAATCCTAGAGAGGAATTCAACATTATAGATTTAGGTACACTTCCGCATAATTTATTATTATCTCTTGGTGATACAACATGAATGTTCCTTGATTATAAGTGATGATTTTTACCAAAAATTTTGTCATAACAACTACAACACCTAAATCGAGTAGGTAAAAGGGTACTTTATCCAACTCTTATCTCTTCAAGATTGTTGACTGTATGAATTCAGCCAGCTCATCTTTTGTTACCACCGTCGTGATTCTCTGGCCTCCCATTACTTGTGCATGCAAATGCAATAATGTGCTTGCAGTTCCCTTTGGGCACGAGGCCATGACAACTAGATGAAGGAAAAGATCGGGTATGGGAAGTTGTGTGGCGTTTTGGACCGCATAATAAATAAATATAGAGATTTGAGGCTGAAAAAAAATAATGAAATTCTTTGAGTTGGTGATGAGTAATGAGCTTGTTTGTCGAAATGTGATATCTTCATGACAATTAGCTGGCGGCCGGGTCATAATCAATCAAAAGTGGGGTCGTGCCGCTGCAAGAAAAACAATTTTTTATGATTGCTCAATATAGTTGAAACAAGTGTCATGATGTTTAAAATGTGTTTTTCCAATGCCCCAGGCAGTCACTGGTAATCATTAATCCAAAGTTAGACACTTTTTTAAATCAACTACCATAAGTATGCATATCTTGAGCAAAATTGACCGTCATAAATATATAAGATGAAAGTTAATATAGACGTGCAAACTGATATCTATAATCACTTTTAAGCTGTAAAACAGAGTATTTTCAATTTTCTTTAGCGGTTCTATTGGCAATATCAATTTCAACTAACTAATTACCATTAAAAATACATTATCTTTTAGGGTTGAACACATTTGAAAAAGAAAATTACAGTCGAAAAATTATTAATTCTAATTGATTATCCAATCAAAAATATGTTATGTTAGTTAGAATAAATTATATTTCTAATCGAATTTTAGTATTTTCAAGAAGATGATTGTTGAAATTCATTTTATTCCACTTCATAATTTAAATGGTCATTTTATTAATTACCTTTAGGGGAAAAAATCAAATGAATTAATAGAAAAATATATGGTTGAAATTGATTTTATTAATTGCCTCTAGGAACAAAATCAATGAATCAATGGACAACTATTCTTTTATAAATAATTTCAACAAATACGTGTGTAACTTAAACAAAATACAAATAGCATACTAAAAGCTACAGGATGCTACTACAATGACTAAGTAATCAATGAATCAATGACACATATTGTTTTATAAATAATTTCAATAAATTCACGTGCAGCTTTAACATAATACAAATAGTACACCAAAAGCCACACGACACTAACACAATGACTTAGTGCTGCTAAAAGATAAAATCAATGTGAATTAATGATTGCATCCTTCACAAATACTTAAATAAAAAAATAATACACCAAAAAGCTACACGGCATTGCTAAAATGATATCTTGGTGTTGATAAAAGATAGAATCAATGTGGATTGAGCAACTAAATCCTTGTGAAAGTTGAATATCATAATTGTTTTTCCTAGACTCTTGATTCCGTACATAACAATAGGAAAAAAATATTAAGATACAATTAAATTTAAACTAGAAAAGCCTATATACTAAACAAGAAAATGAATCTATCCTAATTAACGTCTCCTTCACTTGTTATAAATAAATTGTGAATTAAAATCCAATAAAATAAAAACATGAACAATAAAATAATAATAGTCTTACCTGCAAGCCACAATTTGATCAAAGGCAAATGCTAAGTTACAATTAATTGTAACTTACTCCTCTCACACAAAATATGTGAGACCCACCATTGCCCTACTGTTCATGTGAGAGGAGTAAGTTACAACTAATTGTAACTTAGTTGGATCCTTAATCAAATAGTTCTCACTAAAGAACCTGACAGAAAAAGCTTCAAACCAGCCTTGTGAGAGTGGGGCCAGCAATAATTGCTGTCAAACTAAATAAATTAAACGTGATGAAAAAAAAATAATAAATGCTTGAAAACATCTCCCCAAATTTTATAAAGCTTAATTCAAAAGAATTAAGAAATGGCCCTAAAATAGATTTGAAAACTTTAGAGAGATGGATCCATTGCGCTTATATATCGGTGGCTTTTGTTTATTTAGTTATTCTATTAATGAATAGGATTGGGCGGCTAATTGAGAGATTTTTAGAGAGAATGGAGAATGTGGGTCCGTAAACATATCGTTTGCATTAAAAACCTTTAGTTAGGTGGCATTATATTAATTAAGTGGACCAAATGTTTACTAGAGATAATACAAGATATTCAAATTTAAAAAAAAATCAATCAAATAATTTATTTATCATTTATCCTAAATTAGTTATGTCATACTAATAAATATTGAAAACTATTAGCATATGATTCGATTAACTGCAAAACAAAACTTCTTATCATATTAATGCAAGCTTAAAATCTGTTATAATTGAACAATTATATACAATTCCTATTATGTGATTACTAGATTATTTAATTACTCTCTATTATCTATGATTAATAGAACATCTTTAATGTAGATTTTAAATTTAGACGACGAGTTAATATAATAGATGAAAATAGATATTGACACAAAAATTGTGAAACTATATTAGTTATTTTAATAATTATACTTAAGCTATGTTTCAACATATAAATAGATTATTGCAATAGTTCTTATTATATGTTGAAATCAATTGTATGACCGTTCTTAGACAATTACACTAATTTAATAAACAATATTTCAACTATAATTAAATGTTAATTACTAATTATCTAATGTTTTTTAACATATCACTGAATTTTAAGTATGAAGTATATGTTCCATGTTCCACAATTAAGATTATAGCACAATTATGAAAACCATTAAACTCCATTTGTTAAAATTGTCACTGGATACTAATTACATTAATTTGAAAATTAGCTAGTCTTCAAATTGATTCAACAATAATTATGATCAATCATAGACATTATTTCTTTAAATGCTTAACTATAAAATACCAATTAGTTCGATAATCAATCTCTAAATTGATTCAGTGATAATGATTAATACAATTGAGACTTAAACGTTAACTTAAGTTTCAAGTTTGTTTATAAGATTTAATGGGATCATAAATATTATAGAGATTTCTTGAACTACAATGCTATTTCGAAGTTGACTGATGTTTAATTGTAAGACATTGTACATTATATCTATGTTGCAATTAATTAATGATATCTTGTAAGTTAAATAAGGTAATTCAATTCTCTTGTTGCACCTAGTAAAGCCTTCAAAGAAAAAAAAAAATCCTTTAATAATTATTTAATATAAAATTTATTGCAAATTACTTCACGGTCAAGAGGCAGGCACTTTCTTTCTTTTTTTTTTTTTTTTTTGTACTTGAGGGTACACATTTTGTGCAAACTGTAGAAGTTAATTTTACTTTAAATTAAGTACATTAATTAATTTTTTTAATTTTCTTGTTCATGTTTGATTAAAAAAATAGTAAACTAAGAAAAAACAACTTACAATTTCTTTTCTTTTAGATGATATCCAAATTTATATTATATTTTCTTACCCTTATAGCATTGCTTTGACAAATTTTGCAAGTTATACTAGTGAAAAATAATATTATTGGTGCACATGTTATCTGTTAAAATTTTAATCCTTTGAATAGTTTTTTTCAACCAACCCTTAGTTATAGTTAAAAATATTTTTCTATTTTGACACAAAATTACAATAATTGAAAATATTATTTTATTTTTTACTATATTTTTGGCACGGTAGAAAATAATTACATATTTCCAATGGTTAGTTACAGTGGTTATAAAAACCAATTGCGCTAAAATTTCCCGCTAAAATAAATTTATTGTTGACCAATTTTGAAGTTATTTTCAATGGTATTCTTTTCATTAGAAAAACTATATATCTATTTTAGTTTTTTTTTTCATTGCCTTGATTTTTACATTGAAAATTGTTTGGGGATGGCAAAATCATTCATAGGTTTGGAGGCCCATGGAGCCCATCCCAACCAAAGTGAATTTTTAATAATTATTCGAAAATTTGGTGGGAAATGGGGGAAAAATAATCTCCAAGTTCTTAACAGAGTGGATTTTAGTTTTGTACTCCCCACCCCAATCCCCATTATATGTGAATTTTTTTTTTAATTTTTGTTCAATAAGTTTTGTTTCATCAATTACCATGTTGGTTAGAAAATTTTCTTTTTATTTTTATCTAATATAAATAGGTTATATCTAAAAGAAAACCCTACATTATAATTCTTATTCAATCCTAAAACATTGTTATAATTTTTGTTCTCTCTCAATGTGCTACTCTCTTCAAACATTTTTTTTAGTTTTTATATTATTTCAACATATTGTTCCAACATTTTGGAGTTTTTTTAAATAATGTAAATACATTATATTATGGTAATAATTTTATTTAAATATTTAATTTTTGATTTATTGAAATCATTTATCGATACCTACTATAAAATAAGTAAATAGGAAATGGGGTGGGGATGGAAAAATCATTCCCCACATGAAGAGATTCCTCATATTCACGCACTAAATTTATTGGGGGATGGGGTGGGGAATAGAGGCGAAATTTTTAATGGGGTGGGAAAATTGCCATCCATAAAATTGCCCTATTACCAACCATGTTTAACTAATGTCAAAAAAAGTTTAGTCAAAGTTAATTGCTTTTCTTGTAGTGTATTTTTCAATATTTTTTTTATTATGTCTTGCAATTAATTATACAAAATTATCTGTATTACAAATATTACAGGTAGGAATGTAGCTAATTAACTAATTTGTATTTAACTAGTAAAACAAAAATTATAAATATGTTAATAGAAGTCAAAGTAACACATTTAAATATAAGTCATTTTATTAGGAAACAAATATGAAAATGCCGCCTTAGTGTTGAGATTATTTGATCCAAATGATAACTTACCATTGGGTGGGGTTATTTGCACCTAAAAACTACTTTAAATACATATTTACTTAGAACAACCATTGATTAAACTTAAAAACACTACAAGAAAAATAATATTTTATGACAAAAAATTTAGTCATTAAAGATAACAAATTAGTCACCTTATTATGTTTCTTTCTTTTATTACGTTTTAAGATTAGTGTCTCAGTTTAACCATCTCTTCAAACCGTACCCATTTGAATGCACTTCATTATGGTAATTAATGAAATTTCATCATCACTCAGGTTATGAGACATCTTCTTCCTATGTAAAACATCCTAGTTAAAAAATCCAAAAGTTAGCATATGATCTAATTTCTTCATGTATAGACATGCTGGGATGTTGAAGATGTTGAGTATGTAGCTGTGACAAAGAAAGCCAAGTTGGTAGAGGATGTCAAAGTTGAAGAAGTAACTAATAGAGAAGAGAGGAGGCAAGATTCTTGCAATGTGCCCAAGAAGTCAATTAGTTGTATGATTAAATGCAGTGATTGTATTAAGGAGATCGTAAAGGAAAAACTTTACGATGCCTTGTCCAAGGTTTCTAAAAAGGCTACTAACAAAGAAGCAATTGATCAAGTGAGGGCATGCAATCCAAATAAAGTTGCTATATCGGTTGAGTCTGTGCTTGAAAGCTAAGATGAATTGATGATTTTATTTGGCAGTTGAGAAAATGAAGAAAATTTTATTCTAGATCCTTTCTAGATCTAGATTCCTTTTTTTCTTAATCAAAATTATAGCATATTACAATAAGTAAAGTAATGAAACAAAATTAACAAAGAGCACGCTTAACAACTTTGCTAAGCTGGCATGTACACTTAATCTCTACTGACTGGACTTTGACTCACCAGTGTTGAGGATGCAACTCCCCTATATGAAGCATGTGCTTCCTTAACAGCACCTTTAACTCAAGAGGCATGAAGGCACATTGATTTTGGCACCGAATTATTGAAGTAAACAAATGTGAGAGGTTTTGTCAAGATGTCTACAATCTACTCTTCACTTGGGATATAGTTAATTTCTGGCTCCTTTGCTCGTATGTTGTCTCTAATGAAATGCTTATCCAATTCAATGTGTTTGGTTCGTGAGTGACAAACTGGATTTTTGGCCAACTCTGTTGCACTAATAGTGTCGCACCAAAATGTAGGCAATCAAGTGCATTTGATCTTGAGTTTAGTGAACAGACTGAAGCCTTGTTATTTCTGCACTTGCAAAGGCAAGGGCTCTATATTCACTTTCTTCACTAGACCTTGTAACCACTGATTGCTTCTCTGATGACCAAGATATTAAGTTGTTTTCCAAATAAATGCCGTATGCAACTATTGATTTGTTGTCATCAATGTTACATGCCCAATCTGCAAGTGTAACTTGTGAGTTTCATTTCTCCACCAATTGAGAATCTTAACCCATAATCTTTGGTTTCTTTTAAGTATCTAAGAACTTTTTTGCACGCCACTACATGATGAAGTGTTTGGAATAGCTACATATTGACTTAGTTTATGTACAGTAAAAGCTAACCAGACCAAATATTGGAAACCTCCAACTAGGCTCTTATAACTTGTTTTGTCTGCAATATACTAACCCAAATAGTCTTTATCCTCCTTCTGAAGCTTTGATCCTATAACCATTAAAGTGTCTCAGCCTTTACACTTTAATATATCAGCCTTTTTCAACAAATCTAATGTATTTCTTTTGAGGTAGATAATTGCTAGTCTCAGCATAAGAAACTTCTATTCCGAGGAAGTATGTCAGTACTACCAAATGTTTCAAGGTCAAATACTCTATTGAAGTCTAAAATGAACTTCTCTTTAACTTCTCTAATTCTTCACTGTCAAGGCCTATGATCAGTATATCATCAACATAAATCAAGATCAGTATCATTGACACTTGAATCTCTTTGAAGAAAATAGATGTATCAGCCTGAGAGTTCTGAAATTTTCCATTAGTAACCAAACATTTCTTCAACTTGTCATAGCAAGCTCTAGGCGCTTGTTTTATGACACGCAATTCTTTTTTTTAATTTATACACATAGTTGAACTTATGCAAATCAACAAATCCCTCAGGCTAGCACGAACACACATTTCAAGTTAGTTATCCGCTTCGAAGAGCATTGTTTACATCAGTTTATCTTATTATCCAATTATGCATCACAACCTAACTTAATACAACTCTCACTGTCGAATCCTTTACAACAGGGCTAAATTTTTCAAAATAATCAATCCTTCAATCTCTTGAAAGTCCTTTGCAATAAGCCTAGCCTTGTACTTAACCATACTTCCGTTTGTGTTTTGTTTAATCTGAAATGCCATTTATTGCCAATAATTTTGTAATAAGATGAAGGCGGTCCTACAAAACAAGTCTCATTCTTTTTCAAGGCTTCATATTCATCTCACATGGCTTGATGCCAATTCTGATCATTAAGAGCTTCTTGAACTGTACCAGGCTTTTTGTAAGTTAAGGTAGCTATGTATGCTTTTGGTATAAAAATTTCAGATTTTCATATGGTAACCATTTTGTGAGAAGTTCATAGAGGAAGGTTTCTATTCAAGCTCTGATTTGTGTTGTTGATGGTTGTTTGCTAGATGGTTGTTTGTGGTTCAGTTTATGGTTAAGCTACTTTTAGATTTTTTGAAAGCATACGAGGAAATGATGATGGTTCTGACAATATGTGATGAGGAAGGTTTCTGTTCAAACTCTTGTTTGTGAATAGTTAGATGGTTGTTTGCTAGACAGTTATTTATGGTTTAGTTTGTGGTTGAGTTGGTTCTAGATTTTGTGAAAGTATACGAGGAGATGATAATGGTTCTAACAACATGTGATGAGATTGCTCTTGCTTATGCAAAGTATCTGTTTGTGTAGAAACAGAAGGTATTTGTTCATGTCTTGCTAATCCTGCTGAGTAGTTATCTTCAAAGTTGCTATCAGTAAGAGATATCGTGGAGAGATGATAAACTTGCTATTGACAAAAATTTGACACTGGCATTTCGGCTACTATGATAGTTTCAGATAAAGAAAAAATCTATTTGGTGAATATGGGAATATAGTTTCGTAAAAAACATCATGTCTAAGAATATAACTTAGCTAGAACTTGTTAGACATTGTAACATTTATGAGAAGGACTATAGCCATAAAGATACATTTATTTGTATGAAAATTAAACTTGTGTTTGTTAAAGTCTCTCAAATAGGGATAGAAAAAAAAACCAAAAAATTTAAGAAAAATATAGTCTAGTTTGTGCCTAAACAACTTTCATAAGGAGACAGGAACTTTAGCATAGGTGTAAGCAACCTATTGATATGATATACTACTATGTAAACAGCATCCCACCAAAATGTAAAAGGATAATTAGTTTGAGCTAAGAGTGTTAATCCTAACTCAACTGTAGGGATGGCAACAGAACAGGCATATGAGGGGATGCTAATACCCCTTCCCATACCCATTTAATAGTGGATATTCCCGTCACTGACCTTTACCCGTTGTGGGTTTGAATAGGCACAGGGATTTCTCGTTAATAAATATAGATACGGTCCCCTCTCCCTATCTCCTATATCACCTTTTAAGTTTTAATTTAATGATTATTATGTTTAATTTTAATTAATATATTATTAAATAGAAATATTAAATCTATTTAAATAAGAGAAAAAGTAGAAAATTTCCTAAATAGTGTGAATGAACGAACAAATCACAACAATATATCAGCCTGAGAACAATGAATTGATATGGAGAAACACAACTGGAAAAATTAAAAAAAAAAAAACGCAAACAAATAACAAGACCGAAATTTTCAATGTTTGTATGGAGAAATACCTAATGAAATATTAATGATTGATGCCTGACGATTGATGAATGATGTTAAGAATTTCAGTTGATTTTTTTCCTTACAACTATAAGAATATGGACATCCAAGACGGAGGATTTTGGAAAGAAATTCGGTCATTTTCTCAGTCAACACTACAATAGTCGGAATTGGCATCTTGGGAGGGCACATCATCATCCTTATTCTTTGAATTTCAAATGGCATGTATGTCTGCCTCAAATTACTACCACTCCCCACGTTTGCCCCTCTTCTATATATTCTTTTCAATTTTTTTTCTTCCGTATTTCTATGCTAATGTCAGACGTTTCCCTTTTTTTAATTATTTCTAGCTTTAAAATCTCGACTTTTAGCATTCTTAGGGTTTCAAATATTCCAACTTAAAGCCACTAACTTTATTTACGTTTTAATTTTTCAGGATTAAAACGTATTTAGATTTAGCTATTAATTAATAGTTTCAGCTTTTAATAACTGATAAAAATTAATAATCAAACGGGTTGATGGGAAGGTAATACCCGTACCCTACTTGCCTAATCAATGGGGATGAATAATTATACCCGCACTTGATTTTTTTTTTTTTTTTAAACAAAGAAAAATTAGACCTAACACCCAACCCTAACATAATGGGGCCGCGGAGATGTTTTGCCATTCATATTCAACTATATGTCTGTGTTTCCTTTCCACTGAAGCATTTCGATCATGAGTGTATGGATATGAATGTCTGAAGATGATCCCATTTTGGTTTAGTAAATTAGTGAACACTCAATAATATTGCAACATCTTGACTGTTGTGTTGAACTAATTTTTAACTTGAAGCTTAAATAGTTTGGAAACTTCAAAGGCTTCTAATATGAGTTTAAGTGGTAAATCCAAGTGTATCTATTGTAATCATCAAACAGTTCATATAATATTTATTCGTTCGTAAATACAGTAGGCGAGGGTCCCCAAAGATCAGTGTGAATTAGTTCTAACATCTTTGTGGTTTTTGTTTCAGTTGTCGAGAAATGTTATCTGTTGCCTGATTGACATGGTTCAGATAGAGAATACATAAAAGACGGATATCCTTTTGAGAGACTTCAAGTTGTTTGTATGACTTAAGTAGGTACTTTAACATTGTGGAATTTGGAGACTAAGCCATCTACAAAACAAAGTTATTTCATCAAGTATGTGATTACAATTTTTTGGAACAAAATGATTACAAGCATTAGCAAAGTAATTACATTGGTGAAAAATAGGAGACAGATTTGTAAAAAACAACATAGAAATTTGTTTATTCAACTAAAATTGAGATAAATGAGATGCAGGTGATGAAGAAAAAAGATTAAATCTCAGTAGCAGTTTGTAAAGACCTTTCTCAGCAAAGTTCTGTAGAAGAACTTGCCCTTCATGTCCTTCACAAAACAAATGTTTCCAGAAAACTCAACAGATAAAGGATTATCATAAGTGAGTTTAGAAATGCTCAACAAATTCTTAGTAATTAAGGGAACAAGTAGCAAGTCTTTAAGTGTTATGGCAGTGTGTGTGAATGAACAATTAGAAGCTCTAAATGGCAAAAAAGCGTGTCCAACATAAGTGATAGGACCATTTTCAATAGTGAGTTTATCAGTACCTTTAAATTGTCCTCGGAGATACATATTCTCCATATTGTTGGTCAAATGATGAGTGACTCCATTTTCTAGATACCAACCATCATCAGCCGCCCCTTTAAAGTTAGCCATATAGACTGCTTTAGGTACGTAAGCATCAATCCCAAATAGTAGCTACTTCTAGAGACAGGATTATATGCTTGTAGCATATAGTTGAAATGTTTATAATCATCATAACTTTGATGAGAAACAAAATCATCAAAGTTAGCAAGATAAGCTACTCTTGGTCCTTTGCCTTTGCCAAAACCCCTTCGCCAAAGCCCCTTAAAGTAGGAACATAATCTTCAACAAATTTCTGCCAATCAATGTCAACAGTGTAACTAGTCTTAAAACAGATCTGACATATTATAGTTCTTCTATATTGCCAAGAGTTCTTTCTAGGCCATTCAATCCAGGAAATCCATTGTTAGCAAATTGAGATGGATTTCTAGGTACTTGAAAGGAGTGAAGACCATTAGAGTTTTGACAAAAGACTGTACTCCATCATATCCATTTCAAAAATTTCCAGCAAACGTTCTTTGAGGATGATTTGTGCTTCCTCTGCCAAAGAAATTATTTCTGCCACCAAAATTACCAAAGCTACCACCAATATCTCCTCCTCCCCTGAAACTGCCTCTAGGTCGAGCATAGAATGCCTTGGGATAATATGCATTATTATATGCATAATTTGCATTAAACACACTCTTATCATTCTGTATGTGACCAACAAAGCATATGCATCATCATATTCCATTTGAGAATAGTTATAAAGGTAGTAATATCACAATACCCGGTCCTAATTCATTAAATATCATTAACATAAGACCCTTTTATAGCGTTGCCAGCATTAGCAAGTTTATCAGCTATTGATTTCATTGTGATATAGAAATCTTCAACATTGAATGATTCTTTTTTAAGAGTGTTCAATTCATACCTAAGTTGAAGCACTCAAGCCTCAGATTACACTCCAAATTTCCTTTCTAAAGTCCTCTACACCTCAAATGAACTTTCATAGTTTATAACAAGGTTTAGAGTACCTTCACTAATTGATGACAGCAGCCATCCAAGTACAGTCTGATCTTGTGATCTCCAATTCAAATACTCAGGATTATCAACTTTTTAAGTAGATCCATTAGCTTCAACTAGAAGAAGATGTTCCTCATGTGCTAAATTTGTCCGTTAATGAAATCTTCCAATCAATTGCCTCTGATGGGGGCTAAGGTTTGAGAACGCCATACCAAATTATTCAAACGATCTAACTTGATTGGAGCATTAAAAGAAAAATTGGCTTGAATGTGGCCTTTTGTGTTGTTTGTTGTTGGATTTCTAGAAGCTGTTTGCAGATTACTGGAACTAGCTCTATTTGGCTCTGGTACCATGTTTCAAAGCTAAAATGAACTAATGATTTTGTTTGGCAGGTGAGAAAATGAAGAAGAATGTTCCTGGTCCCTTGTAGATCTAGTTCCTTTCCCTTTTTCTTTTTCTTTTTCTTAATCAAAATGACAGCACAACTAGCATTTATACAAAGACCATTACAGAATAAAGAGTATGCTTAACAACTTTGCCGAGATGGTACATATCTTAACAAATTTGCTGAGATGGTATATCCACTTAACTAACTCTGCTGACTGGACTTTGACTCACACGTACATGCCGACGTGCAACTCTCTTATATGAAACATGTGCTTCCTCAACAGCAATGTATTGAAAAGTGGGGCAGATCCAATGGGATGTATAAGTTTAAGTACAGGTGCCTACTATTTAACATGAAGCATCCAGAAAATCAAGATTTCCGAAGAAGAGTTCTTCTTGGAACTCTGCAAAAGAAATGTTTAGTGACAAATTCCAACTTTGGAATCATCATCTGGACAACGACAGAGCTCTAGTTAGAGGCCATTTTTTTCCTGTAGGTTTATCAAGGAAAATAAAAGTGTCTGCATTTACGAATGCCGTCGATGTGGACATAATAAGATCAACTACCAAAACTAGTCAATATTGGATGATTACAATTTTACAAGACATGTAACATACTTGAACTGCAATCAATATTGAGTGTCAACTAATCTCAGTTTTGGAGTGCTTCCGATTTAGTTTGTAAGAAGCATTATAAGGCCACCTATGAAGCAGTTACCGATACTGTGGTGAAGTATCGGTAACTGAGCTTAAATGCAGGGCAATTAATGCCAATAATAGTATCTTTATCAAATTGTTTCAGGTGCCTGAAGCGGTCCCTTACCATATTCCCATATTATTTAGGAGTTGACAATTAAAGTCAAGGATGATGATTGTTTCTACCTTGTGCTGCTTTCTTGAAAGCATCTCCTTCATTACATAAACTTACACTCAAGGTAGATTCTTTGGGAGCTATAGGTGTATTTTCAGAATATCATTTTCTCTATGCAACAAATATTTATGAACTTTTTTGTTCTTTTACCTTGTGGCATGCAGTTATTCAAGGTAGAGCCTTCATCTGCATTTGTACGAACTTTCAAGGATCATCCATACGTAAGCCTTAGGGATTTCAGCATAAGGAAAGTGGAATTGATTGGATTCATGGGGCTTTCAACTGATACCGAGTTTTTTGATTTGTTTGACTGAGAATGCCAAGCAGTTGTACAAAGTAATTCTTTATCCTTGTCCACCCTTCTTCCTTGGAAAGGCAATAGAATTGTGCCACAGAGACACCGATGAGTATCAATCAATTAGAAAGTGTGCTATTGAGTTTGCGAAAACTATCCTCAGTTGGACTTCGTAATACCAAGAATTATTTTCTGTATTGGTTGTTTGATAGAACAATTTGCTGTGGTTCTGTTGAGAAGAATACGACTAAGATTAACTGAAGTTTTCATTCGAGTTTATGGGTATTCTTTAAGGAGAATTAGGATCAAGTACTAGTCTCCTAATATAAAAATTTGCTGGAGTTTTGCCAATAATATTCCAAGTTGCAAAATTAAAATTCCAGGCATTAGACCAAGTTGCCATTAATTTTCCATTGAAATTTTAAGTGGGCTTTGCCGAAGCACGACGCACTGCTTGGCACGGGCCAAAGCCCTTGTGGGACGTGCTATAGGCCAGGTCGGACCAGTCTCGTGCAAGAATACCAAAATCAAAGGCAAAGAAGGAAAATCTTGATTTTTATTGATTGGAAAAGCTGGATTATTCCCTGGACGTTACAGTTCTCATATAAATAAATCGCCGGTGATCACAAGCATTATATATAGCTAGCTAGGTTTGACTTGAGCGGACAACGTAAGTTGGAATGGCAGCAGTGCTATATCCATTGAAATTGGTTCCGCAAGCCGTCGTATAGGCACCCATTTCGGAAAACACAAGCCAATCGTTCACCTCAAGTTCCGGCAACTTGTGACCTGTAAACACCTCATCGCCTGCATCGCATGTTGGTCCGAATACCGTTGAATTGTAAGTCTTTGTCAGTCCCTTGCTCGTAGTATGACTGGAAGCAAGAGGTAGCGGGGTGCACTTAGCAATTGCTTCATCGCCGGTTACCCAGGCAAATGACCCGAACTTCCCGTCGTTAATCCAGTACTTTCTCAGCTCTCCACGAACACTCTTCCCTATAATTTGAGTGCAAAGCGTGAAAGCCGAGCCGGCGAAGAACCGGCCAGGCTCTGAAATCACTCTCAGACTCGATCCTGGTAATAATTCGTTAGGAAAATAAGCTTGAAGAGCTTCTTTTATGATTGAAGCCGCTTCTTGTAATGATTTTGGGTTCGAATTAGTGAAGCTGAAGCCGCCGCCGATATCTAGCACACGCATTTTGTTATTACTCATGCGAGATGCTGTGTCAAAGACTGCTTTAGCCGCTGCTATGGCTCCGCGAAATGCAGCAAAGTTTGTAGCATCGCTTCCAATGTGGAATGCCACACCAACTACAGAGAGCCCTGAAGCTTCAGCGGCTTTGAGAAGAGGCACGATTTCCTGAGGATGATGATCAGCACCGTATTTGGAATCCAAAGGATACTTTGCTCCGCTATCATCCGGGGTTTTGATCCTGATCAATAAATCAGATTTCGGATGCCACTTCCGAATCTTGTCGAGCTCCTCTACGGAGTCAAAAGTTGTCAAGTTGACGCCAACACTCGCAGCATACTTGATGTGAGATACAGGCTTACACGGGTTTGCATAAATGATACGATCCGGTGAGACACCTAGTAACAAAACATCTTCAATCTCGGATCGGCTCGCACAGTCAAAGTTTGAGCCCAGAGCTGCAAGCGCCTCGAGAAGGGCTGGATCAGGATTGCACTTGACGGCGTAGTGAGGATGAACCATCGGAAGGTTTGAGATCATCTGATTGTAGAGAGAAACCACAACACCTAAATCGAGTAGGTAAAAGGGTACTTCATCCAACTCTTGTCTCTTCAAGATTGTTGACTGTATGAATTCAGTCAGCTCATCTTTTGTTACCACCGTCGTGACTGTCTGGCCTCCTATTACATGTGCATCCAAATGCAATGATGTGCTTGGAGTTCCCTTTGGGCACGAGGCCATGGCAACTAGATGAAGGAGAAGATTGGGGTAAAGGAAGTTGTGTGGCTTTTTGGACCGCATAAATAAATAGATATAAAGATTTGAAGTTTAAAATAAAAAATTGAAAATCTTTGAGTTGTTAATGAGTTACGCGTTTGTTCGTCGAAATGTGATATCAGCGCGACAATTTATGAAATCAGAGGTGGGGTACCCAGATCCGTGACTCGAAGCTGTATAAAAGACGTTTCAAATTAAAAATTTATGAAATCTGAAATCGTATCTTTTTCTTTTGAAAGGCTGAAAATTTCAATGGGATATATATATATTTTTTTCTTTTAAAAGATTTGGTGAATAAGGATCCAAATTAATTTTGTTGTCCTACTTTGTTGGTGAAACCTTTGATCAAACACTTTTGTTACTTTAATATGACACTTAATCAGTTGCACTTTTGTTAGTGAGAAGTAGTTGCACTGCAGTCCTTTTTGTTGACAAAAATATTACAGTTAATCAGTAACGTACATTACATGGTTAAGCTAGAGTTTGTTTCTCGCTAATAACTAAATCGACATATGTATGAGAATTATCAACTCAAGGATTATTGGAAATGAGATTGGATTGGCGTTACTAAATTATTAATTTGAAATTTAATTTTATGGGGCATTGAGTATTGGTTGGATTCATTATTTCACAAATATTTTGCCAACTTGGGAGATTTTAACTTCAACTGTTACTGTGGTTTTAAACGATGGCTGTTATGAAATAAAAGCTCTTGCAGTAAATAAATTAATTAGTGGGAAATCCTGTCAGACATTCGGGGGGAAAAAAAAAGTGAAGAAGATGAGAACGGGACATGGCAAGAAAAATTCGAGAAGGGAAAGAGAAAGTTGACAATGTAAAATGTAAAATCTCTAGCATTCGTCTTGTGATGTTTGGCCCAATTACTCTTCTAATTATGAATTCAACCTCTAATCTCAACAAATTATCCCACTGAAAGAGAAAATAAGGTCTCTTTTCAAACTATAACAAGAAACAATGTAAAAAGTTTCTCATATCAGTTTCAGCAAAACTGATATTCTAGCAGATTGATACTCCTTAGTGTCCCTGCACAGCAATTCCATCATTTGTGGACAAGGATTAAAAGTAATATATTCCAGCAGCTCAGCATTCTCAACCAAACAAATCAAAAAGACAACGGTTGTAGGTCCCAGGGACCGAATCAATGCCAACTACCTAGTGCTTAACACATATGACCCGTTTGCTCCCCATTGCTCCTCGAAGCCATCACTTCCTGTGTAAACACATAAAGGCCTCATTTGTATTGAAGTTAAGCGGCTATATCTTAAAAGTTACTACTAAAGTATTTGGTAGCTGTTGTATCTCATAAGCTAAATTAATTTGATCAACTACTTTTATTTAAAAGTTATGTTTAATACACAGTATACAACATTTTACTTTCCTATTTAAATATTAAAAAAAAAAAAAGAACAAGCAACGACCGGCTGTATGCTTTCCTTTTCAATAAAGATAGCATTTATTAATATTTTATTTTATTATAGTGTCAAATGGTAGATATATATTCGGAAAAGGTTGGAGACGGTTTAATAAGATCTGACTTCTCAATAACTAAGAATGTCCTATGATGATTCAAATTTTTTCTTCTATTTGAATTTATATATGTGCAAAGATTCTGTTGGATAGCCGTATAAACAATGTAATATGCTCGTCCCACATTGCATTTGTCACATCTCGCTGTGTACTACGAGTAACGATGGCTAGAGAGGTGACAGCTCATAGATTTGCCAAGTTTTCCATGCCTTCCACCTTCTACTCTGGTTCTAAGTGAGTTAAATTAATTTGATTATCTTTAAATATTTTCAATTTTTGGTCTTCACATAAATTTCTTTAAGATTCTTCCTTTCTTTTTTTTTCACGAACATGTATAATGAGTAGTTGGATAAAATGTCTTTGATGTTGAACACGATTAACAATTAATAAAGAATTTTTTAGGGAACATTGCCATCCTTCAAAATTTTGTTTAGTGTGACAGCACTTGGATTAAAATGTCCTCCAAAATTCGTCTGTAAGTAAGTGCAGCATTGACTACCTTTTTTTTTTTTTTTTAAAGAGAAAATGATAGCTACACTCTCAAGATTTGAGAAAATAATTTTATAGATCCATATACTTTTAATAAAAGACATTAAGATTCCCTTTTGACCGTAATATCCTTTAGTTCTATCAACCAAAAAAAAAAAAAAATTGACCCTAACAATTTACAAAATAAAAATATAATTTTAAATAAATGTAATAATATATACATCTTAAATAATTTTAATATTAAAAATATTTTAATATTTTACAATTTATTAGACGTATTCTGCTATACTAGAATAAATTTTATAACAAAAAAAGACGTAATAGCAAAATAAATATACAAAATTTTAAATTATTATGATTATTATATAAAATAATTTTAACATTACCAATATGTGAGATATATTTTGTTAGTTGTGAAATCTAATTAGCCCAAAGATTTATTTAAAATCTTGATATTAAATATGATTAAAATAAATATAATAATTTATATTTTTAATATTATTTTAAATATTAAAGTATTTAATACTGATAGTCTATTAGATAGAATAAATTATTTATATTATATTTGTTATATTTATTAAAAAATTTGAAGTCTGTTTGTTTTAGTTACTAGATTCAAAAAATATTATGGCCAATAAAAGGCCCATTAATGTCCCTTAAATTTAAAATCTAGGAGTTTCTATGATTATTTCTCCAAACCTTGAGGATGTAGCTGTCATTTCCCCTTTTTTTAATGCTAAAATCTTTTCAATTTTTTCAAATTTGCCTTAAAAAAAAAAAAAAGAAAGAAAAAGAGTTTATGCTTCTTTTTAGTCTATACGTATAATTTGAATAAATTTCCCTATCAATCTATGTGATTAATCAACACATGGTTTATATATTATTAATTGCTGAAAGTTGTGATAAAAAAATTCAATGGCTATTTTTTTAAATATTTTTTTATTTTTATTATAATTACAAAAGCTCTGCTCACGTGAACATTTCTTAAATTTCAATTTAGGGCTGCAAAAAATCTGAAGAAGCAGTCTTCTCCCCATTCTTACAAGTTTGAAGTCTCAGCTGAAAAGATAGAAACAATAAAATCAATGGACAATTGGGTTGGAGAGAACATTTTACCTATCTTAAAATCATGGCAATCTCAGGATTTTTTGCCAGATCCTGCCTCGGATGAATTCCTATTGCAAGTTAATGAGCTGAGGGAGAGAACAAAGGAAAATTCTTTGTTGTTTTGGCTGGAAATATGATCACAGAAAAGCCCTTCCAACTTATCATTCGCTTATTAGTTCAATGGGAATATTCCAGGATGATGCACGACAGCACAGCTTGGGCAATTTGGAATAAGGGATGGAGCGCTGAAGAGAATAGACATGGTGATTTACTCAACAAGTATCTCTATCTTTCCGGAGTTGACATGAGACAAATTGAGAAGACTATTCAATATATAATTGGGTGGGGAATGGTAAGATCTACCCTTACAATAATTGCATGCATGGTGAGTTTGTACTTTCGGGTGCACTGCGTACAGTTTTAATTGGAGTATTTGTGTCATGAGTTTATTAAAAGATTTCATAATTGGTTAAGGAGTACAAACAACAGTTTCCAGACTTAAGGAGCGTAACTTAAATTTGAATAGATTTGATTTGATTGAGATCTAAATAAATTTGACTATAAAAATTTGATAGTAATTTGTTATTTATTTTCTCGCTTTTCAATGAAATATCTTAAAATAAATAAATATGAACTAAATATTTTATGGTTTATTATGAAAATAAATATTTTATGCTGTTAGATTTATTGATAAGTAAGACGTAATTTTCAAATTTTTAGTGTAAAATTGAATAAAACAAACATATGGTAACAACTAAATGGCTGAAATTGAATCCATCTAAACACAAAAATGACCTAAAGAAAAGAGTTTTGGCATTTACACGCTGATCAATCAAGATGTATATATTGAGCATAAAGTTCTATAATATAATTTGTCCACTAACTAATTTACAATGTTTATCTGCATATTTTTATTTTGACAGGACATTGGCGTAGGCAAAAAATCCGTGCCATGGAGTAATTTACACATCTTTTCAAGAAAGGGCAACTTTTATATCTCATGGAAATACAGCCAATCTTGTCGGGCAGAATGATGACACAAAGCTAGCTCAAGTATGTGGTACAATCGCCGCAGATGAAAAGCGGCATGGATTTGCTTATAGCAGGTATAGGCGGGAAAGTTTTCGAGCTCGACACGAACGGAATGATGATAGCATTTGCAGACATGATGGCCATTTGATGTATGATGGTACGATTTCAATCTTTTTCAGCACTTTTCAAATGTTACAATAAGGCTTGGAGTCTATACTGCCCAGGATTACATTCATGTTATGGAACATTTGGTGGATATATGGAATGTAGAGAAGCTGAATGGGATTTCCAGTGAAGGGCAAGCAGCGGAAGACTCTGTTTGTGGGTTAGCCCAAAAACTAAGAAGGATTGAGGAGAGAGCTCAAGCAAGGGCTAAGAACGTACCAGCAGTTCCATTCAGTTGGATTCGTCAAAGAAAAGTGTAGCTAATGAGCTCGAAACCTTTTGCTCCAAAGCTCCCAAGGCTTGGGCGAGTGGTTTTCAAGTAGTTAAATTTGATTAGCTGTGTGAGTTCGAATCTTCAGAAGTAGAGTCTTAAAAATTAATTTAAGCTTTAAAAAAATATATAAAAATTTTTAAACAGAGCTCAAGATTATAAGGTGTCTGGTGAGAAAGTCTTTAATGCATTCACGTACAAATAAATTGTAGTAATGTGTGCGTTTATTGTAAAATAACCAATCATTTTTGACTGAATATATATGTTTAGTATATCTTATCTAATAGTTAAAAGTGCTTATTTAGTCCCCAAAATTTCTTTTTATAATTTTTGATGTTGTTTGATTCTATTTTGAGTAGAAATTTTGATGATTAAATAAACTATTTTTTATACTAAAAAATTTAAATTTTGGGTTTCTGGGAGTAGAGGTTAAAAAACTTTTTTAAAATGTTAAATTGTTTGAAATATCCTTCACTTATTGCACAATTTATTCCATTCTTTTAATAGCATAACTTTAAAAATTTGTCTATTAAAATAATTTTTGTAATTTTTTATAAAAGCTCCATTGAGAACATCATAACTAAAGTGTTTTTTTTTTTTTTATAGTAAAAGCTCTATTTATAAGGCTCTAAATATAAAAACTCTACTTAAATAAACTTTATTTGAAAAATTATACCGAAAAGAGTTAGGGCTTGTTTAGGATTGAGGTTGAAATTCAATAAGCTGCTTATTTCATAATTTATGATAAAAATAGTGTTTGGTAAATTTTATAAAAGCAGATTATTTTATAATTTTGTCCATTTTGACGGCAGCTTTTAAAAGTAGGTAAATGGTTGCTTTTCATAAGTGGCTTATTAAATAAGCTACTACACCTTTTTAAAATTCTATTATAACCTTAACATTTATAAAAATAATAATTATATCTTATTTTTCATACACCTTAATATATAAGCCAGTAGATATCATATTACCACAACAATTAAATTGCCACCACAACTACTGTATATTCTCTTAAGTATCGAAATTTTGATCCAATATGTTCATATTTTTTATATCTTACTTTTATTTTGTATTATTAGATTCAATAAGACTTGCATATGCTTATGTAAATTTTTATTTGGATTATGTATTACTATGAATTTTTATTATATTTTATGTAACAAACTATAAACTTTATTAAATTTTATTTAATTTGGTTTTTTTTTCACTTTATGTAATTTTATGTATTTTAAAAAGAAAAGGCATATATAAATATTATTAAGTATTCTCCAAAAAAATGAAAGATAATTTAAAATTATGTCTATTTTAGTTATTATATTATAAAATATTACATTTGTAATAAACCAACTTACATATACTGCTTTTCAAACTCACAATAACCACAACAACACAGTTTATCAAACACTAAGTGTTTTCTTTAATCAGCAGTTTATTACATTCGCACAGCAGAAACAACTTATTTAATGGGCAATTGCAATCCTAAACTGGCTCTTAGTAGTTTGACAATAAAATGGTAGCAGGTCTCTATCAAATTATAAGATGGTGCATGTTGACTTCAAATTCTTCAACATCAAATCCTAATGTCAAAATATGGTGAAACTGTTTAACTTATATTTAAAAAATATTAAAATTTTATTTTAAATTAATGAAAAATATTGTAATTTGTCAATTTATATATTATTATCTTATTAATTTTGTAGATATGTCTCTTTGGCCAATTATTTGACGTGTGTCAATTTTTTAGAAATGATCCGTGCTTGAATAGTTCATTAGAAATATGTAAATGCAAAGGAATGGACCAATGGCATACAATAATAGTTCAGTTAGGACTAGTTTAGGAATGTTATATATTTTGAAATAATTGCTGTGAAGAACTATTTTTAAACATTTAGTAAAATTTATTTTTAAAAGAATCATATGTGTTTGATAAATGTTATCACACACATACACACATGAGTATATATAATAGCTGATAACTAAAAAATATATATTTTATTAAATTTATTTTTTATTTTGTTATCGCAAAATAATTGGTAATAACAATAAACACTATAAATTTAATGATTTTATTTCATACTTGGATAAAGATAATTGAGGATTTTTATAATATATATGAGGTAGATATAGAATCGTTTTAATTATAAAATTGATTCTCAAAATCAGATTTTGAAATGGAATAATTTTATTGAAAGTGATTTTTTAAAAAATTTACTAAATACTAAAATTAACTTTTAACTTTTCAAAATTACTTTTAAGTCTCCCAAAATTAATCCTAAAGGGACCCTGAGTAAGTGACTATTTCAAATATTTTAGAGTTTAGAAAATAGTTAAAGCAAGCTTTTCGGAATGAAGAAACTTTGGCAATTGGCTATTCCCTACAGATCAAATCAAGAAGGCAGGATGGTATTTTTCGGTTTGAGAAGACAGAACAAGGGCTCCATATTTATTTTGATTCTGCAGTTCTATCACTAATCCTCTGCCTTAAATTGAACCAACTTGTTTTCATTTTCATCTATCAAACACTAGGTTAAGGCAATTTTTGATCTATTGATGCTGCATCAACAACATTCTGAAAGGCGTTTTTAACTTAAGGGAGTGTTGATATCTTGATGCTGCCCACTTATAGAGCAATCAATAGAGACATTTCAACAATCAATTAAATTCACTTCTGGAAAGTGTATCGATCATGTCCGACAATTACGGGTCATTCGGAACAAGCCTGCATCTTTGTAGGTAGAGCTAAAAGCTGAATACAGATGGCTTTAGCTAAAAGCTTTATCATGTACGTAACTCTCCCTCTCTCTTAACAATAATCATGTTTCTTAATTTACTGAGTTTTATTGTTGGGATATGTTTCATAATATTCTGCCATATTCATATGTATATGGTTAAGATTTAACTTTTTTACTTTTAATTTTTTATGTAGTAAACTAATTTAAAATCTTTTAGATTTATCATTGAATTCTTGAATTGATTGCTTTTGGTAGGATAGAGTATAAAGCTCCCTGATCTCAATTAAAACACGACTTTTTTCATGCCAGATTCCAAGGAAGTTTAATGTATGTCAAAGCAAATAAGTCTGTATTTATCAACTATAGTTTAGTTAATGTTGAAGAGCAATAGTAGTCTTCTATACAGATTGAAAAACAAATGCAAAGATAAGCTTTAAAGAGAGAAATTAAAGATGATAAAATCATCATGTTTAGTTACAATGGTTATAATAGTAATTTAAGGATATTTATGCAATAAATTAATTTTTTTAGAAGTAGTTTTAATGAATAATTTGGTGTGTCTAAATAACTTTACCGTTAGAGTGAAAAAAGAATTTTTAGAATATGAATAGCCAGGTTTTGTCTTCTAAGAACCCTAACTTCTTCATATTACTGTTAGATTGTAAGTTACTCTCAATGACATTGAGGGAATACTGCATTTTTCATTAGTCTTTTTTTTCCCCACTTTGAGCTGTTGTTTTGTTTCTTAATTTCTATTATGTTTGTTCTTAATCAGCTCTTTAAATCGAGATGATTGCTTTAAAAAAATATTTAAAGAAATTAAAAACTAAACTCCAGGCAGTAAAATTACTAAGGTTTTATAATCTACTATTGTCTGTCTTTGTAATTCTTTAATTGTCAATTAATTTTGAGAATCAAAGTGATAACTTAAAATTAATCTATGTCACCTCAATTCTTTTTTTGTTTACTTAATTCTATACGTAAGCATTATATATATTAAATTCAGATGAAGATAAGAGAGAGAGAATCAAAGGTTTCACAATAATGTTTAAGAACCATAAACAATCAGGAACAAAAAAAAAAGGAATCTAAATTCAATAAAAATAGTAATAAGTTCATAAAAAATCGACAGAAACAACCACAAAGATGCAGAGGATCAAAATTTTTGCAGCAGCAAACAAAACATGTTCGGCCTCCACGTTGCAAATGCTTTTCTCCTCGGCCCAAATACCCACACCGAATTGGGCCACTAAAGCCACTGTTGAGTAGCCCATATCTGCCTGTGAATTTGCTTTTTGTGTTTTACTTATTTTCCCTATTTCTTCGATTTCTAATTATTTCCAAATGCAATCATTTTTTTTTTTCATTTTTGAAATTTAGCTTTCTATATAAATTGACTAATTGAGCCTTAAGGGCTTAAGGCATTGTAAATTTTGCTTCAATAAGAGTAAAAGTTCTTTTCTTATACATCTTAATATTTTCTTTAGTATGGATCATCCAAGACTGTAATAAAAAAAAATAATGATATTTGACTCTCTCAATTTATCTATTCATCGTCGCGTTTTATTTTAACTCATTAATTAAAAAAAATAATTATAGTTTTTATTTTATTTTCTTCTTTCTCTTAATCGTCATCGACATCACCACCCCCAAGTCCATTATCACCATCATTGTAGATACACTACCTATTTTCATTACAATCAACCCATGATCATATACAACCTAGAAATCTTAAAATTATTAGCAACAGGAAATGGATATTTACCAAGTTCAGCCGTGCTGATTATCTGATGCTAATTGTTTCCGTTTTACTTCAGGAATTTATTTTGTTCTATTTAGCCACTCGCGTCCATTCTTGATCCGGCGAGTTTGAATTTATGATTGATGCCATTTGCCTGGCACGGAGATAATTCTTGTTTTTGATAACTTAATTGTAGATTGGGGTTCCTGTCCAGAAAAGGGGATAAAATGGAAAAAGAAATGGTATATATTAGGGTTTTAGAGACCTATTGGAGTTAATGTATCTTTTTAATTCGGCTTTAATGAAAAAAAAAAAAATCCGTTCAAAGCTTGTGTGAGAGACAGTGAAAGAGTTTGTAAATGAGAGAAAAAGAAAAAATAAAATTATCTTAATTATTTTATTTTTCAATAAGACCAATTTTGTAATTATGTGAAATTAATTTAAAAATGAATGCCGGTGAAACAAATTGAAAGAATCAGATATTACCACTCGTAAATAAATCATAAATAAACCCAGAAGTAAAAGCTCGACCGGGCCCAAATTTATGATGAGGTTGGATACAGTCCAGCTCACTTTTGAAAAATTTCAATGCATAATTTTAGTAAAAATCTTGTTGTCTGTGAAGTTCGAAGATCTTGAATGCATAAGTTTAGTAAAGATCATGTTTTCTTCCGATTTTACAAAAATGCCCCTATTGAATTTTAAAAATTATAAAAGTGATTTATAATCTCTGACTTTCCACCATATATTATCTCTGACTTTCATCATCTTTTTTTCTCTCTCCTTATTAGAAAATCTTTTCTTTAACTCTATCCCATCTTCTTCATCTTTTATATGTACTTTTTTATATTAATTTTATTTTACTTTCATTTCTTTAGCAATAATATTTTTCCTTTACTTTTTGGTTCATCTGCCTTCCTTGTCTCTGTTTATAGAGAGCTAAATAAATCTTTATAGATTGTTAAGTCGTTTTGTTATATGTTTTATTCATCTCGGTTTATTTTGTTTTATGGTCTTTGGCTTCTGATTTTGTAATTTTAAATATCTGAATATATATTATTTGTTATTTATTTATTCCTCATATTGTTCATCTTTTATTGATTATTTTAAATTACAAATTGTAAGAAAATGTGCTAAGTAGCTGCAAAATTGTCATCTAGTCATGACTCATGTCTGTTTTAAATTTTGAGCTTTGAGATGATCGAGAGCAGTTTTGGTAACAATGTCATGTTGGTGGTGGGTGTATATTTTTTTAATATATATATATATATATATATATATTAATTATATGGGGCCTTTCATTATTATTTTTCTTTTTTAATGCTTGCCGTAGGTGCAAATGGCTGCCGTTGTATGGGGATTAGATTTTCTTATAAAAGTTTGTCTTCTTAAGAGTAAATGCTTGCATTGATATAGCAATGTTTCTTCCGATGTTAATTAATTCTTTGATACCAAATTACCAATTGAGACGATGCTTGAGGATTTTAATTCTTTAATATTTGACTTAATTTTAATCTAAGAACAATAACAAATGAGAGACTTTTTAATTATTGAAGTTATTACATATATTAACAATATTATAATTATGACTTAAATATTTAGTAAAAATTATTTTTGAAAATAGTATTATCGAACACATATCCTCTGTTTTTATTTTTTTAATTATGTCACCCGAACACATTCTACTATTTTGAATTTTAAAATACAAAGATTCAAAAAATAATATCAAATGCTTACTTAAATTTAAAATACAGGAACTGTAAAATATCATTTTTTTTTATTTTTTATTTTTAGAAAATACTAATTCAGAAACAACACCAAACAGGCCCAAATTATTTCAATTTTTAAAATTGTATTACTTATCCCTAAAAACTAATAACTCATTAACATAAATAAACTAAAAGAGATAATATTTTCTTCTTTTCCAACCTTTCCTTAGTATTTAAAAACAAGCAATAAACATAGGCATACTCTAGATTTAGATGTATTTTGATTTTATCATCTTGCAAAAAACCAACAAGTCACAAAAGCAAACCATAAATCCATCGCTTAAACTCACTGGACATCATCCTGTTGTTGTTATCATTACGTTGCCAACATCAAGTGTGTGCTATCTAAATAAGTATGCATAAGCAATAAAACTATCATACACCATTTTCAGAACATAAAAACTTGTCGATGAGTATAACTATTAGCAACAAATAATCAAGAGACATAATTATAGACACAAATTTTAAACTTTTAGATTAGAAAAGAATGAAAGGTGAAGATTAGAGGACATGAATTATCAATTACAAAGGATAAAAGCTCGTTTTGTCTTTATATTTTGAGACTAATTTTATTTAATCCATATATTTTAAAAAAAATACTTTAAAATATCCCTACCAATTATACTCAATAAAACAAGCAATAAACTCAATGAACCGATTAAAATACTCAATAAACCCACTTTTAAATTTAAAAATTTATATTTTAAGTACAAAGGAACGGAGAAGCAAGGGCGTGGAGGAAGAGCGTGATACGAAGGGAAGGTGACAAGTGGGACAAGATATGAAACAATTGAAGGCCAAAAATCTCAGACAACATGCCTCCGGTCTCTTTATGTCACCGATGGCACCAAAAACAGTTGATGTAATGTGCTTCGGTCATACTTTGTCAGATATATTTGTTTTCTGACAATTTATTTTATACCATTTTTATTTTAAATTAGAACAGAAAATAGGAAGAAAATTGTAGAAGTACAAAATGATGGACACTGGACACGAGTCTACCGAACGAAACACATGTACAGTCCCCGGTTTTTTTAGCTTTTAATGCTTTAGTCCCCGTTTTTATCCTTAATTTTGTACATGTATAATTACTAAAATTTTTTTAAAAAAAAATCAGTTCAAGAGCAAGCGTCGTTAGAAGGTGACAAAACACCCTATAACTTGTGACACGTGAAATCAGAGTAATTCTTTAAAGTCTGAATTTCATCAAATAAGATTTTGTACGAATAGAATTTTTCATATGGGTATAGTTTTGTACTAATAAATCCGAATTGCTTTCCCCTTTGCCCGGCCCAATTAAGTAATGAACACGTATAATACAATAAGTTGTATTTTAAGTTTTAATATTAATTCAATTATTAGAAAAGGACTCGAATCATTCAATTTGCATTATTTTGACCTTTCACTCGTCCTTTCATGTCATTATCTACTTATACCGGCTAAATTACACCATAAAGGACTCTCTATCAGCCGTCTCTTTTCTCACATTTTTCTCTAATTTCTTTTTTTTTTTTTTTACCATAAACTGTTGTCGTTAATTGAGCAAATTATGAAAGAAGATTTGAGATGGTAACGTTAGCGAATCAATTTTAAGAAAGATGTTCTCGTTCTCACAACTTTGTAATTTAGCTAAAATAAAATTAAATAAAACCCGAGATAAACAAAATTATGAGCTTATTTTTTTCACAAAGTTTCATACTCATCCTCTATCGAATGAAAAAAGAAAAAAAAAAATACAAAGCGAGTATGAGATAAGAAATTATGTAGGGACGTGGCGGCAAATGACAATGATCACTTATTAGTCATTACCCATCCCATAAATAATCCCTACTCAACAACATCAAGATCTAATACTTAATAAACAGAGATATCGAAATGAAAATTAAAAAAAAAAATGAATAAATTGATAACACATCATTTTTTATTTGTTTTAGTGCATTTCTAGAAGTATATAGAGATAATGCCATTTTCATTGCGATTCTCTAAAGAAGAAATGTAAATAATAACAATAATAATACCTAATTATTCTCCGTTGATATAATCAAATGGGATACTTGTAAATGAATAATTTAATGATACGTTATCTTTTTTTAATTGAATAAGAGCATGCATAGAGTTATATTAAATTGTCAAATAATAAATACTTCTTAAAATAAATTATTTAAAAATCTGATTCTAAAATAATCTATTTTTATTATCACACGATTTCTAAATTGTTATACAATATACTTTCAACTGTTAAGAAAAAAACAATGTCCAAGTAAATTTTCTTTTTCTTTTTCTTTTTTTTTTCAGAAAGAGAATTGATTAATATATAAAACAATGCCCAACGATAATAGCTGAGGTACGTGGACTTCCCTAGATTCTGGACAGACTGGAGTCACTGGACTCTGTGGGCGTGGGGGGAACGTTTTAATGAACTTGTGGCCTTTGCAGTATTTTTGTACTCGTATTTATTACGTGTTGTATCAGAAATTGAAAATACTATGAATTGGTAAATTCGTAAATATTTTCAAAATTTTATACCCTCTGTTAATTGTCTGGAAATGGTTTTAACATCCGCATCCCTAAGATTTCATGTTTATCCAAATAATACTATACTTTTCGTCAGCGTTTCTTGGCTCTTCGGAACTTGCCCGTTGGTTGTCTGGTATCATTCATTTGCACACGCAAAAAATTCCTCATGTTCGAAGATAGCTTTTAATTTCGTTTACTATTTACTAATTTGTTATTAATTACTATTTTTTTATTTTTCTATTATACTCTTTTATTCTTTTGATTTAGATGTTTTGATTTATGCTCCTACATTTATATTTGTTGTTGATGGTCTATATTATAAGTAGATTCCCGTCTAATCAATCTACCACCATCGCGGCGGTCTTTAAAAACAGACAAAACTTTAATAACTTCGCATCGAAGGGTATTTTAGTCATTACAGTAGAGGCATCAAGTGAAGGAGCTATTTGATACAAACGAAAAACGAATGCCTTTATATAAGAATCATAAAAGTTTAGGGACTAACAATTAATTACCACAATAAAAAAGGGCTTCATCAAGCGGGCTGGTATAATTTTGACCATTGCCACTCCTTTTCGCTTCTGTGGAGGAAACCGAAGCTGAAAGAAAGAGAAAGCGAGAGAGAGAAAAAAGAAAAAAAAGGGGGAAAAAAAAAAAACTCGAAGAAACAGAAAAATGGCTCTCAAGCTCAGCCCTTTCACCACTCAAACCCAGAAATTTCCTTACTTTGCTCTGCCTCAAATGGCCAGCCTCAGATCTCCAAAGTTCTCCATGGCTTCAACTCTTCGGTCTAACACCAAGTTTGTGTTCTTGTCCATTTCATTTCTCCCAAATATTTTGTGTGTTGGCATATAGATTCTTGTATTAAAGTAAAAATCTTTGCAATTTTTTCTTTCCTTTGAGCTGATTTTGGATCTGGATGTTTGTTTTTATGCTTTAGTTTGGCTTATGGCTGCATTACTTCAAATGGGTTGCTTATTGATCTTGTTGTCTATGCTTTAAATGCATTGATTTTGCTTGCTTATTTATTTTCTTTTTTTTATTCCTTATTTTTGTTCGAATTTATTGAGATGGCGTTTTATTTCTTTTTCATTGATTGCTATGTACTTCAAATTTTGTTCTTGTAGATGTTCTGTTCTTGTATCTATTTTAGTTTGATGAAATCGGTATGATCACTTTAATATTTGTTATGAGTTTTTTTCTCTCTAGCTCTCTGTTTATCAAAATTTGATTTTTTCGAGGTGGGGCGCTGTTTTTCTGGTGGCATTTGGTGACTTGTTATAGCAATTTAAATTTTATTACTGGGTTTGATTCAAGTTCGTGTATAGTATTTGTGTTTGATTCAAGTTCCTGTATAGTATTTGAGTTATATGTGGTCTCATATAATTTGATGGGAAGTGATTTTATTTATTTATATATTATATATTGTTTTGGAATTAGTGGTTCTGTGGTATCTGTTTCAATCTCTAACATATGCCTCTTGATATTATGTTTGGAACTTTATTTACGGGACTGACTCTATGAACTTGATTGTGACGTTGATGGCCGATTTCCTCGTTTTATTTATTTTGTTTTTAGCTTGGTCTTTTAGCTAAATGGAAAAATAAAGAATATTGAAATTAAGATTATTCTTTTGATGCCCTGCTTTCATTAGCACTCTTAGGATACCATTTGAAGAATAGTCAAATTCTTGGTTTTGCAGTTAAATGTCCTTTTCTTGTTTTAAGTTTAGGAAAGAAGATTAGAACCGGATTTTCTTATAAAGCAAAAGGCTTTCAAAACCATTTTTGTTTACTCTGCATTGTGAAAGATTTTGTCTTACTCCTCAGGACTGAAATAAAAGCTCTTTTATTTTTAGTGCGAATCTTAAAAAAAAAAAAAAGAATTATATATCTGAAATTTGGTGGTTGAAATGGTTTTGCTGGATTGGCTGGTTTTAAATGCAATCTGTGGTTTCAATTGCATGCATGGTTTTCTGTTTGTTGTATTCAGTTAGGTGGGGTTGGGGGAGTTTACAATATTTAATTTATATTTTATTATTAGTATTATCTGGAATGCCTGCTTTATGAATTGTTTGGTTAATTTGTTGAGATTTATGGGTTTTCTATTTCTGCCTCCCTTTTTCTTATTTTGTGTCAGCTATTTAGTTTTTGTCCAGGTAGAGTATGTCAGTAGCTTTTAATTTTGGATACTCCCTATTAGTTCATGTATTATGCTTCTATTTTATGTTTTGACAAGTGCATGCATGCGTGCCCAGCTGTCGGTTTCTTAAATAGTCTTTCTGTCTATATGTGTAAGCTTCTTGAATGATGCATTCTTGTTCCTGCATTACGTCAGGTCGTGTTCAGGTGGAATTAAGGCCTTTTTTTTTGTCTAGTTCTACTGCTATAACATGTGTTCACCAGGTTTTCTGTCACTGCCTATTCTTCTTTTGTATTCACATTAGTGATTTTGATTACGATCAGCGATCCTTGTTGCAATTCTTTTAGCTTGATTTGTATAGCATAATTGCGGTTATTTTGTTTTACTTGATATAGTACTGCTTTTCATCTTTTTTATCTTCTTTTATTTGTATTCTGAATGTCACTGAGTCTTCATCTTGATAAGGAATATTCAAGTTGGTGAGAGTAGGTTGGATGCCTCTGCATAGATTCTTTGTTTTATAATCCTTTCCTGCCTTTGTTTAGTTGGTGGTGGATCTTTGACTTATTTCACCATTCTCTAAGAGGTGGTGGGATGTATTACTTATTTGACTGTTGTTTAATAGGTGGTGGATCTTTTACTTATTTCTAGGTTGCAACGGTATGTCTTCTTTTCAAGGAGCTGGAGATCATTGGTTGTGGTTCTAAATGATTAAAACTTCTATCTTTTCGAATTTTTAGAACCTTCTATGTTTTATTGATTTGAAAGTTTTCTATGTTCCAAAATTTTGAACTTTCTAAATGTTAATTATTGTGGCAAGTATTATACATGTGTATTAATCTATGGTTATACAGAAAATTTTAGCTGCTGATCATGTTTAAAGGATCTGAGATAATCTTTGAGTTATCTCCTTTAAAATTTCTGTTTCAGTCTTGGTTTTGGCAGTTATTAGCAAACTACTACTTGTGGTTCTACCTTAATTCCTATATTATTATTTTCCCCTCTGCTTTATTGTATTTGGTATGACTTTTTTCTGATATCCATTATAACATGTTTGTTATTTAATGGGAGCTTGGTTGGTCAAATGGTTATTATGTTATTTTGTGAGTTCTGCCTTAGTTTTTTAACCACAAATCTCTTTTAATAAAAATTTCTGAAAAAGCAAGTTGTCTATTTGTTGTTGCCACGGGCAAGTCGTTTATTTATGTACTGCTTTCCCTTTATAGTTCGAGTTCCATAATATTCATATGTCAGATATGAAGGACCATAAACAAGTCTCTACTATTGGCATATGCTGATCTTATATACCTTTTGATAACTATGAGCTTCAACTATTTTCTTGTCCTCACTAGAAATCCAAACTCAGCTGCAAGTTTCTGATCCTCAATTCTTTTGTTTCATTGAAGGGAGGTTGAGAACCTCAAGAAGCCTTTTATGCCCCCTCGGGAGGTGCATGTTCAAGTAACCCACTCTATGCCGCCTCAAAAGATTGAGATCTTTAAATCCATGGAGGATTGGGCTGAGCAGAACATTTTGGTTCACCTGAAGCCAGTTGAGAAGTGTTGGCAACCACAGGATTTTCTGCCGGAGCCTGCCTCTGATGGATTCGATGAACAAGTCAAGGAACTAAGGGAGAGGGCAAGAGAGCTTCCAGATGATTACTTTGTTGTTTTGGTTGGAGATATGATTACAGAAGAAGCTCTTCCAACATATCAAACAATGCTTAATACCTTGGATGGTGTTCGTGATGAAACAGGTGCTAGCCTCACTTCTTGGGCTATTTGGACGAGAGCATGGACTGCTGAAGAGAATAGGCATGGGGACCTTCTGAATAAGTATCTCTACCTGAGTGGACGGGTAGACATGAGACAAATTGAGAAGACTATTCAGTATTTGATTGGATCAGGAATGGTAAGTTCTTTGCCTACTAAATTAGCAGCCCTGTTCTGAACCTCTGATAGGAAGTCATTATAAAAGATGGGTGTTAACAATGACTATAATTAAGTAATTAACAATGCAAGACTATGAAGTTGATCAATTTGGAGTTCGCTGTCTAATTGGGCTAGTTTATGTGGATTTACTTCTTACCCTTTTATTTAAATCCATTGCAGTAAGTTGGTATGTTCTGTCTTTTTGTTTCTTTTTTCTTTTCTTTTCCCCCTTCTCTATCATTTTGTAGGATCCCCGTACGGAAAACAGTCCCTACCTTGGTTTCATTTACACTTCATTCCAAGAAAGGGCAACCTTTATTTCTCATGGAAACACAGCTCGCCTTGCTAAGGAGCGTGGGGACATGAAGTTGGCTCAAATATGTGGTACGATTGCTTCAGATGAGAAGCGCCACGAGACTGCCTACACCAAGATAGTGGAAAAGCTCTTTGAGATCGATCCTGATGGAACCATCATGTCTTTTGCTGACATGATGAGGAAGAAAATCTCTATGCCTGCTCACTTGATGTACGATGGCCGCGACGATAACCTCTTCGAGCACTTTTCGGCTGTTGCTCAGCGGCTCGGTGTCTACACTGCCAAAGACTACGCCGACATTTTGGAATTCTTGGTGGGCAGATGGAACGTTGAGAAGCTAACTGGGCTGTCTGCTGAGGGGCAGAAGGCTCAAGACTATGTTTGTGGGTTACCTGCAAGAATCAGAAGGCTGGAGGAGAGAGCTCAAGGAAGGGCAAAGCAAGGACCCACCATCCCTTTCAGTTGGATATACGACAGACAAGTGCAACTCTAATTGCAGAAATGAAATGCAATGTTCAGCGTCTCTCATTGTAGTACCCTCGTGCAGAATGGTAAATAATGCTAGGAAATTTGCAGTAACTTGGTTCTTTCGGATCGTAGTTTATTGTTCTGTGTGAGGGAAAATTTGATGGGCAGTGACTTTGGTTGGTTGTAGATACAGTTGTTTCTCTTCTTGTGCCATTAGCTTATGCGGATAGGGGCAGCTGTAGTTCGTTCTTTGTTGTTATGTTTCTTTTTTTTTTTTTAAATTTCCCCCCCTTTTGACTATCCTCTCTTGTATGAGTTTGCTTAATTTTGTTTCAGCAGTTTGTTTCTTTGAGTGTAAGCAAATAATCTCTATGATGCCAATTTTGATGATGGTGATAATACATGTTGGTGAAGAAAAATGCTGTGCTTTGAGCTCATAATGTCACGTAATGGGTTGTGAAGGATATCATGTTCCGTAAAACTTTCTGGACTTGTAGAGCTTAATATTTGTCTTCAATTAATCAATGTTATCCTTGATTTTTGCTTTCATTTTCATCAATGATATGGTTTCTTGTTCAAATTTATTATTTTTGAAAATGAGAGGCGTCGGTGACAATTTTTCCAAATCGCCGCCAGGGTTGGAACTCCAAATCCCTTATTTATTTTTCATACACAACAGATGTCGCCTAACGCTTGTCATAACTCGGCCTCTGCTTCCGCATTGTTTGAGTGATTTATAATATGAAAATTAATTATCTTGAAAATTGGTCACTGTTGTCTGTCGCATAAGTCTCGCTTAAGAATTAATAGTTCTTGCGGACAGGTAACAACCCTTGATGTTGTTGCCCGATTCCCATCGTTTTCTCTTAGGTCTTTTTCATTTTTTATTTTTAAATAATTAAATGTGGGTTGAAATATCTTTTCTCTTTAGTCTTGTTTTTTTAAATTGTTCCATATTTAGTAACAAAAATTAAATTAAAATCAGTTTTTTTTTATAAAAAAAATACTATGCTTCAGAAGAGACTCAATCTCTTCTTTTTATTTTTCGTTTTTTCTTTCTCTTTTTCGAATTTGTCCAAGTTCTAAGCCATCATCCCCATCAGGTGCACTCAGAAAATATCTTTCCATCTTCCGAATCTAAATTAAAAAAAAAAAAAAAGAATTCTCTCGAGGAATCAAAAATTCACCGCAAAACTAAAAAAAATTCAAAAATAAAAACCGTTTGATTGACCATTTAAAAACATATAATTCATAAATCTGATTCAAAATAATAAATGCACTTGATTTATCTCTAATTGAAGGGGGTTTTTACAAAGATACGACTATATTTTCTTCAAAAAAAAAAAAAAAACCAAATGTCGCGACTTGTTCGAGGCCATAATCAAAACGAGAAAATAGAATTTGATAGGCACGGAGAATCGCTGATGGAATTTTAGTATCGCCAACCTTCAATGCAAATCACGCCATTGATTTTTTCAGACGCCCTTGCTCTGCAAATTGGCTTTTTTTTTCTTTTCTTTTTTCTCAAAGAAATCAATTTTTTTTTTAAAAAAAAATTGAACTAAAACCCTAAACCTAGATTCAGAGGAATTCGAAAGAAGAAGAATCAAGAGCTCGATCGAATGGGCTTTCAACGTGATTAGAGAGACTGCATTATATAGAAGGGAGAGGAAACCCTAGCTTGTGTGAAATCACAAGACTAGCCTGATAATGGGCTGGATATGTCCACTGTCGGCCCAGTTCCAATTAACCACAGCAAGCCCAACGAGTTATTATAAAACTCACGTTTTCAAGGAAATTAATAACTTTGACAAAACCATAATTAGTGATATAGTTTTTATGATTTTCCATAAAGGTCCCTGTCGAATTAAAATCGAAAGCAAGAAGAGGTCAAGCCGTCAAGAAATTAATTATCTATTTTGGCAAGATGGGATGAGGGTGTGTGAATGTATTAAAAGAAAAAAAATTGTCCTTTTTCCCGAATTTTTAATGTTCTTTCAAAAAATACTCCTGTTAGAAAAAAAAAAAAAATTTGTGTTTTGCATAAATTACTAGTAGATTCAAATCTAAGATTTGTTTTGATGGCATAAATAAAAGATTATAATTAAGCTTTGGTATTATATATAAACAAGTATATCATCATTGATTAGAAGAAACGCAAGCATACAACCAGCAAGTTGCCTCAGGGAAAAGAGTGCCAGTTGAAAAGGAAAACCGGCAGTTGATGTTCAGATGCTCAAAATTCTTGAGCCTTCACCTTCAAACACCAATTAAACCAAACCAAATGAACTCTGCTTTATGATTATGAACAAAGCAATGCAGGTTCAAATTCTGTTCATAGACTCGCTGCAAATTTTGCAATCTTCCAACACTGTTCCATTCTAATCAGAGCAAGCATGTCTTGCTTTCTTGACTGCAAAAGCCCAGGCATGGTCCTTCCCCTCCTCTCCGTTATTTCCAGAGTTTGAGGAAATATACATATTACTGCTACACACCACCATGACTCACTTTGAAACCTTTGCGACATTACCAAGGCACATATTATACAGAAGAAACTCTCAATAAATGTATAGAAAGCACGGCGGCAGTCATCTTCGGATTTATAATAGTATTTATAGAAATTATATTGAGAGAAAATCATAAAAGAGAATGCAAATACTTAGACTTTTAAGATGACTTTGCATATTCTCAATCGTATAAGATTAATGTAATGCATATTTTACCTCTATATCACTTGGACTAAGGATAACTAAGTCAAACCAAAAATTATGATTTTTGTAGCCACACCTCTATTAAATAATAACCTCCTTATAGTATTAAAAATAGTTGGTCCAAACATTTTGACCATAGAGAGATTTTACGGTATATAAGAATTCAATTTCAGAATTACTTGCAATCTTTTCAAGCAATTCTTCTATCAATTGAATTTCCTACATCAATGTTCAACAATTCTACAGACATATAATCAGTGTTCATCAAATGATTTATCCTACCAGCCTACCAGCCTCCAGCAAAAGAATACATGTTCAAGAGAGAACTAGAGTACTTTTGCAAAGTGGTGATGGTCAAACCATTAAGCTTTCACTTCCACTTGTTTTGGCTCGTAATCTGGGAGCAACAAACCAAGCCCTTCCTTGCTATCAGGAGCCAAATAAACCTTGTTCTTGTCCTGATACAATGGATTCGCTGTCAAAACAAGCAACTCAGAATTTCCATTAATCTCCAAGACCTCGGGCAACCCATCATAGCATCCCCTTGACAAGCCCACATCAATTCTTATCGCTCTATTATCACAAACAGCATTTATCCCCTTTTCCTGTATCGTATGACCCATGATCATTCTCTTCACGCCAGGAATAGTTGCAAGAGCATGTTCAAGAGCCGAACAATCACATTTCTTCTCCTCATCCGAAAACTTCCTCAACCAAACCACACCATTCCTCCCTTTACAATACCCTGGCGCAGACTTCCCCATCAACCCATTGATCCAATCCCTCACTTCTCGATTAATCCTCTCTAAACCATACTCTACATGTTGCTTCAACAACCCTCCATGAACAAAAACAGAGTCCCCAACAACTAACACGGTCGTATTGTCAGACAAAAACCGTCTTGCAATCGGACCATCCGGTCTCAATGCAGCAATTCTAGCCCGAATACCATTATGATACTCTTTAGCCATACTCTTAAAAGCTAAAGGAATCCCTCTAAACAAATCTTTCGGCCTTTCTAACCCTACACATAAAGATTTCATTTTATTGCCAATACAATACCAATTAGCCCAATCCTCAAACTCTTTTAAACCCATTTTAGTGGCATATCTAAAATCAGCTTCAATGTTCATAATTTCATGATTGCCATTCATTGTAATAAATTTACCTCCACTTTTCTCAGCTTCCCTCTTCAATTTCTCCAACAAATAAAGAATCTTGATCTCATCATCACCTCGATCAAGTACATCACCAACTTGTACAACAGTGGCCGTCCCACCAGTCCATTGATCAGAACCGTTGATCAAGCCAGCCAATCTGAGCGCTTGCTTTGATTTCTCCAAGTCCCCATGAAGGTCACCGATGGCAATAAGACGATCGACGTGTGGGAGGCGCGTGGTCGGTTCAGGAGCATTTTCGCAAGTTTTGGGATCTGGGTTCGGCAAGAAAAGGCCGCCGCTGACAGTGAAATCGACGAAAGTGTTTACGAATGAAGAGAGTAAGGAAGGCACGTTTTTGCATGAAGGGTTTTTGTGTTCTGTCTCCTCCATGCTCTACGTCGTCGTTTTGTGTTTGAGAGCAGGGATGTTACTCACAGAGAGAGAAAGAGACAGCAAGAGAGCTGGAGTTTGAATTACGGCGTGCGGAGTTTGTTAATCGTGGTGGCTGGCTGCAGTTAACTACTGGCTTACGCAAAGCCTGAACGGTATGACGAGTCGTTTTAATTTTGGATCCAGACGTAAAGGAAGTCGTTTGGATTTGTATTTCACGTGCAACGAGTCGTTTTACTTCGACATTCTATTTTTTTATAATAGATCTTTGAAAGAAATAATTTTTTTTAAATTTTCTGTTTATAATTTTTATTAAATTATGTAAAAAAAATTGAAAACTACTATTGTCAGTTTTCTACCATTATTGTTGTCGAACAATATATTATCAAACGATTTTTGCTGCTTTTAAGATTAAAATGACAAAAATGAAAATGTTGTAGTTTTATTTAAGCAAAGTTTAAAAATATTTTCTTAAAAAAAAGTTTGAAAATACTATTTTAAAAATAATAAGACGCGTTGTCCGTGTTCTATTACTACGACTGACATGTCGGCTCACTCCGTTGCAACCAGAGAATAATGTCATAAATAAACGAAAAACAGAGATGGCAGTCGAAAACCCTAAGACCTAAAACCCCACTGTAACATAACATAACGAAGAGTAAAGAAAGAAGAGAAGGAAGAACAAGATGAATCACATAGCAGCAATGGAGGAGCAAATTGTATCAGAAAGAATGAGAAGAAAGTTGGAAGAAGTTAATGCAGCTGCTCAAGCACATCTTGCTCCTGTTCAAGATCATGTCAATTTCACCCTTCAGGTCTCCTCTTTGTTTATTATTATTATTATTAATTTTTTTTGGTTACAAATCTAGGGATTTTTATTGTTTTTATCGAATGGGCATGTTCCAAATAAACATATTTATTTCAGTAATGCAAGCTTCTAGATTGCTGGGTTGGTAAAATGATTTATTTATTTATTTTTAGTTTCTGGGTTGGAATTTTATTATGCTTTTGATTCCTGTTCTATGACTGGCTATTTTTTATTTTCTCTTGTCAAAAATCATGTTTTTTTGAGTGATTGTATTGAAATTGATTGTTTGTTTGGATGGTAATTGCCTGCAGCAAGCATACTTCAAATGTGCCTACGAGTGCTTTGACAGGACAAGGAAGCAAGAGGAGATAAGCAATTGTGTTGAACATTGCAGTGTTCCTGTTGTTAGAGCTCAGCAGCATTTTGAGAATGAGATGGCTAAGTTTCAAGTAAGTCCTTTTGATTTTATCACTTCATTTCAGAGAAAAGTTTTATGCTATTCTCGCCTTCATATTATTTCTAGCTTATTGATTTATTTGCAAACTTGGTCCTACTGTTATTATCATATTTCGGATATGATGCTGATAAATTGTGTATTGCAATTTATAGAACTTTCTGATTGTTGTTTTATCCTAGATTTCAAGAACCAGCACGTGGGTAAACTACCAGGCATATTGTAATTTGAAAATATATGTCTTATATTTTCTATAATCACCTCTCTATCCTTGTGTTATCATTATGAAGAATTAATTGACTGCCTAAACATATAGATGATTGTGACTGCATTTTCAGTCTTCTAAGAAGCTTGAGTGTGTAATTATGTGACTTTTTCATCAGTAGTAAGTAATCAATGTAATTATGTAACTAACGAATTTTAAGTACTTCCATTAATATACATGGAGCAGTATTACTAGCTATTTGTGTATTTAGGTGCCGATATGAAAGCTTAGCGACTAACCTTGTAGTTGGTATATGATTTGTATGTGTTATATATGCCATTGTATGATGCTTTGTAATTGATATAAGAAATGGCACACAGATTCAGCAATGTAGAAAGGTCCCAGTATCACATGCGTACATGCACACTTGCGGACGTTCTTCATTTTCGTCTTCCTGTTTCATAAGAACCTCAAAATTTCTCCCCTGCTCAATGCTGTTTTGTTTTCTATAATGATCAAAATGCTGATTCTTCGTGTAGTTTTCTCATCGTCTAATTTTTGTTTTTATACCTTTTTTAAATTGACAAATAGTAAGATGATCTTCTATTTTGGTTTAAACATGAAGTGAATGCTCAGTATCACGCTACTTGGTCTTCTGTTTTATAATGTATTTCACTGAGGTCACTCAAGTTTTAAACAATTTTCATTTTAACATCAGTTTCTGGAACTCGTGGTTCTTCCTTTTTGGCATTCTGCAATTCATCTTGTTCCTAAACAATGTGTGGATCCTATTTGCTAGCACTTAGGAAATCTTTGTTTAAGAAACTTACTGGTTTAAGCTTGTATTAATTCCAATGATTTTAAATTAGTAGTCTCATATTTAGGTGATACGAGTAATTTTTTAACTGCTTTTAGCATGAAGAAACAGAAGTAAAATGCATATCTAAGTTATAATTTTTGTATCTACGCATTTTAATACTTCATTATATCATATACATTATCTCAATTATTTTTATCTCGAAAGTATCTTGTAAAGCTGTAATGACATGCTCAATAATGCAAAAACTTGTTCAGTTCCTTAATTGTCAATGAATTTCTTATAGAATCTTTTTCTTCTGGATGCAGGAGAGATTGAATAGGTCTCTAATGGTTTGCCAAGACAAGTATGAGTCGGCTAAGCTGCAAAAGATTGGGACTGAAGCTGTAAATGATTTGGAGTCCTGCGTTAACCAGTCAATAGACGACAACATCAAGACATTGCCACCTCTTGTTGAAAGATTGAAGACTCAATTCTCTATCAAGGATTAAGTCAAACGATTATTGCTGACTCAGTGACTCTTTGTATTTTTGCTTTAGATTAATCATTATATTCATATTTAAGCGAATAAAGTTTTGAGAAGACACCAAGTTCTATCAGGCAATGCTTAAGGTTTTATTAATGGTTGATGTTGTAGCCTTTGAGAAATTGTTTCTTGGGATTATGGGGCAAATAGAATGCTGCACTTCGGTTCAATGTCGGCTCCAGTTAATTCATGCACCCGTTACGTTCATGGCTTTTTTACTTATATTTTTATTTATTTATTTTATTTTTATTTTTTGTTAACAGACATAGTTTACCATTACAAGACGACAATTTTCCAATGAAAAAGATTAGATAGCAGAAAATCATAATGAACATGTAATTGATAGGCAGAAAATCTGATTAATAACGAGCAAATGATTTCCAATAGTCTGATAATATCTACTGACTAAATATAAGACGCTTTGGCAGGTCTACACATGACCAAAGCATCAAAAGGTGGAGAGGTCCACCTGAAAGGTGATAAACGTCAGAGGTCAATCCCCAAAACTTTAACAGCTGTGTTAATCTCCGGCAGAATGAATTAGCACCTACAGATACTTTCTTGCAAGTGCGCGAACTTTTGTATCAAAATGAGATGATGTGATCCGGGAACCGGGCAAGTACAGTGGATTAAGAAGAATCTGCAAATTCGCAATATAATTAATCAACAAAGAGAAAGGAGTAAAATTATTCTTTTAAGTCCATTTCTCAACACTGGAAAACAAGAAGCATTGCTGATCTTAAATGATGAACAAAGTGCAACATAATTTAATAAATAATTCCTACAAAGAGCTCCAAAAGCTAGGGCCAAAGTTGACACATCCCAGCAATTACCAATTACTAAGTTCAAATGGCATACGTCATGAAATTATTTTATCCACATAGAGGATTCAAACAGTTCATGAACCAACATTGTATAATAATGAATTATGATTCCAGGAATGCCTATAAGATTTCTAAATATCACATTCTCACCAAGCATCACAATGGCAAAATACAGATTCTTGATATATATATCTAATGAATGTAATTTGTATTAAACAAGATAGCTCCAAAATATAGATATCCATAGTAACTAGAGTCAATCCAACAGAAAGAAGTTGCTACACATTCAAGACCAATTAAAAACAGGGAACCTTCATTGGAGAAGCCAACATTACCTTTATATAGAGCTCATGGACCTCTTGGAAAAAGCTCTTGATCCCATCATCATTCCGAGAGTCGTGAAGTAGCATAAATCGTGTATGTGTGGAAAGTCAAAGAAAATAACAACACAGAACCAATACACAAACAGAAAACTCTAGCAATAGATAAATTGAAACTTGCACTTTTATGTTTAGTACCATTTTTTTCATCAATAAAGCAGTATCCGGTATTTCCACCCCGTTTTCAGTAATATGCTCTGATCACTAGATATCTCAAAAATGATAAAGATGAACAATAGAAATGTCATGCCATTTATTTAAGTAGATGTACAAAGGATATGACCAGCTGTAACATATACTGATACCACCAAATCATTGAACCTGTCAATTGCTTTCAAGAACCTGCCAAATGAAAAAGTACGGTTATAAAATTATGAGATTTCAGAAAAAATGCAAAATCAGAATATAGTAGAAACTTTCCAGTACCGTTGGCATGAATAGTTACGGAGAAATAGAACTCACATAGCACTGGTAGTCCATGCAAGGTCCTGAACAATATCCAGAG
The DNA here is from genome assembly GCA_030449075.1 of Murraya paniculata. Classification (NCBI taxonomy): domain Eukaryota; kingdom Viridiplantae; phylum Streptophyta; class Magnoliopsida; order Sapindales; family Rutaceae; genus Murraya; species Murraya paniculata. The sequence goes on along the minus strand of JAEVFN010000052.1, from coordinate 645,910 downwards.
CAGCATGTAATATGAACTGATGCAGCTGAGCAGCATCTTCTCTCTATCATAAAGCAGAAATAGGATCAGGCTAGCAGCATCCAAGCAACTTGCAAAGCCAGGCCATGAAAACACAAGTAGATATAAAAGTAAACTGAAGATAAGGACTTGAAATTATGTCGCCACAGATAATCGAGTATCTCAGTACTGAAGTTCAGCAGAGTACCACTTCCACATTCTGCTACATGTGACAGCACCAAACATCCACACAACTATAATATTCACTTAGACAAGGGTCCAGAACTATAATGCCCTTTTTGGTGCGAGTACAGTACCTTATGATTATCATATTTACATGCTGAAAATTGAAAATAGAATATCAAATGATTTTTTCTCAAGGTTAACTCATAGCCAGTAATCACCATGAATCTCAAAAGACACAAACATAGGTCCTTGATCCTCACCTCCAAGGATACAACATCTGATGCATACAATTTACAAGGTACTACAGAAATCCATTATTGACATAAAAAATATAATTTGAAATCAACAAACTAAAAAAATAGAACTCCCCTTACAACTAAATATATAAAAGAGAAACAGAAACAAGTAAGAGAAATTAGCATACTTTAGCAGCAGATCCAACTTCAGCTTCATATATAGGAATCTCATTCCTGCTCACAATAATAAAACAAGCTGTTGTTGCCATCCTCCTCCGTTACAATACCTATTCAAAATAATAGGATTCAGACTCCAAATACAAGGGAAAGTCAATTCAAATGCACCACAAAATGTAAAACATCACGAGGGGTTGGCTTGCTTTTCAACCAAAACCACAGCAATCAACTTATCAAACTCAACCAATGAAATGCCAAATCAGTTTCAACTCATCCCTTTTTCCTTCTGATGTTTGTTACAGTGAAGATTGGACAAAAGTATTATATAATTTGGATTGAATATGAAAATGACAATATCTCAATTAAGCTTCTCCGGCATATATAGTTAATTGTGACCAATCACTTTACAATTTAAATGATGTGTTCAAATTTAAAGTGAGCTAATTAGTGTGATATGTTCAATGTATTAAAATAAACAATTTTTCTAATTTTTATTTTTAAAAAAATAATTTTTTTTTGGATCTATATAACTAAGGAGGTAAGATTTAAGTGTGTAAGTGAAGATCTGATATGGAGAGTGCAAACGGAAGAACAAATATATCAAAATGAAAACTTACGGTTGACGAGTTGCAATTGAAATCGCCAGCGATGCGGAGGTGCCGGTGACGGAGAACGGAGATTTAAGCTTAATTGAAGGAAAGTGAAAAATAGTCAAGAAGGATTTTAGAGTTTCTTTGGAGATTCAGTGTGTCAGAGACGACGGAACGCAAATGGCGTACGAATCGTAAAAGGACACGTGTGTCCAAAGTCACAAGTTCGTAATGTTTCATTTAAGTCCTCGTTATTTGCATTTATTTTATTTCAGGTTAATGGTTTGGAGAATTAAGCAAAACTATCCTATGTCCTTAAGCAAATCGCTTGACTAATTTCCAAACTTGGATGAAGTAATTAAAGCTTGAACAATTTCATTGAACTGAACTTTAACATTGACATTAAGAACACGGCTCTTTTATCAGAAACAAAACAAGATCGGACACTACAATACTACATGACAAAGGGAACAAAGCTGAAGTCTTCCACCAACACATTACACGACTTAATATGAACAGGAAACAGCAGTTTAACTATTGGCTAATTTTGGTGATCATAATCCTTGATCAAATTATAAACATGCTTTCCGTATCCAAACCGAAGAGAATCAAGATTCTGTTGGAGTTTAGTCACAAGTCTCTGATGAAGATGAAGTGAATTCGGTCTCATTGTCTCGATCAATGCTGTTTGGATCACATAGTTTCCGTATTTGTCACAGGCTACTCGAAAGATTTGGTCACTGTTAAGAAGAAACTCTTCAACTATGTAATTCACTGTGATTCGATACTTCAGGCAGTTTTGAACTACAAAGCTGCCGCATTTGGTCAAGGAGAGATCTAGGTAGTGGCCTCTAAGCGCGAAGCAGATTGTTTCGATCAAGCAAGGGTCCTCGAGTTCTAAAACGTGCTGGACTACATAGTTCCCGGAGAAATTCCTGGAGAGGCTCGCCGCATTCATGGAAATTAAATACAAGATTTGTTTTCTTCGCGGACCTTTCATCTCGTCAATGAAATTGTTCATGTTGATGCATCCTTGTTCGTGACAGGCCAGATATAGACAATGCTCTAAGGCAGCTTGATAGATGAAGTCATTCTTGTTGTTGTGATGATAAATTGGCTCTAAGCATTGCAGTACAACAGAGGAGCCGGGTTTTGTCATCATCAGAAACCTGAACAATCTTTTTAAAGCTTTCATAACAAGATCAAGCAAGGGCGGCCGATTTGCCACTGCTTTCATCAGCTTCCTGATTGATGATGAACCGAATTTATCAACCGATGCCTGGACAAACAGTTGATCTTGAGACGTTATCTGCAGTGTAATCCGCAATAGCCGGTCCTCACTGCATGTTTCAATGAACTTTCCAAAGACAAAACGAGCATGTTGGTTGCATAAAATCTCAAAAGTAGACTCGGAAATCGCGTTAAATACTTTGTCTAGAAACCTGGAGTCCCTGGAAGTTAACTTTTCCTGTAGGTATTGTGAGCCCTGTTGATCTTGAGCCAGTAAAAGAATACCAGAATTAGCACAACGCCGAAAAGGGTTTGCTTGGAGTTCTAACGGGCTTTGAAAATTGGAGCTTGTGATCGTCTCGTACTGCGGGTTTGATCTGCCACTCAAGCCAGGAACTGCCCATGTACTTTGTGGGTATAATGGAACTGGAACAGGAGATGGGTGAATTTGATTAGATGAAGAATAAGAAGGATCGTTCACATGAAGATTGTCAAAAGAAAGCGAAAGATTGTTGAGTTCTGTTTCAGAAACAGGATGTGTTCGAGAAGTCTCCATGACAATAAGGAGATTAAAGAAGATGATGCAGAGAAAAATTTGTTTGTGGCCATATTTTTATAATGCATAGATTAAAGATTTCAGTTTCTGAAAAGGAATACTAATCATGTAAGATTTAGAATTAGAACTTACATATGGTTACATAAATTCTCTTCTTATTAGGAAACGAAACTCAATTTTTTTAATAAATGAAAAATAGGGTGTCAGCAGCAAGCCCGCTAGTCGGCTGCCACGTCAGCATCAGTTAATGAACTTTGCCATGTCAGATGGTGAATAACAAAACCTTTAACTTATAAGACAGTATGCGTGCATAGATCTTTTTACTACCTTTTTTTTTTTTTTCAATCTACGGAGGCATTCTTCGACTTGAATCAAATTCTATACTTCTGTTCACCTGGAAGTGGAATTCCTGACCGGTTCAGCAAACAAAGTTCAGGATCTTCACTAACTATACAACTGCCACAGCATTGACGTGGTAGATGCTGCTTGCCCTTTTGGAGTCAGTAGTGGGTACCAGTTTGGAAGCAAGACTCTCCGTCAAACCAAATGCCTCGATAAGGGTTTCTTCTACTTGATGGCTACCTAAGGCTACAACCTTTTCATTGACTCAGATCACATTTTACTTGTTTGAATGTGAGGCTAGTGTCATTAAAGTTTTCCCTTTACCATACTTACCCAAAAAAACCAAAAGATTGCTGTTTGAAATGTTGTGGAGGTGTGTCCGCAATATGCACCTCCCAAGGAAACTCAATCCAACGTTATTACCGAAAAATGTACCGGCACCAATGAACACACAATTTATGAAATTCTCTAATGATAAGGCCGGAACAACTGGAAAGGGAAGATCTGATAGTAAGGAAATGGAACCCCAACCAAATCCTAAGGTGGTGTTCGGTTTGAAGAAAAGTAAGAAAATGGGAGAGGAAAGTGGAAGAAAGGAGAAGAGAGTACATTGAAACTCTTTTCTAATGATTTGATCCATTACAAAATTATACAAAGAAAGGAAATGACTTATTTTCTTTTGGACAATTTCACCCTTTAGTGTTAAACTTTCAACATTTATCATAAATGTAATTAAAAAATTAAACAATAAATTTATTTAATATACTATATAAATAATTAATAAATAATTATTTTAAATAATAAAATTAAATTTATAAATTAAATTCTATTTAAAAAGTTTATTAACGTAATTTTATTTTATAATTAATTTAATTTATTTTGTTTCTAAATAAATTACGATATAATATAAATAATTTCTTATTAATATAGTTATAATTTTAAAATTTTATTGAAAAACCAAAAAAATATAGTGGTGGTCGCCACTGGAGCCGCCGGATGGCGCCGCCGGCCACCACTATACCATGTCATTTCAACTTGAGAACTATATGAAAATGATTACAAATTGACGATCTATAGATTGAAATAACTTACCTGGCTGAAATACTTGAAGTTTGTCAGAATCTAAGAAAGTTAGAAAGTTTTGAAACTTTTTTAATCGGATTTGAAGAAAATAGATTTTCTTTTTCACCTCTATGACAACATAATGATGTTTCTCATTGACCGGTGAGTCCAATAGTATCGGTGGTGATGTCCCAAGCATCAGTGGCGATGGTGGCGGCTACTCAACGGCAGCGGCGACAGCTTTCTAATGACCCAAATTTGTATTTTCAATTTTTGCAAATTAATTAAATAAATAAAGTGATTTTATTAAATTTTTTAAATCATTACTTTAACTTTTATTAATATAAAGTTAATTATCTACAAAATTAAAGTGATAAAATAAAATTGTAAATAATAATTATTTGATCACATTAAACAAGTTAACAAAAGATTGAAAGGGTAATTTTGGATGTTATGGCTTCCAATAGAAGAGGAATTTAGATTCATCACTCTTTGATTTGGAATCTAAATTCAACATTATGATGTATATTAAATTTTAATGGAAATTTAATTCCTATAAATTATGGTTAACCAAATAGTAGAAATGAGAAAAGGAATTCAAATTACTTTCCTCGCCCTCTTCCTCTCATTCCAACCAAACACCACCTAAGAGAATTTGCAGAAAGCAAGTCTATGCTCCTTAGCAACAATATTTTTTCTTATGTAAGTCCATCACTTATTGATTTGATGCTTCTTTTATCTTGTGACGTGCTTCATTTTTTTTCGAATTAAAAGCCTAGATTTGCCCTTTCATAAATGAGCCAAAAACCGGTAATTAATAACAGGCTTCGCTTATGTTAGATTCTTTGCCATTAGTTCACAATTTTAAGGGATAATTTTTGGCTTTTGCACTGTCAAACTCTGTTTTATGCTTCTTACATATAAACTGCCACCATTCTATGCAGAGATGGGACTTCACATTTTGCCCAGATTTTTTTCGTAGTACTGTAAACATTAACAAACGAAAAACATAGAGAATCTTATAATCTTCATTCTCAATCTAGAGAGATTAGCTACTTCCCAGGCAGCCGTAAATGGGGTATCATAGAACGATACAACTGTACAAGACTACAACAGAAAGCTATGTACTGTACATGATGTGTTCCTAAATGGACAAAGAAAAACTGAAACTAATAGCTACGCTAGACCCGGATGAGATGCTGTGATCCATTTATATACATTGCTTCCATATTTCATCACCTGAAGAGCAGCGAGATGCTGCTGTAGTTTAGTTACAATTCTCTGATAAACACTAAGTCTATCCCGTCTCATAGTCTCTACCAATGCTGTTTGAATCACATAGTTTCCATATTTGTCACTGGCTACTTGTAAAACTTGGTCACTGTTCAGCAACTCTTCAACTATATAGTGCACTGCGTTTGGATACTTCAAGCATTTTTGAACCACAAAACTGCCACACTTTGTCAGGGAGAGATCTATGTAATGGCCTCTAAGCGCAAAGCAGATTGTGTCAATCAAAAACGGGTCCTCGAGATTCAAGACGTGCTGCACCACATAGTTCCCCGAGCGATTCCTGGAGAGGCTGGCTGCATTCACGGAAATTAAATGTAAAATTTGTTTTCTTCTCGAACCTTTCATGTTGTCAATGAAATTGTTGAGGTTGACGCATCCTTGTTCATGACAGGCTAGATATAGACAATGCTCTAATGCCGCTTGATATATAAAGTCATTCTTGTGAGTATAAAGTGGCTCTAAGCACAGCAATATAACAGAGGATCCCGGCTTTGTCATCATCAAAAACTTGAACAATCTTTTTAAGGCTGACATGACGTGATAAATCAATGGCGGCGATTGGGCTACTACTTTGATCAGCTTCTTGACTGATGATGAACCAACTTTATCAACCGATGCCAGGAGAAATAATTGATCCTGGAATGTTATCTTCAGGATAATCAGCGCTAGCTGAGACTCATTGCATGACTCAATAAACTTTCCAAAGACAAAACGGCCATATTGGTCACTCATAAGCTCAAAAGTGAACCCGGTAACCACCCAAAATAACTCGTCTAGAATCCTGGAGTCCCTGGAAATTAACTTTTCCTGCAAGTACTGTGAGCCTTCTTGGTCTTGAGCAAGTGAAAAAAGATTATGATTGGTATAATGCTCAAAAGCGATTGTTTGGATTGCTGTTGGGAATCGAAAATCGGGTGTGCCAAAATCTCGTTTGCCACTCAAGCTTTGAACAGCCCACATACTCTCTGAGTACAATGGAACTGGTACTGTAACTGAAACAGGAGATGAAGATGAAGAAGAAGAAGAAGAAGAGGAGCGAGAAGAATCAGCAGCAACGCTGGTTTGACCAGTAGCATCATTGATAGCTTCAAGAATGTCGAAACAACGCAAAAGGTTTTCGCATTCAGTTTCAAAATCAGATCCTGTTGATGATTTCTCCATTACAAAGCTAGAAATTATAGTGAGAATAAAGAAGAATATGCAAAGAAAAATTTTATTTGGCTGCATTTATAATGCACAGAGTCAAATTTTAATTTGTAGATAGGATTCCTAGTTATGTTTAAGATAGATAGGATTCCTGATCATGTTAAGAGTTATAGCAGTGATATTATAAAAATTCTCCCAATAGAATTAGGAAACAGAATAATTATTTTTTTTCTTTTAGCATAAAAAATTCCTTCATCTCACTGTTATCCAGATTCATACGGGAATAAATTAATCATATTTAGGCCCACCTGTTGAATTCAAGTTCATCAAGTTTCCATTTTCAATAAAAGTTTATTAAGTTACTGCAATTATTTATTTATTTATTTATTTTAATATTATAATATTAAATAATACTAATATAATAAGGAAAGGTTTTTCTTTTTAAACATTATATGCTAATTTAGTAGTGTTGCAAATAAAATTCTGAGAAGACAAGACTTGATCAGCTCAGCCGATCACAACTAGAAAATCGCCCAAATAAAGTTCGGCCTACACTTGTCGTAATTTTTTTTTTTTTTTGAGAAATACTCTTGTCGTAATTTTAATTACAAAAAAGGGAGCACCAACAGTAGAAATATGAAATTTTTTATTAAAATACATATGAGACGCAGCCTTAAAGTTACAAATAATCTTACAGTTAAAAATTTGTCAAAACTTACCTAAATAAGCTTTTTTTTTTTGGGGGGGAAATTTGCTCATTGTACTTAGATAGTAAGAACCTACCTCCAAATAATTAGGGAAAAAATGACAAATAAATGTATCTCCCTCTAAAACTTAGAACAAGACACCTAGAAACATAATGTTTTAAAATTGACACCTGCAATCAAAAAGCAAATGAGACAGAATCTGAGAAGTTAAAAAAATTATAAAATTAAGAAAAATAAATATCAATTAGAGTAAAATCAAGAAATTGCATGCCCGAATTTATTAGAGTCGAGACTAGGGGCGAATCCGGAACATTTTTTATGCGACTTTGTAGGAGTGTTAGGAGACAACGCAGGTTCATTTCAATAGCACGTTCTTGTGGGCCCGAAAGCCCAACTCAAAAATCTGCTGGGAGTTGTCCCGATATAGCATAATTTAAGCCCAACCCCAACCCAAGACTTCAATAATATCACGATAAGGCTAACGTATAATTGAATTGAATTATTATATTATGTTTGGTATACTATATTATATTAAATTAAATTTAAATAAAGTTAAATATTATTTAAATTGATATTTTATAGATATTAATAAAAAATAATTAAATTTTATCTAAAAGGTCAATAGTAAGAAAATTAAATATATAATAAATTAATTATTGAGATATATTCTGGACCATTAATAAAATAAATAAAACTATTTATATATTTAATTAAATATTACTAACTATTTTATATAATAATCAAATAATAAATTACATGTTTATTATCAAGAATTATGTTCGTAGATATAATATACTATTAAATAATTATTTATATTTAATATTCAATATTATTTTAAATAAATAATTGAATAATTTTTTTTTAATATTCAATACTAGTTTAAATAAGTTGTTGAATTAAAAGTTTGATATTTAATCTTAAATTAAATACAATTAAAATAAATTATTGAATAAAATTTTAATAAATTAAGTACATGTTAAAATAATTTATTGAATAAAATATCGATATTTAATATAATATAAAATTCTGGGTTAAAAAATTATGAAATTAATTTTTTTATATTTTATTTGAATTTAACATTAGTTTAAATGAAAAGTAAAAACAGATAAAGAGGACGGAAACATTTCATTTAATTTTATCTTACTTAAGCCTAAACAATAATAAGGATTGGTTGTCCCATTACTTTGAACTAAATCTCAGACTAATTTATTAATAATAACAGTCAAACGTAAATATATGATGGACTAAATTTTTAGTCCTACAATCTAATTCAATTCTACACTTTATCCAAGCTCCCAAACATAGTCTTATAGTATTAAAAATGATTGAGAATTGGCTAGAGAATGATTTTATAACGGATTGCTTAATTTTATCCTTAATTGAAAGAGAACTTGCTAATACTATTGATTTTTGTTTGATTTATAAAAGCTGTAATATAGAAGAGTAACACTCAAATAGTGGTTCACGGTGCTTGCATTAAATATCTTTTTCTTATTTTATGACTTCTTTTTTTTTTTAAATTTTATTATGCCCTTTGAAATTATTGTATCTTTTCTAATTTGTTACTATGATTAATTTTGCAACACTAACATTTGGTTAAAAATTCTTCTTCTTAGCTTTGTGAAGACAACAAGAAAATGAAAATGAACACTGGGATTCAACGTGGTTCGATAATTGCCTAAGTTCCCAGACGATTCAAAAAAAAGATTTCACTATGAAGCAAATTCGTGATATTATAAGAACACCATTGGCTAACACTCACTGATCTCTTTCCCAAAAGCCAAGAGGACATAGAAAACTCAATGCTATGGTGAGTTTTACAAGTGAAATGAGCACATCTGTTTATAAAGGTAATCTTAGCCATCCATTTTACCAGACAAGTTAACTTCAAATCATGACCACCAATTTTTCCAACTTTTCCACTAAGATTCACTTCAAATCTTAGCCATTGATGTCACTGGCCAAATCAATCTAAGCCAAAATTCTTGCCGAAAATCATCTCTAATACTTGTATTAGAGAAATCTCTTCTTTTGGCTTTTCCAGGAAACATAGGAAGTCATACTATACCTATATTGGTGTATGTTAATTGGTATTTTGATACTAGCTTATTTATTAACTTCCTTAATATTTGCTATCAATATTGTGCCTGTCATGGCATAAACAATACTAATGACTCTACTTATCTTACATCAGTTGGTGTTTAGAGTTAGCTGATACCGTGCTTGCTTAAGAGTTTGGGCAAGTATTTTCTGTAGACTGGGGGTTGGTAAAAATTTGGAGAGGGAAAATTAGCTAGGAATTGTGCATTGAATAATAAATCATGGGAGTAGAGAGTCTCTTATTGCTTTATTGAGGAAAGCAGTCACTTACTGCAAGCAGAGGTTCTTTGGCTTATGGGTGCAAAAGAGAAGTGGCTTGCAGGATATGAGCCTGCAGCCAGAGATATTCTTCAAGAAGCTGATGCTGCTATACCTAATTCAGAGAAGATTTGGCTAGAAGCTCTTAAGCTTGAGTTTGAGAATCGTGAACTTGAGAGAGCCTGGATGAAATCAGCAACTGTTGAGAGAGAACTGGGAACCAATGCAGACGAGAGGGGTTTCATCGAGGAAGGGTTGAAACAATTCCCATCGTTTTTCAAGCTGTGGTTGATGCTAGGGCAACTACAGGAGCGGCTCGGTCGCTTCAAAGAAGCTAAAGAAGCTTATGGGTCAGGTTGTTATCAGTGTCCCAATTGTATACCACTCTGGTATTCCCTAGCCAATTGGAGGAGAAATGGAATGGGCTGAATGGGTTAAGTAAAGCTCGGGCAGTGCTCAGTGTTGCTAGGTCAAAGAATCCTCTAAACCCTGAAATCTGGCTTGCTACCATTCGAGCTGAATCAAAGCATGGAAATAAGAAGGAAAGCGATAGCTTTATAGCAAAAGCATTACAAAAGTGTCCCAATAGCGGTATAATTTGGGCTGAATTAATCAAGATGGTTCCCCATCACGATCGCAAAAGTAAGAGTAAGGATGCCCTTGTAAAATCTAATCGTGATCCCCACGTATTTGCTGCTGTGGCCAAGCGTTTTTGGCATGATAGGAAGGTTGATAAAGCAAGGAATTGGTTCAACAATGCAGTGAGCCTGGACCCGGATATTGGGGATTTCTGGGCATTGTACTACAAGTTTGAGTTGCAGCATGGCAGTGTCGAGAACCAGAAGGAAGTGTTGATTAGATGCATTGCGGCGGAGCCAAAGCATGGCGAGAAATGGCAAGCAATTTCCAAGGCTGTGGAGAACTCTCACCTGCCAACTGAAGCAATTTTAATAAAAGTGGTTAATGTCCTTAGATGGGAGGGGAGATGCCATAAATAATTTGATGGCAATACAAGGATTTTAATGATTTGAAATTGACATTGGAGTGCATTAATAGATCCTACAATCATTGATGTGCTTAATCTTAATGATCTTGGCCTTAGGATGTTGTTTTGTTCTTGATCTACTTTGTACCAACTGTTTTGTTTTATCAACTCAGAGGGCTAATGTTGGATTTTACTTCGCAAAATGTTCAGTTGATGTGCTCACCTGGAGATCAGAGAAGTTTGTTAAATAACTTGATGAGCCAACAATTAAGTTATCTGGTAAGGGGCTCATACTAGTACTAAGTGTTGAGTCCTACTAGAATGGTTGGGCTAAACGCTGTTTTGATAAGAGCGTAGGCTTGAATTAATTAAGAACTTTCATTGAGCATGAACTTCTGCGGGATGTTTTAGATACCTGTCAATTTAACAGTTTCGCGCAGGTATCCGTTTATATTATCAAGAACAATAGTGCTGTTTTCAAATTTAAGTGCTAAGTTTAGAATTCTGTTGTTTGCTTCTAACCTGCAAAATGCCTCATTTCTTGTATCCTTTCGGTTGTTAATGGTTAATTGTTATCCAATCCGCGCTCACAATCGGTTTTCATCAAACGGGACTAGAATCCTCTTGTGGTCTTATCTTCTCCTTAACAATAATATTCATGTGTGTGATTGGTGGTTAATAAATAAAAATATAAAAAATTAAATTTTAATCATATATTATTACTAAAAGTTATGTGATACAATATTTTTAAAAGTAAAAAAAAAAAACACTCAAATGAGAAAAGCATCTTAATCTGAATGGGTGATGTCATGGGAGTTAAGAAATTCACCTTATTATTATTATTATTATTATTATTATTATTATTATTATTATTATTATTATTATTATTATTATTATTATTATTTTGGGTTCTATTTCAATTTCCAATTGGGCTATAATTATCTATATAAATAGAATAAGCGGGCTACTGGTGTTTGTGCAATTGCCTGCTTTTTAGCTTCATTATGCCTGGGTTCTGTCTCTAATGAAATATTGATTTTATAATCTCATGTAAATTAGTTGCCTTCTTTCTCTTACCAACTGCTCTCAAAATTAGTGGAAGGTAATCCATTCTCTAGTTAACTTGAGTTTTTTTATTAATGCTAACCATGAAAGCCCATTGTATGATCTGAGCATTAAAGCACGAAGAGTTGACTTTTAACTTTCAAAAGCGATACTGCCATGATTTCTTTCACACTGGCACATCAATGGTTTCCCTCTTCAATTTTCCAAGCAGTTACTGAGATATCAAAGAGAGGACGATTGCTGAATCTCAAAATAATATGGTTCATTATATTGTCAAGTTGATACTATGTAGCCCTTGCCGTGCTGATACTAATGCCAGTGTTGGAATGTCCAGAAACTTACAATTCTACTTCTGAAAGCGCATTCCGAACCAGTCTCAATAATCATTTAAATTCTCTGGCTACAAAACAACAGAAGGGAAAAGCTCTAGCAGAATTTACTGTCTTGTACAAGGTAGAGGAGATATTTCCGCCCCAGGTTCTGCTAATTGCACCAAGGAGTCTATTAAACAGCGTTCAATGACTGTTCACGGAGTTAAAAGGGTAAAGTTTTGTTCAAATGGTGTTTTCTTTGCTGTTCAGATGAGGATTTTTTTGGTGTTTGGGATCAAAGTTCACTGGCCAAGGCCAATGAGACCAACTTTGATGATCCATCTGTGATTGCAAGAGGATTTATCCTGATGACTGAACTTGCAATTACCACTCCAAGGTGGCGTCTAATGTCTGGCACTGCGGGGAGCCTAACAGTTTGTTTCCGTCAGGTGTAGGAAGCATATGCCGCAAGAACATTCATTTTTTTTTTTAATTTAAAATGCAATTGATTTTATCAGATTGAAATTTTGATTCTATTGTATCCACGCAGTTATTTTGCCCACTGTCTTTCTACAGTTTTATTAATGCAGCTCCTTGGCATATACTGTCTACCTGCATTGGTATGATCACTTGTCTACGAGTTCTATTGATTTATTGTCTTTCATAGATGAGAAAAGCTGCCGCGAAAGTTGAGTGGGCTTACTGCGGATAATAACCAAAATTAGAAAATTTTAGGTTGTGTCGATTGATGAATAAACTTAAGTGCCAATGTTCATTCACATATGCAACAGTCATACACAACATAGAGATAGGAAATTGCACGCGAGTGCCGGCTTTTGTTTTTCTTTGTTGCCCTTGCCCTTTTCTCTTATACCTTCTCAGGAATCAGATCGAAAATGACATTGACATACAGTCCCAACTGCATCAAACAGAGACAAAAGTCAGGAATATCCACTCAAATATTACACTAGGGAATGGCAATTAAAAGAGGAAAAAGGAATGATAAATGTGATACCTGCAGTTTCAGAATGGATGCACCTCACAAAAATTATTAAGATTGTTTCCTCAAAGCAGGCTTACAAATTCTACACATCTGCATTTACCAAATGACATAAAGCATCATTCCTATGAAATAAATTGCATGTTAAACAAAGAGCGAATATGCTCTCTTTGTAAGTTTTCAAGGTCGAACCAAAATAAATAGTTTTGCATTTGAAAGCAAAGTACAAATGCACAATTGTTCAAAAATAAATACTCTTGACAATGAAAAAGCAAAAACAGAATTCACATCAGTAGTGAGACACAGAAAATGATATGCAAGTACTAAACCAAATGCTATATATAACACAATTTAGGATTAACGTTCAATAGAAATTATAGATTTATAAAATAAATCAAAACATAAAAAACTGGAGAAACAGCATTGGACTTACATGAGAAAATAGAATTAGGTCTGTTATTTTCTGTGCAAATTCTCTTCAGATTTGGCTCCAATTTCTCCTCTCCAGATATGCAAATAATCCCGGTACTTCCCTTGCTGCCGGCCCAATCATGGACCTCATGATAGTCACTGACATTGTGGAATCTCCTCATTTTAGTGCATTCTTCTTCACTGGAGGTAGCAGAATTCTCTGTAAAAATTTTGGATTTGGTCTCATTGGTATTTGCAGTTAGTGGACACACCCCAATACATTTGACCTTGCAACCAATTCTGTTCTCTGGGTAGATGCAGTCATCACAGAGAAGAGAGAAGTGAAATGTAGCAGTTGCATGGTGGTCAGCATCCGGTAGCTGAACATTCAAACAAGGATCAAATCCAAGTAAGACGTGATTTGAGTAAATTAACAAGTCCTCAACCCTATAGTCACTGGCAGAAGTCAAATAGCAAACCCAATCACCCTTTTGGTTTCCAGAAAGTGTCTTGGTTTCAAATTGGTACTCACATCTGACTCCAAAACTGTATCCACCATAAAAGACTTCCTCAAATTCAATAACAGCAGAAAGAGCTAATCCTATAAATCTTCTATTACACTGAGGCAGTTGAATAGTTATTGAGGATCCTGAACTTTGATAGCTGAACCAGTCAGGAATTCCGTTTCCAGGTAAACAAATGCTGAATTGAGGAGGTACATAAAATACCTGCAACATGAAAATAAGTATTTCTGGAGTGATAGAGAGAGAGTAGCAAGAGAGAATGTTACCTTTTCATAGAATAGTCTTAGTGACACAGTTGCCATATGTTGTATTCTTAGCTCTGAATCTGCCAAAATGTTGTCTGCTTTTCGATTCAATTTAAGGCAATTTGTAAATGTGAACGCTATTCTGGGCTGTGCAAAGATATCGGAGTGGTCAGATAGTGTTTCCCGCTTGAATGCATCCAATTCTTCTAAATATGACGAAAGCTCTGGTAAAGACTGGAGCTGCTTGCAATTCCTTGCTTCTAACCATATTAGACTTGGTGGAAGCTCTGGTAATGACTGAAGCATATTACAATTGCTCAGGATAAGTTCTTCCATTCGTGTAAACTGCTTGATACTTGCAGGCAAACTCTCAAAATTGTTTCCCCTTAGATCTAAAGTTCGCAATGAGGATAGACAGCCAATATCCTTAGGGATTTCTGTTATATTACGAAAGCTTAAGTTCAGCCCTGTTAAAGAAGATAAACCTGGTAAAGGAGGTAATATCAAACCTCTACATCCATAACTCCAATTTGCAATGGAGGATGGTAGAATTCCATCTTCAATTGAAGATGGCAGCTCCTGAATTGTTGTCGAAGCCAAGGAAAAATATTCTAAACATTCCATTGTCTCCATGATTTCCGGGAATCTCTCAAGTCTCCAGCAGTCATCAAGGTTAAGCAAATGAAGAGATTTCAATTTACAAATGCTAGATGATATACTTTTCAGCCTTGTACATTGCCTCATGTATAGCTCAGCAAGCTCAGTTAGGCACTCAATTGATGAAGGAACTTCTTCTATTGCTGTCCCACATAAATATAGCTGCTTTATATTCCCAGAAAACTGGGGGAAGTCTGTGAGGTTAAGACAATCTGAAAAATCAAGAGTAATAGGAGATCTAAAATGAATGTTGCTTGGAAAGCGCCTAAGACTCTCACAACCCCGCAGACATAAGATACTAAGGTTGTTGAAATTCTCGATGGATGAGGGAATGCAAGGCAAGTCTATGCAGTCTGAAAGGCATATCCTCTCAAGATTTGGGGTTTCTAAGGGGTCTGGGAATCTAATCAGGTGTTGGCAGTGATGAAGATCAATCCATTTTAACTTGAAAGACTCCTGTGAAAAAAAAAAAAAAAATTCAATTACTACAGTGATTTACTATCATAAGTTTATAATCCATAGAGAACTATAAATTTTATGTATGACATCATACCTTTTTTCCTTCCCACATTTGTTCAACTTTACTATAAGGCAGATTAAGTTCAATAAGATTCTCCGCACTAAAATATGACGGCAATGTCTTCAAAGGATATCTGTGCCAGTGGAGATATCTCAATTCATCAGAAAGATATTCTAAACCATTGGGAAGATGCACTTTTACATCTGAAAAGTTAGAAAGCTTGGGCACATAGAACTTGAGCATTCTAAGATTAGTCATATTCGCAAAGGCTCCAGAGCTGACATGTATCTCTCTAATTTTTGACATGTCTACGAATATGCCTTCAATTGAATCAGTCCCCTGAAAAACAAAGAAAATTAAGTATGAGTCAGTATAAAATCAACATGAGCTTCATAAACTATGTAAAGAGTTCGTCTTAAGAAAGGAAATTTGATTGTATGTAGTCTTGAAAGACAAAGTCAAAATGAGTAGGCTCTTACCTTATTTTTCCTCAATACATGATAAATATCCTCATGATGCCACAACCTGCTACGTTTGCCGGGCTCTTTGACAGATTCATGGCGAACAATTTCACGACCCATCTCTTCCAATAAATCATGCATTTCTAGCTTGTTGTGACTCGATATTGTTATGAGAGACTTATTAACAAGGACATTCAGTACATAATGCACAAAATCAGGATCATCTTGTATCCTTGTCACACAGTCTTTATCCTCCCCTTTGAAAAAACATGCTATATCTAAAAATATATTCTTCTCCTCCGAATTTAATTCATCATAACTGATTTTCAACACTTCATGTATATCTCTGTCAGAAATTCCTTTTAGGTTGTGCAATGCATTTTCCCAATCTATTTTTCTCCTTCCATAGAAGAAGGAACCCAACACTTTAAGTGCCAATGGATTGCCTTTGGCATAATCTACTACCTTTGTTGAGAGCACCATAAGATCATAAGGGTGAGTATTTTGTCTGAAGGCATAGTTACAAAAGAGCTCAAGTGCTTCATCATGGGTGAAATGATCAACACTATATACATTGTCCACTCCAAATTTATCAAGCACTTGTTTATCTCTAGTGGTTACAATTATTCTACTTCCTGGACCATATTGATCAACCCCCCCGGCTAAATATTCTAATTGTCTAAAGCTATTAACGTCATCAAGAACAATAAAAACTTTCTTCCGCTTGAGTCTCTCCTTAACGTATAGGGGTATAGCAGGGGCTCCTATTTTAAGATTTTCTTCCAATATTTGAGAAAGAACTTGCTCTCGTAAATGTACCAATCCACCACATTTTTCTGATTCTTCTCTTACATTTGCCATAAAACACTTACCCTCAAATTCACAGGAAATTTGATTGAAAATAGTCCCAGCAAGTGTTGTTTTGCCTATACCACCCATGCCCCAAATTCCTACAATTATACAATCTGGCAATCCCATACGCAAAAGTGATTTTATCTGCTCAATTCGTGAATCTAATCCAACCAAGCCTTTAGAATCAATTGAGAGTGATATGCGTTCCAATTTCCTCAATATATCTCTGACAATTTCATCAACAAGTTTGGCCTCGGGCCTGCCAGTTGAAACGATTACAGACAATGAGTCCAAATAAAATGGACTGGGACTAAAAATGTTAAAAACAAATGAGTGCTTTTACTTTCATTCTTCATAACACATAAATGGTTCCTCTGTAATTATTTGTTTTTCTACTAATAGTAATAGACACGTGAAAGAGTTATGAGTTACCTGATAGTCATGGAATCCCATCCAGATAGATTGGAAGCTTCTGTGAGTACATCCCTCCATTTCTGAACCTTCTCTGGCATCTCCCTGAAACGACTTTCGTGCTCAGCAAATGCGTCACCAAGACTTCCAGTCTGCTTCCTCACATCGGATGGATTTACATGGTAGAAAACCGGAATAACCATTTGCCCATATGTTTTCTGAGATCGAAGAATCTCAACAAGTTCATTGAGACACCATTTGGAAGAGGCATAGTGCTCTGAGAAAATGATCACAGCAATCTTTGATGCATTGATTGCCATCGACAAGGCAGGCGAAATCTCATCTCCTATCTCAACTTCTTCTTCATCAATGAAAGTTTCTATTTTCTTACGACACAAGGCGGCATAGAGATGGCTGGTGAAGTTATCACGAGTATCTTCGCCTCTGAAACTGAGAAAGACGTCATATTTGTATTGAGTAGCAATGCAAGAAGAACACGAAGATACTGATGAAGCCATAAACAAATTCTTCAAGATGCTCTTTCACAGAAAGGGAAATTGTTGAGAGTAGACAGTCTTTACAAAGAGGATTCAATCTCTTCAATCACGTTCTTCAGAACACCATAACTTACAAACAGTCACTTTACCCAACAAGAGGTTGACAGTTGTTTTCAGAAAAGTCAGTGCCAGCTGTGGTTGCTAAAATCCAAAGCAAAATGTCAGCATCTCTGACTTCATATGCAGACAATATTACTAACAAATTACCTATCTGTTTTTTACTTTCTAACTCCATTTTCCCACTCAGTCGTATTGTCGAACAACCCAGATGGCGATCTTTAAAACAATCACTTGCAATCAGCCACAAAGACAAACAGCGTATATTTAGATAAATTGAAAAACAACAAAACAAACCGGTCTTCGGTATTATAATAATCTCACTCAGTGCCACGTATAAAGGAGTGGACATAAATAAACCAACCAGCCTTATCAACATTGTTTGTGGTGCCTAGGCAGGCGCGTCAAACTAACCGTCATCACAAGTAGAGATTTGACCCGGTTCATTTCACTTCGGTTGAATTTAGCCATTCAATCATTTAGATTTTTTCAAATTTCAAGCCAGCGATTCTTTCAGAATACTTGTAAATAATAAATAAATAAAATTACAAGTGTACAACCCATCAAATAAGTTCTTTGACATAAGCATCCATAACCAAATATACAAACTAACATGGTACTAGTTAAGCATCCGCAGTGATATCAGGTCATCATCTCCAGCAAGCAAATATTAATTATCAAAATTTCAAATCCCCACAGAAAGGATGTTCATATACTTATGGTGCGTTGGCTGGAATCGGATTGGGAAATAAGAATTAGAATAAATTATTTAAGTTGACTGAATGAATTAAAATCAGAATGAATTTTATTATTGTTAATGTGTTTATTTTATCTTAGAATTAAAATTAATTGTTATAAGTTACTGAAATGCCCATTGATTATTGTCATTATTTATTATAATAATTAGGATTATTATTATTGAAAATAATTTATTGTTAATAATAAAAATAATAATTGTTAAAAAATTATTATTATTATTATTATTATTAACAACAACAACAACAACAATTATAAAAATAAGAATAACAACAACAATAATAATATAATAATATTTTATTTGAGGACAAAAGTGAAATTATAAAATTTGAGTTTGGTAAAATGGGAGTTCAAGAAGAAATCAAGATGACATTCATCAATCCCAAAATATATGTGCTTCATATATTTTATTCTCATTTTCATTTTTATATAAACAAGTAAACATCATCAATAATTCCATTTGATATTCATATTCCCCCAATCTGAGAAGTACACACACCATTAAATTTAACGAAACAAAAATATCTTTAATATAAATAAATAAATACAAGAAAGAAAAGCAAAAAGAAATGCAATATACATAATCATCCTAATATTAATCAACTAATGGTAATTGTAAGGTGAAATGAAAGATGTGATACAACTGGAATTGATACACCTCAAATAATGATCAGCGACGCCCTTTAAATTAAATCAGGGGCATGAATGAAATGATGAAAATTTTAAATGTTCAAACAATTTATTCACTAAAGAACAAGGAAACTTCATATCTATTACAGAAATTTGAGTGAATTAAATAAAGAACGAATGAAGACTGAAGAGAAGAAGAAATACAAATTGGTATAATACAATTTTCAGCAAGTGTAAAGTTTTCTGTCTTTTTCCTTGAGGGAGTCAGAGAGAGAAATACTATTAAGAATAACAATATAAAGGATAAGGAAGTAGAAATCAATCGGTGCATTTTGGACATATCCAAGGAAAAAGAATATGTGAAAACGAGCAACTCATTTGTTAAAGGAGTGTCGATGTGGTCGTCTCTGCAAAGCCTCTTGGGACTAAGTTCCAATTTCTCTTCATCAGAAGTTCCGGCCGCTTTTGCTATATCACCCAATTTCAAATTTCGGTAGCAAAATTGAGAGTAAAATTGTTGGGTTTGGTCTCGTTTGGGTTTGCATATACAGGACACACCCCACAACATTTCACCTTGTCCAAAAAGGAACAGCACAAAGAGCAAACCCGAGTAAGTTTTGACAATAATGCCGCGGCAGCTGAAGAGTTATTTCAGATCCTGAACTTTGATTGCTGAACCACTCCGGAATTTTGCTTCCAGGTAATATTGTGGTGGGACCCCTGAGTATACAGCGTTGCTGTAAAATTTAAATCATGATTTCAGATGTAGCGAAGAGGGAGAGAGGATTGGAGAAAAGAGAGAGCAACAGATATAGAATTGCCTACCTCGTCTTCCAATTCATAAAATAGTCTAAATGATGCAATTGCCATATGCTGAATCCTTAGTTTTGAATCAGACAAATTCTTGTTGTTTGATTCTGCATCCGGTTTGGAGCAATTATTAAACCAGAACTGAATGGACGAAATGACATCTTCCTCTTCAAAGGAGTGCGGGATAGCTTTTCCAGTACTGATGCATCTAGCTCTACTAGACATGACGAAATCTCTGGCAAAGATTGGAGTCGCCCGCAATCACTTGCGTTTAACCATTTCAAGCGCGGTGGGAGCTCTGGTAATGACTGATGCCTATTGCAATTGCTCGAGTCAAGAGATTCCAGCAGTGAAAGTTGCTTGATACTTGCAGGTAGACCCTCAAAGTTATTTCCTCTTAGATGTAACCATTCCAATGAGGATAGACAGCCAATCTCTTCGGGAATAGCCATCAAGGCACAGTTATTTAAATCTAGCCAATACAATGAAGATAAAACAGAACAGCCGTCAATTCAATAAATGCATTGAATTGAATATATTAATGAATTTTTACTGAATCTGTCGACCATGTTTAAGAATGTATTAATGAATTTTTACTGAATTTGTCGACCATGTTTAAGTTATATTATTGTTTGAATTTAGCCTTGCTAGATTGAATTCCTAGCACTGCCATTGATTGAGGCTACTATTACAGATAAAAAATAAAATCAAAAAGTAATTAACAAAATAAAAATCAAACAATTCGACCAATTTATTTCACAAAATATAAAATTATATTTTCATCTTATATATAAAGTTTACAAATTAATTACGACAGAAGCCAAATCAGTATCTTTATACATAATTTTTAATATTTCCTTTGAAAATTTCAAAATTTTTTCAAAGCTTGTAGGTGCTACGGCCCCCTCTAGTTGCAAACAGCCTTCGCCCCTGCTAATAGGTCACGTTGTTGCCAATCAAATTGCAAAGAGCAATTAATGTCAATAAAATAATCTCTCTCAAAATAAAGAATGTGTTAGATTTTGGGTGAACCATAATAACCAGCCTTATTATCCCGCGTTTTGCCGTTTAGCCGCGCCCAAAATAACTATCATAACAGAATTTTGATCAGGGCCTACACGCGACGCGCGGGTGATTAAAATACGACGGCATTTTTGTTCATTAATTTCAAATTCCATCTTAAAGGAGGGTAAAATAAAGTCCCAGCGTTTTGGTTGAAATTGAATCAAAGAGTGATGAAAATTGTTGTTCGTCTGAGACTTAATTATGGTCAATAACTCAACTCTTTTATGATTAATGCTTGTGACCCAATGACAGTCTTCCATATATTATATTTAATGATTTTTCATGTTCACTGTTTTTTCCAAGTCTTTTGATGATGAATCAGTAAACTGAATCATTGATAAATACTTTAATAGCGCCAGAGAAGATATATTATAGATCGGTGGACATGGGTTGGTTTGGGTTGGGTTTTAAGTTAATCCAAACTAAACTATAAAAATTTAAACCCAATCCAAATCAACCCAAATATTTTTAACCCAACCCAACCCAACCCAATCCATTTGAGTTTGGTTTGAATTTTATAATTAAAATATTTTTTATTTTGATAAATTTAATTATATCAAAATTATAATAATTATTAATATTAAAATATGAAAAAATATAGTGGATAAAATTATAAATAATAGATTTTACAATAATTTCGTCCTTAAATATTAACCATATTATAATATAAATTCTAACAATATCAATACAAATTAAAACAAGATAAGATTCAACTCAAGTATTAAAGCAATCCATCAAAATTAAATTAAATTAAATTATTCAATTTTATAAATTTAAATCTTTGGAGAAATAAATCTAAAATTTATTTTAATTCAAAAAAGCTCCAAAATTTTAAATGGAGTAAGAAAAATTAGACATGAAATCTAATTAGATTTAAATTTAATTAAAAATAACAATAGAGTTATATTTTGTTCAATAAAATGATATAATTAATTACATTTTTAATTTTAGTAAGCTACAATAAAAATAGGACTATAAAATTATATTAGAGGATTTCATAAAAATATAGTCTGAATAATTCATTAAAATATTAATTTAGCCTTTTTAACTTAAGTTGAGACTGTAAAAAAATATTACATAATAGTAATTATTAATTTATAAATTATTAGTTTTAAAACAATAATAGAATTAATTAGTTTCTATTTATTTTGTTTAATTTATTTTTTACTAACATGTCATTTGAATTTATACATAACCCATGGGTAAACCATACCCAAACCATTATAAAATGGTTTCTCACATAAAAACCCAAATTTAACCCATTTCATAATTTACCCAACCCAAACCATTTTATTTGGTTTGGGTTTGGGTAAACCCACGGGTTGTGGGTTTATGCCCACCCCTAAATTTACAGTATTGGACATGAATAAGTTGGCACTTAAAGGCATTTGGGTGATTGGTAGTTAATAAATAAAAAAAATAAAAAAATTAAATCATACTCATACACTATCACTTAAAGAAATATGACACAAGATCTTTAAAAGCTTATGAGAGCTCAGATCAGGAGAGGATCTTAACTAATAAGTTAACATTATACATTGCCTTTAGTTGCTTCCAAAATGTGTCTAATTTCTTTCCAACAATTCCCTTTTATTTTTTTTCCAACAATTAATTCAAAAACCGGTTCAGCTCAATTTTAAGCATTCCATATTAAAAAAAAAAATCAACCAGACAATTCTTCCAAAAAAATACTTGTAAATAAAAAATAAAATAAAATTACAAGCGTGTAATCCATCAAATAAGTTCTTTGACATATTCATCCATAACCAAAAATCACAAACTAACATGGTGCTAGTTAATCATCCATGATTATATGAAGTCATCATCTCAAGTAAACATCAATGATCAAAACTTCAAATCCCAACAAAAACTTGCACAATATACTTAATCCATCTGAGAAGTGAAAGGAGGAGAATAAATAAGCATCGGGGAAAAAGAAAAAAAAAAACAGTTTTGTAAAAAGAAAGAAAAATTTTAAATGATTAATAAATCAAATTAAGATTCCCGAAGTTATTCCAATCCAATTCCTCTAAATCACAAATTCAATTCGATTCCTCTTCGTCAGAAGTTCCACGTGCGCTTGCCATATCATCCAAATTCCAAACTTTGGTAGCAAAATTGAGATTAAAAGTGTTGGGTTTGGTCTCGTTGGGATTTAAATATACCGGACAAACCCCGCAACATTTCACCTTGGCGGAAAGTGAGGAGAACTTAAACGAGACAGTTGTATGGTGGTTATCATCAGGAAACCCAACATTCCCCACGGGACTGAATCCAAGCATGACATGATCTGAATAACTGCTGTATGTGAGAGAAGAACCCCCAAACCAACGGCGACGAACATGCTTCTTTCCATTGAGAGTAATTATCTCAAAGTTGTATTCACCCATAATGCCAAACATTCCCTTATCAGGCGTTACAAGGACAGCAGAAAGAGCAAACCCGATTAAGTTTTGACGACAACGATGAGGCAGTTGAAGAGTTGTTTTAGATCCTGGACTTTTACTGAACCACTCTGGAATTTCGCTCCCAGGTAAAATTATGGTAGAACCCAGGACGCAGCTTTCCTGTAAAATGAAAAATAATGATTTCAGATGTAATGAAGAGGGGAGAGAGGATCGGAGAGAGAGAGCAAAAGAGAGAGAATAGCGTACCACTCCCGATTCATATAATAGTCTCAATGATGCAATTGCCATATGTCGAATCCTTAGTTGTGAATCTGCTAAATTTTTGTTGTTTGTTTTTTCATTCAGTTTCAAGGAATTAGCAAAATAGAAATGAATGCTCACACAGTTTTCATAACCATCGTTTTCATAACCATGCGGTAGCCCGCGTATCGAATTGTCATTTATATCAGGGAAGTGTTTGGATATCCTTTCGAGTACGGGTGCATCTAGTTCTTCCAGAAAAGATGGAATCTCCGGCAAAGATTGGAGTCGCTCGCAATTACTTGCGTCTAACCATATCAAACTTAGTGGGAGCTCTGGTATTGACTGAAGCATATTGCAACGGCTCAAGTCAAGAATTATCAGCCGTGAAAGCTGCTTGATACTTGCAGGTAAACTCTCAAAGTCATTTCCACTTAGATATAAGGATTTCAGTGAGGATAGACAGCCATTTGAAGCATAGTTCCTTAAGTATAGCGATGAACCTTTACGTTCATTTGAATCTGCAACAGAGGATGGTAGTTGACTTTCAATCCCTTCTCCTTTTTCAAATGTAGAAGGCAGCTCTCTGATATCTGTCCTTCCTAAAGCATTGTAGTTTAAATGTTCCACTTTCCTCAATATTTCTGGGAAATTCTCAAGGTCAGGGCACCGAGTAAGCCAAAGCTCTTGAAGAGATTTCAATTTACAAATGCTAGTTGAGATCCTCTTCAGCCTTTTGCACCGACCCAAATTCAATTTTTTTAGATTAGTTAGGCACCCTACTGATGAGGGAACTTCTTTTATTGCAGTCCCGGACAAGAATAGCTCCTTTACATTCCCAGAAATCTGTGGAAGCTTTGTGAGATTTACACAAAAGCTGAAATTAATAGTTGCTGGACAAACAAAATGAAGGTTGCTTGGAAAGGACAGAAGACTTTCGCAGCCCCGAAAACACAACCTACTGAGATGGTTGAAAATCTGGACACGCGAGGGAACGTAAGCCAAGTTTGTACAACCCCGAAAATTTACTCTCTCAAGATTTGGAGCTTCTGATAGGTCTGGTATCCTAATGAGATATTGGGAATGATGGAGATCAATAGATTTTAACTTGAAAGCTTTCTGTAACAAAAGAAAAGCAGTGTACATTAAATTAGTACCACTGAATTTCAGAATTAGTTGCATATTTTTTGAAGAAAAAAGATTAATTAATGCTTTATTACTAGAACATCATACCTTTTTTCCTTCCCAAATTTGCTCAACTTTACTGTAGGGCAAATTGAGTTCAATAAGGTTCTCCGGTTCAAAATCAGATGGTAGTCTTTTCAAAGGATATTCATGCCAATGAAGATATCTCAGTTCCTCAGGAAGATATTCCAAACTATGGTCAAGGTGTACTTTAGAGCTCATAATTGGAACACTATTATGCTTAGGCATATAGAATTTAAGCAATCTGAGATTGGACATTTTTGCAAAGACTTGAAAACTTAGATGAATGTCGTTTATCTTGGATAGATCAAGGAATATGCCTTCAATTTTATCAGTCCCCTTGTGAACAAACACAAGCAAAGAATGAGTGAGCATAAAATCTACATAGACTTTTGAAAAATTGATTAAGAGCTTCTAACTAGAGATAAAATGCGAATTTGTTAATTTTGTATTTATATATTCAACATACAGATAATCGTCGGGTTATTTGAATTCACTACTGATCATCCTCTTCTTTTCTCCTTTTTATCCTTTTTTTTTTCAAAATTTCCTTTCTCTGAAAGTTTAATCTAAAAGATAAGAATATAAAAGGTTAACAAATTCATGCATCACAATACAACCCATGCTAATTAACAAGCTTTTAGATTCCATAATCTTATTGTGTTTAATTGCCTAGAAACTAACCTAGGCTTTCAATTTTGAATGATATATTTTTTCTATTACTGAGTAATTTGAGATGCTCTTAAGTTGTTCCACAAAAGTTTTAAATTAAAAATACAATTGTGGATGGGTGCGAAAAACAATTTAGGGCTTTTAAGTTGTTTGGTCCTTGTAAGTAACATCGACCAATGGTAAATGAAAACACGGGTTTGGAGAGGGTAAATACTGGTGCACATAGCCTCACATATTAAAAGCCAAAAAATAAGTTCTTACCTTATTTTTCCTTAGCACATGGTAGATTTCGTTGTGATCCCACAATCTGCTGCGTTCGCCTGGTTCTTTGACAGATTCTTGACGAACAATTGTCTGACCCATTTCTTGTAATAAATCATGCATTTGTAGCCGGTACCCATTTAGTATTGTAATGAGTGATTTATCAACAAGAATGTTCAATCTATAACGTATAGACGTAGGATCGTCTTGTATCCTTGTTACGAAGTCTATATCTTCTCCTTTGAAGAAACATGCGATGTCAAGAAATGTTTCCTTCTCTGCTGAATTTAGCTCATCATAACTGACTTTCAATACCTTGTAAATACTAGGTTCAGAAATCAATTTCAAATTGTGCAATTTATCTACCCATTGTTGTTTGCTCTTCTGACGAAAGGAAGAACCCAAAACTTCAAGAGCTAACGGGTTGCCATCGGCAAAATGCAGTACCTCCTTTGAGAGCTCTAGATGATCATGAAAGCAATTGTTTTGTCCAAAGGCTTTTCTACAAAAGAGCTCAATTGATTGCGTTTCAATCCCTTGACCTCATATAAAATTTCCACCCCACACTTATCAAGCACTTGTTTATCTCTTGTGGTTATTATGATTCTACTTCCAGGACTAAATCTATCTACCCCTCCAGCTAAACTTTCTAATTGTGTGAATTCATCATGAACATCATCAAGAACGATCAACACTTTCATCCGCTGGAGTCTTTTCCTGATATTTGGGGGTATAGTGGGAGTTCCTATTTTGAGATTTTTATCTCCTAATACCTCAGAAATAACCTCATCTCGAACATGAATTACGCTCGTTTTGTTTGATTTTTCTCTGACGTCTGCCATGAAGCACTTGCCTTGAAAGTGTCTAGAAATTTGGTGGAAAACAACACTAGCAATGGTTGTTTTACCGATACCGCCCATGCCCCAAATTCCTACAATTTGAACATCATGCGATTCGAGACATAGCAGTGATTCCATTTCCTTAATTCGTGAATTTAATCCAACGAAGCCATCGAAATCAGTTGAGCCTGTCGTATCTTCCAATTTCTTGGAAATATCTGCAACAATCTCTTCCACAAGTTCCGCCTCGTTCCTAGTAAGTGTTATTAAGATATAAAATAAAGCAATGATGAGTCAAAACGGACTAAGCTAGTCTATAAAGCATTAATCTTCTTTATTGATAAAAACAGAGGCCGCAAATGATTGTTGGGAAAAAAAAAAAGAAAAAGAAAAAGGTTCTAATAATATTGAATACAAGGAAGAAATAGAATTAAGAGTTACCTGGATTCTGTGGCATCATATCCAGAAAAATTTGATGCTTCAGTCAACGCATCCCTCCATTTTTGAACCTTATCTAGAAAGTTCTTTTCATGCTCAATAAAATTTCTTTCAAAACTCCCTTTCTGTTTTCGCACATCAGATGGATCTACTTGGTAGAAAACCGGTATCACAATTTGGCCATTTATTCTCTTGCAATCAAGAATCTTGACAAGTTCATTCAGGCACCATTTGGAAGCAGCATAGTCTTTTGAGAAGATAATTATTGAAATATCTGATGTTTCCATTGCATTCGAGAGGGCAGGCGAAATCTCATCACCTTTCTTAAGTTCTTCATCGTCAATGAAGAATTGTATTTGTTTCCGGTGTAAAGCTGCAGCCAGATGGCTAGTGAAGCCATTGCGAGTGTCCTCCCCTCGGAAACTGAGGAAGACCTCGTATCTGCTTTGAGAAGAAGATGAAGCCATGACGCAAATTTTGTGACGACTGAAGCAAAGAATTTGAGAGCGGAGATGTGGAGTCAAATGCAAGTCTTCCCTGCTCCGAGCGTTCTATGCTGTTGCTGCCTCCTTTTTATGCGATTTCCTTGAAAATTTCTTGGAGCTTTCCTGTAGGATATTTTGCAAAACTTACAAATAAAAGAAAAGCCGTAATGTACATGATGCACGATGGGTCCATATGTCACGTTCTTTTTGAAAATGGTAAGGAAAACGTAGAAATTATTTAGTGATGGACCTGATGGTACGTCCAGATAAGGTGGTCCACGAGTATTAATTAGTGATGGTACGTACAGATAAGGTGGTCCACAAGTAAGTATTAATTAAAATCACTATTAGCTCGCGTGTGCTGGATACCTTAAATTTGTATTAATCCGTTGCTTTGTTGGGAAATTATAATATAGTTAAAATGCGTAGTGAAATAACACAGTATAACTCCCATAAATTGTCCACTTAAGCCCAAGTCTAGTCAAGCACGCATAAAGCCCAAGTCTAGTCAAGCACGCATAATGCCCAAGTCTAAGATCACACAATAATGTGATGGATTCAAAAGAATGTCCTTTCATAGAAAGAAAATGCAAAAGCACCAAACAAAACGCATCTTAAGAGGGCAATCACACTGTAGAAATTATTTAGTGAGAGTTTTCATACTTATTAACGGTGAAAAAATTATTAAGTCATATGATTTAATAGTATAATATACATAACATTATTAAGGGTGCTTTTGGCACAATTGTGCCTATTACAGTGCAACTGCTCCACCCCGATATTTTTATGAGATTAAATAAGAAGCGCAGATGCTTCAAACTCATCCTAAATCACATGATTCATAATTTTTCCATACTTTTTTAAAGTGCTCTCATTAAAACCCAATCCTACCTGCATGACTGCATCACATATTCACATTGATGTAAATAAATCTATTTCTAGATTCTTAGGCTTGTCTGATATCAGGCATTTATACCTTTCTGCATCAACCTTCCATTTTCTCCTCCATTAAATTAAAATCCAACGCTCCTAAAAAGCAGCGTAGGAAATCCTTTTAGAAAACTGATTATCATATCAAATTTTCAAAGTATCATATAAACGTTTAAATTAAATCAAACATGACACTAAAAAGCATAGACAAAGAAGAATTATTCATACATTCATTACTAAGGAAATACTTTTTGGTTAGAAGTGAGATAAGCATCCCTCCAAATTTCTATGCCAAAGAGATTAAATACACAAGCCAATGTGTGCCAGATTGACTTGATTCCAAAAGGAACTGGCTCTAGCACTTTCTCTACATTTGTACGTACTTAGAAATTCTGTAAATAGTGATACAGTATGGGCTTTATTTTTTCAAAAATTTCAAATATAGAAGAACATTGTAGAATTAATTAATTAAATCTTCTTAATTTACTTTTCTGTGACTTAGATTTTTTTATTATATTTTATTACGAAGACTGCATTGGCATAAGTTTAATTAAATTAACTATTTTACTCTTATAAGGTAAAACTACCAAGAATTTACTTTAACTTCAATTTTTTTTTTTATACTAAATTCATTGTTTCTAATACTACTTTATTAGTGTAATTATTAACTTTAACTAAACTAACATAGTGCCTTTATGGCACAATACCCACGTAAATTAATAGACTGTCAAATTTATGTCATTTATACATAGAGGTAGTGAAAATAATAATTAGATTTCATTTAAAAATATTAAATTATAAGTCAGAAAATTAAATAACTAAATATGAGATACAATAACTCATGTTTATTGGGTTAATTTGGTCGATTTATATCATAATAATAAAATAATAAAAGAAAATTTATATTAAAGTTTATAATTAAAGATGGTCAAAGAAACCTAAAAAAAATTAATAAAAGAATATAATTGATTAACTGCAGAAAACTTTTATTGATTTGTACTTTTAAAAATATTGTAAACTCATTGTAATTATTTTCTAGAAGTGGAGTGGGTCAATATAACATGATGACAAGAGTTTACTTAATTAATTAAACTAGAAAGAGCAAGAAGAATTATTGATACCTTATCTGAAGCTAACATTATCGCACTGTTGTTCCAATAACTTAATGGCTGGAACTACAGAAGCTCTGTTATGCTCTGTCATAGCTTCTCTGTTACGCTCTGTTATAGAGCTATGCCTTAACTTTTATCTCAATTAAAAAACGTTATAGAAAAGGAAACTAGAGTACGTAAATTGAAGGTTGGATCTATTTTGTCACTATATCAGATTCTTGATCTATCAGAAGCTTAGCTACTCTTTAAGAAGAGTGGTCCTAGCTGCCCTGTTTTGCTTTTTGTTTGTTTATTTGTTTATTTTTTTTTTCCCTAACAAGAGTGCAGCTACTTAAGCCCCTCTTTTTTGTTTAATCACGGAAGTTAATGAAACCAAGAAAACAAAATTATATTGGTAATGATAAACAAATCAATTCTAAAGAACCCCACTTAAATATTAAGCACAAAATGGTAACTGAAATTTTTTTGGAAAGAGGCTTATTAATTGCTTTGACAAAGTTCCAATTGAGGCCCTTAACTAAAAGGACCAGTGAAGTTCAATGAAGGGATTCCTGACTTCGATGACGAGATCACAAAGTTGGTCTAACTTCACTGATCAAATCCCAATTTCCAATGTCTTATTGGACAGATTAAATATTGTTATTTTGTGAATGTGATGCATGGTAAACAGATCCAGCAAAGCAAAGGCCACGTGGAATCACAATCTGTGGGCAAAGTAATAAGCAAATGATTGACCAATCTTTTTTTTTTTCAATAAGTAAATGATTGATATTTTTTTATATTAAATCATTTGTTATACCACATTGGGTCTCGACTAATCCAAATCCAAGCCTGATTTGACCACTAGGACAATAAAACTCTCTCAATAAGTATTCAATAAGTATTTAACGTACTTGCATTCTTAAATCTCGAACCGAAGATTAAACTAAAACAGTCTCATATTTACACTCTTGGTATAATTGACCCATCGTTAATCATGCAAACATAAAGCAAAAGCCACGTTTGTTTCATCAAATGACCACCTAGAAGGAAGAGCTACATGGATTACATTACTTAAAAAATAAAAATAATCCGCATGAAAGGATAAAGATATAGAAATTAATTGGAGCATTGGACTTACAAAATAAGCGAGAATATTAGAAAGCAAGGTACTTTATTGGCGGCGGGGGGGGGGGGGGGGGTCTGTTTGATCGCTGAAAATGCACTTGGGCCCTGTTCCGATTACCCTCCCACAGATCCGCCAACACTTTCAGAAGTTCCGTTTGTGCCAGACTTATGAG
Organism: Murraya paniculata; assembly: GCA_030449075.1. NCBI lineage: Eukaryota > Viridiplantae > Streptophyta > Magnoliopsida > Sapindales > Rutaceae > Murraya > Murraya paniculata. The sequence goes on along the minus strand of JAEVFN010000052.1, from coordinate 614,842 downwards.
TGCATTCATCTTCATATCTCGCAGCAAACTTTAAAGAAAGAGTGGTTGGGGGTTGTGTCTCGTCAAGATTTGCATATATTGGACACACCCCACAACATTTCAACTTGTGATGTTTTGGGGTTTCTATGTAAGGCTGGACAACTGACCATCTTTCAAGCAAGAAATCAAATGAAACTGTTGTATAGTGGTCACCATCAGGTAGGTCAACCTTCAAAGAGGGTTCGAAAAAAAGTATCACATGATCCGAGCCAATGGACTCGTGAGAGAATGAATCGCAAAAGCCACTAATACGTTTGGTCAGAGAGAGGGTCATTTTTACATCAAAATGGTAATCACATCTGACAGAAATATCATGGACAGCATCAAAACCTTCCTCAACTTCAATAACAGCACAAAGAGCAAATCCGATGAAGTTCCGGTTACAACAACGTCGTGGCATTTTAATAGTTATTGAAGATCCAGAAGTTTGATTGCAAAACCACTCAGGAATTTCACTTCCAGGTAACCAAAGGTCAAATTAAGTAGATGGTCCTGTTATGAAATTCATAATTTAATATGTAACAATGAGAGACAGAGGAGAGATAATGATAGAGAATTGGGTACCTCATGTCTCCGTGATCTCAGTGATGCAATTGCCAAATGCCGATTTCTGTGAATCTGCCAAAATGTTTTGTGCATTTTCATTCAGTGTCTGGCAATTGGTAAACGTGAAGTATGTTAATACACCTGAACTTCGTGGGAAGCTCCTGAATGTTTTTGGATTGTGATTTGATTGTGTTTCCAAAATGGACGTATCAAGTTCTTCATGACATGATGAAGCTCTGGCAAAGATTGGAGTCGCTTGCAATTCCTTGCATAAAAACTATTTAGATGTAATGGAAGCTCTGGTAATGACTGAAGCATATTGCAATTGCTCAAGTCAAGCATTTCCGGCCGTGAAAGTTGCGTCACACTTGCAGGTAAAGTCTCAAAATCATTTCCACTTACAAGTAACCATTCCAATGAAACTACACAGCCAATATTTTGCGGAATTTCCTTCACAGCACAGTCACTTAAATTTAGCCCTGTAAAAGTAGATAAACCCTATAATAAAACAGGCATTTAACAAAAGAACAAAAATAGATAATTACTAATTTAAATTAGGATCAATGATTTTCACAATTGATAATATATATTTAAAGAAAGAAGCGTAGGTATCTTGGTACTAGCTAGCATTTCACTATACCTTTTCTCTTTCCCAAATTTGCTCAATCTTACTATAAGGCAAGCTTAGTTCAATCAGGTTCTCGGATCAAAATTTGGTGTAAGTGTTTTTAAAGGATAGTTGTGCCAATGGAGATATCTTTGTTTCTCAGGAAGATATTCTAGACTCTCGTCAAGATGCAGTTTAAAACTCATAATTTGGACACCATCATGATCAAGCATATAAATTTTAAGCAACCTAAGATTTGGCATTTTTTCCAAAAGCTCGAGAATCTAGATGTGTGTCTTTCATGTCTCTTATTTTGGACACATTCAGGAATATACCTTCAGTCTCATTGGTCCCCTCCAAAACAAAAGCAAAGAAACGAGTTGGCATTAATATTAAAAAAAAAAACTAAAATTTATACAGGAAAAAAAGTCCTTAGTTTCGGACAAAATATGCGTTCGTTCATTTTTTAAGATTAATTTAACATCTTTATAAGAAACAAAACAAAAATTTCACTCAGCCTAGCACCCACAAAAACTTAAGGATAAGATTAAGAAGCAAAACAAATTTAAATAGGTAAATTGTTACCTTTTTTTTTTCTTCAATACATGATAGACATCTTCATAATACCACAATCTGCTACGTTTTCCCAACTCTTTAACGGATTCCTGGCAAACAATCCCTTGATCCATTTCTTGCAACAAATCATGCATTTGCAACATATTCTAAGCTGATAATGCTATGAGTGACTTATCAACGAGGGAATTCAATTCTTATCACAAAGCTTTTATCTTCTCCTGCAAAGAAGCATGCAATGTCTAGAATTATAGATTTCTCTTCTCCCTTTTAGTGCGTTATAACTAATTTTCAACACATCATAGATATCGGGGTCATAAATCCGTTGTAAGTTCTCCAATGCATTTTCCCAATCAAGTTTGCTCTTCTGGTGAAGGAAAGAACCCAACACTCTAAGCGCTAATGGATTGCCATTGGCATAACCAATTACTATGCTGAGAGCAACAATAGTTCATAATGGCGATGGTTTAGCTTGAAGGCAAACTTACAAAAGAGCTCAAGAGCTTTATGAACCTTATATATGTTATTGCTACGTACTCCAAAATTATCAAGAACCTGTTTATCTCTAGTGGTTATAATGATTCTACTTCCTGGACCAAATCTATCAAGCCCGCCAGTTAAATATTCTAGTTGCCTAACTCTATTCACATCATCAAGAACTATCAACACCTTCATCCGTTGGAGCCTTTCTCTCATATATTCAGGGAGATCGAGAGTTCCTATTTTGATATTTTCTTCTAATATTTCAGAAAAATCTTGCTCTCGCAGATGAGTCAATCCTCCTTTTTCTGATTCTTCCTTCACATTTGCCATGAAGCACTTGCCTTCAAACTCCTTAGAAAGTTGGTTGAAAATAGCTTCGCCAATAGTTGTTTTACCTATAACTCCCATGCCCCAAATTTTTTCAATTCGAAAATCCAACAGTCCGATGCATAGCAGTGATTTAATTTGTTCAATATGGGAATTTAATCCGACTAGGCCATTGGTATTCGTTGAGATTGTTAAATTTTCTAGTTTCTTCCAGATATCTGTAACAATTACATCTACGAGTTGTGCCTCAGACCTAGCACGTATGAAGATGAAAAACAATTAGTCAAATTAGACCAAGTTAGAAACAGAGCACTGTGATATTTATTTATTTATTTTTGTTCTTAACAGAGGACATAAATAGCTCCTTCATATATTTAGTTGGTTTTTAGTCTTAGATACTAAAATGGTTTAAGAGTTACCTGATCGCCATGGAATCCCCTCCAGAGAATTTGGATGCTTTTGTCAAAACAGCCCACCAATTTTGAACTTTTTCTAGCTTTTCCTTGAACTGTTTTCCATGCTTAGCAAAGGCATCCTCGAAGCTTCCAGTTTGCTTCCGCACATCGGAAGGATCTACGTGGTAAAAAACTGGTACAACTGTTTGGTCATTCATTTTATGGCATTCAAGAGTCTTGACAAGTTCATCCAAGCACCATTTCAAAGGAGCGTAGTTCTTTGAGAAAATGATTACTGAAATCTTTGATCCTTCGATTGCGCTCAAAGGGCAGGCGAAATCTCATTTCCTCTGTTAAGTTCTTCATCAATGAAGGCTTTAATTTTCTTTCGACATAAACCAGCACAGAGACGGCTTGTAAAGTTGTCCCAAGTGTCCTCCCATCTGAAACTGAGGAAGACATCATATTTGCTGTGGGAAGCTGAAGTCACAAGTGTTGGATTTTTTAATCCAATATTGTTGGATCTCTAATCTAACATTGGGCTTATATGTGAATAATTATATAATGCAGACTGTCAAATAAGGTTAAGCTTAATTAAAAGTGATCCATTTAGGTTTTTGATATTATGAGCTTTAATGTATCTAATAGGACGTGAGCCTTTAATTTGTAGTGTAGAAACTTAATGGTATTCTAATTATATGATGGGCATAATTAGGAGTACCTAATGACAACAAGAAAAAGTTGTCTATCTATAAGTGGTCATGGTTCCTAGGTCACACGTATCTTTCTATTCTTTCTGATATTCCATCATCAGAGAGAGAGTGCAGAGAAAACTAAAGAATTATCTAGAAGAACGTGTTGATCTGGAAGGCTAACCACACAACTCTAGAAAGCTATTTAGCATTATAGATTCGAGCACGCTTCTATATATTTTTTTTATTGATTCTTGATGATACAACATAAATATTCCTGAATTATAGGTGATAGTAGTTGTGTAAATTGATTTAAAACGCAAATAATTAAGTAAATTATTATTTGTTAATTTGTGAGTACTAATAATTGTCAACGATAGAAAGCCTTTGGAAGGATGCCAATAGTCGAACTCAAAGTTGATCAGCATTTACAATTTGTGGTGTCTTCTATTAATTAATTAATTAAAAGAAATTTTTAATATTCCTTAATGGGAAGTACACTGTTCATAACCTGTTGAGGGAGTGAAGTATATACATGACATGTATGAAGTATATTTTATCTAATCTATCATTCATTGCCACTGATTTAGATTTAGTAACGACTATTGGTGGCCGTCTTTCAGTTTCATTTCAATATTATTAATGCTTATTTTCATTTACACGCATAGATATTGTGGCAGCAGCTAATATGAATGTATGATGGACAGCCTTTATTATTATTTTATATATACTTTTTTTTTGCTACTGTCAATAATTTTGACATAGTTGAAGCAAAAAGCTGATGACCCCGGCGCCCGGTCCGCAGTGGCAGCAACGCTTTTTGGGGAAAGCACAGACTGGACAGGCAGAGCAACGGAGAGAGAGACAGCATCTCGCGTGAGACTGCAGTTTCTTCATTCTTCACGAACGAAGTGGTTGTTTTGTTTCGTTTGAAAATTGCAACAATAATTAGGAAAATGATATTTGATTATCATTATCATGAAAAAAATGATATCATACTATCATATAAATAGTATTATTAGTTTGTGTATTATAATATTATTGTAACAATAATAATGTGTTTTATTTATCTTAATGATATTTTAACGGTGTTAACAAAAACATATCAGTACTCACAAATTAACAGCACAACTCGTTCTTTCCTTATTTATGTATTTGTCAACAACACTTGGTTTTGTTATGTGTCAATGTGTTAATATGTATCATGTTATGTCCTCACTCATTCACGTGGTTGTGGTCAGCTTGTCATGTGACACCCCCCACACTGTGTCTTTTTTTATTTATTTATCAGTACATGATCCATCCATCCATCCATCCATCTACCTGTGAAGGAAAGAAGGAAAATTAAAAAGAAAAGAAAGAAAGAGGTGAGTCGATTTGTTTCATCTTTAATGATCTGCGAGTGCAGGAAGAGGACGCTTCACTTGAGTAAGTAAAAATCGACTATTTTAACTTGTTGAGTGCTCACCACTTGCTTACCGAGTCTCCTCCCGTCTCTGTTGTAAGAACTTGGAAACCGAAATGCCAAGACATATACCCCCGTCCCCCAACTCCAAGTCAGTCAAGCCTTCAGATCATTTAGATAGTTTCTCCAAATTGATTTAAAACGCAATAATTAAGTAAATTGCCACTGCCTGATAAACACTTAAGACTAAACAATGTCAGATGTCTAATTTCTGCTCACACATAAAGGGAAAAATTATCAATTCATGTCTTATGATCATGATAAATACACCAAAATTAATGAGATTATTTGAATACATAATTCAATATTCATATAGTTCCGGTGAATAAAGAAATTTGACAATTTTTATTTCGTGTAAAAGAATAACCGCTGGGGTTTTTCTAATCCTAGCAATAACAGAATTTGTGTAATCCGAGAATACTCTGTTTCTGTTTTTATCATATTTATTGGATTTTACTTTCAAACTGATCAGTCAGCAAATTAAATTACCATTGATTCATAATTTGGAGCTCCATTAATGTTCTGTTGTAATAACCGAGGGAGCATATCTGTGTATGAATTGTTGAAAGTGAATCACAGGCAGCTTCAAAACGCTGCGTCTTAGTTGTTGTTAGTTTTTAGTTTCATTGCTTAAGTCCCACGTGCATAAGTCACGTGACAGAGGTAAAAAAAGGTTTGTTAGATGACAAATTAACTCAGCTATAAAATCTTAAAACATTTGGGACATCAAATGATTCACCAAGACATTAAAGTTTGAAGCACACAGAGGAGTAATTTAGAATCTTGTATTCCCCATTACATTGTCATGACCAGAAAAATGAAAAAAAAAAAAGGATGGTATAAGAAGATGAAGTTGTCTGTTTGATTTTATTTGCACATCCAACATTTCTCATATCTTGAAAGCCCTTCCATACCAAATTAAATTATTAGTAGCAGAAGCCTGGTGCATTCAGTTAACATCTTATAGCCTAGGAAGCAAACGGAGGATTACAAGTTCACAACACCATTACAAGGATTCAAAATAAAAAAACGTTCCCACACAAAACATCAATGTAGAGAGATAAACTACCCGAAATGAACATATGAAAAAGCCTTTAATGGATTGCTTGCGTCAAGAGTCTGGCTTGAATTTTCTGTGAGGTTCACACAAAAGGAGCAATCAATAGTTACAGGAGAAACAAAATGAAGGTTGCTTGGAAAGGACCTAAGACTTTTGCAGCCTTGAAAACACAACAAACTGAGGTGGTTGAAACTCTGGATTGATGAGGGAACCCGAGCTAAGTTTGAACAATTCCAAAGATTTATTCTTTCAAGATTTGGTGTTTCTGATGGATCAGGCATCCTAATGAGATATTGAGAATGGCTGAGGTTAATGGATTTTAGCTTGAAAGCTTTCTGTAACAAAAGATGTACAAAGACTGCATTACTTAAAAAAGCAATAGTGAATTTGACGATTGATTATATGTATATTTAAAAAAAAATTAATCTTCTGGTAGGAGTACAACATACCTTTTCTCCTTCCCAAATTTGCACAATTCTGCTAAAAGGTAAGTTCAGCTCAATAAGGTTCTTAGGCCTGAAATTCGATGGTAATGTTCTCAATGGATATTTGTGCAAGTGAAGATATCTCAATTTCTCAAGAAGATAATCTAAGCCGTCTGGAAATTGCACTTTAGAATCTGAATGCTGCTCTTCAAAGCTCATATCTAAACCCTCAGGTATATAAAATTTAAGCACTCTCAGATTAGACATACTTGTGAAGGCTCTTGAGTCTAGATTGATGCCTTTTATTTTGGACAAATTCAGAAGTATGCCTTCAATTGCATCAGTCCCCTTATAAACAAAAACAAATAATGAGCTAGCCTCAAACCCAAACCAAATGAAACATTTGTAAAGTTCATTCACGAAGAGGTCCTTGGATGAAAACAACTTTTGCAATCTTTGATTTTTCTTTTTTTTTTTTATATATATATATTGAATATCTATACGAGAGAAAAGGAAAATTTGAGACTATTTGCAAAATTGAAAGAAAATGAACTCTGAACACCGTTCAAAATTGATAATTTTGGAATTTTCTCAAAATTACCAACATGTTATCTTGACAACTTCAGATTAAATATTGAATATGTATACATAGAAGTTGAGAAGATTGGGCCTATTTGTTTGATATAAGTTTTGGATATTTTTTTTTTAATTTATAGAATCGTAAATGTTAGTTCAAAAGCTTAAAAAGCAAAAAAAAAACAAATAAAAAAAAAGGTAAGTTGAGTTTTTTTTTTTTTTCTTTTCTACCTAATTGCATTCAAAGTCAAATTCAGATACAATTTTCGAAGATATACCTGGATAGCTCCTTTATGATAAATTTTTTTCATGAAAAAATAAAAAAACATGACCAATATACTCTTAGCAACAATTCAATAAGGATAAACAGAAAAATTACCTTTATCACCTATTTAAGACACATCCATTCATATACCTACAGCCTAAAAAGCTTTTTCTCCACATGAAATCTAATTTTATCCTTCAACAGTTTATTTCAACAAATATCGCATGGCACAAATTCTATGAAGTTAAACTAATTTACTTATTCCAAATGAAGAGTTACAAAGTCTTACCTCATTGTGCTTCAGTACATGGCGAACATCCTTGTGATACCATAACCTGCTGCGTTTGCCAGGTTCTTTGATACCTTCTTGATGAACAATCTGTTGTCCCATTTCTTGCAATAATTCATGCATGTGCAATCTGTTGTTGTATTCTGTAATGAGCGACTTATCGATGAGGATGCTCAGTACATGAGTCACGTTGTATTGACGATCATGTAGTAACATTAGCACACGATCTTTACATTCTCCTTTGAAGAAACACGCAATATCCAAAAATACACTTCTCTCCTCGAAACTAAGTTCCTCATAACTAATTCTCAGCACCTTATAAATGCGATTGACGCCAGAAATTTGTTTTATGTTATCCAATACATTTTCCCAGCCTTGTTTGCTTTTTTGATGAAGGGAGGAACCCAAGACTTCAAGTGCTAACGGATTGCCCTGGGCGTATCGCACCGCCTTCTTCGACAGCACCGTAAGATGTTGAGGGCATTGATTTTGTCTAAAGGCATATTTGTAAAAGAGCTCAAGCCCTTCATCCTGGTTAAGTCTCTCAACCTCATATACATGTTCGTCGTTCACTCCATGCTTACGAAGTACTTGTTTGTCTCTAGTCGTCACAACAATTCTACTTCCAGGACAAAATCCATCAAGCCATCCAACTAAATATTTTAGTTGTTCGAATTCACTGACATCATCAAGAACAATGAAAACCTTCGTAAGTCGGAGCCTCTCTAGAGTGTACGCTGGTATGTTAGGGCCTCCCATTTCAAGTCGTTCTCCTAATAATAGAGAAAGAACTTGTTTATGTAGATGCACTAATCCAACACCATTTTCTATCTCTTCTCTGACATTTTCTATGAAGCACTTCCTGATGAGCATATAATATATACATATCTGACCCTTAATTATATAATTATTAGTTATGATTATTTATTAGTTTTAATTAATTAACTTGTTTTATTGAATAGGAAATTAATTGGAGAATATTGATAAAAAGGGCATGAAGAAGTTCAATTTAGGAAGCAATGAAGATTAAATTAGAAGACAAAAATTTTGCACAAAAATTATGGAATCCAAGCAATTAAAAGTGGAAACAAAGTTAATGGTGGCGTGGACAATCAATTTAAAAAGGAAGCTATTTGATTTTTTTTCTTATGAGTTGGTCACTTAACGTATAAGAATTATAATCCTAATCCATGGAGAATTCGGCTTATGGCAATATATAAGGAGGAGACGCAAGACATAAGGAGGGGAGGGGAGGCGAGACAGAGAGAGCAAAAGAGAAGCAGCAGCAGCAGTCCAATTTTCCATGGCTGATTTTATTTATTTTGTTGCTTCCAATTCAAGTATGTCTAGCTAATTTTTCTATACTAAGGTTAAGGATGAAACCCTATTCAATGAAATAATTATCTTTTTTGTTTTAATTAAATTCCCTACATATGTTCTTTAATGTTTATGGTTCTTATTTCACATGATTAGTTGGATGTTATTAAATCTTTTCATCAATTCTGTCATGCATTATTGATCATTAGGATTAATATTCAATTAAATCTATGCTTGAATCTATAATGTCTATATATGATTTTCTTTGATTCCGTGTTTTATTAAATTGTTTACACAGAGTACTTACGAAAACTTTGACTCTTTGTTATTCAATATGTTTACATATGATGCTTAGATATCATATTATTAAGCAGAAAAATGACCTATACAAGATTAATTTTAATTGGACTTAATTGTTATATCCATGAGATGACATAGATTGATTTCGAGTTGTCACTCTAAAATTATGGATTAATTGATAATTAGATAAATCACTAGTTGAATAGTGGCGGATTCTAAAACCTTAGTAACCTTTGTCTTATTGAATTCTCCTTTGCTTTAATTATTTTCTTAGATTAATTAGTTTAATTTATCTTAAACTCAATTTGCTCAACTAGGTTAGGATTAATATTAATTTTAGATTTAAATTAGACTTTTCAATTTAAAGCAATCCCTGTGGGTTCGACCTCGTTACCACTACTCTATCTCTAGATTCGTGCGCTTGCGAGTATATTAAAATTTTGCACAACACTTCCCTTCGAACTCATTAGAAATCTGGTTAAAAAGAGCTTTAGCAATGGTTGTTTTACCGATACCGCCCATGCCCCAAATTCCCACAATTCGAACATCGGGCAAACCTACGCATAGCAGTGATTTGATGCACTCAATTCGTGAATTAAGGCCAACGAGACCCTTTCATGAGTCACTAGAAATTGATGTACATTCCAATTTCTTCAAAATATCTTTGACAATCACTTCTACAAGCTTCGCCTCGGGCCTAGCAAGTATCATGCATGAAATTGAAAAACAATGAGTGAAAATGAACCAAACAAAGAATTAGTAAAAAAAGGGCAAAATGAATATATAAGTGATGAATGATGAGAGTTGCCTTATTTTCGTAGATTCATGTCCAGATAGATAGGATGTTTGGGTCATTACATCCCGCCAATTCTGAACCGTTTCTGCCTTCTCTTTGAACTGTTGTTGGAGCTTAACAAAACCTTCCCCAAAAGTTCCAGTTTGCTTCCGCACATCGGATGGACTTACATGATAGAAAACTGGAACAACAATTTGGCCATTCAAGTTCTTGCACTTAAGAATCTTGACAAGTTCATTCAGGCACCATTTCGAAGAAGCATAGTCCTTTGAGAAAATGATTACCGAAATCTTTGAACCTTCGATTGCGTTCAAAAGGGCAGGCGAAATCTCATCTCCTCTGTTGAGATCTTCATCAACGAAGGTTCTTATTTTCTTTGTGCACAAAGCAGCATAGAGATGACTACTAAAATTCTCACGGGTATCCTCCCCTCTGAAACTGAGGAAGACATCATAATTGCAAGAAGAAGATGATGAAGCCATGAATAAGTATTTAGAAATCTAGTGACAGAAAGAAAGGATATTGAGAGTTGAGAGAGTAGATGTAAGAATGAAATGAAAGCTGTAAAATATATATATATATATGATTTCATATGATTTCCTGCTACTGACTCTTTTTTGGGGTTCCCAGGAAATTCTAGGAGTTTTCCTTTTTAATAAAATTCTACATCTAGTTTTCCAACGATGATGGGGCCACATATAGTTGATTGAAAACAAAATGGCCATGAATGTAGTGCAATATTCGGGAAAGAAATCAGAGCACGGCTATTTGGACAAAAAAAAAAAGACAAAAAAATATTAATTCGAATCATAGAGTTTTTATCTATTTACTTCCTAGAGATCGATGTTGAATACAGGTTCTAAAATAATTAATTAGAAGCCATAATTCTGACATATTTAGTCACTTCCTTGAGTTGTTTGTTTTATATATGAAGTTTCAATTTGGCTTATTTTGAGATATTTTGATATTTTAACTTGTTTATTTTTTGTGTCTAGTCTTATTATAAGACGTTTTCATTTTAATGGAAAAAGTAAAATGTCCTTGCTTTCATTTGAATGATCATTTGTCTGAGTGAAGAATTAATTTTTTTTTTCCTCACAAATACCTCATTAATGTATTTACTTCCTATCATGAAGAAACAAAAAAAAAATCAACACTTCTATTTTTTTTTCCTAGCTAAAAAAACTATTTTTATAATTAATTAATTAGGATGTAATTTATATGTCATATTAGAATTTCTTCTGCTCTCAACTTTTACTTGTTCCAATGAAAGTTTAAATAACTGACATATGTTCAATTTCAATTTTATGCAAATTCATTTATTATGAGATAAATATGCACAGATATTATGTTAAATTCTTGTTGGACAAATTTGTTATTTGTTATCAAAATTAAATTTTTGTTATTTATTTTTATCTATATTTCAAATTCTTACCTTATAGATATTTATAACATATAACATCGTAAAAATAAAGTAATATTATATGAATATTGGCGGGAAAATAAGAATGTCAAGTAGGATGTTTATTTTAAATACATATAATACTTATAAATATTTGTATTTTGTTTTAGGTAGCATAAATACTGTACTTCCAAATATATATAATACTTTCTAGGTAAGCATAAAAATATTAGATTTAAGATGTTTTGAACTAAAGTCCCATATTTTGGGAACACCTCTTTTTTTGAGTGTTTACTTAATAATTCTCTAACTAATAAGTTTCTTTTTTTAAATTACATATTGTAAGAAAATCTATTTATATTTATTAACTTTAGTGTTAAAGAGATATAATTAATAATATTGTCTAACTATTAATTCATTCATTATTAGTTTTTCTAAGAAAAAATTAAATTCTTTATCGTTTCAGTTTTCTGAGAAAGCTTAATTATTTAATATTGGAATCTTTGACTTTTATTGTTCCTTTTAATTTCTATTAAAAATCTTATAATCTAAAAAATCAATAGATGAAATAATTTCTTGATGTCTTATTTGCAAAGAAGATTATTACATTCATTGGTTCATTTAAAAAAAAAATAGTTTTATTATGTTCACTGGTTCATTTAAAAAAAAATTAGTTTCTTCACTAATTTTTTGTTTTTTAAAAAATTTTTAAAGATCCTTTTAATTAATATTGAAATTAAAGAATTAAATATGAAATGAATTTTGAGATATATTATGTTTTTTGAGTATTGAAGTTACAGAATAAAAAGATATCTCCTAAATATATATATTTTTTGGCTAAGGCCTAAAAACTCTAAAGTTGACCTTGAGATTAGCAATGGATTTAAGTCCGTTAACTAGACATAAAAAAATATAAAACAAACATATCATTTAGCAAACATATCATTCATATATGTGTATTTCGATTTATTGAAATTTTGATAGCATTTAATTTTGATAGCATTTAGACCCATTTAAATTTTAGGAAAAAAAAAACGTTGCATTAAATTTTATATTTATGAAGTAACAAATAAATTTCAAATGTTGAAAAAGAAAAATCAGTAATAAGCATGCTCCTGCCAGCGCGAGACTTAAAAGGAGTCGAGTCAACAAATCAAATGCATAAAGGATAGGAACAAAGACTACATGAAAAGACTATGGGAGTCTTATGATAAGACCATACAGCACGGCTTGGCTCAGATGAATTCTTTGTTTTCAATTTTTCACTTCCACTAATTGAAAAGCAGCAAAGACTAAGTGAAAATTCCGACAGCTGGAGCTCATTGAGGGTTTCGTTTCAGGACTGCTGTTCGACTTCAGTAAATACAACTTTTAAGACACAGCCATTACGTATTTCGCAAATATGTAAATTATAAAGTCAACTTTTAAATTACAATCTTTTGCCAACTGCCAGTAAATAAAAACCAGTGCTGAAATATGTCACTAATCACTAGTATCAAATTATACAATCTTTATTGTTAGAGGGGACTAGTATTATTTTGTGTCGAGTGGAAGAAACTGTATAATTAACTTAACCATATAACTAGTTAGAAATAAATAAAATTAAATAAAATGTTTGGATATAAATTTAGATATTAATGTAAAGGTATAAAAATTAATTATAATATAATTTATTACCCAAAATTGATTAAACTAAGAATGAAAATTAGGTGACTATTATATTCGTTTTGAAAAATGTTAATTATGCTTTCATATTTTTTAGTGCAAAAATATAAATTTGTATTTTGGTGAGAAAACTAATGTTGTAATTTCTTAATTAAAATTTCACTGCACTACAATTTGTTATGATTGTGGACTAGCTGAATAACAAACAATTTATAATTTAATGAAGGAAAAAGGATAGCAACACCTCCAAAGGTTTTAGGAAAATAGTCATACAGATTTTAAATTTTTAATAAGGAAAATTAAGATTTCTTTTAACTATAATACCCTTTGTAGATAGTAACTAAAACAATTGATATCACTTATTGAAAACTTAGCATGATCATTTCCCCTTGGGGGCTAATAGAAAGAGCTTTGTTATTGAGGAGCGTTGATTTTTTCTCTGAAAATTATTATCGGATTGGTTCCACTTCCTCCTCTCCAGATCTGCCAATAACACTACAGTCACTGGTAAGCAAGGAAACCTAAATCAAGAGTAATAGGAGGTCTAAGAAATAAATGCTGCTTGGAAAGCCCCGCACACATAAGATACTGCGGTTGTTGAAATTCTGGATGGATAAGGAATTGAAAGGCAAGTCTGTGCAACTGGAATTCTGGAAAGGAATATTCTCTCAAGATTACGGGTTTGTAATCTGTTTGTTTTGGTCCACTCCATTGACTAATTGATTTGATAAGCCAAACGCCGTGAGACGCACATGGTTAATCAAGTCAGCGTTAGTCCAAGTCAGTTAAAACAGTTAGTTATTTAATTTTTGGCACGGTCGTTTTAGCTAACCAAGTTTGTACCATAAGCTGGTTTTCGGGCATCATTTGAGCATCTGATTTACTCGGTTAAGTGCGAGACTGAGAGCTGCGATCCCCTTTTCCGTTGGAAGAATAATTTTACTAATTATCAAGTAGCGTTTGGAACATTGGCAGATCATGAACAAAGAAATAAGTCTCTTTACGTGGGTATCAATGATGAGATGAGAGCCCCCGACTTAATTGAAAGAGTTTGCTCTGCTCTCAACAGCCACTATATTATTAATATTTCCTTTACAAATATGTTACAGTTTTGTTACTCAAAAATGATCAAATTGTTAAACATGATGCATAGCAGAAACAACATAGCAGAAACAACATATTGCTAAATAACAGTTTAACTAAAAATAAAAGTGATAATAGGCGAATGATGAGTTGAAAATTGGAGGTCCAATAGTGACACATTGCCACTCAACTCAAGCATCAAGGCTTTCGTATAATTGTAGTGAATTGGTGAATTCTGGCTCGGGTTGGTTAGGCTAAGATTCCGTGGGTAAATTGCAAATTAATTTTAAATTTCCTAACGCCTTTAGGATATGAACATGAATGATCAGCCAAATAAAGCTGCTTGAAAGCTATTCGGCCAAGCCCTTAGGAGCCTGTTGAAGCATCCCATTGCTACAGTGGACTTATTGATAGCTGCTTGAAATTCATCCGATATCTCCGACGCGTGGCTCTCCTGGTGTAGAAAGACAGCACCTAAGTGCCACCCATCTGCATCTCACGAGCAATAGCTCATTGATGTAGGACAACCCTAGTTATAATAGGAGTATAAGTTTTCTAGTTTCATTAGGATTTAATTTATATTCTCCTTATTTAATTCATATTCCTTTACTTATAAGGAATCATAATTTTATTAGGAATAGAATAATCCTAACTAGTATCAATAGGCTTGTTATGCTTGTTTCTAGATAAGCTTTTGATTAATAATATTTAATATTTCTCAATTGAGATATTTTCTCCTCTGCGAGAACCGTCTTTTTTTAAGTTTTCAAGGACGTACGCTAGAATGAAATCTGGTATCGCTTCCACACTGCGTCACTCATTACCTATGTGGTTAAGTTTGTCCAATATCTAAATTGTTCTATATGGAAGGCACTTTCCACAAAACAAATCAGGGATATGCTGAGCCTCCTCTATAAGTTTCGTCGGCATATAAAATTAATTACATTTACAATAGTTCAAGCACGGATTGGCTTTCTGTTAATGGAAATCCTAAACGATTTTTGAGCCTGAGAATCTTAAGCATTTGGAGGTTAATGTTCACGGTTTCTTCAGGAAATATAAGCCAAATATTATCAAATAGCCCCAACGAAGCTCTAACCTATAGATGAGAAACGCACGGCCAAAATTAATAGAGAATGACTAGTGCGTTTAATTGATTTTTTTTACTTTTTTTGCCAAGTTATAATCCATAAATAAACTTTAAAAAAGTAACAAATGCAAAGAGAATATTTGGTGAATGCACAGCTTGATTATTTCATTCCTCAAACTTCCAATATATACAACAGTTTGCCTTGCTTCACAGGCTTACACAAGCACTACTCGAAGCTTTCATGTTGATCTGATGGCTATCAACAACTTAATCTATGGCTCTTCTTCTTTGTACTTGAGCTCGTCAGATGGCCATTATCTATGCAGTGTTTTGGTTTTATCTTATCTGATCTAGAAAGTCCTGGAGAGCTGGCTGAGTCAACCTTCCTAGTTATCACATTTTGTGCACACCACTGCCAGTTCAGCAGAGCTTGCTTGCTGTGTTTGCTGCATTGTCTTCATTGAGGCATTCTGTCAAACACTTCTGTATTTGCATCGAACACCTAGTTCTAACATCCAGGAATTAATCCGAGGATGGAAACCCAATGAGTCAAAATAGAACAACACTCACAAAACTGCAACAAACTGGGAGACTGAACTATGATAAAAGCACAATTCAAAATTGATTTCCATTTTAAATTCAATTAAAACAGAACAACTAAGTTCATGTATAATCAAGAAATTCAGAAAGAACAAAAACGTAATATTTACATATCTAAATGAAGTCCAAAGACTAAACAATGTCATAATGTCATCGTGCTTACTATATCAAAAATAAATAAATAAATAAATAAATAAATAAATAAATAAATATATATATATATATATATATATATATATATATATAAAGCCATTATAAAACACCTTACTGGCAAGAAGTGATACCTTTAGTCTCATATACCTTCTTTGTATTGATGCATGATTAGAGAGACTGCATAAAGCAGGGGCAGAAAATCCTGCTTATGCGCAAACTGCATTCCCTAAACAAGTAAACAGTAACAAAACTTTATTTCTATTAAATAAATAAGCAGTGTCTAAAAAGTAAAAAGTCAATGTTCTTGCCTCCTTTGCTTAGAAAATAAATTGTGTGATAAAATAAATAGAAGGTAGATAGCACTTACGCAAGAAACGCATGTAAGCCTCCTCCCTTTGTGATTATTCGGGAAAACAAGGAACTTCGTTGTCGTTGAGGAGCGTTGATTTGCTCTCTGCAAATTGATTCAAGTTCCAACTCGCCAGATCCGTCAATACTTTCAAAAGTCCCACTTGTTCCGAGATTATCATGAAAATCATAATGCAATTTCCTGATTTGAGTGCATTCCTCTTCATTTGGTGGCAGCATATTTACAGTAAAAGTGTTGGGTTTAGTCCCGTTGGGATGTGCATATACTGGACAGACCCCACAACTTTGCACTTTGGGACCTTTTTCAGAGCAAGGATACTGAATGGAGAACTGCAATGAGATATTGCGGTCATTATCAGGCAGCCCAATATTCCAACAGGGAAAAAATCCAAGTATGATTTGATCTGAGTGAAAAGACTGCTCAAAAACTGAAGGGTGATCAGTTTTGGCTTCAGAGGGAGTCTTTATTTCAAAATGGTAGTAAATCCTATCACAAGCCTTATGATCTTTCTCCAGTTCAATGACAATACAGAAGGCAAATCCGATGAAGCTTCCATTACAACTATGTCGTGGCAGTTGAATAGTTAACGAAGATCCTAAACGCTGATGGCTGAACCAGTCAGGAATTTCATTTCCAGGTAAACAAATTTTGATGACAGGTGGTTCACGACAACCCTGTAATAGAAATCGTGATTTTACATGTAACGAGGAGGGAGAGAGAGGGAAGAGAAGATAGAGAGTGAAAGAGAATACCTTTAAATACATTAATAGTCTCAGTGATGCAATTGCCATATGCTGAATTCTTAGCTTTGAATCTGCCAAAATCTTCTTGTTTGCTTTGTCATTCAGTTTCAGGCAATTAATAAAGTTGAAATATATTCGGGAGTGTTTGGATAATGTTTCCAGTATGGAGGTGTCGATTTCTTCTGGTTCTTCTAGGCATGATGGAATCTCAGGTAAGGACTCGAGCTGCTTGCAATTCCTTGCATCTAAGAAACATAGACCAAATGGAAGCTCTGGTAACGACTTAAGCTTCTTGCAATTTCTCAAGTAGAGCCATCTCAGTTGTGAAAGTTGCTTGATACTTGCAGGTAAACCCTCAAAGTTATTTCCACTTATATCTAACTTTTCCAGTGAGAGTAGACTGCCAATATCTTGTGGAATTTCTCTTATATCACAGTCTCTCAAATCCAGTCGTTGCAAAGAAGATAAACCTGATAAGACTGAAGTCAGCACTAAACCCCTGCATCCATAAAAGGAAAGTTCTTCAACTTGTTTGAGATCTGTGATCGAGGATGGCAGTTGACTAATGGCTGATCTGCCTGCATAGAGCTGCTCCAGAGACCTTAAACTACCCAAGTTATCTGGCAAAATACCAAGTTTATAACAATACTCCAATCTCAACTCTTTAAGCCCTTCTAGGTGTTCGACTGAAGATGGCAGCTCTTTAATTGCAGTCAATCTTAAATCAATATAATTTAAACGTTCCATATTCTCCAAGATTCCTGGGAAACTCTCGAGCTTTGAGCAGTTATAAAGACGAAGCCAAGTAAGAGATTTCAATTTACAAATGCTAGCCGGAAGCTTGTTCAACCTTTTGCAATGCGCCAGATCTAACACTTCAAGATTAGTTAGGCTCTCAATTGATGAGGGAACTTCTTCTATCCAGGTTCTGGATAATTTTAACACTTTGATATTCCCTGAAATCTTTGGAAACTCTGCGAGATTAATACAGCTGGTGAAATCAATGGTTGCAGAACAAGTGAAATGAATGCCGGGAACGGTCCTAAGATTTTTGCAGCTCTCCAAACGCAACATGCTGAGATTGTTTAAATGATGCGATGATATTCACAGGCTGGTGCTTCAGAACATGCAAAATTCATTAGGTCCAAAAGGGTCAGATGCTCAAAAAGCTGCAGTCATAGGTGACACGGAGATCCACTTGAGGACACTTCTGGTCCTTCACTAAACATCTTGATCAAGCTTATGGCAGTGGAGTTGGTGTTTGCTCCATTCTTTGCAAGTTGCAACTCACGGAGGCTTGCTCTTCAAATTGCTTTGAGTCCAACCGGTGTATGTATGTGTTCAATAATGGAGATGGAGAAGTTACTTCCATGAAGCATTTTCTGAAACTATTAAATAACTATTTACTAATTACACAGGGAAAAAAAACGCATTTATCTATTTTTTTTTTTTTTACTTCATCATTCGAAGCCATTAAAACACTATCGACATGTTTATAATTCAAGGATTGTTTTCTTTGCATTAGTTTTTACACACAAATAATCATATCCAAGAGGTCCATTAGTGAATAAAAATCTCAACTTTCATAGTGTTATGGTATAGTTTTGCTAATGACCGATGTTTATATTTTATTAATATTAAATATTCATTTACTGCTTTTAATGATGCGTTTACTTTTGTATTAAAATGGACGGTGTCTACTTATACATTGCGAGTGCCAGTGCTGGTGCTGAATTTAAAACCACTCTCTTTCTTTAATGTATTTTATTATTTTATCATCTTCGATTTTTATTTTTTTCGGTTTTCCCTCTCACTCTAGTGTGATGCTCCTAATTCCCATTCTTTTCGGTCCTAATTGTTTTCGAAGAAGGGGTGAAGAGATGGTGATAAACAAAGATAAAATGAGAGAATAAATAAGAATTCCAAGGTTGTGTTTGACTTAAGAATGGAAAGGAATTTGGAAGTTGAATGAAGATAGAAAGTGAATGTGAAAAAAAAAAAAAAAAGACTAGAAAAGAGATTATGGTGAGATTTTTATCCATAATTTTCCATTTGGAAAAAAAAAAAAAAACAGTTAAAGACATTCAAACCCTGACAAGACAGCCCCATAACTTGGAAAACCATAAAAATGACTACATTTCAAAAAGCCAGTTTGCTGAAGAGTCATCTCGTCAAAAAATTAGATGGCAATAATTAAACGACCATTAAGAGTGAGCTGAGCCGCGCTAACTAACATATCAAAGAAATTCCATCAGGACGCCCGGAGTAAATCGTAATCATCCGAACGTGCTTTTGGCACTGAATGTACCTACAACACTCTCAAAATGCAAAAAATATACAGCAGCAAAATCATATTACATGCATATGCTGAAATGAGATGAGAAGAGACAAAAGTACCCATCTAATTTATTGTGAAAAATTGGGTTAAGTACTAAAGCTTTGCCTACGTCTGGTAGAGGTCATATTCACTCCGGTGTAGTAATAAGTAAACTTAAAGGTGAAAGAGACATAACTTTGAGATTTGTTGATTCATCACGTTGTGATTTTGTTTAGAAGGATCAAAGCTGCGGTATTTATTTAATTCAAGATTGAGTCCCTCTACCAAGTGTTCTACCTGTGGCTTTTCTGAAGTACTATGTACAGGATTTGTTATGGTTCAGCCCGATGGGGCACATATATATCCACACAAGGAATAGAGAATGATGATTTCACCATTTCCTGAAAACGAGTTACAGAGTTGTTTCCCTGACTGCAGTGAACAATCTTCATGCAATTATCTTTCTCGTTATCACAAATGTATTAGATCTAACAAATGAACCCAGAAACAAGCTCCATTAACCAACACAGAAACCAGCATTTTTGGTTCATCGACGTCAACAGTGTCCATTTTCAACGATCGATGATGATGAAATTGCTGTTCACATAAGACTTTTGATGAATTTGCAACTCTATCTCAGTGTTCTACAGAGTATGAAATATGGAAAGAACATCTTATAATAACTTCACGAGAATACCATAAAATTGAATGCCTATGTAGGTAATGCTGACCAAGCTGTGCACTAGCCAAGAAAATGTTTTCAATTTAGTGTTTTTTCTGAATGCATTTTTTTGGTCAGAATTTAAAAAAAAAATGAATTCAATTTGAAACACATTAAATAAACAGGGAGGTCCATTAAAGCAAGGACTTGAAATGAATAAAATCTTAAATGTTAAAACAATTTAATTCACTAAACAACATCAATACTTCATTTCTATTATGAAAAAATTGTGACAATTATAAAAAAAATTGAATGAAGAGAAGAAATACAAATTTGATAAGACAATCTTGGCAAGTGTAGGACTTTCTCTGCTATTTTTTGTTTAAGAAAACAGAGAAAGAGAGAGATATTATTGGGAATTAAACGCATTAAAAAGATCAAGATATAGAAATTAATTGGACCACTGGACTTGCTGAAGAGGAAAATAAGAAAAGGAGCGACTCAGTTGTTAAGGAGCGTGGATTTGATCTCTGCAAATTACCTCTTAACAATTTAGTACCGATTTTTGAAGAGCAGAAAAATTACATTTTCACACTGCAGGATCTATCTTTTCTCTTGACTCTTGCTTGTCTTTGTTCTTCAAACTTATAAATAGGTGCCCACAGTTTCTGCATATCTACATCAGCTAGCTCTCATGGTGTAGAAATACACATGAAGACAAATGCCATCAAGGCCCCAGCAACTACCAAATTCTTAGACTCAAAATTGCACGGTCTATGTGCCTAAGGCTGGAAAATGACCAATAAAACATGGTTCAGGCTAGTCGACTTTCCAGGTTTTAAATAAAACAATAGATTAAATCAAATGCTAAACAACACAGATGATGGCTAGTGTAAAGTTCAACAGAATAATAGATTCAAAACATAATGGACTGGAGATTAAGCTTTGGACCTATATAAGGAAGGAAATAAGCCAGCTCTTTTACTACAAAACACAGTAGAAAACGGGAGGAGATCTGTTGTCAAGGAGATTTGATTTTTTCTCTGCAAATTATATTTGGATTGGGTTCCACTTCCACCTCTCTGGATCCGCAAATAATCCCTGTACTTCCACTTGCACCGGCCTTGTCATGGACCTCATGGTAGCAGTAGTCATATGGGGTTTCCTAATTGTAGCACATTCTTTTCCCTGGTGGTCGAAAATTTCTCAGTAAAAATGATGGACTGGTCTTGCTGGGATTTGCTTACAGTGGACACACCCAACAACCTATAGTTTTTCTAGGTAGCAGCCCTCATTACAGAGAGGAAAGAAGATACATGAGGCAGCTCCATGGTGGTTAACATCAGGTAGCTGAACATCTAAACAGGGATCAAACAGATTTGTATTTCTTGAGTTCATTTTGAGTCCAAATATTTGGTAATTGTAATTGTAATTTAATAATTATAATTTAAAAACTATAGTATTAAAATATTTGGTAAATACTAGTTGCTATAGTTTGGAAGCTATGTTACTTTGATTTTACACTAATATAATGAAAAATTTGTTATATCATTAATAATTTTGCAAAATTATTTTAAAATTACATTTATTACATCCTTTATATTAATTTTATTTTATAATTATATTTTTTATTTTATAATTTTTATTTTATAATTATACTTTTTTTCTCAAACAACTATAGCTTAAAATCAAACTAGGCAAGAACATTCGCTCTTTAATTCTTTAATACACACTAGTTCTATATCTTCTTTAATTCATTCGCTCTTTAATTCATCATCAATGAAGAATTGTATTTGTTTCCGATGTAAAGCTGCAGCTAGATGGCTATTAAACCCATTACGAGTGTCCTCCCCTCGGAAACTGAGGAAGATCTCATATTTACTTGGAGGTAGATGTGGAAGAAGATGAAGTCATTGATGGGAAATTTTAAGACCGAAACAGAGAGTATTGAGAGTAAAGAGTAAACGCAAGAATCAAATAGAGATGTGAAGTAAACGTTAAAATATATGCTTTCTTCCCTGATGGCTGCTGCAGCCTCTTTCTTGGAGCTTTTCTCTGAGAGCGAGGAACTGTTAATGTCATTGGTTCAACTATTGCTTATATTAAGCAGGATCTACTCCACCTTTATTTTACGTTCTCTACAAATAGGATTCAAGCTCTACCGTCACGCTCTTCAGAAAACCATAAAATTCAAAACATATTACCGAGTGGTTGGTTGACAATTGTTTAAGGAAAAAAAAAAAATGAGTACCAGCTAGTCGCCAATATCCAAAAACATCATCAGCTCCAACTTCATATGCAGACTATCAAGACTGGCGTTTAATTTTACACACACACACACCCACACACCCACATATATATATATATATATATATGTATATATGTATCGTTTAGGTCTGAGTCGGCCATTTATTTACTCAAGATCTAGTCCAAAGTGCTGGAGCCAGACTTTTGTTAAACAATTACTTGCGATCAGCCGAAAGGCAGCATATTAAATGAAGTTGCGGAGTCACTAGACTTTGTGAAATAACGGGACAAATCAACTTATTTAAAAGAATTTGGTCTTTATTTATGCGTTTTAATTTAATTTTGTATTTAAGTAATTTTGGCGATGAATCTGTAATTTATGACCTAATTGTATTGTATTTTTATCCCGAGCCGACGGGGCCAAGTCAAAAATTCAGCGGGAATTAGTTTCCAACAATTTTTATGTTTTATTTTAAATAAGAGTCCGGTCCAACAATTATAATTCTAAGAGAATATATAATCTGGCAATATTGCTGTGGTTTCGACTCTTGTATACCAGAGAAATCTTTAATTTCATTGCAGCAACTTTTTTCGCCTCTCTGTTAATTTTTCGGGTTGGTCAAAGTCTAATGGGAGAAGTTCTAAAACGGATTATGTTGATCCCGTTTCTTCTGCAGATTAAAAACTATAACATTGGTTCTTTTCAGAATCTCCCCGTTAAATGACACCTTGATGAGAATGGTAAATGTACTATTTCGAAAATTCAGTGCAGCCTAATGATCGGTTTAATTTTCCACACGAAGAACAACGTTGTTGTTGCTGACCAAATTGCAAAGAACAATTAATTTCAATACAATAATCTCGCTCAGAATAAAGAATGTGTTAGATATTAAGTGAACCATAAAACCAGCCTTATTATCCTGGGTTTTGCTGCCTAGCCACACGCGCCCAATGTAACCGTCACAACAGAAATTTGTCCAGGCCTTGACTCATGTGATCACGCGACACGCGCGTGATTAAAAACGACAGCGTTTTGGTTCTTCAATTTCAAATACAGCGGCCATCTTACAAGAGGCTGAAATAAAATCCCAGCGCTTTGGTTGAAATTGGATCAAAGAGAGTGATGAAAATTGTTGTTCATCTGAGGCTTGATTATGATGAATTAGATTATAATAATGTGATTACAGGGGGCAGCAGTTGGGTTTAACGAAGGTCAATAACTGAAATTCTAATGGCTCTTTTATGATTAATGCCTGTGATGCAATACAGCCTTATATATAGAGACAGCAAAAGCTCTGGTTAAGTACTAACAATTTTGCTATTTTGCTCTACCATTTTATCACGTCGGAGGAAGAGAACAAATAAACATCAAATAAGCATCTGGGAAAAGGAAAAAGAAAAAAAAAACAGTTATTTAAAAAGACAAAATTTAAATGATTAATAAATCAATAATGGTGTGATAAAAAAGGACATTATTAATTTATATATCATCGTACACTTCAAATTCAGCATAGAAATTGAGATATAACATACATGCCAAGATTGCAATGTATTAGTAACTGATGCTTGGACTTATTAATTCTGCAACTAAGTTAATTAAATAAAAAATTTATTTCCAAAAGTGATAAGGAATGCATGGATAAAAACATCAGTCTTAAACAAATTATCATCTAGAATAGCTTTTATAATCAATCATATAGTATAGATTGGTACTAATTCGATTAAAACCAAAGAAGAGAGCGAAGACATTATATCAACTCGGACCATAGCATATAGTATATTTTACAGGACGCGCCTGGGATCCATTTCTTGTTTGTTACAGCTTTCAATTGTTCACGCCCCCTAGAAAAGGTAAAAACTAGCAAGTTTAAATTAGAGAGAAAGAGACAGATATTGCTAAGAATAAACGCATAAAAAAGATCACGAAATCGAAATTAATTAGAGCGTTGGATTTACTGGAGAAAACAAGCGACTCCATCGCTAAGGAGTGCGTGTTGATTTGGACTCTGCAAATTCTCTTGGGACTGGGTTCCAATTCCTCATGCAAACTTCCAATTCCTCATATCACTCGAATTCCAATTTTGGGTACAAACGTGAGAGTAAAAGTATTGGGTTTGGTCTCGCTGGGATTCGCATATACCGGACACACCCCACAACGCACCACCTTGTTTCTGAAATATGCTCTGAACTCAAACGAGACAGTTGTGTGGTGGTTACCATCAGGAAACCCAACACCGCCGAAGGGACGAAATCCAAGCATGACATGATCTGTTTTAGTGCTATCATAACCAAATAAAGTGCAACCGCCATGAACTCGTTTCCTTTCAGAGAGAATATTCATTTCAATGCTAAATCTACAGTGGCATTCAAAAGGCTCAGAAGGAGAGACAACATCATGAAAATCGGCGACAGCACAAAAAGCAAACCCGATTAGGTTTTGACAACACTGCTGCGGCATTTGAAGGGTTATGACAGATCTTGAACTTTGATGGCTGATCCAGTCCGAAATTTCTCTCCCAGGTAAAGTTATGGTGGGACCCCCGAGTACTTTCCGGTATAAACGTTTCTGTAAAATTAAAATCATGATTTCAGATGTAACGAAAAGGGAGAGAGGATCCCCGGGGGGGGGGGGGGGGGGGCGAGAGAGAGACGAAAGAGAAAGAATTGCGTACTTCTTCCACTTCAGAGAATAGTCTAAATGATGCAATTGCCATATGCTGAATCCTCACTTGTGAATCTGTCAAATTCTTGTTGTTTACATCTTCACCCAGTTTCAAGCAATTAATGAACCGGAAATCAATGGACGAATCGTCTGGATCGACCCCATCAGGGGACAAATAACTGTCTTCAACACCGTTATCTTCAAGGGAGTGTTTGGATAGCTTTTCGAGAACGGATGCATCTAGTTCTTCTAGACATGATGGGATCTCTGGCAAAGATTGGAGTTGCTCGCAATTGCTCGCTTCTAACCTTTTCAAGCTCAGTGGGAGCTCCGGTAATGACTGAAGCCTATTGCAATTGGACAGGTAAAGTTCTCTCAGCCGTGGAAGCTGCTTGACACTTGCAGGTAAACTCTCAAATTTATTTCCTTTTAGCTCTAATCTTACCAATGAGGATAGACAGCCAATCTCTTGCGGAATAGCCGTTAAACCGCAGTCACATAAATCTACCATTCCAAAAGTAGATAAACCTGATAATGACAATGCAGCAATTGACGCCAAAGCTCTGCATCCGCTTAACGAAATTTCTTTATGTTCGTTTGAATCTGGACCAGAGGATGGTGACTGACTAATGGCAATATTATCTGGAAAATTATCTAGTTCAGAGCAACCTTCTAAGCCCAGCGTTTCAAGCTCTTCTACATTTTCAATTGATGATGGCAGCTCTCTAATTTCCGTCCTTTCTGAAGCATTGTAATTTAGTTGTTCCACTTTCTCCAACATTTCTGGGATTTTCTCAAGGTTTAAGCAGCCATCAAGAGAGAGCCAAAAAAGAGATTTAAATTTACAAATCTGTGCTGAAACCCTCTTCAGCCTTGTGCAATCAATCAACAACAAATATTCAAGATTATTTAGGCATTCTATTGATGAGGGAACTTCTTCTATTGCAGTGTTACTTAAGTCTAGATCCGTTACATTCCCAGAAATCTGTGGAAACTCTGTGAGATTAACACAAAAGGAGAAATCAATAGTTATTGGACAAACAAAATGAAGGTTGCTTGGAAAGGATCTAAGACTTTTGCAGCCCTTGAAACACAGGAAACTGAGGTGATTGAAATTCTGGATTGATGAGGGAATGCAACCCAAGTTTGTGCATTTCAAAAGATTTATTCTCTTAAGATTTGGCGTCTCCGATAGATCCGGCATCTTTACAAGATATCGGGAATAACTAAGGTCAATATATTTTAACTTGAAAGCTTTCTGTAACAAAAAATAAACAAAGACTATATTAATTAAATTAGAAACATTGAATTCAACAATTAATCAAACGTATATTTAAAGAAAGAAAATTGAATGCTATGGTATTAGTACTAGAACATACCTTTTTTCCATCCCAAATTTGCACAACTTTACTAAATGGCAATTTTAGTTCAACAAGGTTCTTTGGCTTGAAATTTGATGGTAGTGTTCTTAATGGGTACTTGTGCCAATAAAGATATCTCAATTTCTTGGTAAGATAATCTAGGCCGTCTGGAAGCTGCACTTTAGAGTCTGAAAGCTCCTTTTTGATACTCATATTAAAATCCTCAGGCATATGAAGTACAAGAAGTCTAAGATTAGACATATTTGTGAAGGCTCCGGCACTTAGATTGATGTCTTTTATTTTGGACAAATTTAGAAATATGCCTTCAATTGCATCTGTCCCCTAGAAACAAAAACAAAAAATGAGTTAGCCTAATACCCAAAAGAAGCTTTTGTAAAATTTATTATTTAGAGCTGCTCAATTAACGACAAATTCTGCCTTTTAATTTGTTTTGTTTGACAAAAGATTTGGGTAGGATTATGTGCTTTTAAGTATATATAAAGAATACAAAAAATTTTAATAAAATGTATTTAGCTAAAAAATTTCAAAAACTATTCTTGGATAGAGTTCTAAATATTAGTTCAAAATTAGAAAATAATAACAGTCTTTTTTTGTTGAGCAGGAAAAAGCTATCAACACCCCCAAGTTTTGCATAAAATCCCTTAATTTTAGAAATGGTCTCATGGACCGTTTGATTATAGTGAAAACTTTTATAATGAATACAAATACAATAATAAGATAAAAACAATAAATAAATATATAGCATATAAGCACAAATAAGCTATTATTAGTATTATATGTGTGTGTATGCATGTATGTATATCATGCAAATTACTTTTAATATTAAACTATTATGAGTATATCCTGACAAACTTTATTAACAAGTTAATCCATTAATCCAAAACTTAGCATTAAAATTTATGTTAATATAGATATAACATAAAAAAGTAATAAGAAAAGATAAATAGAATATATAATGTAGGTTTTTTAAATTATTATTAATGTTAAATATAGTTCTTGTAATATTATTAATCTGTTAAATCGATTTTATTTATAAAAAAACATATGATTGATTAACAATATGAAATTAATTTTTTAAAATTAATTTATAATATTTTTTATATTAAATTACTTTCATATAATATTTTGTCTTTATTATAAAAGTTTATTTGAAGTCAGCTTTTAGATTGTTATAACAGAAGAGTATTATTTAAAAAAAAAAAAGTCTATGTGATTATTTATGAGATTTGAATAACCTTGTAAGCAAACATTTGGGGTGTAGGTGGCTTTTTTCTATTTTTTTAAATAACTTTTACCTTATATCGCTTATTCGCTTATATCATCTTGATAGTTTATATTCTTTTGTTACACAATTATATCGAATAAGTTTTCACAATTTTTAAATTTTTAAGAACTTTTTTCAATAAGATATCAAACACATTTTTGAATAAAAATTACTTAAAATACACCCCTAAATTTTTTTTTATTAAATGTATTCAAGTTTTTAAAACAATTTTTGAAGCACTAACTAGACGAGACCAAACTTTTAGGTCATTGTTTACCAATTGAAGATAAAATGAGCATTTGTTTTTATAATTTTTTTAATTTATTCAACGTATATATCTATATAATTATATATATAGAGAGAGTGACATAAACTCTTAAAATAATTAAAATTAGGGTTAATTACACTTGGATGACACATGTTTGAACACATTTCAAAATAGTGACACATGTTTGAACAATTTCAAAATAGTGACACATGTTTGAACAATTTCAAAATAGTGTTTAAAAATACTTGATCAGATGATGGTCCGTTAACTTTACTGTTGATTCTAATAGATCAAGGGTAAAATTGAAGAAAAAAAAAGATATTGTTTTAGGGTTACTTACCATCAGATGATACTTGTTTGGACATATTTAAAAAAGATGATAGATGTTTTAAAAATACTCGATCAAACGACAATCCATTAATTTTACCATTAATCTAACGGAAATAGTCAATTAATTACAAAATGATATTTTTGCCCCTACAATTAGTTACAAAATCATGTTTCTACCCTTACTCACTTGTTTTAACTTTTTTCATGTGTGTGTGTAAAATTAAATCTCAGTCTAATTAACAAGGATTTTTTTGTTAAATCAAAATAATTTTTTAAAAACAAAACTTCTTGTTGAATTAAATTGCTGCTTTGGCTCCATGAGATCACAGCTACTATTGGCCTAGAGAAGATGAAGCCTAGAGAAGATGAAGAAAGAAGGAGAAAAAGAATTGGAGAGGATGAAGGAAGAAGAAGAGAGGGGAAATGAAAAAAGTAAATAAATAAAATAAATCTATTTTTTTCAATTTTACCCTTAGTCCGTTAGAATTAACAACAAAAATTAACAAATTGTCACTTGATCAAGTATTTTTAAAACATGTCTCATCATTTTGAAATTTGTTAAAGCATGTGTCACCTAGGTGTAATTAACCCTTAAAATTATTTATTTTGTTTGCTTAGTTTTATTTTGTTGGTTAATTTTGAATTAGTCAAAATAGTTGCACTTATTCTGTGAAACCATATGTTAGTGGAGCATTATGTGAAAATGTCCTTAGTGTTACTAATTTTTAGGTTGTAATCTAAAGTAAGCTTTAGTATATAAAGCTTGATGTTATTCAATAAAAAGGGTCATCAATATTATTATTTTAGCAAATTGAAAGTTGCAAGTAGGAGAGCAAATAATCAATACTTATTTTAGAGGTATATGTTTTTTAAAGTTAACCTATATTTCTTGTGAACTCCTCCTATTTTGTGTCAATTCTCATAATGCACATTTGTGTCTATAACAAAGGGACATAATGCCAATATGCATTTTTCAATGTCGTAAATTAGGTTTACAATGCTATAACACACACACACACATTACAGGAAAATTAATGGAGCACATAGCCTCATAAAGAAAGTCAAATAAACAGAATCTTACCTTATTTTCCTTGAGCACATGATAGATATCATTGTGATCCCACAACCTGCTACGTTTTCCTGGTTCAGTGACAGATTCTTGTCGAACAATTGTCTGACCCAATTCTTCTAATAAATCATGCATTTGTAGCAGTTTCCTATGTGATATTGTAATGAGCGACTTACCAACAAGACTGCTCAGTCTATCGCGCATAGACATAGGATCGTCTTGTATCCTTATCACAAAGTCTATGTCTTCTCCTTTGAAGAAACATGCGATGTCAAGAAATATTCCTTTCTCTTCTGAATTTAGCTCATCATAACTGATTTTCAACACCTTATAAATACTAGGTTCAGGAATCAATTTCAAGTTGTACAATTTATCTTTCCATTGTTGTTTGCTCTTTTGATAAAGGGAAGAACCCAAAACTTCAAGAGCTAATGGATTGCCATCGGCATAACACACTACTTCCTGTGAGAGCTCAAGAAGATCGTGAGATCGATTGTTTTGTCGAAAGGCTTTTCTATAAAAGAGCTCAAGTGCTTTATTGTGGTTTAATCCCTCGACCTCAAATATGTTTTTCACTCCACATTTATCGAGTACTTGTTTATCTCTAGTAGTTATAATGATTCGACTTCCAGCGCTAAATCTATCTACCCCTCCAGCTAAATTTTCTAATTGTGTGAATTCATCATGAACATCATCAAGAACGATCAAAACTTTCATCCGTTGGAGCCTTTTCCTAATATTTTGAGGTATAATGAGAGTTCTTATTTTGAGATTTTCTCCTAATACTTCAGAAATAACCTCATCTCGAACATGAATTACTCCCATTTTGTTTGATTCATCTCTGATGTTTGCCATGAAGCACTTGCCTTGAAAGTGTCTAGAAATTTGGTGGAAAACAACACTAGCAATTGTTGTTTTACCGATACCGCCCATACCCCAAATTCCTACAATCCGAACATCATGAGATTCGAGACATAGCAGTGATTTCATTTTCTCAATTCGTGAATTTAATTCAACGAAGCCATCTAAATCTGCTGAGTCTGACACATCTTCCAGTTTCTTGGAAATATCTGCAACAATCTTTTCCACAAGTTCTGCCTCATTCCTTCCAAGTGTTGTTAAGTTATAAAACAATGATGAGTCAAACGAACCAAACTAGGCTATAAAGCACTTATTCATTAGTAAAAACAGAGGCCGTAAACGGTTGATGGAAAAAAAAAAGAGAAAAAAGAAGGTTCTAATAACAGTTGATACAAAGAGGGAAGATATGAGAAGAGTTACCTGGATTCTGTGGAATCATATCCAGATAAGTTTGATGCTTGGATCAATGCATCTCTCCATTTTCGGACCTTATCTGGAAAGTTCCTTTCATGGTGATCAAATGCGTCCCCAAAACTCCCCCTCTGTTTTCTTACGTCAGATGGATCTACTTGGTAGAAAACCGGTATCACAATCTGACCATTCATTTTCTTGCAATCAAGAATCTTGACAAGTTCATTGAGGCACCATTTGGAAGAAGCATAGTCTTTTGAGAAGATAATTATCGAAATATCTGACGTTTCAATTGCATTCGAAAGAGCAGGCGAAATCTCATCTCCTTTCTTAAGTTCTTCATCGTCAATGAAGAATTGTATTTGTTTCCGGTGTAAAGCTGCAGCCAGATGGCTAGTAAAGCCATTGCGAGTGTCCTCCCCTCGGAAACTGAGGAATACCTCATAATTGCTTTGAGAAGAAGATGCAGCCATGAAAAGAAGTTTTGTGACAAACAGAGAGAGTTGAGAGCAAGCGCAAAAGCAAAGTAAAGATGGGAAGTAAAACTAATGACTTTCCTGATTTGAGCTTCTTCCCTGTCGCTTTCCTGTGAATTTCTTGGAGCTCTCCTGAAGGATATTTGCAAATCTTACAAATAAAATAAAAGCTGTAATGTACATGATGGGTGCATGTTTTGTTCTTTTAGAAAACACAACCGAAAGTTGTGCAATCAGAAAAGAAAAAGCAAAAGTAAGAAAAAGTGGAGGAAAAAAAAATGATAGTGCTTGCAGGGAAGGTCCACAAATGAGTATTAAAATTGAATAACTGTTTATCTGCTGCATTTGGACCATAACCCCTCTTGTTTTTTATGACAGCACTATTGCTAAATTTCATTTAGCCTCTTACTTTTTGTGTATTTATAATTTAATAACAAATGTTAAGGTAATTTTTGTTTAGCCTCTGGATTTCTTTGCATCTAAAATTTATTTGTAAGCACAAATACAAGTATTTAGATCGCAAGACCATGGTGGATGGGGTAAGCCTGCCCTTCCAAGTTCCAACAATCATTGTAGGAGAAGAAACCTGCAAGAATGTACTATTTTCACATTCCTTATTTCTTCCGGTGCCATAAAATGTAAAATAATTAACAACAAAATCTTAATTAATGTTCATCACTCAATTGGCAAAATAATTTTAAATTCTTAAGTCTACTGTGAGTAATATTATTAATCAATTCGGCAACATAAAATTAATTTGACTGTTTAAATAGAAATTGTTAAAGACAATCACATCGCTTATTTAGATAGAAAGTGCAATAATAAACAATCAATAATTTCACAGATAATACAGAATATAAGAAATTTAAAAGATCCAAAAATAAAAAGACCCAAGTCTTGAATCCAGAAAACATACCAACACTACCACAAACCTAATAAATTGGTTTCAGGTTCATAATCTCCTATATTCTCAACTTAATATATACTTTTTTTTTTGTTTGCATGTTGTTTAATTCTTGATTTTCATTACAGTTATAAAAGAGAAAAAAATGAAAAGAAAAATCTAAAACTATGTTTTTTTTCCCCTCCTAATTTAAGGATATTTTTTTCATCTTTTCCATTAATGCTATAGATGAAATGAAAGGAAAATTTTTATACTCGTCATTCAAATATGATTGATACAGTTGCTAAGAAAATTTTTATACCAATGATAGGTCCCAGTCAAAGCTTGATACAGTTGCTAAGAAAGATTCTCTTATGGCGAGAATTAAGCCACTGAATTGGATGAATTGTCATGTCCCTTTCATTGAATTTTAATGAAATATAAATACATAAAGTTACCACTTCCTCTAAATTCTAGATCACGATTGCTACCATTACGGACACACTACTTATGTAAATAAGTAGTTTAACATATCACAAATAAATAACTAAATTGCACGACCTATTCTTATGCACACATGTGATCGTTGGCCACAACGTGGAGGACTCCTTCTTCAACAACAATTCTTCAACAGCCCAACCCTTCTTACGTCTATTACATGTACCTTGGATTTCTGACAGGAACACGTTGAGATCGCCTTGGTCTATCATATTCCTTTAGAATTTAAAACCAGGAAAACCGAATCAGCGTCTTTGAAGAGACACAATGGCCGTAATTCTTTAAATGAGTTGGATATGGAAATCCTTGTCCAAGATTCCTTTACGCCATATTCTTTCATAAACCAACATTCATTTTGGAATACTCCTCGTCCGAACATACAAGGACAGTCTCTCATAACTTCAGCCGAATGCTTATGATGATGATCATCTGTGATTTCATCAGGCATAGCAAGAACTTGAACTTGACTTCTACCAACCAAATGCCGAAATTCGCCTGCCACCCCAATGGATAGCTCCATTAATGAGGGATTCCTAATCCTATATTCAATACCAGCTTGGATCACAAGATAAGAATCTGATTTAACACTTTTCCAGGTGTTGCTTCTCAAAGAGAAGACATGCTTTTGTACTATCAGGAATTTGTAATCATGGATGGATTGAACATAGCAAAATGCAAATTATCAGTCTTGGAATTGTTTTCAATTCTTTGGTGGAAGGATTGTATATAATTAGTTATTATAATTACGCTCCGAGTCTCTCTGTAATCCTTAAACGCAATAAGCCATTACAAGAACCCAAGATCAAAACCGATTCATTGCTTTAATTTGCAAGTTCAAGAAAAAATCACTTCAGGTTTTGGGGACACTGTACGTAAAATCGAGGAAGGTAAACTGAAAAACAATTGTATATATGTCAAGCAAACTGCAGGATCTGTGATTATACACGATTTGTCAAGTCAAGAAACATAATCATGATAATGAGGCAGACCAAAAACAAAAGCAACAATACGAACTTTTGATACAGCCAATAAAAGTAGGAAAAGCCAAGTGAATAAAATTTGGAAGTAGATTCAGAGAATTATATAAGAAGCTAAAGGAAATGGAATTTTGTACGATTTATCTAGCGAGGAACTTAAAGTAATAACCGAATATTGGGAGATATTATAATCGAATTAAAATTTAAAATTTCAATATTATTATTCTTTTTAAAAAAAATTTGAGATATCAGAGCAATTTATAGCTTAGAAAAACTTGTCCACGGCAAGTCAAAAGTCTGGTCAAGCACATGCAGACCCAGAAATGTGATGGATTCAAAAGAAATTAAAGTAATAACCGCGTGCGTCCTTAAAAGAAAAAGAAAAATCGCTTGGTGAGTGGGTGGCCCAGTAAAAGTAAAGACTGAATAATTTTTTACACAAGAAGTCAGGGACATTGATGACAAAAGCCATTTCATTTCTCTTTTTACATGCTTAATTTTTTACTTTTTGTAAGACGGTGTGGCAACATATGCACGATCAAGTGAGACGGAAGGGCTTTGATTGTGAATAATTCCTTCAACAAACCGAAAATTAAACACAGAAAAAAGAATTTTTTGTATGTCATCATATTGATTTGAGTGATACTAAAGAGAGATGAGAGAATTTTGCGTTCTCTCTTTCTTTCTTTTCAGTACACTTTCTTCATCTTTCTCTCTCTTTAGTCATCTAGTGAAAGTGCAATTATAAGGCAACTTTCCGAAAAAAATAAAAAATAAATCTGCAGTAAGTCGTTGTAAAAGTCAAATACATGAAAGCAAGAAGCTATATACGACAAGAAATCAAAGTAATGTGAAGGAACACGATGAAGAAATTGCAGGCTAAGGAAAAGAAGACGTGGGCTCATGATTTGTTTAAACGTGGACGAAGACCTTAAAGTTTGAAAAATAATCACACAACTATTGACTCAATATAGAATGATATACAACCAATATGATCCATTTCCTGTCGTCAACGTTCCTGAAAAGCAGCATAGGAAACCCTTTAGAAAACTGCTGATCAGATCAGATTTTGAAAAATAATAATAATAATATAATAATGTTCATTTTCCCTTCTTTCTGCTTTTATAACAAAGAATGGTGTGAAATAGCATCAATTTAAAAAAAAAAAGGACAAATAATAAGTGACTCGGTTGTTAAGGAGTCCTGATTTGGTCCCTGCAAATTCTCTTCGGACTCCGTTCCAATTCCTCTTCACCAGAAGTTCCACTAACTTGTGCCTGCCTTGTCATCCAATTTCCAAATTTGGGTAGCAAAATCGAGAGTAAAAGTGTTGGGCTCGGTCTCGTTGGGACTTGCATACACTGGGCACAGCCCCACAGCATTTCACCATGGTGGACTCTGAGAAGAACTTAAACGAGACAGTTGTACGGCGGTTATCATCAGGAAACCCAACATTCCCGTAGGGATTAAATCCAAGAATGGCGTGATCTGTTTTAGTGCGGTCGAAACTACTAAAACTGCAACCGCGACGAACATGTTTCCTTTCAGAGAGAGTATTCATTTCAAAGCTGTATCGACAGCCGACGTGAAAACCATTCAAGAACAGCACAAAAAGCAAATCCGATTAAATTTTGACAACAATATTGCTGTGGCAGTTGAAGAGTTATTTCAGATCCTGAACTTTGATTGCTGAACCACTCTGGAATTTCGCTCCCAGGGAAAATTATGGTAGGACCCCCGAGTTCACAGCGTTCCTGCAAAATGATAACCATGATTTCAGATTTAGCGAAGAGGGAGAGAGGATCGGAGAGAAGAGAGAGAAGTGCATACCTCGTCTTCCAGTTCATAAAGTAGTTTCAATGATGCAATTGCCATTTGCTGAATCCTTAGTTGTGAATCTACTAAATGCTTGTTGTTTGCTTCTTCCCCCAGTTTGAAGCAATTAGTGAACCTCAATGGACGAACCGTATTCACGCATCGAAGAGTATGAATCCATCGAAAAGTCATTTTCATGGGAGTGTTTGGATAGCTTTCCGAGTATGGATGCATCCAGTTCTTCTAGACATGATGAAATCTCTGGTAAACATTGGAGTCGCTCGCAATTACTAGCATCTAAGCTTTTCAAACTTAGCGGGAGCTCTGGCAACGACTGAAGCATATTGCAATTCCACAAGTAAAGACATCTCAACGGTGAAAGTTGCTTCATACTTGCAGGTAAACTCTCAAAGTTATTTCTAGTTAGCCATAATACTTCCAATGAGGATAGGCGGCCAATCTGTTGCGGAATAGCCGTTAAAGCACAGTCACCTAAATTCAGCTTAGCAAGGGAGATGAACCTGATAATAATGATGTAGGAAATGACACCAAACCTCGACATCCTCGGAAAGAAAGTTCTTTAAGTTCTTTTGAATTTGCAACGTAGGATGATAGTTGACTAACCATGGCTGATCCATCTGCACTGTTGTGCTCAAAAGATTTTAAATTGCCAAAGTAATCCGGCAAATTATCTAGTTTAGAGAAATAAAATGAAGGTTGCTTGGAAAGGACCTAAGACTTTTGCAGCCCTTGAAACACAACATGCTGAGGTGATCGAAATTCTGGACTGATGAGGGAACATAACCTAAATTTGCACAATTCCAAAGATTTATTGTTTCTAGATTTGGCATTTCTGATGGATCCGGTATCTTATTGAGATATTGAGAATGGCGGAGGTCAATAGATTTTAACTTGAAAGCTTTCTGTAAGAAAAGATATACGAAGACTGTATTAATAAAAAAAATCAATATTAGAATCAACAATTAATTATAGGTGCATTTATAGATAGAAAAATTAATGTTTTAGTATTTGTACAAAACATACATTTTTTCCTTCTCAAATTTGCGTGACTTTACTTAAAGGTAAATCCAGTTCAATAAGATTCTTAGGCTTGAAATTTGGTGGCATTGTTCTCAATGGATACTTGTGCCAGTGAAAATATCTCAATTTCTGAGGAAGATAATCTAGGCCGTCGGGAAACTGTACTTTAGAATCTAAAAGCTGCTCTTCAGTGCTCATATGGACCGCAATCTCGGGTATATAAAATTAAAGCACTGTCAAATTAGGCATATTTAAGAAGGCTCTTGAGTCTAGGTTGATGCCTTTTATTCTAGACAAATTTAGAAATATGCCTTCAATTGCATCGGTCCCCTTATAAACAAAAACAAAGAAAGAGTTAGCCTAAAATCCAAAAGAAATTAACATTAGTGAACTTTATTAATATTAAGGGCTCCTTAAATGAAAACAAATTCTGCAATCTTTGATTTTTATTTTCTTTTTAAATATCCATGTAAGAGAAAGAAAATTTTGGGACCATTTGCTAAATTAAACTAGCAAGAAAAATAAAATCTCTAAACACCGTCCAAATTTTCAAATTTGATAAATTTTGGAGTTTCTATAAATTGCAAACCTGTTATCTTGACACCATCAGTCATTTTTTTCAATTTTTTCCTCTTTCTCCCTAAATCTTAATTTGCAGGGGCCAATCTTGGATAGATATAAGATCTGAATATGATTTTTTTTTCTTTTAATCGGTAGAATCCTAAATGTTAGTTCAAAATTAAAAAAAAAAATTCATTTTTTATCGTCTCAATATTGGAGTCTCAATCAATATGATATTCATCAATTAACGGTCGAATTAAGTAGTAAATAATTTTATATTCATTATTTAGTAAATAAGTGACATATAGATGATGTTTTTTCTTTTAAAAGAATAATGAAATAAGCAATTGCAGAAAAAAAAAAAAAAAAGCATGAAGCAGGTGAAGAAGGTAAATATCATTAGTGTTTTATGCATAAACATGAACATCAAACGACATTGGTTGATGGGTGTGAGAATGAAATGACAACTGTTTTGGTATTTATAACAGTATTCATAATAAAAAGCAACTTTTGAGAATTTATAAATTGTTGAATCTAAATCAGCAAAGAAGATGACTTAGATCCCCCCAAGACCCGCTCCTTACTGTTTCTTGGATCCAAGAACAACTTGCTAAACCTCAGGTTAAATGCTGATCATCAGTTTGTTTGTAATCTGAACAGAAAGATTAAGAACAGAGAAGACAAGAAAGCACACACACACCCACAGATTGACACCAGGAATTAAAGTGGTTCGGCTATTAACTCTAGCCTACATCCACTGTGAAAGAAAATAGAAGTTTTATTATCTGACTTGAGCAAGATACAAATTGAAAGATTATCCTCCGAGAAGTTACAGTCTATATATATATAGCCAGCAGAGAAAGGCCTAGAATATCTATCCTCTGCAGCACACCAGCAGCCATTTTCTGGGCTTCATTATCCAGAGTCTTCATCCTCTGGTTTTCCCGCTTCAATAATAGCTTTAACCACCATTCAATAATAGCTGATGAAACGTGTCAAGCTGTCATTCCATCACGAGCTAAACAAATCCATGCTGCGGTGCCATTTTGAGTAAGTAATGCACGTGTTGTTTCACGTGCATCACTTACTCGAGCAGCTGACAGTTCCAGAATGTCGTCCAACTCTTTAACCTCACCAACTGACATGTCACTAGTGAGCATAGAATGCGTTTGACTTGTCATATGTTGTGGAAACTTGAGATTTGAGCTTCACTTTCAACATTCTCCACCTTGAACTCAAATCGGTTTATCCTTCTCTTCTCCTTCACTCTTCTTCATCTGCAAATTATATTCTACAGATCCCAGCTGAGTTCAAATAGAACTCAAACTTAGCACCTGGAACAACCTTAGTCAACATGTCTGCAAGATTATCATCTGTGTGGATTTTTACCAGCCTTACCACTCCTTTTGACACCTCTAATCTCAGGAAATGAAGTTTGACATCTATATGCTTCGTTCTTTCATGATGAACTTGATTTTTGCTCAAACATATGGCACTGTGATTGTCACAGTGGACCAATATCTGCTTTTGTTCATACCCTAGTTCGTTTACCATTCCTCTAAGCCATATTGCTTCTTTGACAGCTTCTGCTGCTGCAGTGTATTCTGCTTAAGTTGTTGACAGAGCAACAACACTTTGCAAGGTGGCCTTCCAATTTATGGTACAACCATTTAGAGTAAACAGGTAGCCAGTTAGAGACCTTCTTTTGTCCTGATCCCCAGTAAAATCAGCATCTACGAAACCTTCCATACTCAGTCCATCCTACTTTCTGACCCCATATACCAAGCCATAATCAGTTGTGCCATTCAGATATCTTAGAACCCAGACCACAGCCTTCCAACATTCTTTCCCTGGATTTGCCATATACCTACTTATGACACTAACTACATAGGATATGTCTGGCCTAGTCAAAACCATTACATACATTAGACATCTTACAGCACTTGAATATGGAATTTCAGTCATTTCTCTCATCATCAGTTTTGGGACATTGCTGACATGAGAGCCTGAAATGAGCTGGTAAAGGTGTCTGAACAGGCTTTGTCTTCTTCATTCCAAATTTTTCAAGTACTTTTCTGATATATTTGTGCTGAGTCAAGCTTAAGATACCCTCCTTTCTGTTTCTGATTATCTCAACTCCTAGGATCTTCTTTGCTACTCCAAGGTCCTTCATTTCAAAAGCCTCCCTCAGTTGCTGTTTCAAAGAGTCTATATACTCCATGCTCTTACATGTTATCAGCATGTCATCGACATATAGTAGTAGATAAATCTTGCTGTCACCTCCCAAGCTCTTGAAGTAAACACAGCAGTCAAAATTACTCATCTGAAAATCATGTTCCAACATGAACTTATCAAACCTCAAATACCATTGTCTTGGTGACTGTTTAAGTCCACACAATGACTTCTTGAGGTGACAAACATGATCAGCCTTTTCAGAGTTTACATAGCCTTCTAGTTGAGCCATGACAATCATCTCATCTAATTCACCATGAAGAAAGGCAGTCTTAACATCCATCTGTTCAAGATGCATGTTTTCCACAGCTACCAGTGCTAATACGATCCTCAAGGATGAGTGTCTGACCATTGGAGAGAACACTTCTGTGAAGTCAATTCCTTCCTTTTGAGTAAAGCCTTTGGCCACAAGCCTAGCTTTGTATCATTTTGGTTCAACACCTGATATTCCTTTTTTTACCTTATAAATCCACTTACAGCCCACTACCTTCTTATTTGCTGGTCTTTTAATCAATTCCCATGTTTGATTCTTGATGAGAGATTGCATTTCCTCATCCATAGCTTGTTTCTATTCCTTTGACTTTGCACTCTTAATAGCCTCTTAATAGGTTCTAGGTTCATCAACTTCAACCTCATGTGCTGCTGTTAATGCAAATGCAATAAGGTCTGCATAAGCATATCTCTTTGGTGGCCTTATGGTTCTTTTCACTCTATCTCTTACTAGCTGATAATCTCCAATGTCTTGTGTTCCATCAGACTCATCTGCAGATTCAGGGTTATCCATGTTTGATGCTGTTTCTGGTTCAATCTGTGTTTCTTGGTTTTTCTTTGGAGCTGATAACTCCACCTCATAAGAGATTTCTAATCTTTGACTTCTGGTTCTGAGGCAAAAGATTTTGTGTCTGGTGTGTTCTGAAACATCTCAGCCTCATTGAACACAACATCTCTGCTGATAATAGCTCTTGGTGGCTTTAAATCTGTGCACCAGAGCTTATATCCCTTCACCCCATCTGGGTAGCCTAGAAACACACACTTCAGGGCTCTAGGTTGAAGGTTCCCTTGTTTAATGTGTGCATAGGCAGGGCAACCAAACACCCTCAAGTTAGAATAACTTGCTGGTTTACCAGACCAAAGTTCCATTGGTGTTTTGAAACCAATTCCTAAAGATGGGCTTCTGTTTACAATATAGCATGTTGTACATAAAGCCTCTGCCCATAGTGTCATGGGGAGCTTTAAGTGTATGAGCATACATCTTACCTTATCGATTAAGGTCCTGTTTATCCTTTCAGCCAACCCATTCTGCTGAGGTGTATGCCTTACAGTCTTGTGTCTAACAATCCCATTCTCTGTACAAAGATCATCTAGCCTCTTGCTACAGAACTCCAAACCATTATCAATCCTTAGCCTTCTGACCTTTCTATTTGTTTGAGTCTCTACTAGTGCCTTCCAAGTCTTAAACTGATCAAATACCTCATTTTTATTCCTTAGCACATAGACTCAAACCATCCTAGAAAGTCATCAGTGAGAGATAGAAAATACCTTGCCCCACCTAAAAAAGCTGTTTGTGCTGGTCCCCACAGATCAGCATGGATATAATCTAAAGTCTCCTTTGAGTTATGGATACCAGTGTTAGATTTCACTCTTGAAGATTTTCCTATGACACATTCTTCACAAAACCTCAGGGACTCTATCTTATCTACTCCTAAAACCCCTTGCTTTGATAGCTCTCTCAGGCCCCTTTCACTCAAGTGACCTAACCTCATGTGCCACAACATGGTTTTGTCTAGTTTCTGGTTTGACACCCCAACATCACCTGTAACTGCTGAACCTTGAAGCACATACAGGCCATTGCTCATGTTTCCCCTCATAATCACCATTGACCCTTTCAAAACCTTTAAGGTACCTGATTCAAGCTTAACTAGACACCTCAATTTATCAAGCATTCCAAGGGAAATCAGATTTCTTTTTAATTCGGGTACATGTCTCACATTCCATAACTCTCTTATCATGCCATCAAACATTTTAAGCCTAATCATGCCTCTACCAACTACCTTACAACTGGCATCATTACCCATTACCACTACTCCACCATCATATGTTTCATAGTTCATGAATAAACTTTTGTTAGGGCACATGTGAAAAGAACAACCAGAATCTAGGACCCAATTACCTGTAGTTATGCCATCAGTACCTATCAGTACTCTAGCTGAGTCATATCCATCAGATTCCTCAAATTCTGATGCAACAGCAGCATCTCCACTCTTTCCTTGTGTATCTTTATTTTGGTTTTTCTTATCCGGGCAATCCCTTTTGAAGTGCCCTTCCTTGTGGCATTGAAAGCATTTCAGATTTCTTGGTTTTGACTTAGATCTCTTCTTCTTTCCTTTGCCCCCTTCTCTTTTCTCTGGCATTCCTCTTGTTGTCAATCCTTCCCCTTCTCTAGATTCTTTCTTTGTTGCAGCCTTGGAACTCAGAGTCTCTTTAACATCTTGCATGGTGAGGGTTTGTCTCCCATACATAAGTGTGTCAACCAAGTGTTCATAGGAACTTGGCAGTGAGCATAGCAGAATCATGGCCTTGTCCTCATCATCAATTTTCACATTAATGTCATCAAGATCCAATATGATATTGTTGAATGCATCAATGTGCTCAGTGATTGATGACCCTTCTTCCATTTGTAGAGTATAAAGCTTCTTCTTGGTAGCTAGTCTTTTAGCCATCGATTTCTTGGTGTACAGATCTTCAAGCTTCTTCCATAACCCTGCTGCTGTCTTTTCACTTCCAACTTCTCTGAGTACACCATCTCCAAGACTTAGAATTATTGCACTGTGTGCTCTATCCAGAACATCTGGCAAGTCCTCATCAGCAAATTTTTTAGGTTTCTTGGATGAAGAAGCCTCTCCTAGTGCCACATCCAGTCCATGATGTACCAGCAAGGCTCTCATCTTGAGCCTCCACAGGTGAAAGTCATTTTCACCCGTGAATTTCTCCACCTCAAGCTTTGATGAAGTCATTCTGAGATCAAGATTTCAGAGAACAGGCTCTGATACCAGTTTTTTGAATCTAAATCAGCAAAGAAGATGACTTAGATCCCCCCAAGACCCGCTCCTTACTGTTTCTTGGATCCAAGAACAACTTGCTAAACCTCAGGTTAAATGCTGATCATCAGTTTGTTTGCAATCTGAACAGAAAGATTAAGAATAGAGAAGACAAGAAAGCACACACACACCCACAGATTGACACCAGGAATTAAAGTGGTTCGGCTATTAACTCTAGCCTACATCCACTGTGAAAGAAAAGGGAAGTTTTATTATCTGACTTGAGCAAGATAAAAATTGAAAGATTATCCTCCGAGAAGTTACAGTCTGTATATATATATCCAGCAGAGAAAGGCCTAGAATATCTATCCTCTGCAGCACACCAGCAGCCATTTTCTGGGCTTCATTATCCAGAGTCTTCATCCTCTGGTTTTCCCGCTTCAATAACAGCTTTAACCACCTTTCAATAATAGCTGATGAAACGTGTCAAGCTGTCATTCCATCACGAGCTAAACAAATCCATGCTGCGGTGCCATTTTGAGTAAGTAATGCACGTGTTGTTTCACGTGCATCACTTACTCGAGTAGCTGACAGTTCCAGAATGTCGTCCAGCTCTTTAACCTCACCAACTGACATGTCACTAGTGAGCATAGAATGCGTTTGACTTGTCATATGTTGTGGAAACTTGAGATTTGAGCTTCACTTTCAACATGTTTGTACTTAGTGAGAGTGTTCAAAGTACATTATAGCAAAATGCCACACCCTCATGCCTAAACTCTTACCCAACATGACTTTAATGATAGCATCTTTAGTTTGCAATTATTTCATTATAACGATTATTTAAGTCCTCTCTGGTAAGAAAGCTTTTTACCTTATTCTGCTTCAAAACTTGACGAACATCCCTGTGATGCCATAATCTGCTACGTTTGTGTGGTTCTTTGACAGATTCTTGACGAACAATCTCTTGTCCCATTTCTTGCAATAAATCATGCATTTGCAACGTGTTGGTGTATTCAGGTATTATAATGAGTGACTTATCAACGAGGGTACTCATCGCGTGAGTCACGCTGTAATGACAATCATGTAGTAACATTGCCACACGATCTTTACATTCTCCTCTGAAGAAACACGCAATATCTAAAAATAAACTTTT
The DNA here is from genome assembly GCA_030449075.1 of Murraya paniculata. Taxonomy (NCBI): domain Eukaryota; kingdom Viridiplantae; phylum Streptophyta; class Magnoliopsida; order Sapindales; family Rutaceae; genus Murraya; species Murraya paniculata. The sequence continues at coordinate 571,435 of JAEVFN010000052.1, read as the reverse complement.
CTCCTCCGAATTAAGTTCCTCATAACTAATTCTCAGCACCTTGTAAATGCGATTGACGTCAGAAATTTGCTTTAAATTATCCAATACATTCTCCCAATCTTGTTTCCTTCTCTGATGAAGGGAGGAACCCAAGACTTCGAGAGCCAAAGGATTGCCCTCGGCATAACTTACTGCCTTCTTCGACAATACATTAAGATCATCTCGAGGGCAATGATTTTGTCTAAAGGCATATTTATAGAACAGCTGAAGCCCTTCGTCATGGTTAAGTCTCTTAACGTCATATACATGTTCGTCTTTCACTCCACTTTTACGAAGTACTTGTTTGTCTCTGGTGTTGACAACAATTCTACTTCCAGGACAAATCCATCAAGCCATCCGACTAAATATTTTAGTTGTTCGAATTCACTGACATCATCAAGAACGATGAGAACTTTAATACGTTGGAGCCTCTCTAGAGTGTACGCAGGTATGTTAGGGCCTCCCATTTCAAGTCTTTCTCCTAATAATAGAGAAAGCACTTGTTTATGTAGATGCACTAATAATCCAACACCATTTTCTATCTCTTCTCTGACATTTTCTATGAAGCACTTCCCTTCGAACTCATTAGAAATCTGGTTAAAAAGAGCTTTAGCTAGGGAATCTTCCAGAAGTTCCAATGGTCTGGCCTAATTTTAATCGTGAAAATAATAATGCCATTTCCTGATTTCATTACATTCTTCTTCACTTGGCGGCAGCATATTCACAGTAAAAGTGCTGGGTTTGGTCTGATTGGGAGAAGCATACACTGGACATACTCCACAAGATTTCACCTTGTGACCTTTTTCATTATTTGTGAAGAGATTATAAGTGAAATGAGATGGCCGTACCATCAGGTAGCCCAAAATTGAAACAAGGACGAAATCCAACATGGATATGATCAAAAGTCATCAACATGTTTGGTTTCAGATAGTCTTTATTTCAAAACAGTAGCTACATCCAACATCTAATATTTTTACACTTATGACCTTAAAGTTTAAATAGGTATATATTTACAATGCTATCTAGTACAATAGTATTTATATATTGTAAATATTTAGAAGGTAAGCATTTGATATATAATTTGTGAAAAAGAATTTTGATAAATTAATTTTTTTTTACAATAAAGAATTTGCCTAAAATTGAAATTGAATGTATGTTAAGTGTTTCATCCCAGCCTATGGACGGCAAGCCAAAAATCTTTTTGGGGACAAATTAAAAATTTTCAAGTATTTGGACTCCCAAATCAGTAAGAACCCAAAATTTAAGGAGAAATCTTTAATTCATACAGACAGTATGAAAATGTCTAAATAGTTTTCTATTCAGCAAATTCTTTCATCTCTAAATTAATTTTAGCGCAATAAGGTTTGATGAGAGAAGTACTAAAACGGATCCTATAGGATTAATTCTCTTCAGAATCTTTGGTTAAACAACATCTTGATGAGACTGGTACATAACGATTTCAGTTCCAATTCAAGTTCCATATATCGCAAAGGAACCGAAAAAAAGGGAAAAAAAAAAAGAGGATTTGCTGCGGTTCAGTTTAATGCTTGGCTTAATTTTGTAAATGAAGAACAACGTGCAATGATCTCACTATTTTCAGAAGATAAGTTACGGTGATGTAACTCAGATTGAAAAGAACAATTAATGTTGATACAATAACCTCTCACTATCACCCTCGCGGATGAATATGTTTTTTTCGCTGCTTAGGCCTACGCGCCCAAAATAACTGTCATAACAGAAATTTGACCAGGACTTGACTTAAGTGAATCACGTAACAGGCGCACTTAAAACGAGAAAAAAGCTTTAATAAATTTAATGATTTTTCATGTTCACTTTTTATCCATGTGTTTTGATGCTGAAGCAGTAATCAAGTTTGTGTGTGTGTGTGTCTATCTATATATATATATATATATATTTCATATGAGGGTTCCGGCAATTTTATTGAAGTGGGAACGTTATTACACTATGTTATTACACTATCTGGTGTAATAGTGCAATAGGCATGATATCGGTACATCATATGGTGTAAAAATATTCCCGCATTTTAATAAAATGCAGGAACCTTTATCGAATAATCACTCTACCACACTTTATAAAAGTGCATGAACACTGTTACGCCATATATGCCTATCACACGATAATGATGTTACTTGTCATGAATTTTTATTTTTATTTTAGTTAGGACTGTTATTGCATTTTGTAGCATAGATATTTTTTTGCAGAAAATCTTGACAGCTTAAAAAAAATTAATAATCAAAATGTCAGTTGTAATAAACTATAAATATATATTTTATTCAGTATTTTTTATCCAAACAAATATCTTTTGATTTGACATTTTCGTATGAACATAATTTGAACTTCTGAAAGCTAAGAATCGAAAAGTTTATATTTATTATTTATACATTTTGTTATCCAAAATTGTAAATTTTTTTAGGCACGTTTTAATAATTAAAAATTATTTTCAAAGATGGGTTTAAGTGAGTAGTTTGGTGGGTTCAAATCACTCCACCCATTTCCCTATTATTCATTAGTTTTTATATCGACATTAATCTAATTTTTTTGAAAAAAAATTAAAGCATTGAGTTTTTATTATGTAGTAGTAGTTTCACAAATCAATAATATTAGAGATCCCAATAGTTGATTCTTAACTGTTATGCATCAATCATTTATTGGATAGTAAATTTCATAACTGGTAAAATTAATATTCTACCATCCAATAAATAGATTCCAAATTAATTGGGATTCGAATATCTAACGTTACTATTTTCAAATTTTCATTTGTTTTCTGTTACCTCCCTTAAGGTTGAGGTCATAGTTTGAACCCCATATATCGGGCTCTTTTCCCTTACTGCAAGAATGCGGAATATGGTTAAATTTCTCTACAATATTGTTAGTGAAAGTATATTTCTAAGCTAATCTATCTAGATTTGAAGTTTTATTATAAATATATGTACTTAGAGACTAAAGCCCTAATAGATTCCAGATTGTAATATATCAGTAAATTGTAACGATTAAATTAAAAATCACTTTATTCAGTAGTAACGTAAACTAGTTAAAATTTTTATTGTGAAATAACAAAGTCACTTCTGGCGTCGTCACAAATTACCCAAAATGGAAAGTAAAGCAAAGTCAAGCACATGCATAAATAATGCCAAAACAATGACAACACAGGAACGTTAAGAACACGATAGAGAGATGGGACACAATAAAAAAAAATCAGAGGACATAAATAGCTCCTTCATATATTTAGTTGCTTTTTAGTCTTAGATACTAAAATGGTTTAAGAGTTACCTGATCGCCATGGAATCCCATCCAGAGAATTTGGATGCTTCTGTCAAAACAGCCCACCAATTTTGAACTTTTTCTAGCTTTTCCTTGAACTGTTTTCCATGCTTAACAAAGGCATCCTCGAAACTTCCAGTTTGCTTCCGCACATCGGAAGGATCTACGTGGTAAAAAACTGGTACAACTGTTTGGTCATTCATTTTTTGACATTCAAGAATCTTGACAAATTCACCCAAGCACCATTTCAAAGGAGCGTAGTTCTTTGAGAAAATAATTACTGAAATCTTTGATCCTTCGATTGCGCTCAAAGGGCAGGCGAAATCTCATTTCCTCTGTTAAGTTCTTCATCAATGAAGGCTTTAATTTTCTTTCGACATAAACCAGCACAGAGACGGCTTGTAAAGTTGTCCCAAGTGTCCTCCCATCTGAAACTGAGGAAGACATCATATTTGCTGTGGGAAGCTGATGTCACAAGTGTTGGATTTTTTAATCCAATATTGTTGGATCTCTAATCTAACATTAGGCTTATATGTGAATAATTATATAATGCAGACTGTCAAATAAGTTTAAGCTTAATTAAAAGTGATCCATTTAGATTTTTGATATTATGAGCTTTAATGTATCTAATAGGGCGTGGGGCTTTAATGCATAGTGTAGAAACTTAATGGTATTCTAATTATATGATGGACATAATTAGAAGTACCTAATGACAACAAGAAAAAGTTGTCTATCTATACGTGGTCATGGTTTCCAGGTCACACGTATTTTTCTATTCTTTCTGATATTCCATCATCAGAGAGAGAGTGCAGAGAAAAATAAAGAATTATCTAGGAGAACGTGTTGATCTAGAAGGCTAACCACACAACTCTAAAAAGCAATTTAACATTATAGATTCAAGTACGCTTCTGTATATTTTTTTTATTGATTCTTGATGATACAATATAAATATTCCTGAATTATAAGTGATAGTAGTTGTGTAATTACAAATGTGATTGGATTGTGAGCGCTTTAAATTTAAATATGAATAGAATAATAAAATCAGGGGCAGTCGATATGTATAAAGATTGAAACTCTGAATTAGACTAGTACTACATACAAAGAATTTCTGAGAACAGCACTACTCTTTCAATCATTCGTAATAATGTATACATAAGATGTGTTTCGTACGTTTGCATTGCTGTCAAGCAAATTAATCCAACAACTACAGGCTACTGCTTAATGCCTCGGCATATGACAGCACTAAAGAACATAAGAACAAGCCTTCAGATCATTTAGATAGTTTCTCCAAATTGATTTAAAATGCAATAATTAAGTAAATTGCCACTGCCTGATAAACACTTAAGACTAAACAATGTCAGATGTCTAATTTCTGCTCACACATAAAGGGAAAAATTATCAATTCATGTCTTATGATCTTGATAAATACACCAAAATTAATGAGATTATTTGAATACATAATTCAATATTCATATAGTTCCAGTGAATAAAGAAATTTGACAATTTTTATTTCGTGTAAAAGAATAACCGCTGGGGTTTTTCTAATCCTAGCAATAACAGAATTTGTGTAATCCGAGAATACTCTGTTTCTGTTATTATCATATTTATTGGATTTTACTTTCAAACTGATCAGTCAGCAAATTAAATTACCATTGATTCATAATTTGGAGCTCCATTAATGTTCTGTTGTAATAACCGAGGGTCTTCGTGAGCCTTGACCAGAGCATATCTGTGTATGAATTGTTGAAAGTGAATCACAGGCAGCTTCAAAACGCTGCGTCTTAGTTGTTGTTAGTTTTTAGTTTCATTGCTTAAGTCCCACGTGCATAAGTCACGTGACAGAGGTAAAAAAAGGTTTGTTAGATGACAAATTAACTCAGCTATAAAATCTTAAAACATTTGGGACATCAAATGATTCAGCAAGACATTAAAGTTTCAAGCACAAAGAGGGGTAATTTAGAACTTGTATTCCCCATTACATTGTCATGACCAGAAAAGGAAAAAAAAGATGGTATAAGAAGATGAAGTTGTCTGTTTGATTTTATTTGTACATCCAACATTTCTCATACCTTGAAAGCCCTTCCATACCAAATTAAATTATTAGTAGCAGAAGCCTGGTGCATTCAGTTAACATCTTATAGCCTAGGAAGCAAACGGAGGATTGCAAGTTCACAACACCATTACAAGGATTCAAAATAAAACAACGTTCCCACACAAAACATCAATGTAGAGAGAGAAACTACCCGAAATGAACATATGAAAAAGCCTTTAATGGATTGCTTGCGTCAAGAGTCTGGCTTGAATTTTCTGCTCTTCATACTTACTAGTGTATAGCTTCCCAATCATACATACTGTACAAGCTGCGCCTCGGCCAAAAAAAGTGTTTTCAGTTTAGTGTATTTTCAAGATGCTTATTTTCTCAGAATAAAAAAAAAATTAATTAATTTGAAACAAGTTTAAAGTCATTTTGGAAGTTTGGAAGTTTCTTATAAGGTTCATCAGCAAGATTAAAATCAAAGAAGAAAGAAAAGCAATGTCTCTGACATAAAAAAAAAATCACAAATTTGACCGAAAAAAAAAAGATGGTAAAAATGCAACTTTCAGAACCCTATAGCATAAGAACACTTCCACAGGTTACTACAACTTAGTGGAGACTGAAGAGTTGAATCCCACTAAGGCATTGATTTTGTCTAAAGGCATATTTGTAAAAGAGCTCAAGCCCTTCATCCTGGTTAAGTCCCTCAACCTCATATACATGTTCGTCGTTCACTCTATGTTTACGAAGTACTTGTTTGTCTCTAGTCGTCACAACAATTCTACTTCCAGGACAAAATCCATCAAGCCATCCAACTAAATATTTTAGTTGATCGAATTCACTAACATCATCAAGAACGATGAGAACTTTAGTACGTCGGAGCCTCTCCAGAGTGTACGCAGGTATGTTAGGGCCTCCCATTTCAAGTCTTTCTCCTAATAATAGAGAAAGAACTTGTTTATGTAGATGCACTAATCCAACACCATTTTCTATCTCTTCTCTGACATTTTCTATGAAGCACTTCCCTTCGAACTCATTAGAAATCTGGTTAAAAAGAGCTTTAGCAATGGTTGTTTTACCGATACCGCCCATGCCCCAAATTCCCACAATTCGAACATCAGGCAAACCTACGCATAGCAGTGATTTAATGCACTCAATTCGTGAATTAAGACCAACGAGACCCTTTGATGAATCACTAGAAATTGATGTACATTCCAATTTCTTCAAAATATCTTTGACAATCACTTCTACAAGCTTCGCCTCGGGCCTAGCAAGTATCATGCATGAAATTGAAAAACAATGAGTGAAAATGAACCAAAAAAAGAATTAGTAAAAAAAGGGCAAAATGAACATATAAGTGATGAATGATGAGAGTTGCCTTATTTTCGTAGATTCATGTCCAGATAGATAGGATGTTTGGGTCATTACATCCCGCCAATTCTGAACCGTTTCTGCCTTCTCTTTGAACTGTTGTTGGAGCTTAACAAAACCTTCCCCAAAAGTTCCAGTTTGCTTCCGCACATCGGATGGACTTACATGATAGAAAACTGGAACAACAATTTGGCCATTCAAGTTCTTGCACTTAAGAATCTTGACAAGTTCATTCAGGCACCATTTCGAAGAAGCATAGTCCTTTGAGAAAATGATTACCGAAATCTTTGAACCTTCGATTGCGTTCAAAAGGGCAGGCGAAATCTCATCTCCTCTGTTGAGATCTTCATCAACGGAGGTTCTTATTTTCTTTCTGCACAAAGCAGCATAGAGATGACTACTAAAATTCTCACGGGTATCCTCCCCTCTGAAACTGAGGAAGACATCATAATTGCAAGAAGAAGATGATGAAGCCATGAATAAGTATTTAGAAATTTAGTGACGGAAAGAAAGGATATTGAGAGTTGAGAGAGTAGATGTAAGAATGAAATGAAAGCTGTAAAATATATATATATATATATATATATATATATTGATTGCTTGCAGTTTCTTTTGTCACCAAACTTTCCTAAACAACACGTTAAATTTCCTATGATTTCCTGTTACTGACTCTTTTTTGGGGTTCCCAGGAAATTCTAGGAGTTTTCCTTTTTATGAAATTCTACATCTAGTTTTCCAACGATGATGGGGCCACATATAGTTGATTGAAAACAAAATGGCCATGAATGTAGTGCAATATTCGGGAAAGAAATCAGAGCACGGCTATTTGGACAAAAAAAAAAAGACAAAAAAATATTAATTCGAATCATAGAGTTTTTATCTATTTACTTCCTAGAGATCGATGTTGAATACAGGTTCTAAAATAATTAATTAGAAGCCATAATTCTGACATATTTAGTCACTTCCTTGAGTTGTTTGTTTTATATATGAAGTTTCAATTTGGCTTATTTTGAGATATTTTGATATTTTAACTTGTTTATTTTTTGTGTCTAGTCTTATTATAAGACGTTTTCATTTTAATGGAAAAAGTAAAATGTCCTTGCTTTCATTTGAATGATCATTTGTCTGAGTGAAGAATTAATTTTTTTTTCCTCACAAATACCTCATTAATGTATTTACTTCCTATCATGAAGAAACAAAAAAAAAAAAATCAACACTTCTATTTTTTTTCCTAGCTAAAAAAACTATTTTTATAATTAATTAATTAGGATGTAATTTATATGTCATATTAGAATTTCTTCTGCTCTCAACTTTTACTTGTTCCATTGAAAGTTTAAATAACTGACATATGTTCAATTTCAATTTTATGCAAATTCATTTATTATGAGATAAATATGTACAGATATTATGTTAAATTCTTGTTGGACCAATTTGTTATTTGTTATCAAAATTAAATTTTTGTTATTTGTTTTTATCTATATTTCAAATTCTTACCTTATAGATATTTATAACATATAACATCGTAAAAATAAAGTAATATTATATGAATATTGGCAGGAAAATAAGAATGTCAAGTAGGATGTTTATTTTAAATACATATAATACTTATAAATATTTGTATTTTGTTTTAGGTAGCATAAATACTGTACTTCCAAATATATATAATACTTTCAAGGTAAGCATAAAAATATTAGATTTAAGATGTTTTGAACTAAAGTCCCATATTTTGGGAATGCCTATTTTTTTGAGTGTCTACTTAATAATTCTCTAACTAATAAGTTTCCTTTTTTAAATTACATATTGTAGGAAAGTCTATCTATATTTATTAACTTTAGTGTTAAAGAGATATAATTAATAATATTGTCTAACTATTAATTCATTCATTATTAGTTTTTCTAAGAAAAAATTAAATTCTTTACCGTTTCAGTTTTCTGAGAAAGCTTAATTATTTAACATTGGAATCTTTGACTTTTATTGTTCCTTTTAATTTCTATTAAAAATCTTATAATTTAAAAAATCAATAGATGAAATAATTTCTTGATGTCTATTTGCAAAGAAGATTATTACATTCATTAGTTCATTTAAAAAAAATAGTTTTATTATGTTCACTGGTTCATTTAAAAAAAAAATTAGTTTCTTCACTATTTTTTTGTTTTTAAAAAAATTTTTAAAGATCCTTTTAATTAATATTGAAATTAAAGAACTAAATATGAAATGAATTTTGAGATATATTATATTTTTTGAGTATTGAAGTTACAGAATAAAAAGAGATCTCATAAATATATATATTTTTTGGCCTAAGGCCTAAAAACTCTAAAGTTGACCTTGAGCTTAGCAATGGATTTAAGTCCGTTAATTTGACATAAAAAAATATAAAACAAACATATCATTTAGCAAACATATCATTCATATATGTGTATTTCGATTTATTCAAATTTTGATAGCATTTAAGAGGAGTCGAGTCAACAAATCAAACGCATAAAGGATAGGAACAAAGACTGCATGAAAAGACTATAACTAAAAATTGATAATATAACACCAATTTATAAAAGCATCCAATACAAGAATTTTATTTTATTTTGTTTGAATTCATGGGATGATTATAAAAGTGATGTAATTTCTTGTGATTCGGATTGGACCCAGTACATTAGGGACCCACCCACCATTTGGTAGCAGACCCATCTCTAACAAACACTCATAATGGCCAAAAATCTTAATAATTCAATCAATTGCACCATACCGATGCCTTATGATATATTCATAGAGAGATTCATGAGAATACGTTATTAATTTATTATATATTGCAATACAAATATTTTGTGTTAAGTGGAAGAAACTGTATAATTAAATTAACCATATAACTAGTTAGAAATAAATAAAATTAAATAAAAAGTTCGGATATAAATTTAGATATTTATGTAAAGGTATAAAAATTAATTATAATATAATTTATTACCCAAAATTGATTAAACTAAGAATGAAAATTAGGTGAATATTATATTTGTTTTGAAAAATGTTAATTATGCTTTCATATTTTTTAGTGCAAAAATATAAATTTGTATTTTGGTGAGAAAACTAATGTTGTAATTTCTTAATTAAAATTTCACTGCACTACAATTTGTTATGATTTTGGACTAGCTGAATAACAAACAATTGATAATTTAATGAAGGAAAAAGGATAGCAACACCTCCAAAGGTTTTAGGAAAATAGATAGTAACTAAAACAATTGATATCACTTATTGAAAGCTTAGCATGATCATTTCCCCTTGGGGGCTAATAGAAAGAGCTTTGTTATTGAGGAGCGTTGATTTTTTCTCTGAAAATTATTATCGGATTGGTTCCACTTCCTCCTCTCCAGATCTGCCAATAACACTATAGTCACTGGTAAGCAAGGAAACCTAAATCAAGAGTAATAGGAGGTCTAAGAAATAAATGCTGCTTGGAAAGCGCCCAAGTCACAGCCTCGCAGACATAAGATACTACGATTGTTGAAATTCCCGAGGGATAAGGCATTGAAAGGCAAGTCTGTGCAACTGGAATTCCGGAAAGGTATAATCTCTCAAGATTAAGGGTTTGTAAGGATTCTGGGATCCTAATCAGGTCGTGGCAACGATAAAGATCAATCCATTTTATCTTCAAAGCTACCGTGTGGAAAAAATAATAACAATAATTCTTCAATGACTCACTACCATGAGTTTCATAATCCATATTCAATGAGAAAAAAAATAATAAATAAAATTTTAATTATAAAAGTGCAATTTTAATAAATAAATAAATAATCACCCCGAAATTCAATCGTTTCATAACAAGACGCAGAAAAAGTTCTCTACTTATCAATTTATCTGTTTGTTTTGGTCCACTCAATTGACTAATTGATTTGATAAGCCAAACGCACGTGAGACGCACATGGTTAATCAAGTCAGCGTTAGTCCAAGTCAGTTAAAACAGTTAGTTATTTAATTTTTGGCACGGTCGTTTTAGCTAACCAAGTTTGTACCAAAAGCTGGTTTTCGGGCATCATTTGAGCATCTGATTTACTCGGTTAAGTGCGAGACTGAGAGCTGCGATCATTGTAATAAGACTGTTCTATGCAGTCTTGTACTTCCATCGTGTCAATGCTAGACTGTCAGAGGATCCTCCATTTTTATGCAGTGTTTAGATCCCCTTTTCCGTTGGAAGAATAATTTTACTAATTATCAGATGGCCATTATCTATGCAGTGTTTTGGTTTTATCTTATCTGATCTAGAAAGTCCTGGAGAGCTGGCTGAGTCAACCTTCCTAGTTATCACATTTTGTGCACACAACTGCCAGTTCAGCAGAGCTTGCTTGCTGTGTTTGCTGCATTGTCTTCATTGAGGCATTCTGTCAAACACTTCTGTATTTGCATCGAACACCTAGTTCTAACATCCAGGAATTAATCCGAGGAATGAAACACAATGAGTCAAAATAGAACAACACTCACAAAACTGCAACAAACTGGGAGACTGAACTATGATAAAAGCACAATTCAAAATGGATTTCCATTTTAAATTCAATTAAAACAGAACAACTAAGTTCATGTATAATCAAGAAATTCAGAAAGAACAAAAACGTAATATTTACATATCTAAATGAAGTCCAAAGACTAAACAATGTCACAATGTCACAATGTCATCGTGCTTACTATATCAAAAATAAATAAATAAATAAATAAATAAATATATATATATATATATATATATATATATATATATATATATATATATAAAGCCATTATAAAACACCTTACTGGCAAGAAGTGATACCTTTAGTCTCATATACCTTCTTTGTATTGATGCATGATTAGAGAGACTGCATAAAGCAGGGGCAGAAAATCCTGCTTATGCGCAAACTGCATTCCCTAAACAAGTAAACAGTAACAAAACTTTATTGCTATTAAATAAATAAGCAGTGTGTAAAAAGTAAAAAGTCAATGTTCTTGCCTCCTTTGCTTAGAAAATAAATTGTGTGATAAAATAAATAGAAGGTAGATAGCACTTACGCAAGAAACGCATGTAAGCCTCCTCCCTTTGTGATTATTCGGGAAAACAAGGAACTTCTTTGTCGTTGAGGAGCGTTGATTTGCTCTCTGCAAATTGATTCAAGTTCCAACTCGTCAGATCTGTCAATACTTTCAAAAGTCCCACTTGTTCCGACATTATCATGAAAATCATTTGGTGGCAGCATATTTACAGTAAAAGTGTTGGGTTTAGTCCCGTTGGGATGTGCATATACTGGACAGACCCCACAACTTTGCACTTTGGGACCTTTTTCAGAGCAAGGATACTGAATGGAGAACTGCAATGAGATATTGCCGTCATTATCAGGCAGCCCAATATTCCAACAGGGAAAAAATCCAAGTATGACTTGATCTGAGTGAAAAGACTGCTCAAAAACTGAAGGGTGATCAGTTTTGGTTTCAGAGGGAGTCTTTATTTCAAAATGGTAGTAAATCCTATCACAAGCCTTATGATCTATCTCCAGTTCAATGACAATACAGAAGGCAAATCCGATGAAGCTTCCATTACAACTATGTCGTGGCAGTTGAATAGTTAATGAAGATCCTAAACGCTGATGGCTGAACCAGTCAGGAATTTCATTTCCAGGTAAACAAATTTTGATGACAGGTGGTTCACGACAACCCTGTAATAGAAATCGTGATTTTACATGTAACAAGGAGGGAGAGAGAGGGAAGAGAAGATAGAGAGTGAAAGAGAATACCTTTACATACATTAATAGTCTCAGTGATGCAATTGCCATATGCTGAATTCTTAGCTTTGAATCTTCCAAAATCTTTTTGTTTGCTTTGTCATTCAGTTTCAGGCAATTAATAAAGTTGAAATATATTCGGGAGTGTTTGGATAATGTTTCCAGTATGGATGTGTCGATTTCTTCTAGTTCTTCTAGACATGATGGAATCTCAGGCAAGGACTGGAGCTGCTTGCAATTCCCTGCATCTAAGAAACATAGGCCAAATGGAAGCTCTGGTAACGACTTAAGCTTCTTGCAATTTCTCAAGTAGAGCCATCTCAGTTGTGAAAGTTGCTTGATACTTGCAGGTAAACCCTCAAAGTTATTTCCACTTATATCTAACTTTTCCAGTGAGAGTAGACTGCCAATATCTTGTGGAATTTCTCTCATAGCACAGTCTCTCAAATCCAGTCGTTGCAAAGAAGATAAACCTGATAAGACTGAAGTCAGCACTAAACCCCTGCATCCATAAAAGGAAAGTTCTTCAACTTGTTTGAGATCTGCGATCGAGGATGGCAGTTGACTAATGGCTGATCTGCCTGCATAGAGCTGCTCCAGAGACCTTAAACTACCCAAGTTATCTGGCAAATTACCAAGTTTAAAACAATACTCCAATCTCAACTCTTTAAGCCCTTCTAGGTGTTCGACTGAAGATGGCAGCTCTTTAATTGCAGTCAATCTTAAATCAATATAATTTAAACGTTCCATATTCTCCAAGATTCCTGGGAAACTCTCGAGCTTTGAGCAGTTATAAAGACGAAGCCAAGTAAGAGATTTCAATTTACAAATGCTAGCCGGAAGCTTGTTCAACCTTTTGCAGTGCGCCAGATCTAACACTTCAAGATTAGTTAGGCTCTCAATTGATGAGGGAACTTCTTCTATCCAGGTTCTGGATAATTTTAACACTTTGATATTCCCTGAAATCTTTGGAAACTCTGCGAGATTAATACAGCTGGTGAAATCAATGGTTGCAGAACAAGTGAAATGAATGCGGGGAACGGTCCTAAGATTTTTGCAGCTCTCCAAACGCAACATGCTGAGATTGTTTAAATTTTCAATTGATGAGGAAATGAAAGGTAAGTTTGTGCAGTTCAAAAGATACATTCTCTCAAGATTTGGGGTTTCCGATAGGTCCGGCATCCTTGTGAGATTTTGAGAATTGCAAAGGTCCACAGATTTTAGCTTGAAAGCTTCCTGTAACAAAAGATAAATAATTGCTAGTCAGAGACTTGCACATTTAATTTTCATATACCATATCTCCCAAGTAAGCATGTCCTTACTTTTCTAAAGTGTATATAAACACATGTACGCACCATATTATACCTTTTTTTCTTCCCAAAGTAGTTCAACATTACTGCAAGGCAAGTTAAGTACGACAAGTTTGTCCATACTTAAATTTGTTGGCAATGTTCTCAAGGGATATCCATGCCAATGGAGATATCTCAATTCCTCGGGAAGATAATCCAAACCTCCGTCAAGATGTACATTAGAGCTCATAATTGGATCACCACGACGAGTAGGCAAATAAAATTTCAACAATCTAAGATTAGTCATATTTTCAAAGGCTCCAGAATCCAGATGTATGTCTCTTATTTTGGACAAATCCAAGAATACACCTGCAATCGCATCGGTCCCCTTATAAACAAAAGCAAATAATAGGTTAGCATAAAATACAAAAAAAAATTCGGTAAAATTTGTAAAAAGCTCATTAATTGAAGACAAAACCTGTCTTAATGTGTGATGTTATTTGCACCCTTCAAAATACTATGCTACAGCACTAAATTTCTGCCCACACACTTCATTAAATTTGAAGAATAAAATTGTACACACCATCCAATATCCCAAAATTGATAAATTGAAACTTGTTCTTGACACCCACAATCATCCTCATCTCCTAAAACTTTGAGAAGATAACATTTTAGCAAATCAAAAACGACGATTTTTATCCATCATAAAGTTTTAAATTGCATCATTAGTTAATCTAATATTGATTGACAATGGTGCTTAATAGGGCATATCTGGGAGCCAAAGTGACCAGGTCTATGTTTTAAAATTTCAACACTTGAACTCCGATTGCACTCATATAGACAATGATAAAACCAATTTTTGTATCACTAAAATTTTTATCCTGTTTGATATTTTTTTTTTAATTTCAATTTTTTTTCTATTCTAATATAATTTTAAAACTAACGATGAGTACGTAATAACAAACTTACTGAAAACATGGCTGTACATTCTTACCTTATTTCTTTTTAGTACATGATAGACATCCTCATGATGCCACAGTCTGCTACGTTTTCCTGGCTCTTTTACTGATTCTTGGCGAACAATCTCTCGACCCATTTCCTGCAATAAATCATGCATATCGAGCTTGTTGTGACGTGATATTCCTAAGAGTGACTTATCAACAAGGACATTCAGTACATAATTAGAGTCATCTAGTATCTTTGCCACAAGATTTTTATCCTCCCCCGAAAAGAAGCACGCGATGTCCAGAAATATGCTCTTCTCTTCTGGATTTAATTCATTATAACTGATTTTCAGCACGTCATAGATTTCAAAATCAGAACTCCGTTTTATGTTCTGCAATGCGTTTTCCCAATCAAGTTTGCTCTTCTGGCGGAGGAAAGAACCCAACACTTTGAGTGCTAATGGATTGCCTTTGCAGTAACCAACTATATGCTTCGAGAGCGTAAATAGATCATCGGGGCAATTGCTTTGTTTAAAAGCGAAGTTGCAGAAGAGCTCAAGTGCTTCACTGTAGTTTAATCCCCTAACTCTATATATGTTAGTGTTAGGTACTCCAAAATTATCGAGAACCCGTTTGTCTCTAGTGGTTACAATGATTCTACTTCCTGAACCAAATCGATCAAGCCCTCCAGTTAAATATTCTAACTGCCTAACTTTGTTTACATCATCGAGAACTATAAATATCTTCATCCGCTTGAGCCTTTCCCTAATATATTCCGGAAGATCAGGAGTTCTTATTATGATCTTTTCTTCTAATACTTCAGAAAGAACTTGCTCCCTTAGATGAACCAATCCACCTACTTTCTCGGATTCTTCCCTAACATTTGCCATGAAGCATTTGCCTTCAAATTCACTGGAAATTAGGTTGAAAATAGCTCCAGCAACGGTTGTTTTACCCATACCGCCCATACCCCAAATCCCAATAATTCGAAAAACCGGCAAGCCAATACACAGCAGTGATTTAATTTTCTGAATTCGCGAATTTAAACCAACCAGACCATCGAAGTCCGTTGATATTGTTATTTTCTCCAATTTCTCCAAAATGTCTTTAATAATTACATCTACAAGCTGTGCCTCAGACCTACCAGATGTGAAGATGAAAATCAATGACTCAAATTACTTTG
The DNA here is from genome assembly GCA_030449075.1 of Murraya paniculata. Classification (NCBI taxonomy): domain Eukaryota; kingdom Viridiplantae; phylum Streptophyta; class Magnoliopsida; order Sapindales; family Rutaceae; genus Murraya; species Murraya paniculata. Next base: position 555,584 of record JAEVFN010000052.1, on the reverse strand, counting down.
GACCACGACAAAATCAAAATAATAGGAGATGAGATATTTTTTCTGTTAATAATGGAGGCCATAAACTGTTCTTTGTTTTTTTTCCCCATTAATCTTAAGTAATAAAAAGGTAAACGGGTTAAGAGTTACCTGATTGTCATGGAATCCCATCCAGATAAATTGGATGCTTCCGTCAATACAGCCCTCCAATTTTGAATTTTTTCTGGCATATCCTTGAACTGTTTTTCATGCTTAACAAAGGCATCCTTGAATCTTCCACTTTGTTTCCGCACATCGGATGGATCTACACGGTAGAAAACTGGTACAACCATTTGGCCATTCATTTTATGGCATTCAAGAATCTTGACAAGTTCATCCAAGCACCATTTTGAAGAAGCGTAGTTTTTTGAGAAAATGATGATTGAAATCTTTGATCCTTCAATTGCTTTCAAAAGGGCAGGCGAAATCTCATCTCCTCTGTTAAGTTCTTCATCAATAAAAGTTTTAATTTTCTTTCGGCACAAAGCAGCATGGAGATGGCTAGTAAAGTTGTCACGGGTGTCCTCCCCTCTGAAACTGAGGAAGACATCATATTTGCTTTGAGAAGTTAGGCCAGAAGAAGAAGACGCCATAACAGAAGTTTCAGACTCATTGGGACAGAAACAGAGATTCTAGGAAATATATAATATATGCAAGTGCTGGGAGCTTTCTTCTCCAGGTTTCTTATTGATTATTTAATTTAATATTAATATTAATATTAATATTCTTTTCCAATTCTTTGGTTTCTATATTTATGTTCTTGGAAAACCATGAAATGCCAAGAGGTCATCAGTGATGCATCAGAACATTTATATGGCAATATTTTAAACAAACCACCATTAGTTTGCCAGAGTAATATTAAAAAGAAAATTGAAAAGGCAAGAATTAAACCTCTAGCAGCTCTGACTTTATATGACGACCATCTAGAATAGCAATTAATTATATAATTAGTCTTTAGAAGTTGAAGATGCACCAAATGGGTGCTTGACATAGACTACATAACGGCAACTTCCACTAATTAAAAATGCTAGCCATTTCGACCTAACCAATGTGTTTCAATTCTAAATCCAACTTTTTCTGTCCCCTTAACAATTTGGAAAAGACTATAATCTTCTTTATACATTAGATTTTCACAAAAATGCAAGAAGATGAAGATGAAGCTATGACTACTTTTTTTACTTTGTGACTGTTATAATGCGATGCTTATATTTAGAAGAGTAATAATATAGCCACAAACTCTTGTACATGAGTTTGTGGCTGTATCATCACTCCATTTAGAAAGCTACAATATAAAGTTTGTACGCTAACAGAGCTGGCGCTGTAACAAACTGTTATGAGCTTTGTGGTTACTTATTTTATCACCTCAATACAATACACCGCACAATGAATTATATGTAGGGATGGCAGAAATCCCCATGAAGACGGGGACCCTTGGGGATTTTTCCCATTCGGGGAGGGTACGAGGACAATTTTATACGTAATTTTTTATTTGGGGAAGGGACGGAGACAATTTTTTACCCAATTTCTTATTCGGGGAAGGGATGGGGATGAGATAGAATCCCCATCCCCTCCCCATTTCCCTATTTCCCCATTTTCTCATTTTTATTTTTAATTATAATTTTCTTTTTAGAATTATTAATAAATAACTAACAGAATTTAAATTATAAAATATTAAACAGTAGTATATAACAAATATCAAAATATTTATACAAATATACTATAAAACTTTCAGGCCTAATTAACTAGTAGTGATCTTGAATTACTATTCGAGCAGACCTTATTTCAAAAGATTTGGCCCAAAACAATTTTAGATTATGAATTACATTGCTTAAATTATTTTTATTGTTTTAGATTTGAAACTTGATGCTATCTCTCAATTTGTTACATTTGAAGAATAGAATGAGCATAAGGTACAAGAGTAAATTATTAAAAATATTAATTTCAGTATCTATACTCATTTCATTTATTTCATTATTGATATAAAAGTAATTTTTTTCTTTTTATTATAGGATTATAAATATTGACGAAGATAATTATTCTGATAATTTTTATTTTGAGGTGTGATTTTTGTAATGGATTAATGTTAATGTACGATATATTGTCAAATCTTATTTTTATTTAAGTTTTTTTTAAAATTTTAGTATAATTAAATCAAGTTAAAAAATTAAAAACATATTGATTATTCGGGATCGGAGACACTTCTGGAATCTCTTGTTATTATTCGGAGAGGGAACGAGAATCTCCTCAAGTAATTTTGACGTGGACAGGGATATATGCAGAATATTAGAGATGGGTACGAGAATATCAGTCCCCTCCCCTCCCCATTACCATCGCTAATTATATGAGGGTCTTAAGAGTAGATATAAAGGCAAATCAAGTTGGACATAGTATTTAACCCGCAAAGCTGTATTCAAGTAATTTGTAAGCTATTCTCCACGGATGTTTTCTAACATTTTTTTTCTTTTTTTCCCAAAGAGGGCCGTCGATCTTTCATTGCATAGACCTTAAATTTTCCATTTGAAAAAGAGAAAAAAAAAACGGTTAAGGACATTCAAACCTGACAAGACAGCCCCAATAACTTGGAAATCCATAAAAATGATTTTATCTTATTTTATAATAATTTATTTTAATTTTAATTTTAATTTATTATAAAAATTTATTTAAAATCAATTATTGAGTTGATGTAATCAATTAAAAAATTTTGTGCCACTATTTATGAACTAAGAAGGTATGTATAATCGTTTGAACAAAGGTGAGAGAGTGTGGTGGCCATTCTTAAAATAAATAAATAAATAAGCGTAAAAGCACAAAAGTTAAAATCCTAAATGAAAAAGTAATTCCGTATTCCAAAACCAAAATATCAGCTTCTCCAGACGACCAGACCCACGCCGCCGCTGCCGCCGACGACGACACAGCCCAAACGATCCCAACGGCATCTTGATCGACGTCCAGCCGCCACGACATTTAAGGCTTTAAGCTCCTCCAGACCCACGACGCTGAATACACAACCTAAACGATCCCAACAGCATCTTGATCGACATCGGCGTCCAGCCGGTGAGTTGCACGCTGCACGCCATCGCCATTCCATACGAGTAGCTGACACCGACCGCAACTTCCGACTTGTTCATGGTAATCCCGACGCATTTGTATCTGAATTTTCGTTATCTGATATGTGATTTTGATGTTCTGTGCTCTGCGACTATCTATGTTCTGTAGTGAAATTTGAAACCAAACCATAATCGATCCTGTGTTACCTTATTCTGAATGCTGAATTTTGCGCCGGGGCAGGCCCCATTATATTATTATTATAATAGTATGGATTGTTGAAACTTAGCAAATGGTTCACATTGATGTTTTAATGCCTGCAGTCACATGTATATTTGGTAGCATGAGGTTGCTTTTGAAGAAGTTTTTGTATTTGTGACCTGTTGCTGCAGTCCTTTTTCGCTATTTCAAGTTTAAAATTTAAGCGTTATAGCCATTATTTCCTTAATTGTTCTAATCCAAATCCGAAATATCACCCAAATCTGAACTCATCGGAACCAATCCGAATCCGAGCTTATCCGAAATATTCATATTTGAGGTTCGGATTGAAATCGGATGGATTTTTTCCCCAATCCGAACGATCTGAAATGCAATTGGATTCATCCATGAAGTTGCCCAGCCCTAATTTCGAAATCTCTTATTAGGTTAACTAATTGCATATTGATTACAATTATGCCTTATGTGTAAACCGGGGATAGCTAGGGATTTCTGGCTTCTTAGGGGTAAAAAAGGAAAAAAGTTGAAAATAAAAAAGAATTTACATGTAAAACTTTGAGCATAGTTTGATATGAATTTAGTTGCGGAAAGCTTTAATTTCTTATTCGTGTTAGTATCAATGATCTGCATACCTTATTGGGACCTTATGATGTAAAAGTCGAATCAGGTTGCACCATTGATAGCAGGAATGGCAGTTGCTGCTGCTGCTTATGCTGGTAAGTATGGCATCAGGGCCTGGCAGGCATTCAAGGCAAGACCACCGACAGCTAGAATGCGGAAATTTTACGAAGGTGGTTTTCAGCCTGTCATGACGAGGAGGGAAGCGGCTATGATACTTGGAGTGAGGTACAATTGATATCCGCTTGTCAAATAATATATGTATGTTTAATAGCATTAGTTGAAAATTTTACTTGATTTGATGCTGTGATGTTAATGTAATGGAGGAGCTCACTCTTATTTGGGTGATTTTTCTTGTGTGGGAAGATAACGGTTAACGGTTAACGTTTCATTTTATTTTCAGTTGGCTTTAAGTTAGCTTGAGGTGCTTAGGTAGTTATGAAATGGACCGCATTTCAAATTACAGCCTTGTTTAATTACGTAATAATCCTGAAATTCTCTGATCCCTTTTATCATTTGACTATAAGCTGTTGATGATTGTTTGGTTCTGTTAATTTAGAGCCAGAGGAAGTTGTTGGCTGATGTGTGAGTGTGGATATGAACCTTTGTTCTCATTCAAATTTCAATATCTTACTGTGGCTACATCGGCAATGAGTTCTCATTTAGATTTGGGATACTGAATAATTTTGTGGTGAAGGTGCAAGTTAAACTCCCATTTGCTCCGTATACTTCAAATTGTAAAGTCGCTGTTGTTTACACTTCTGTTACTATTGTCGACTCAATGATACAAAACCATTGCTTTTTTCCTGTTCATAGAATTTTGTACCTTTGTTCTGCTTGTGTTCAATATAATTATGCAAATCCTGCTGTTAAAAGCATTTCTTTTCACTCTGAGCCTTAATTTCTCTCTTTTAACTTCTTTTATTCATCAGAGAAAGTACTCCAACAGAAAAGGTCAAAGAAGCTCGTAGAAGAGTGATGGTAGCAAACCATCCAGATGCAGGCGGTAGCCATTACCTTGCATCTAAAATTAATGAAGCAAAAGATATCATGCTCAGAAGAACCAAAGGCAGCAATTCTGCATTTTAGTCGGACTATCCCATTCTCTGTGAGGCTAATTCGCAAAAGCTTTGGGGAGTTGAGTTTCAAAAGTCAAATCCGCACGGTAATTATTCAATGGATTCTTTCAGACCATTATTGTGCACTACATGGAAAATCCAATTCCCCCCCCTCCTCCCACCCCGGAATAAATCAGTTAAGAATTGAGGGGAATCATGTTTGTATCAGCTTCCATATTAGTGATTAAATTGATGGTAATGATTGTAATTTCTTGTGCTTAGTTTTTTCTAATGATGCTAGCCTGTAACCTTCACACTCTAGTTTTGTTTGGAGATAATTGAATCACTTTCGTGGAAGGACTAAGCAAGTTTTGTGAATATTGCATGGACATGTGCAGTAATTTTTCTGAAGGATGTGATCTATGACCCAAGTACAAAGCTACGATGGCTTCCCACAAAAATATGCAAAGCCATGTCCATTTTGTAGTCAAAAGGTTAACTCCCCTAAATAATTGCTTCTTGATCGGAGAGACATCCACACATCTGGTCTTATGAAAGGTTCTGCAACTTCGCAGAGTGACGTCGAGGAAGAATAGTAATTAACAATGAGATTAACAACTCTTACCGCGGAACAACTCAACAAGTTGCTGCCTTCTTACTTATACTTCTGAAATTAGTTTGTCATCCGAAAATCCTGATACAGAATTAAAAATTCATCTTTCATGCTCTCTGAGCAGAAGAGCTACCTGTGGTATTTACAAGGAACTCCCAGGATAAAAGTGAAAAGAAAACAGCCTAGTAAATTTGTCGTGGGATATTGTTTTTTATTGGTAAAGCAGTATGCTATTGTTTTTTATTCGCCGGATGAATTGGTCACGCTGTACGCCTTTTTCATATCTCCTTCAAATGGAGCTTCACCCATTCCAGTTCTCTGTTGAAGAGGACCTTGAGGGCTTCCAAAAAGTATAGAAAATATCTGCAAGTGGCATTCGTCGCAGAAAAAGAAATAAGAAAAGCGGCCTTCGTATGGGAGTTTATGCACAACAGCAGCTGGTAAAACTCGGCTAATGGTTGTTTTACCAATACCACCCGTACCCCAAATGCCTACAATTCGGAAATAGAGCAATCCAACAGATGGCAACGGTTTGATTTTGCTCAATTTGTGAATTTAAACCAACTAGGCCACCAGGTCAGTTGAGACTGTTACTTTTTTCTAATTTCTTCAAAATATCATTAAAAATTAAGTCTACAATTTGTGCCTCAGACCCAGCAGGTTTGAAGATGAGAGCAATTAATTGTGACATTGCAACATCGTCTCACTTCTTTTATTGCATATTCCACTTGATCACGGCTTAGCTCCTGGTTATGGTAGCATTGAATCAAAACTAACAAGACAACTGAAAATCAATCAATGAGAAACAGCAATAACAAAACAGAGGATTTACTTGGTTCAGCATGCCGCCTATATTCAGAGAAGCAACAGATCAGAGATGGCTTTACTACATCCTCGATACCGTAAAAGTTTACTCTCAAGGCCACAAGGAATCTGAATCTACAAAGAACTCTAAAAAAGGCCAAGTGAATCTGAATGAGAACCACAGCTTTACCCCTCTGGTCACCAGATTATCAAAGGGAAAACTGTATTTGCTGAGCTGCCAAAAATAACAGCTTGATTCGTGCAGGTTCACAGACTAAGGAACGGAAGAAAAAGCCTTGAAGAAATTGCTTGCCAAAGGCGTCTTTCTCCATTTTCTGCTCTTCAAACTTATATGAAGCTACTGAAGCTCTTCCGTGCCACCAACTGCTCTCACGGTTTATAAATACAACCCCAAAATGCAATAACTAAATGCCTAGGTGGTTATACATTGGAAGCTGTGCACTGACCAAGAAAATGTTTTCAAACTGGTGTATTTTCTCATGTTTGTTGTTCAACAAAGTATGTCTGACCAATGTAGCCTCACTAAATATTTTCCGCACAATAAAATATTGAGTTCTATTTACAGCAAACATGTCTGGGAAGATTTTTTGATGATAACAAATCCAGAATCCTCTGAGTTGAAATGGAGAAAACCTTCAAGGTAGTTAAAGTTACTTGTGTTGGTGCTTGCAGATAATACTGAGAGTGCACAGTAACGAGCATAAGGAAGCAGCGACTGACAAGCTCATACACTAGTAATGTGAAGGGAGCAGCAGGCATAACAAACCTGAAGAGGTTTCAAAGAATTGCAGGTTATCTTATTAACAGCTAGGTATAGTACATCTCATGTGACATTCAGTACCGAGAAAGAAAATTCTGCATATATGCATAAATCAATGTAAACGGAAACTCGAAGTGAAATGCACAATATATTCATCAAAGACACTTCTCCAATTCTGATTCAAGTGTAAAAGCACCTAAATTCGAGAAGAATGACTTGGTATATCAAGCGGACTTGAAATAATGTCTCATTTTGGCAGATTATGGCATGAGAGGTTCACCAAAAAAAAATAATAATAATTTAATTCCCATGAATACAGTGAGCCTTTGCCTCTCTGGGAAGCAATCAATTGTATCTCACTCCTCAGCCGAGGAGGAATACAGAGCAATGGGAGCAACTTTTGTGAGATCAGTTGGCTACTATATTTACTTAAAGATATAGAAATATAAAGAGAAAGCGACGTAGCGTTTTGAACTAAGCACTTTCCATGAACGAACTAAGCACATCGAAATTGATTGCCACTTAGTTCGAGAAAAAATTCAGAGAGTTATTGTTTGCACAGCCTTCATTCATTCACAACCACAACTACCGGACATTTTTATTAAGCCTCTTGGAGTTGAATCTTTCCATCGAATGCTTTCCAAGATGGGCGTTCAAGACGTTCACCTGCCATCTTGAGTGGAATATAATTAATTACCTTGATGCACTGCAGATTTTCCTCTCAATTATCGAACATTTTATTCTCCAATTTTATTTACTTTCGTACTTTTATTTGTTTGATTTACGGATTGTACAGCTTTCCATTTAGTTGTTCTCCTTCATCAGTCTTTAGAAGCCAACTGAAATTTTGTATATAATTTTTTGTATTTTACAATGTAAAGTGAATAACATACGAAAGCCTTTTCCAGAACTTTCATTTTTATCAATGTTAATTAGACTCCTGGACATAGCTCAGTTACTATGAATGCGATTTGTACCCCCAATCACTTGAATTCTACAATGTTCATTTGGTTTTAGTCAAGTTAATTGGAATCCTATTAGTACAACTTTGTCATCCAAAACTGAATTGACAGAGTTACAGAGAGGGCTGGATTGGACCCCTATTAGTATGTTTTTTGAACGTCAATTGGACCCCTATTGGTAACTTTTTGTGGGCCTCGAGCCTTGAGCCTTCATGGGCAAATCCAAACTGTTTGGGTTAGAGACTTGGAGATATCCCCACCCACCACTCCCCACGATATGCGTGAAACGCCCCATTATTTTACAGAAAAGTGTTTGTAGTTTCTATAATTATTTTACAGAAAAGTGCTTGTAGTTTCTATAAATTTAAAAAAATCAATAGTTCTCGTAATGAATCAATAAGGTCCTTCATAAATAATTTCTTTTATTATAAGTTAGGTCTTTTGTCCATATTTAAATCCCAAATTGTTTACTTTGTAACGTAAAAGTGATTAAATTAGATCCAAAAGAATGTGGACTATTATGCCATTATATATTTAGTTTATGGCTTATATGATGTGAATATTTAGTCTCACGGCCTTTCTCTTTTACGAGATTTAATGATCAACGGCATGACAGCTAATGTTATTCATCTGATGCTCAGTGGGAAATACTTTTTCTAATTATGCATATTATTTGAATATTTGTTGCTGAAAATTTTTTATTGTGTGCTAAAATTTTAAATTTCTTCCTCATTTTGGGGTATCTTAGGAAAGGTTTGTATTAAAATAAAAACTTTATTCAGCAAGCGACAATAAAGCTCATTCTATTAAACAATTAGCGTGCAATTGCATTAAAGAATTAACGAGTGAATGTCCTTGCTTCATTTGCTTTTAATCTATAACAGTTATGAAAAAAATTGTAACTATAAAATAAAAATTAATAGCATTTAAATAATAATTTTGACAAAATTAGTAATAACATAATAGATTTTTCATCATATAAGTGTAAAATCAAATCAATTTAATTTCTAAGCTATAACAATTAATATTTACCAAACATTTTAGTGCTGTGGCTGCTTAAGCTAAAGGACCCAGCCTCAATCTCCAACATGACCTAAGTTACATGACCTAAGTTGTGTGATACAAAGCTGAACTTTCTTTTCTCCCTCAAGATCCAAGAACCTTTTCCTACAACATGATGTTGGACTCAAAATGAACACAAGAAATACAGATCTGTTTGCAGCAATTGTTAAAAGTGAACACATCAAAATAATAACTCGTTTAAATCAACAATCTTAAAACAATGTCACTTGTCATTATTCAATATACTGAGCTTTTGATACACGTCACTTCCCCCACTTCCAACCGCTTTTATTCATAAAATGCTTGAGGAAGGCAAGAAGATGATGCGAAGCCATTTCCAATCAAACAAGAGAACACAATAATTTCAGTGAAGAAAGAAATTTCACAATTTTTTATCTCCTGTAATTGGATAAGCAGTCCTGCACTGCAATACTCTGTTTCTGTTCTAATTATTTTGAGCATTAATTGTGCTTTTTATCATTAATTTCACAATTTTGGAGGTTTCTTATGGGGTATGACTAAACTCAAAGAAGAAATAGAAGACAAAATGCCTTTGACATAAAAGCAAATCAGTAACTATGCTTGTACTTAAAAGAGTAAACCAATCAAATGTAACGTACATAAGCATCCTAATATTATGCAAGAAATAGTGAGGTAAAAAGAAAATTTAATACGATAATAATTGGAATTGATACACCTTAAATAATGATCAGGAGTTCCCCAAAATAAAGCAGTGACATAAAATGATGAAAATCTTAAATATTCAAACAATTTAATTCACTAACAACATGGAAGCTTCATTTGTGTTATGAAAGTTTGTGAGAATTAAATAAAATGGGAATCAATAGAAGAAATACGAATTTGAATAGCACAATTTCAGCAGGTGTAAGATTTTCTCTGTTCTTTTTCTTGAGAGAGAGATTATCAAGAACAATAATAAAGGATAAAGAAAAGAAATCAACTATAGCATTGGACTGTGTGATCATCAGGGAGCAGTATTAGCTGCTTTTGGTTCCTTCTTGGGACAGCAATCAATATTGTTTGCTGAGTTGATGGCTATGTTTGAAGGGTTGGATTTTGCTGCTCAGCTTGGGTTTAATATTCTGAAGGTGGAATCTGACTCGGCCACTGTGTGGTTTCTTGGACTACTTCTCATGGTTTAGTGCAGTGGGAATTTCCTTATCTCCTTGGCAGGATTCGTGCTTTATCCCTTGGTCTTTTTATTGCTATCAAGCATGTCTTTTGGGAGGCTACTTTTGCCGCTGACTTAATGGCCAATTGGACATGTATTCATCAAACCCGTTAGCGATTCTTCAGCTTTGGGGATCTTCCATCTGGTCAGTCGAGCATTCTTTATTTGGGGATCTTCCATCTGGTCAGTCGAACATTCTTTATTTGGATGCTCTCGAGTTCCCACATGTTCGACGTTGACATCGCTTTGTTGGTTTCTTTTGTTGCTTGTTTTTCCTGTTTTTTTTGGGAAGTTTTGGTTTATGTCTCTCTCCTCATGTTTCTTTCATTATCTGATTTATATTAAAGGTAAGAATCTAGCCTAACCCCCACCTTCATGGTGGTTTAGGAAAAACCACTCTCACTTCCCAAGGCCCTAATTATACCCGACATTCTCAATTTAAGAGCAATCATATTTAGCTCTCAAGTTCTCTCTAAATACAAGAAGAAATTGGATTTTGGGATAATCCAAAATTAGCGAAGCACCACCCTTTTTATAGACAATGAATTGGTTATTGTTCATTCTATTTTCTTTTCTTTTTTTTTTTGTCAAATTATGCGGCAGCGAATTCGATGCTGCCAGCACCAAATTCAGTGCTGACTGCATTAAATTGAAGCACTGAATTCGGTGCTAACTTTAACAGAAAACTGGTATCATAATTTGGCCATTGATTTTCTTGCAATCAAGAATCTTGACAAGTTCATTGAGGCTCATTTTGAGGAAGCATATTTCTTGAGAAGATAATTATGGAAATATTTGATGTTTCGATTGCATTCGAAGGAGCAGGTCGAATGGCTGGTAAAGCCATCATGAGTGTCCTCCCCTCGGAAACTGAGGAAGACCTCGTATTTGCTTTCAGTAGTAAGGCTAGATGCTGAAACCATGGATGAAGGAAATTTGTGACTGAGAGCAGAGGGTAAATGTGAGAATAAAATTGAAATGCAAGTGAAATATATGACTTTCCTGCCTTGAGTTTTTCTTCCCTATTGGTTTCTCCTTTCTTCACAAATTTCGTGGAGCTTTCCAAAAGGACCGTCAAATAAAGTGAGTGCTTAAAGAGTAGGAGCTACTTCACCTTTATTTTACATCCGCCTGTAAATTTATTATTATTATTTTTACACATAAAGGACCTACTTAAAACTAGGCAAAAACTAAACGTGGGTACGCAGACCCGGAGACATCATGTAACAGTCACCTTCAATTCCGATTGGAGGAATTGGAATAACAGCTGCGAAATTGGTTTCCCAATAGCTATGCGACAAAGATGCCTGCTAATCTCTATTGAGGAATCCTTTAATTCCCTAAATAAGAGAGGAATAAGCATTGGGATGACTATTATTTGTGGCCAGGATTTCAGTGATGTACCGATTGTCAACTTCAACTTGTAGCCGTCGAATCCCAACATTCCAAGCAAGTTGCAAACCTTGAGATAAACCCCAAAGCTCCGCTCTAGTAATAGTGCAATGGCCAATATTCATACCAAAACCCTGAAATAAATCATTATTGATTCTAATTAGCGAGATATCTAAAATTTGTAATAATATAGTTGATTTGCTGTGTAATTACATAGAAAAGCCATTTTATAAGTCAAACTATGTGTCACATTATGCTGATAGGATACATCTTGTCCTGTAGATGTATAGTTTCTCTACTAAAAATAACTTGGAAGCTCAGACTATCAGGTACCACCTTCATCTGATATAATTTGGAACTCTATTTAGTATTGAGATGTTGTAGTTTAAATAGCACAACTATTTTTTAAAAAAATGTAATTATAAAAATAAAATTTACTTGTGTGCAGCAAATATGACTTTTAACAAAAATAATAAATATCAAATCAAATTAACGTCCAAGTTACAACAACCAATATTTACGAAACATTTTTATCTTTAACTTTTAAGTTACAGCGGCCAACCTTAATATCAAGTAGGTTCTTATTTTATGATTATTCTTTAAAACTTATTACATACAATCAATACAATCAAGATTTATCCACATATCTACATACATCTAAACCCGTCATCTAGAAGATATTGTTATATCAAGTCTAATATACCATACGTTAGTTACTATAGCTTTCTTTTCATCAAAGTTTCCTGCAAAATAAATTTCCTATTACTTTCCTGTCCTTCGTCGTCTCTTTCATCAAAGTCTTAATTATGCACGACATTAAATTATTCACGTAAATTGATTTGATTATTTTTTGACTGATTCTGTTTTTGTTATGATCTTTCTTCTTTGTTATAACAACTAGACGTAAAAAAATTTGATATATTCAGTAACTATTTCGAGTTATATTAATCGAGTTAAACTTTATATTTATGAAATTACATATATTGAAAAAATTTACGACAATTAGTTATGTCGGAGTCAAGTCAAGCACATAGAGACGTAGCAAAGAAAAAGATAATGCAGTTAACACGTTTATTTACATTTTAAAAAAAAATTCAGTAATAAACAGGGTCCATAAATATTGTGGTCCAGCCGATGCAAGACTGAAAGAAGTCAAAAAATCAATGGCTTTCCAAAGGCATATAAATTTTTCTCCAACGGGGAAATTTCAATGAAATTAAATGTTGCGTATATTTGCAATGATTTCGCCTGCTTGGAGCTTTCTTCTCAGCAAACTTTTCTTCGCAATAACTTTCCAAATGACTTTTCTTTGATATATTTCGATGAAAATGGCCAAGTAAATGTTGTTGATGAAAAATATATGAAGCTTATTTTCTTAAAAATTAATGTAGTATTCAAATAGGACATAAAATTTAATCGTATAATTCATGGCCCCCAACTCTAATGTAACATCTTGCTTCATTAATTGCGAAAGATTTTACTACTTGAATAAACTGTGCTTACCTAGAAGAAAAAATTTTCAAAAGATAAGTATTGTAATAATTTGTCACTTTTTCAGTAATTATATATGTTTGACGCCTGATTTTTTCCCACCTGAGGTCGAGCCAAGTTCAACAGATGGAGATAACTTGCACATACAGTAAGAAACAAGAAAAGGGTGAAAGGGGGTCGGAGGTGGTGGTCTCCGGCGTGCCCACTCCGATGCCTAAGTCAGTAAAGGGCCTTTCGAATTGAAATCAAAATCAAAGTGTTTTAGTTTGCTTGAGTGATCATACCTCTTCCATGGCGATTTTTTACCTTAAAAATACTTCAATGAGAAGAAATGGGCATGATTCTCGGAGCGGGAATGATTCCCCTATTTTTGGGCATGTTGTAGGCGTAATGGCTTTGTAACCAACTTCTTTAGTCACTTTTGCAGTATTTCCGTGATTCTTTCTTGGTGATAAGCATCATCTCAACATTTTAGCATTGTTGGCTTGGCGGTTTTGACCAAGTCATGGTTTAAATTAAGGTTTCCATATTTCTCATCTCAAGATTCCTAAATTCTCACTTGATGGATTTCGTCCCTCTGTTTGAGGTGATCTAATTTTTCTCTTTGGAGATTCTTATCCCTTTGAGGTGGTATCAGTCACCAATTACCTCATCAACACAGGCCCTCAATTCATGATCAGAGTTTTTGAAATTCAAAAATCTCTTATCTTGAACCAAGAAGTTTAAAAGCCTTAATCTAGATTTTGAAATTAAAGAATATTCATTACCCTCAGGATACATAACGTTCCCAAACACAATTTATTCTTTCTTTTTCTTCCACTGCGTTTGGCATCCTCATTTTCTCTTGCTTGCTCAAGGTACGTTTCTCTCTTCTCTTTTCCTTTCCCTACTCCACTTTTCTTGTTGTTTTCCATGGATCCACTTAAAGTGGAACATAGTGAACCGAGTAAGGGTGGGGGATCACTTAGACACGTTACTAGGAGTGTTATGCGCCGCTCCTCCTTCGTCGGTCCTCCCTCCACAGGTCCTTTTCATATTGCCAATGATGAAGAACAAGATGTCCTGATAGAGGGATTCTCGGCCAGCCAATGGCAATCTAAAGCCACACCTTGAACTCTAGAGAAATTGAGAAGAGATCATCACATTCATGCCTCTATGGAGCTTAAGATTCCAAGCCCTGATGAAAATTTGGCAACGCCTCTTGAGGGTTTGAGGGTTTTGTAGCCTTGTATCCCTCTTTGTTTAAAGCTGGAGTCAGGTTACCTTTACACACTTTCATTTGTTCATTTTTTAGATCTCTTAACGTCGCCCCTGCTCAATTTAACCTAGCGATCTACAAGGCTATTTTGGGTCACTATGTGCTTTGGAAACGCTGGGGGATCCAATCCGACTTCTCTTTCGATAAATTTAGGAGATTATATCAAGTTAAATTGGTGTCTGGGGGAAGTGGCTGGTATTACTTGGCTGGCTGGGCTCGTATTGACCCAATCATCCCCCTAATTTCTTAGGTCGGACGAAAGGTTGTAAGGATTAATGATTTTTTGTGAAATACCGATTTAAGTTCTAACATCGTGAAATAACAAAGTAACTTCTAAGTTCTATCATTGAAACAAAATGTCCACCGTAAATCAAACACATGCATAAAGCCAAAACAACGACCACTTACCCTACATCAATATCGCTAGATACCTTAAATTCGTAATAATTAGTTATTTTATTGAGAAATTGCATTAAATTAAAATTTCTATAGTGAAATAACAGAGTAATCTCTAACATAGAAAATTTCAAGTTTAGTCAAGCACACGCATTAAGCTAGGACAGGTAAACACGAAAAAATCTGGTGGATTGAAAAGAAATTAAAGCAATAATTATCACGGGTCGTTAGACTCATATATGTTTACACAATAAGTCAAGCCATCTCATTTTTCTTTTACTGTGTTGCAAAAATGTATTCTGTATTTGTATACATGCATATTCTTAATTTAAATTTGGGCAGGGTAGGCAAAAGGCTTTGAATTATACATTGTGGCAGATCATGAACGTGAATGCAGATGAACAATATATTTGAAAGAACGAAATATAAATGCTGACAAGCACATCTTAAGATTGGACTGAAACAATCTGAAGCTTCTCTCTTAGACGCCATCACATTCATCTCCCCGTAAAAAAATGTAATGTTGTTGTTCAAAAATGACTTCGGAATAGTCTTGTCACCACAAGAAATATGTCATTTAGCCACAAAACTTATTGTGGCAAAACATTCAAATTTGGTAGCTTATTAGTTTTTGCCACTGAAAAATTTTTGTCACCATTTTGTCGCCCTATAGTCGTGGCATTTGATACTCTATTTCGTGGCTCATGGATATGAGCAACGGTAAATTTTTGTGGTAAAAAATCATTGCAAAAGTCGCATACCTAATTTGTTAACACCAAATATTTGTCTCTGTCTTCGTGGGTAAACGTTAGTTTGTAGCTAAAAGTAAAACATTTGGCCACAAAGTTATTTTGTCACTAATTACTCTATGTGGCAACAATCATTGTGGCTAAATAAAATGTTTGAGGTTGAATGTAAGACCATTGGCCACGAAGTGTTTGCAGTGAATTGCCAACCTTTGGGCACGAAGTGGTTTTGTCACCAATTACTCTATTTGGCAACTTTAATCATTGTTGTAAATAATGGGTTTGTGGTTAAATGTGTGATCATTGGCCACGATCCGTCTGTGGCGAATTTGACGATAATTTGTTATGAAATTTATTTGTGACTAATTAGCTCTGATGGGTTTATATTTACCACGAAAATGCAATCTGTTAGGCACAAAAATTTGTATATATTTACTATTTAATAATTAAGCTAATTTAATAGTAATATTTAACATAAAATTTTAATATTATATTATTTTACTTGCCACATCTTTTATATATCAAATTCTTTTTATAATTGAGAATCTATAGCGCTATTAAAATTAGAAATTAAACATTCTAGTATACATTGTAAAATTAATGCCCAATATTCGTTGCACATAAACCAAAATACATAAAAGTCTAATAGACATAATAGACCAGGTCATCACCAGCAACTACTTTTTCAATTGACTAACAAAAAGTAATATGAGCCTAGTTCGCAAATTAATTAAGTTTCCAAGACAAACACACTAACTAGTATTAAGTCCAATGCATGCAAAAGTGCACTAGAATATGACTAGATATATAAGAGCTCATGAGAGTCTCAAATTGTCTAAGCGTATTAGACAAATCATCTGTGATAATCTTAGTTGATTGAATCTCACTCTTTGTTTCTTGAAGCTCATTCTTAATTGCTTGAAGTTATGTTTTTGTGGACTCTAACTCATTGCGCAATGCTGAATCATTTTCATTAGATGTTGAAGCTTGTAAATGACGTGGTAGCTTATGCACTCCAAGTTAAAAAATATAACCAAATTTCTTACCATGCATCACTTGAGATAGTTGTTTATCGCTAAGTGGCTCATATCCTTCGTTAACAACGTGCTCTTTAAATTGGATCATTTTCTCCTTCAAATAACAATAATAAAGAAAACATAAGCACTTTAAATAATGTAGAAAAATTTGCCTTAAAAAATAAATAAGGAGCTTACATATCTTGATTGTGCCTCAGAATTCATCGATCCTTTACTGGCGCTATAGTGAGTAGAAAGAAAAAAAATTAGGGAAGCTTTGTTGTTTACCGCTCTCATTATACTGTTAAAACAATACATATACATATCATTTTTTTAAACGTATACACTACTCTATAAAAATTTATAGCGGAAGGTTATTACCTTAGAGTTGTCCCCACAATGAACAATAAATTACTTAGATCTCTCACGATGATTATATGGGAATTTTTGTCTATTTTTGTCTATTTTTGGCATTTTTCTTACATCAAGTCTAAAATAAAATAAAATAAAATAAAATAAAAGCCAAAAAATAGGAAACAACTCATGGAAGAGACAATGTAACATGATAGTAAATTAAGAGAATCCAGAAACTAGCTAAACATTTAAGTTTTATGTATTGTATCTTTTGGCCTTACAATTTATACTTTCTGCATCTTTTGGCCTAATAATTAAATAGTAATAACATACTAATATAAAGATAATACACATGGCCAGTAATTTTAAACATATCCATCTATGCTGGTTGCAAAAATTAAACTCATTCTCTTTCGACTCTAATAACTTGCTAATTTTCAAGAAATAAAATAAAAAAGCACTTACTACAGTTTCACTGCCACTATAAGTAATTATAAGTGAATTTAGTAAGAAATTAAGTGCATCGATTGTAGAATTTGTAACAGTCAAATATATGGACGGAAATACCCCTTAAAGAATTCTATAAATTGGCATTCTTCTTCATTTGAAGGGGACAAGGAGAGGCAAGAGATATGCAAAATATTTACAAGGAATTGATAGATGGAAGAATAGAATTAGATAATCTTTAGTTCCTCATTCGACTTACATTTATTTTGATATAGTTCAGACACAATGGAAGTTCACTGCGGAATAACACAGGCATCGGTTTGCACTCTATTCTTTTGTCTTTTTTATGTTTATTTTTTCATTGTATTAATTATTATTTTAGCTGTAACGTTTGTTATTTTTCAAAGTCCCAATTTATGATTTGTAATTTATTCCTCCTAATATAATATATCCCATATATTTCCCTAACTAACCTTGGCAAATGATTACTAGAATAATTAATTAATCATCAATATTATTTATGACATCCCACAACATACGTAGCTAACTATAGTTTTTCTCCTTTTTCTTAATGTGACTTCCACGGCTCTTGCACTAAATTAAATCCATGCCCTTAAAAAGGACATAAGAAATTATTTAGGTAAATTCGTGAACAGTTCAAACATATTCGCGGGCGCCCGAGGGTGGGGAAATCAAAGACGCATAATATTTTAAATCTTTCTCATCCAAAACCGAATTCAGAGAGTTGCAGGGAGAGCAGAATTCGCAATTTAGAAACTCCTTTTATATGTAACTTTATGAACGTTAATTGGATCCCACACTAGTACTTTTATGGGCCTTGGGCCTTGAGCCTTCATGGGCAATCCAAACTGTTTGTCAAGCTTCCATTAGTATTGGGATCACAAAATACATATTTCTCATCTGTTTGCGGCAATTGTTAAAAGTCAACACGTCAAAATAATAATTCGTTCAAATCGACAGTCAACGTGGACACAAGGCGAGAAGATGATGCGAAGCCATTACCAATCATACAAGACAAGAAGAGGACACAATAATTTCAGTGAATAAAGAAATTTCACAATCTTTCATTTCCTGTTATTGGGTAAACAGATACTCTGTTTCTGTTAGGATTCTTTTGAGCTTTTTTTTTTTTTTTTTTGAGAAATTTTCTTTTGAGCATTTACTGTGCTTTTTATCGTTAATTTCGCAATTTTGGAGGTTTCGTATATGGTTCATCAGCAGGACTAAAATCAAAGAAGGAGAGGACATAATGCCTCTGACATAAAGCAAATTGATAACTAAAATTGTATATAGAACAGTAAACCAATCCAATGTAATGTGCATAACCATCCTAATATTATGCAAGAAATAGTGAGGTAAAAAGAAAATGTAATACGATAGTTGGAATTGATACGCATTAAATAATGATCAGGATGTCCCTTAAATTATCTGGCAAATTATCTAAGTCCAGCCATTTTAAATGAAGATGACAGCTGCTCTGTAATTGGTAGTCCTGCCAAAATAATTTTTTTCAAATGTTCCATTTTCTCCAAATTTTTTGTGAAACCCGCTAGGTTTAGGCACTCGTTAAGAGTGAGCCAAATCAGAGATTTCAATTTACAAATACTAGTTGAATTTTTCTGCCTTGTGCACCTATTTATTTTCAAGTGTGTAAGATTAGTTAGGTACTCTATCGATGGGGGAACTTCTTCTATTGCAGCCTCTTCTAAGTATTACCGTCTTATATTCCCAGAAATTTGTGGACACTTTGTGAGATCAACACGAGAGGAGAAATCAATAGTTACAGGAGAAAAAAATTGAAAGTTTCTTGGAAAGGACCTAAGACTTTTGTAGCCCCGAAAACACAACTCAGTGAGATGGTTGAAATTCTGGATTGATGAGCGAGCAAAAGACAAAATTTGTACAATTCAAAAGATTAGATCGCTGAAGGTTTGGGATTCTGATTAGTTCAGCTCCTAATGAGATGTTGGCAATGGTGGAGGTCAACAGATTTTATTTTGAAAGTTCTCCGTACCAAAAGATAAATAGAGACTACAATAAATTATTACCACGGAATTTCACAATTTACTTTATATATGTCTAAAGAAAGAGAAGTTAATCAATTTTTTGGTACTAGAACACCAAACCTTTTTTCTTTCCCAAATTTGCTTAGCTTTATTGTAAGGCAAATTGGGATCAATAAGATTTTCTGGTTCAAAATCAAATGGCAGTGTTTTTAAAGAATATTTGTGTCAATGAAGATATCTCAGTTCCTTAGAAAGATATTCCAGACCACAGTCAAGATGCACTTCATAGCTCATAATTGGAATATGAGATTGGACATTTCTGCAAAGGCCTGAGAACTTAGATGAATATCATTTATCTTGGATAACCAAAGAAGTATGCCTTCAATTTTATCAATTCCCTTATAAAAAAACATAAGCAGAGAACGATTAAGCATAAAATCTACAAAAACTCTTGAAAAATTGATTAAGGGCTTTCTAATTGAAGATAAAATTTGAATTTGTCAACATCTTTTTTTATATATTCAACTTTTATATACTTATTCTTTCTCTAATATAGATGTCTGTATTTTTAAAATACGAATTCGAGGTTAATACCATATGGTGTTATAGTTGAATCCGTAACTTAGAAATTGCAGACATTGGGTTATTTGAACTCATTGATCATCCTCTTCTCTTCTGGCTTTTAGCCTTTTTTATTTTTCTTTTCTCTAAAAATTTAATCTAAAAGCTGAGAATATAACAAGTAAACAAATTCATACACCACAGTAGAACCCATGCTAATTATCAAGCTTTTAGATTCCATAATTGGTTAATGTAATTTTCGGTGATTGCAATAATCTCATTATGTGTAATTGCCTAAAACTAACCTAGAATTTTTATTTTGGAAGATATTTTTCCTCTGACTAAGTAATTTGAGATGCTCTTAAGTATTTCGACAATAGTTTTAAATGAAATGATATTACATGTAGTGAAGGGGTGTAACAAATAATTTAATTCTTTAGTCCTTGTCATCAACATCTACTTGTAATCAACATCGACTGGGGATGTCCTTGGTAAAAAAAATTTACTAAAAGCACATGTTTGAGAGGAAAATTGGTGCATATATAGCCTTTGAGGCTCACATATCAAAAGTCAAATAAATAGATTGTTACCTTACCTTTCTTTACTACACGATATACATCGTTGTGATCCCACCACCTACCACATTTGCCAGATTGTCTGATAGATTCTTAGCAAAAAAAATTGTTTGACCCATTTCTTACAATAGATCATGCATTTGTAATCGATACCCAAATGGAATTGTAATGAGTGACTTGTCAACAAGAATGTTCACTACATCACGCATTGATATAGGTTCGTCTTGTATCCTGGTCAGCAAATCTATATCTTCTCCTTTGAGGAGACATGAGATGTCAAGAAATGCTTCTTCTCTTCTGAATTTAGCTCATCACTCATCATAACTGACTTTCATCACCTTATAAATATTAGGTTCAGAAATCAATTTCAAATTCCATCTCCGTTATCAAGTTCTTCATCATCAATGAATAATTGTAGTTGTTTCCTATGTAAAGCTGCAGCTAGATGGTTAGTATCTTCCCCTCGAAAATTGAGGAAGATCTCATATTTACTTGGAGCTAGATGTGGAAGAAGATGAAGCCTTGGATGGGGAAATTTTAAGACCGCAACAGAGAGTTTTGAGAGTAGAGAGTAAAAGCAAGAATCAAATTGAGATATGCATCAAGATAATTGTTTGTTTGTAACTGATATTGATGAGTCAGCAAAAGAATACTCAGCAAAAGTTGTTAAAAGGTTGTTAGCCACTGTTAGTTGTTTTTCAAAATTAGTTAGCTAGTTGTTTACATGCTTTGCTCATGTAATCGAAGTTAGTAGATGATTCTGGAAACTAGTATATAAAAGCCTTGTAATCATATTCAATATAAGTGAATAATGAATCTCTCTTCAGTAAAACAAAAATGTTACATTTCAGCTTGATCATGGTCTGAAAATTATGCTTTTGCCCAAGGACTGGATATTTGAACCACGAAAATACTCTCTCAACGCACTCATTTGAAAAAATTTACATTATAAAGATACCCAAAAGAGGAATCACCATTCACTAAGCAATATATATTCTTCCTTCTCTTCAAAATTGAAATTAGAAAAGCCCTGTGTGAAACTAACATAGAAACCAGCCTTATTATCCTGGGTTTTGCTGTCTACACCGGCCCAATATAACTGTCATAACAGAAATTTGACCAGGGCTTGACTTACGTGAATCACGCGACACGCGCGTGATTAAAAACGACAGCGTTTTGGTTCTTCAATTTCAAATACAGCATCCATCTTACAAGAGGCGGAAATAAAATCCCAGCGCTTTGGTTGAAATTGGATCAAAGAGAGGATGAAACTTGATTATGATGAATTAGATTATAATAATGTGATTACAAGAGGCAGCAGCCGAGAATATAATACGTCGGAGGAGAAGAACAAATAAATGAGACCTGATTATGATGAATTAGAAATTGAGATATAACATACATGCTAAGATTGCAATGCATTAGTAACTGATGCTCGGACTTATTAATTCTGCAACTAAGTTAATTAAATAAAAAATTTATTTCCAAAAGTGATAAGGAATGCATGGATAAAAAACATCAGTCTTAAACAAATCATCATCCAGAATAGCATTTATAATCTATCATATGGTATAGATTGGTACTAATTCGATTAAAACCAAAGAAGAGAGCGAAGACATTACATCAACTCGAACTATAGCATATAGTATACTTTACAGGACGCGCCTGGGATCCATTTCTTGTTTGTTACAGCTTTCAATTGTCACGCCCCCTAGAAAAGGTAATAACTAGCAAGTTTAAATTAGAGAGAAAGAGACAGATATTGCTAAGAATAAACGCATAAAAAAGATCACGAAATCGAAATTAATTAGAGCGTTGGACTTACTGGAGAAAACAAGCGACTCCATCGTTAAGGAGTGCGTGTTGATTTGAACTCTGCAAATTCTCACTGGTTTCCAATTCCTCATGCAAACTTCCAGTTCCTCATATCACTCGAATTCCAAGTTTGGGTACAAACGTGAGAGTAAAAGTATTGGGTTTGGTCTCGCTGGGATTCGCATATACCGGACACAACCCACAACGCACCACTTTGTCTCCGGAAAACCTGACAGTTGTGTGGTGGTTAAACCCAACACCGCCGAAGGGACGAAATCCAAGCATGACATGATCTGTTTTAGTGCCATAATAACTAATACAATCGCAACCGCGACGAACTCGTTTGCTTTCAGAGAGAATATTCATTTTAAATCTGAAGCTACAGTGGAATTGAAAAGGCTTAGAATCATAACCCGATTCGAGGACAGCACAAAAAACAAACCCGATTAAGTTTTGACAACACTGCTGCGGCAGTTGAAGGGTTATGTCAGATCCTGAACTTTGATGGCTGATCCAGTCCGGCATTTCTTTCCCAGGTAAAGTTATGGTGGGACCCTCGAGTGTTGTCGGGAATCTAAAACCTTTCTGTAAAATTAAAATTAAAATCATGATTTCATATGTAACGAAAAGGGAGAGAGGGTCGGGGGAGGGGGGCAGGAGAGAGAGACGAAAGAGAAAGAATTGCGTACTTCTACCAGTTCACAGAATAGTCTAAATGATGCAATTGCCATATGCTGAATCCTCACTTGTGAATCTGTCAGATTCTTGTTGTTTACATCTTCACCCAGTTTCAAGCAATTAATGAACCGGAAATAAATGGACGGACTTGCAGTGACCCAAAAAGGGGACAAATGACTGTTTTCAACACCTTTATCTTCAAGGGAGTGTTTGGATA
This sequence comes from Murraya paniculata, assembly GCA_030449075.1. Lineage (NCBI taxonomy): Eukaryota > Viridiplantae > Streptophyta > Magnoliopsida > Sapindales > Rutaceae > Murraya > Murraya paniculata. The sequence continues at coordinate 532,242 of JAEVFN010000052.1, read as the reverse complement.
GCTTTTCAAGAACGGATGCATCTAGTTCTTCTAGACATGATGGGATCTCTGGCAAAGATTGGAGTTGCTCGCAATTGCTTGCTTCTAACCTTATCAAACTCAGTGGGAGCTCCGGTAATGACTGAAGCCTATTGCAATTACACAGGTAAAGTTCTCCCAGCCGTGTAAGTTGCTTGACACTTGCAGGTAAACTCTCAAATTTATTTCCATTTAGGTCTAATGTTACCAATGAGGATAGACAGCCAATCTCTTGCGGAATAGCCGTTAAACCGCAGTCACTTAAATCTACCGTTCGAAAAGTAGATAAACCTGATAATGACGATGCAGCAATTGACACCAAAGCTCTGCATCCTCTTAACGTAATTGTTTTATATTCGTCCGAATCTGGAAGAGAGGATGGTGACTGACTAATAGCAATATTATCTGGAAAATTATCTAGTTCAGAGCAACCCTCGAAGCCCAGCGTTTCAAGCTCTTCTACATTTTCAATTGAAGATGGCAGCTCTCTAATTTCCGTCCTTTCTGAGGCATTGTAATTTAGTTGTTCCGCTTTCTCCAACATTTCTGGGATATTCTCAAGGTTTATGCAGCCTTGAAGAGCGAGCGAATAAAGAGATTTGAATTTACAAATCTTTGCTGAAACCCTCTTCAGCCTTGTGCAATTACTCAAAGACAAATATTCAAGATTATTTAGGCATTCTATTGATGAGGGAACTTCTTCTATTGCAGTGTCCCCCAAGTATAGGTTCGTTACATTCCCAGAAATCTGTGGCAACTCTGTGAGATTAACACAAGAGGAGAAATCAATAGTTATTGGACAAACAAAATGAAGGTTACTTGGAAAGGATCTAAGACTTTTGCAGCCACTAAAACACAGCCGTTTGATATGGTTGAAATTCTGGATGGATGAGGGAATGCAAGCCAAGTTTTTACATTTCAAAAGATTTATTCTCTTAAGATTCGGCATTTCCAATGGATCCGGCATCTTTTCAAGATATTGAGAATAACTGAGGTCAATATATTTTAACTCGAAAGCTTTCTGTAACAAAAAATAAACAAAGACTCTATTAATTAAATTAGAAACATTGAATTCAAAAATTAATCAAATATATATTTCAAGAAAGAAAATTTAATGTTGTGGTATTAGTAGTAGAACATACCTTTTCTCCATCCCAAATTTGCACAACTTTACTAAATGGCAATTTTAGTTCAACAAGGTTCTTTGGCTTGAAATTTGATGGTAGTGTTCTTAATGGGTACTTGTGCCAATGAAGATATCTCAATTTCTTGGGAAGATAATCTAAGCCGTCTGGAAGCTGCACTTTAGTGCTCATATCCAAAAAATTAGAACCCTCTGGTATATAAAATTTAAGCAGTCTGAGATTAGACATCTTTGTGAAGGCTACAGAGCCTAGATTGATGTCTTTTATTTTGGATAAATTCAAGAATATGCCTTCAATTGCTTCGGTCCCCTTATAAACAAAAACAAAGAATGAGATAGCCTAAAATCCAATAGAAACTTTTGTAAAGTTTATTAAGAGCTCCTCAATTGAGGAGAAATTCTGCATTCTCCATAATAAAAGATTCGAGGAAAACTTCTCCTTTCCCCCTGCAATTTGAGCTTTTGCCCACTTTCCTCCTAGTGTTTCAAAATACCCGCTTTCCACTAGGGGACGTGGGAGAAAGCTCAAATGGCAGGGGAAAGGAGGAGTTTCCCAAGATTTGGATAGGATTCTAATATATTAGATCAAAATTGAAAAACAATAGAAGTCGTTTTCTCGCTCATTGCAGCCAAGTCAAATTCAAATACAAGTACTCCTTTTTATGTTAAACACATAATTATTTTTTAAAACTCTGACTTTCGATAGCTTATTCGCTTCTAGCATCCTTACAGTTTAAAATTATTTCTTTATAACAATTACATCAAATAATGTTTTTTCGCAATTTTTAAATTTTAAGAACCGTTTTTCAATAAGATATCAAACAAATTGTTGAACATTAAAATGAATTAAAATACAACTCAAAGTTTTTGAATTAAGTATATCAGTTTTTTTTTAAATAAATTTTGATTCACAAATCAAACGGGGCCAAACTTTTTTGGATTATTTCATTACTGGTTGATCCAATTATTCAGTTACCATAGCTTTCATTGGATTAATGTTTTTTTCCTCAAATATAATGTTTTTTCCCTTAAATCCTGACCTAAGTGTTAAGGCCCTGTTTGGTGGTGTAGTTAGACAGCTGTATAAGTTACAACAGTAAAATATTTGATAAACATCTGCTACTATGGTTTGGAGGTTAAGTTAATTTGATCTAATAATTGTAAGATGAAAAATTTATAATATTCTTTACTATTTTTGTCAAAATTTTTATTAAAAGTCATATTTACAATACACTAATAACTTTTTTCATTTCATTTAAAATCTTTCTAAAACTGCTAAGAGCATTTCAAATTTGAATTTTATAGTACTTAGCAAAATACATTTATCACTTAAGAATCACCTGTTCAAACTTAGGCCCCTTTTGATATTTGATCGAACTCAAAAAACAAGTATGCATATTTTCATTTTTTTCTTTTTAATTCAAGTACGCATATTCACTTTGGTTTTGAAACTCTTCACTAAATTTAAAAAATAAAATTATACTATAAACACACTTATTCAATATTCCAAAATTGATAAAATCTGTAGTTTTCTCTAAAAATTTAAAATTTCAAAACTTGTTCTTTTGACTCTCTCAATCAATAATTTTACGTGATTATGGTTTTTATGTTTTCGGTTGTTTCATTCATAAAAATAATTTTGCTAAAGGATGCTTTGGAAATAATAAAATATATAAAAAAAAAAATATGGCTGCGCCAGTATGGTTGAAAAAATATGAGGGCATAACTCGAAACAAGAGGAAAAAGAGAAATTAAAAAAAAAGGTAGATTCTTACCTTATCATATTTTAGTACGCGACGGACATCCTTATGACTCCACAACCTGCTGCGTCTGCCTGGCTCTTCCTCAGATTCTTGGCGAACAATCTCTCGGCCAATTTCTTGCAACAAATCATGCATTTGCAAGTGGTTAAATGATACTGTTATGAGTGACTTGTCAATGAGGACATCCAGTCGGCGAGACAGAGAATCATCGAGTATGTTTGTCACAAAATCTTTATCCTCTCCCGCAAAGAAGCACGCAATATCTAAAAAAATACTCTTCACCTTGCCCCGTAATTCATTAACACTAATCATTAATTTATCGTAAATACCATGACTATCATAATCACAAATCCGATTTAAGTCGTCCAATACATTTTCCCAATGTCTTTTGCTCTTGAGGAACAGGAAGGAACCCAACACTTTAAGAACTAATGGATTGCCATCGGCATACCTTACAACCCTCCATGAGTGCACTTTGAGATCTTCAGGACAATTATTTTCTTTAAAAGCGAAGTTACAAAATAGCTCGAAAGCCTCATTGAAATTCAATCCATTAACCCTATATATTTTCTCCGCTCTAAAATCTTCGAGGACTCGTTTATCTCTAGTGGTTACAACAATTCTACTTCCTGGACCAAATTGATCAAGCTCTCCAATCAGACCCTCTAATTGTCCAACTTTATTCACATCATCGAGTACTATCAACACCTTCATGCGTCGGACCCTCTGTTTAGTAAATTGTGGAATGTTGGGACCAGCTACGTCAAGTTTTTCGCTTAATATTGTCGAAAGCATCTCCTTTTGTAGAGGTCCTAATCCACCTCCTGTTTCTGTATTGCTCCTAACGTTTGACAAAAAGCACCTACCTTCGAACTCACGGGAGAATTGATTGAAAATAGCTTCGGCAAGGGTGGTTTTGCCTATTCCACCCATGCCCCAAATTCCGACAATTTGGACAGTATCCGACAGATCCATACACAGAAGTGGTTTAATCTGCTCAATTCGTGAATTTAATCCAACCAGGCCATTGGATGAGTCCGTTGAGACACTTATCTTTTCCAATTTCTTCAAAACATCTTCGACAATTTTCTCTAAAAGTTGCGCATCATGCCTAACATACAGGTGCGGAGATGCAAAAACAATTGAGTCAAATCGGGTCAAGATGGAAATGAAGAAATGATGAATGAGAAATAAGAGTTACCTGAATTTCGTGGATTCGTGGCCAGCTAGATGGGATGTTTTTGTCAATGCATCCCTCCACTTCCGAACCATTTCTGGCTTCTCTTTGAACTGTTGTTCGAGCTTACCCAAACCGACCCCAAAATCTCCGGTTTGATGCCGCACATCGGATGGACTTACTCCATAGAAAACCGGAATAATAATTTGGCCCTTTATATTCTGGCATTCAAGAATCTGGACAAGTTCATTCAGGCACCATTTTGAAGAAGCGTAGTCCTTGGAGAAAATGACCACCGAAATTTTTGAACCTTGGATTGCGTCCAAAAGGGCAGGTGAAATCTCATCTCCTCGCCCAAGCCCTTCATCATCAATAAATGTTTTGATTTTCTTTCCTTTGTACAAAGCATTATAGAGATGGCAAGTAAAGCTCACACGAGTGTCCTCCCCTCTGAAACTGAGGAAGACATCATAATTGCAAGATGAAGAAGAAGAAGAATCCATGAAGGACATTTTAGAAATTAATTTGGTGACGGAGACAGACAATTAATCTCGAGAGTGGAGAGAGGAGATGTAAGAATGAAATTGATGCAAAACAGAGGTTCTTGAGAGTACGTAGATGTATGATTGAAAATGTGTGAAGTAAATAATTGAATGCGTGGAGCTTGCTTGCTTTCTTTCTTTCTTTCTTTCGGCTTTCCCCGAAATTTCTTGGAGCTGTCATATACGTGATTTGTCAAGTCAAGAAACATAATCATGATAATGGGGCAGACCAAAAAGAAAAGCAACAATACGAACTTTTGATACAGCCAATCAACGAAGGAAAAGCAAAGTAAATAAAATTTGGAAGTAGATTCAGAGAATTATATAAGAAGCTAGAGGAAAATAGAATTTATTCAGAGAGGGTATGTATGTAACTATGTATCGTGTATGTATGGTCAATTAATTAGAGTTGATGGCCGCGCCGGGTATGGTGCAAAAAGGAAAGTCCTGATTTGGAATCGGATGGGAGAGGACTGAGGAGACAGGGAACATGTTGCATATAAAATAAATAATAATGAGAAGGGGTTTACAGGAATCAATACAAATAGGTGATGGTGGGTTTCTTGTAAGTTGGTGGATTTTGATAGTGCCAACTAGTAATTTAAAAAGAAGAAAAAAAAAAAAAAAGCGGAGCGAGGATGGCCAATTGCGGGTGCAAGTGGGCAATTGTTTTTTCTGTTTTGTGTCTTTCTCCTAATAATCTATTCTGTTAAAGAAGTGCAAGTTGCAGAGTTTTTTTTTTTTTTTGTTGGGAAGAGATCTTTGAAATGAATAAAAGTAATAAATAGAATAGAAAAGGGACGGGGGTTTGCAAGTTGCAATTTGCAATTTGGAAAAATAATGCAAGTGGGCTTTTAATGATCCCGTGTGAAGTGTGTTTGTTTGTTTGTTTGTTGGTTGGTCTATTTTTCAATGCTTTCGCCGTTTCACGCTAGCCAAGCAAAAAAAAAAACTTTACTTTACTTTCGAGTAGTCATCAATTGCAAGTGCAATTATAAAATAACTTTACAAAAAAAAAAAAACCTGCGGTCGATGTAAAAAGCACATGAAAGCCAGCAAAAAAACACCTACACCTACACCCATGATTTGTTTAAATGTATACGAAGACCTTAAAGTTTGAAAAAAAAGAAGGAATTTATATTATATTATAATATAATATTTTTAAAAAAACCAAACCAAACTTATATTATACGGTTTAAAAAAAAAATTATTTTATATGGTTAAAAGAAAACCTTATATTATAGGGTTTAAAGAAATGACTCATAAATAATCACACAAACCTTAACTACTATCGTCTGTTTAAAACAAAAAAAATGAATTTAAAGGTTTTATATGTTGAACTTATATTATATCTTCTTCTGAAAAGGACAACCATGGAAACAGATCGATCAGTTATCCCCATGGGATTATACAAAATTCAACCAAAATAACAATTCCAACCGTACCAAATTCTTGAGTTAAATTTATTCAATGCTTTTTTTTTTTCCAGTAGGAAATTTTTATCCAATGCTAGTTTTTCTTTTTTTGGGGAAATTAGAACCGCGGTATATATAAAAGACATTGAGATGTAAAGCGAATTAATTTCATGGGTTACGGTTGATACATTTTCAGTCCAAATTCAACTGCGCAAAGAGGTTTCAAAACCTAAAATTAAGCACTAACTAAACAGACAAAGGGCAGTAGATATATGATTATGTAACATAACATTAATTCTCTCAATTTATAACTGTTTCTGCTACATGAATCTTGCACAATTACTCCTAATTAAGGACTAGAAAAGAACAATCGGAACAAGGCTTTGGAGTAGAATGATACACAATCAATATGATCCATTTCCAGTCCTCAACGTTAATTAACAGCATTTCGTAGACTCCTGGTTATATTTGTCTAACATCGGACCCTTTAACGCTACTGAAAAGCAGCCATAGGACTAAAAACTGGTGATCAGTTTAGATTTTGAAAAGAAATAACGTTCATCGTGTTCATTACCCTTCATTTTTTCTCGTTGAACATACAGGACTTATCATAACAAAAGCTTATATGAACAGTTTGCATTTTGATTTTTGCTAGAACAGTCAAGTTTTGCTATGCCTGATGAAGCTCTATGAATGAGGGATTCCTAATCCTATTTCAATATCAGCTTGGATCACAAGATAAGGATCTGATTTAACACTTTTCCAAGTGTTGCTTCTCAAAGAGAAGACATGCTCTTGTACCATCAGGAATTTGTAATTATCGATGGATTGAACATAGCAAAATGCAAATTATCAATCATGGAATTCTTTTCAACTCTCTGGTGGAAGGATTGTATATAATTAGTTATTATAATTACGTTCCGAGTCTCTGTAATCCTTAAGCGCAATAAGCCATTACAAGAACCCAAGATCAAAACCGATTGCTTTAATTAGCAAGTTCAAGAAAAAATCAGTTCAGGTTTTGGGGACACTCTACGTAAAATCGAGGAAGGTAAACTGAAAAACAATTGTATATATGTCAAGCAAACTGCAGGATCTGTGATTATACACGATTTGTCAAGTCGAGAAACATAATCATGATAATGGGGTAGACCAAAAAGGAAAGCAACAATACGAACTTTTGATACAGCCAATAAAAGTAGGAAAAGCAAAGTGAATAAAATTTGGAAGTAGATTCAGAGAATTATATAAGAAGCTAAAGGAAATGGAAATTTGTACGATTTATCTAGCGAGGAACTTAAAGTAATAACCGAATGTTGGGAGATATTATAATCGAATTAAAATTTAAAATTTCAATATTATTATTCTTTTTTAACAAAAAATTGAGATATCAAAGCAATTTATAGCTCAGAAAAACTTGTCCACGGCAAGTCAAAAGTCTGGTCAAGCACAAGCAGACCCAGAAATGTGATGGATTCAAAGGAAACTAAAGTAATAACCGCATGGGTCCTTAAAAGGAAAAGAAAAATCGCTTGGTGAGTGGGTGGCCTAGTAAAAGTAAAGACTGAATAATTTTTTACACAAGAAGTCAGGCACATAGATGACAAAAGCCATTTCATTTCTCTTTTTACATGCTTAATTTTTGACTTTTTGTAAGACGGTGTGGCAACATATGCATGATCAAGTGAGACGGAAGGGCTTTGATTGTGAATAATTCCTTCGACAAACCGAAAATTAAACAAAGAAAACAAAATTTTTTATATGCCATCATACTTATTTGAGTAATACTAAAGCAAGAAATGAGAAAAAAATGAGAGAATTTTATGTTCTCTCTTTCTTTCTTTTCAACACACTTTTCTCATCTTTCTTTTTCTTTTGCATTTTTCGATTGATTTCTCCTTGCAAAATGTTAAATTTCATTTAACCCCTGACTTTCTTTTTTATTTACAATTTATTTATAAGTTTATGTGCTATGGCTGGTGTCCTTTTAAATAATTTATTTTACGTACATATTATACTTTTTTATTTACAGTGTATTTGTAAGTTTATGTACTTTGGCTGGTGATCTTCTAAAATGTAATTTTAGATTTTAATTTAATATATTAGCTTTTTTAAAAGAATAATATATAATGCTAAGCTAAAAATATATTAAATAATATTTTTTAATAAAATAACTAAAATTAAAAAATGATATTTATTTTTAGGACTGACTATTCATTATTTTATATTATTTTTAAAAAAGTAAATAAATAAGACGCCTAAGACTAAATAATATTAAAAAAATAATAAATAATATTAAAATAATATTAATTTTCCAAGACTCACTACTTATTATTTATTTTATTAATATTATTTATTGTTTGAAAGAATAAATATAATAATAAGCCTATGACTATATAATGTTAAATAAAATAAAATAAATAAATTTAATATTATATATTTTTAATAAAATAAATAATATTAATTAAAAATAATATTTATTTTTTAAGACAGGCTACTGATTATTTTATTTTATTTAATTATTTAGTTTTTTGAAAGAATAAATATAATAATAAACCTATGACTAAATATTATTAAATCTAGACTTATGTGTTAAAAATCTAAACTCTTTAACTTTTGTTGAGATTTCAATAAATATCAGGGAGTATGGTATTAATAATCAAATAGACAAATATCTACCGTTGAAACTATCTTTTGTTAAATCCAATAGTAGAGGATTGAAATCACAAAAAAAAAAATTAGTTGTACCTTGCAATTGTTGCAAGGTAGCTGAGTCCCTAAATGTAATGTTAACGTTATAATTCAAGTGCGGTGATGTTTCAATTTGTTTGAGGATCCCCCTACCACTTACAGCATCTGCACGATGAAGAAATTGCAGGCTAAGGAAAAGAAGACGTTGGCTCATGATTTGTTTAAATATAGACGAAGACCCTAAGGTTTGAAAATTAATCACACAAACTTCCTTATTATTATTTCCTTTTTTTTGGTGCTCGATACTACCGTTTGATTTTTTTAAAAAAAAATTTGAATTTAAATATTTTTAAGAAATGACTCATTATAAGTTGAACTGATATTACCTTTTCTCCTTCCAAGGGCAACCATAGAAAAAGACCCATCAGTTATTCCCGTGGCATCTGTTAACTCAACCGAAATAACAATTCCAATTTTACCAAATTCTTGAGTTAAATTTTTTCAATGCTTTTTTTTATAGGAAATTTTATTCAATGCTAACTTTTCTTGCTCAATTATGAACATAAATTCTTGCTCAAATAACCAATAATTAAATAACACTAATATGACTCGTGAAATCCCATAATAGCTAATTACGCAACTTTCTCCTTCTACTTAATTCTGTCTTCCTCTGCTCGTACACTAAATTCAAAATTCAATGCCCCTAAAAACAACATAAGAAATCTTTTAGTTAATTGGTGACCAGTTTACATGTAGTAGCAATTGAAAAAGGAAAAAGAAGAAAAGAGGTAATTATTATTCATACCTTCACTTATTAGGAAGTTTGTTCTGCTATTCGGTGAGATCAAGCTCTCAGAATATACTTCCACATAATATTTTTTCACATTTTCTTGAAGCCATCAATCACAAAATCTTCATACTTTTTTCCATCCTTTTATTAATACGTACAAATTTCTCATCTAAAACCGACAAAATAAAATCATTGTCCTTCATGGAACACAATGGCTGCAATGCCTGAATAGAATTAGCTAATGAAATTCTAGTCCAGGATTCTCTCACCCCATATTCTTTCATAATCCAAAATTCTTTCTGCCGTAATGTTGACAACGAGATTAAACAAACACAATTTCCCATAATTGAATATGAATATTTGGAAAGAAATTTGCAAACATTATCTGGTAAGACTAAGAATTTGAACCGGTCATTTGCCAAATCAAATGCAAGTAATCAGAATTGAGCCTACCAAAACAAAAGTGGACAGTTCCGTTGAGATTGGTTGCCCGAGGACAATGATGAAAATACTTAAAATTAGTTTCAAAGGTTTTCCAACTATTGTTCCTTAAAGAAAAGACATGCACTCCTACTACTGCTTTGTCATCTCTACAAGAATAAGAAAATCCCAACCCTGAACTCATCTATTGACTGAGCATAACTTAAGCTAGCTAATGGTGTATTTCTTTTAGTGAAAGGTTCATAGTCTTAAGCTAGCTAATGGTGTGTTTCGTTTAGTGAAAGGCTCATAGTCGTTTGGTATTCTCTTGAACTCTCAAGTTAGAACAATTGTATATAAAGAAAATTTCAGTTGCAGTTTCATCTCAAAGGGATAAGCACAACAACCCGTTACAAGAACAGCAGATCCTAAGAAAATCAAAAGAGCTTTCTTTAATTGGAAAAACAAGCTGGTACAAGCTGATCTCCCGTAATAATTTTGCTATCAAGGTCTATACGGAGAAGAGAATTTCTTACTGAGCTCTTGACCATATCAACAAGAACCAGTGTCTGCCTTTGCTGGTTTTGAGTTTGGTGCATCGTGACAAACCGAGGATTAGCAATTAAAGCCTTGAATGACTTGGATAAACACTTGAATCGGCAGAGAGACTTGGCGGGCAGTTTTGCAAATACGTCAACGATGATATCCAGAGGAAGAGCCGACATTGCTTCGTCCGCAAGTTATGCAAAAGACTATAGGGTTTGGTAGCAGTGATGTTTGTAAAGCACTATCAATTTTTTTTTGAAAAAAATTAGTGTTCGGCTAATTTTGAAGTAGAAGCCCCAGTCGAGGTTAATTAGACATATCGAAACATTATGCTAACATCGGGAAGGCCCAGGGTCCTGAACTTCTCTTCCATCAGGTCAAATGCAGCAATTTTGTTATTATCAAATACCCAATTAATGGGCCCGCCGCCAATATCAGATGCATGATGAAAATCGTGTTCAACTTTTTTTTTTTTTCAAGAATTGCTTTTCACGGAGAAAACATTCACAAATTTTTACACAAACAATATCTTACAATTTTATAGTCATCAATACGCTCAGCATAACTAAACCCATATAAACTTTTCACTATTTTACATATGCTAGTATAATATCTCCTCCTCAGTCCTCAGTTCGCTCTTATGAGAAAACAAAGATACACCTCTCCTTCGATTTCAAACCCTCAAAAATAACAAGACTAGGCAAAATTTTACAATAAAGAAGAGAGAAACAATGCATTCATTTCCTCAAAAGTAAATGAGAACTTGCAATAATTAAAGCAAGCAGCAACATAAGGTTCTTGATTGAAAGTTGCAACCCTGTTGATGATAGACGTCTAGGCTAGCAAGTGGTTTTAGTATGTAAAACTACCTAGAATCAAAATCAATGTACATTCGATAAGCGGGTCGGTCAGAAGAGTAGTAACATTGGATCAGGGCATCAACTTGGAAACCAAATTTCCTGTAGAGATTCACAGCGGGAGTTCTCAAAGGATCGACATGAAGCGTTATGCGGAGCACAGTTCTGGTTCTGCATTTCTTAATAGCTGCTTCCACCAGTGCCTCTCCGTGACCTTGTCTCCTATAATTCTCCTTCACTAATTAAGTTCACCCCAAAACCCATTAATTTCATGTCAATTGCAAAAAGAAAAAGAGAATGAATGACTGAAAAATATTTCTTTGAGGACTTTTATCAAACAGATTGAGATACGGGACCTGCAAGCTTGGTGATAGAAGCAGACAAGGAAGAAGGCCATGCGTACATGACGTAGCCAACGACTTGTCCATGAATCTGAATGTAAAGCAAGCCCGAGTTCTTCTTTTTCAGCTCTTCATCAAAAGATCTTGCCAGTGATTCGTGTTTGGGAAATATCTTCTTCTCCATCTTCACAATCTCGTCCACTACATTAGTCCAGTTCGTTGAGTTTCTCCGCAGCTCCGTGACGGTTCCATTACTCCCCATGGCACGTGGCTTGTTGCACCTTACAGTTGATCCAGCACGTGTAGAAAATCAGGAATGAAGCTTCCTCGCTTTCTTTCTACCAGGCAAAAATGTCAATGGAAATAGAGGCGCCATTGGAGCAATAAGTTAAGAAGATATAATCATTTTTTTATGCTAATCCATAGAGCGGCCCAAAATGCTTGGCACAATATACATGTGCAAAGCCCACCCAAGCCCAAACTATGTAAGACGCTAAAACTGGAGTCTTCTGTCTTCAACCATTTGGGCCAACACAGCATCAATTAATACAAACATAAAATGCATTGTACGGAGTAGACAAAGATGCTTCGTGCAAAGATGCGTTTCCTTCATTGCTCATCATTTTTAGCAAACTGTCATTGGCTTTGGATGTGGCTGCAAATCTGTTTTGCACAATTGACGAGTATAGTCGATGTGGATAATGTTGGAAATTTTATTATAATATTTCAAAATACGGAATAATCGTTTAACTATATTAATGTTGGATTAATATGATGAATTATGAGATGACAGTAGGTATTATATTTTAGAGGATAAATAAAAGATAACAAATTTAAAAGATTTGGATAATCTCTTAAACGTACCAGAGATGTAGAACACTTAAAAGTAAATTTAGCTAATAAGTGTGTGTCATGATTACAACATCTTCGAATATGTCAAAGCTTGAAGTGCTGCTGCATTGAGATCAGTTCCTATACTTCTGAAATGATCTAAAATAATTCTAGACGTGTATGAAAAGTACTGAAAACAAATTAAATAATCCACAATAAATATGACTCAACAGAGTGTACAAAAACAAAAGATTGGAAGATACCCTCAGTTCTTGCAACCACATGTGATGGCACCACTTAACTCTCTCGTTACAAATAAAGGCGATTCCGCATGTGTAATAATTTCGACAGTTTCTAGATGATACTCAAGAATCTATAGTAATTTTTCATTATAGGGCGATATTCCAATGTCACAAGTTATGATACGATGTCTTGATAATTAGTCTCAAGGTGGGCATATTGCCAGGAGCAGTACAAAACCCGCCTGAATGATCTGGCTTTAAAGGATCTGTATTGAGTAGCTTTGAGGACAGATTCAAGGAAATTTCAGGCTTTACGGAAAAAAATTTATAATTAGGCCTTTTCATGTTAATGTTTCCACTTCTTGTAATAAATTAAAATTAATAATTTTATTAGTTAGGAAGCAGAAGAGATTTATTTTAAGGTAAAATTTTTAAAAAAAAGGTCAATCAGAAAAGATATATGTATTTTTCCTAACTAAGCGATGTGCGTACTTCTATATGGGGACTTTAGTGAGAAATTTTGTCCTCTTGGGGCACTTTAAAAAAATAATTAAGTAAATAACTATATGATTCCTAAATTAGCAATCATGGGTATCTAAGTACGAGAATGTTTAATTCTTAGAAATTTTAGTAACGTTCTTTTTATATGGTTTAATTATAGTTATCTTATGAGAATTCATAAAATTATTGTTTATGAGTAGGTAAAAAGAGACTTAAACTTTATGTGATTTTAGCTTTGTACAAAAGTAACCTTTTAAATTCTTTTTAAAAGATTTTTCCATCTTTTTTGGTCACCCCTTTCTTTTATGACTTGAGAAGCTCAGTTTCTATATCATCTTGAAATCTATAAGCATGGTATACCTCACCTATATCTATTGATAAATATTAATGAAATGTTGGAGAAAATTAAATTAATGAAAAAATAATTATATGTTTCTTTGAAACTTAAATACTATAAGGCTATGTTCGGTTACAAGAAAGGGATGAAGAGGAGAGGAGGGTAAAATAGAGAAAGGGAAAGGAAAGGAGAGGAGAAGGGTGGAGAATTCTATTTTGAGTATTTTTTGTTCGGTTTCGGATGGAATTATTACAGAAAAGGAATGGAATATTTTTTTTATCAAGATAATTTTACACTTTGTGTCTCCGTTGGTCATGATGATGATGAGATGAAGGTAAAAGTGAAGGTGAGAGGTGAATGAAAAAATATATAATATTGCTTAAAATGTATATGGTACCTTTTATTAAATTTGGATTTAATGGGGTTTTACATCGAATTTTGGTTTATTGGAATTGTTACACGTGTCTCTCGAGATCATAAAATGATGATTTTAGGACCATTAGATACATTTTTATATAAAAATTAAATGCAATAATTAACTCATAATGTTTCTTGACTTATAATAAAAATGTTCTTTATTTGTTATTGTTTACTTTATTTACTCGGTCTTATTCAATGTCACATGTATCTTAAAATTGATCATAAAACTAAAACAGAAATAAATTCCAAATGCTAATAGAAATTAACATCGAGCAACCTAATGCAATTTATTTCTTTGTCCTGGTCAAAATTAAAAACGACCAACCGATAATAAGTCGGAGGGTGAAGGCTATTGCCTCGTGCAGTCTAGGAAATTAAAAGTGTGCAAGAGGAAAGGGATTCAGTATTTAAGAAGTTCAGAGTAATTAATCTCATTCACATCATATCATTTTTATTAAGTGAATAATGAATTTTCACAATTTTCAAAATATTTTATTAACTAAAACTACACTCATCATTCATCGGTGCGTATCATATAAAAAAAAATTGAGATGATTTTTTATTGCTCAAGAAATTATTATAATGCAACTGTTACGACGCGCAGTTTCAATATCACAATTTATAATAAGTTTTTGCGAAAGGTATGGTTTAAAAAAAGCAGTAAATAAATAACTAATTAAAACAAAGAACAAGACAAGCACAAATGCAGTAAATTCGTTTTGTCTTTCTTGCAAGTGAATTTGCAGGCTTTATATACTAGGAGCGTAATTTATTACAGATTTTACTTTGATAAATGGCTAGGATTGGATCTAGAATAATTAAATAGAAATAAGATTGTGAAATGCATTGAGTAGCTCAGTTTAGATAACATAATACTACTATATATTTATCAGTTGATGGGTTAGATATTAAGAATTAATCCGCATCTATTCTATTTGCAACTAGCAATGACAAAATTACAAATTATTTAATTAGTTTTAAATTAGAATAAATTTTAAACAAAAAATAAAAAAACATTAATCCCTAAAAATAATTAACAACCCCTTTGCTGAAACCCGTTACATTTATTTATTTTCTCTTCCACACATACAATTGGTCTTCTCCTAAACTCTGTTATTGGAAATCTTACTTTTTAGAGAGATTTTAGAATACTTCTATTTTATCACACATACTTAATCTATGTGTGATACGTGTGATAATACAAATTACATAATAATTTTTTAAAAACAAATGTACACATGTCGTATACACATTAAGTTGGAGTAGTGCAACAGAGATAATCTAAAATCTCTCTGTTTTTTGAGGCATAGTGGCCAAATTTTTTATAAGTAATTGTAAAATTGCACTTGGGTTTGAGAGGCCTCTTCAATGCTTTCTATTCTCTCGTAATTATTGTTATTACAATATTCCAACCTAGTCCGCATACAATTGCAATCTTCACCTCGTCCTCATCCTCGTCCTTGGCCTCTCTACCTCTACCTCTACCTCTGCCTCGTTTACATTGCCTCGAGCGCACGATGCTTAATACTCCAAGAAGAGCCTTCTCCTTAATACTCCAATTTTCTTTGTTGCTTCCCTATGATGATGGAACTTCCAATGACGCCATGGCATCATTTGCCACAACTCTTAGGCTCTGTTGTGGACTTGTGGGACTGTTGTTTGGTTATGGTTGCTGAAGGCAAAGGAGAGATGAGGATTTGACAGATGGCAACAAGTGATTCGATCTTAAATTATATATACTGTAATTTGATTTGATGGATTGAATCAAAATGAAAACCGAAAGCCCGGATTTATTAGGCAGGTTCGATGTTAATGGCATATCAATATCCATCCAAAGAAGCAGTATAACAGAATCAATTCATAATCCCAAATTAAAAATAATAAGACAACTTTATTTTATTTGTTGAAGGCCATTACAAACGATAGTGGACAATAGTGTTCATCCTATGGTAATGATAGAGGCATGTGGCAGTCTCTGGTTGATCCATAGTCTTTAACGCTATTCATTCAAAGTCACAGAGTTCTGCCATATGTCCAAGTGCCACTTGATTATTTTCTTATATATTTAGAAATTCTCATGTGTAGGTATCTTCATTTTTTTTCATGCAAATATACTATTAAGCCATATGATTTAATACAGCCAGTGTTAAATTTACTATAAAGCCATATAGTTTAATATTAGTAGCCTGTTACTGATATGCAACAAGCTTTTGCCTTGAGCTGAATTATTTTCTTGACATTGAAGCTACAAAGATTTTTAATAGAATACGACTCTCTCAAGCCAAATATATTGCATATCTTCTAGCTAAGCATAGAATATCATATCGCAGCTCAATGCATACTCCAATGTCAACATATCATCATCTTAAATTTTTTTAGTACAACAGTTACTAATGTTTCTCAGTACAGAATCATAGTAGGAGCATTACAGTGTGTAACACTCACAAGGCCTGAGATATAACCTTTTTAGTTGATAAACTTAGTCAATTTCTGGCCTCACCAACTTCAAAACTTTTGTAGGCTTGCAAGAGGCTATTGCGGTATTTGAAGGGAACAATACAATTTGGTCTCCAATTCTATCATTGTGGCAATATGCAATTGAATTGTTTTAGTGACTCTAGTTGGGCCTGTGATAGGGATGACAAGAAAGTAGTGGCAGGACATGCTATTTATCTTGGTCAAAACTTGGTGTCTTATCCTCTAAAAAACAACCAGTAGTTTCCAAATCAAGTACAGTGACTGAGTACAGGCTTTAGCTCATGCAACTCTAGAGGTAATGTGAATTCAATCTTTACTTAATGAGTTACACATTCAACTTGTCACGTTGTCAATTATGTGGTGTGATAATTAAGGTGCAATTGCTCTAGCACCTAATCCAGTTTACCATGCTAAAACTAAGCATGCTGAGCTTGATATACCCTTTATTAGAGAGAAAGTAACTGCTAAACAGATTGCTATTCTATTACTCCAAGCGAAGATTAGGCAGCTGATATTCTCACCCAGGCTCTCTCTTTTGGTCAATTCCATTATACTATGTAGCAGGCTAAATGTCTATTCCAGATAGTTTAGCTTGAAAGGGGATATTAGCGAATGTGATATTTGAGCATGGGAAGTTTAAGCACAGCAACACACACTTGATTACAGCTTACTTGCTAACGTGTTATTGGGCTGAGCGAAAGAGTTGCAATTAAATCCTTTAACGCCTCGTTCTCATCCTTGACCTCTCTACCTCGGCCTCTGCCTCGGCCACATTACCTTGAGCACATGATGTTTAATACTGTAAGAAGAGCCTTCATCGTAATACTCTAATCGTCGTCGTTGCTTCCCTTTGATGGTGGAATTGCCAATGACACCATGCCACTCTTTTGCGGTAATTCTTGACAGAGTGAGAACTTAATTGGAAATTCTAATCACCTAGATGGATCGAGAACATGAAAATCCCTAATAAGGAACTTGGACCAAAATTCAGTCAACGGCCTTACC